>CM024762.1:58296171-59037502 GCA_014218235.1 Colocasia esculenta
CTTTAAAAGCTCAAGATCAAGTAGTTTATATGATTAGCTATCAATATTAGACATACAGTGCCATGACCAAAAGACTGATCAAGTAAATTGAGAACTATGTTTCCTACAAAGAAATTATTTAGAGGAGTGAGGTGTATATCCTTGAGAGATGTGAAAATTTTCCAAAATGATAGAACCTAAACCCAAACATGAGTAGTATGTGAAAATCATAGTGGTATAAAGAATAGCTTAAATATCATTTGTACATGGTGTGGTCAAACATGCATTAACACCTTATAGACACCTTATTTGTTAAACATGAAGCTGCTCACTGAATGTTTGAAGAAATGGGCTTGAAGTTCCAACTTTCATTGTGGCTGTCGACAGGGAGAAATGGCCTGTCGACAGGATCACACCGACAGAAGATTAAGGGATCTGGGAGGTAGAGACTGTACATATCTGTCGACAGAGGAAAGTGGACCTGTCGACAAATGTACACAGTGTACAGAAAGAGTGTTCTGTCTGGCCTGATCTGTCGACAGGGGGCTTGTTGGTTGTTGACAAAGACCTGTTTAGAGCCAGTATAAGGTCAGAATGAAGTGAGGAATGGGCAAAGCATGTGAGGGAATTGTAGAAGCACAAAAGGTGAGTGATTTCCTTCACAGTGATATCCATCTAACCTTAATTTGCTCCCCCATAGTGTGTGCTATTGTATACAAAGATACTAAAGTTCATGAAGACAAATTTGCACATATTGACCAATCACATAGGCACACGAAGCATATAGTAAGACAGACCATCAAGTGTTTTCAGATTTTGAAAGGGAATTTTGAATGGGCATAATTGTAAAGAAACTAATTCCATATGTAGAGTACATGTCTCTTTTATGCCACATGACTATGGATACTTGGCGGAGAATATTTTCTCACGCATAATGAGAGTTTCCAAACAAGCATAACTTGTTCTTCCACACAACACCATTTGATATACGTCATAGTTAGTACACACAAGGGACATATGCTTAACATTTGTTTTAAGTATCATTGCAATTTGCGCAAACCCAATTCTCTTCTCAATGTGGTGAATCTATCTTCTGCCAGAGGTTTGGTAAAGATGTCAGCCAATTGTTTTTCAGTGGGTATGAAGCCAATTTCCAAGGTTTTATTGGCTACCTCATCTTTCAAGAAATGATGACGAATCTCTATGTGTTTTGTCCTAGAGTGTTGAATGGGATTCATTGATAGATTGATTGCACTAGTGTTGTCACATAGGATAGGTATGCATCCAATATCGATGTTATAGTCACACAGTTGACTCTTTATCCACAACACTTGTGTCGCACAACTCCCTGCAGCAACATATTCTGCCTCTGCAGTAGAGAGTGCAACTGAGTGTTGCTTCTTGGATGCCCACGAAACTATGCAACCACCAAGCATTTGGCAATAGCCACTAGTGCTTTTCCTGTCAATTTTACATCTAGCGTAGTCTGCATCAGAATAAGAAATCAACTCAAAACTACTACCTGCTGGATACCAAAGGCCCAAATCATACGTACCTGAGAGATATCTGAAAATTCTCTTGACTGCAATTAAATGGCTTTCCTTTGGACAAGATTGGTATCTAGCGCAAAGACAAACACTGAATTGTATGTCCGGTCTACTTGCAGTAAGATAAAGGAGTGAGCCAATCATACCTCGGAATTGTTTAGCATCTACCAATTTACCTTTCTCATCACTTTCTAGCTTAATGCTTGTGCTCATGGGTGTTGAGGCATGTTTAGCTTGTTCAAACTGAAACTTTTTCAGTAGCTCTTTAACATATTTTTCTTGGTTGATGAAGAATCCGTGTTCTAGCTGCTTAACCTGCAAACCAAGAAAAAATTGAAGCTCCCCCATAAGACTCATCTCAAATTCACTGTGCATATGTTTAGAGAATTTTTCACACAGTGAAGGATTAGTAGAACCAAAGATAATGTCGTCCACATAGACTTGAACAACAATTATGTGATTGCGAACTTTCTTTGAAAAGAGAGTTTGATCTACCTTACCTCTTGAGTAATTTTTGCTTACCAGATAGGTGCTCAGTCTGTCGTACCAAGCTCGGGGTGCTTGTTTCAAACCATAAAGAGCTTTGTGCAATTTAAATACATGGTTTGGTTTATCATGATCCTCAAAGCCAGGTGGTTGAGAGACATAGACTTCCTCTTTTATGTAGCCATTCAAGAAGACAGTTTTGACATCCATTTGAAACAATTTAAACTTGTTTGAGCTTGAGTATGCTAACAAGATTCTAACTACTTCTAGCCTAGCTACAGGTGCAAAGGATTCTTCAAAGTCCGCACCAAACTCCTGATTATATCCCTTTGCAACCAATCTAGCCTTGTTTCTCACCACTTTACCCTCTTCATTGAGTTTGTTCCTAAAAACCCATCTTGTCCCAATTACAGAAATTTCAGGGGTTCTAGGAACTAAACTCCAGACATTATTTCGTTGAAATTGCCCAAGCTCCTCATGCATAGCATCAATCCATGAGTTTTCTTTTAATGCTTCTTCAACATTTTTAGGTTCCACTAGAGATACAAAAGCTAAATGATCCTGTTCAACTACGTGATTAACCTGAGGCTTAGTTTGAACTGAGTCATTTATGTCACCTATGACATTCTCAAGTGGATGAGCTTTAGAATACCTCACATTAGTGACTGTTGAAGGTCTGGGTTGATCTTTCATTTGAGGAGGTTGTTCTGGAGGAGGGGTGGCTGGAGGACTTTCAACTTGAGGTTGATCTTATTGTTGTGGATCTTGTGCAGGTACTTCTTCTTCATTTCTGAATAGATGTTCGTCATCTTCATCATCGTACCTGCGAAGATATCCACTTTTAGTTTTGAGACTTGTATTAGAGATTGCATTTGGTTTTCTTTGTAGTTCCCCAAGTGTTGTATCTTCATTTTCATCTACAGACCTATAAAGATTAGAACTGTTAGGCTTGGTTTGAGATTCATCAAATACAACGTGTGGAGTTTCTTCCACTGTTCTAGATTTCAGATTAAACACCCTATAGTCTCTAGAGTGTTCTGAGTATCCAAGAAAAATACCTTGATCGCTCTTGGCTTCAAACTTGTCCAAATCATTTTTATCATTGTTATGTATGAACACTTTTGAACCAAAAACTCTAAAGTACCCAATGGTGGGTTTTTTACCTTTCAGAAGTTTGTAGGGAGTTTTCTTGAATACCAGTCTTACCATGGCTCTGTTAAGAATGTAGTATGACGTGTTTACCGCTTCTGCCCAAAAGGTTCTTACAAGTTGATTCTCGACCAGAAGTGTGCGAGCCATCTCCACCAAGGTTCTATTCTTCCTCTCCACAACCCCATCTTTTTCTAGAGTTCTTGGGGAGGAGAACAAATGTTCTATCCCTTGGTTACTGCAAAAATCAGAGAAGGAGGTATTGTCAAATTCTCCCCCGTGATCAGTGCGGATGGAGCATATTTTGTTGACATTTCCATGCTCAATTTTATTGAAAAATTCTTCAAATTCTTTCATTGCTTCATTCTTGTGAGCCAGAAATTTTACCCAAGTGAACCTAGAGAAATCATCTACAATGACAAAACCATAATGCTTGCCATTGAGACTTAGTGTTCTTGTAGGTCCAAGTAGGTCCATGTGCAACAGTTCATAAGCTTTAGAAGTACTCACCGGTGCTTTTGATTTGAAGGATTTCCGGGTTTGTTTTCCCTGTGCACATGCATCACAAAAATTTTCATTTTTATTGAATGGGATTTCAGGAAGTCCACTTACCGGTTTGAGCCTCATGATCTTGTGCAACACATTATAGCTAGCATGACCAAGCCTATGATGCCACAATATAAGCTCGTCCTATTTGTTTGCTACAAGACACAAATTATCATTTTCTGGATCATCTAAGTCAACCATGTAGATGTTGTTTATTCTATTTCCAGAAAATTTCAGACTTCCTGTTTCTTATCAAGAATTTGACATGAATTGGATTCAAAGACAATTTTATGACCCTTATCACACAATTGACTTATGCTAAGCAAGTTGTGATGAAGGCCATCAACAAGTAAAACATTGTCTATGGATTTAGAGGCAAACTTACCAACCTTACCTGAGCCGATGATCTGGCCTTTGTTGTTACCTCAAAAAATCACTTGACCTCCATCTTTTTCCATGAGCAAACAGAATTTTCCTTTGTCGCCTGTCATATACCTTGAGCAGCCACTATCCAGGTACCATTTGTTTTGATTGTGGGCTGCTAGGCATTCCTGCACATGTGGATCAGACAAGAGGTTTTGGTACCCAAATTACTTTGGGTGCCATTGTATCATTCATGCCAAACATTAAATGCTTAGGAATCCAAACTTGTTTGATTTTCATTTGGTTTTGGCTATTCCAGCATTGTTTTTCATTGTGCCCAACCTTTTTACATATTTTGCATAATGATGATTTTTGAACAATAGTGGGCTTTATCTTTTTAGGAGCATGCATAGGCATTTTACCCTTTTGTTGCCTTGTTAGTTTAGCTTTAGGAGGTTGTTATTTCTCTTGTCTTGGGCTTGTTGCAAATTCCTTAGATTGACTAGGAACAACCTTGATAGCTTTAGGTTCCTGTTTTTTACCCTTGAATTGATTTTTCTTGTTCTTAGAAGGGTTTTGTTTGCTAGAGCTTGGGCTAGGATCAATGAAATCGATTAGCAGATTTTTGCCAATTTGCTTTGGCTATGCATTTTGAAACCCAATCCCATGTCTTGCAACAAACACGTTTGAACCTAGAATTGAATCTAGATTCTGTTTACTTTTGACAAATCTAGATAAATCTTTAGACTTACCTTTTATTTCCTTTTCAGCTTATTCCAATCTTTCTTTTAGATTAGCATGCTCACTTTTAAGAGTTTCAAGAGAGTTCATTAGATCATCTCTTTCCTTTTGGACTTCTTGAAACTTAAGTTTCAAGCTATCCAATTCATCACTGTGTGTTTGTTCATCAAGCTTCATCATTTCAATCACCTTATTCAAGGATTCAATTTCTTCATTATTGTTTGATTCATGAATAAGGGAATTGACTTTCTTCTTGAGTGCTTTATTTTTAGACTTGTATTCACAGAAATTTTCAAGTAGAACAATATAAGCTTCTTCCCATTCAATAATAGAATATGTTTCAAAGGAAGAATTTACCTCGTTGAACTCATCACTCCTTGCCACGAGACACTGAATCTCATCATCTTCCGAGGTAGATTGACTGTTTTTGTCCTCGTCTTCATCGCTCCAAGTAGCCAACATTGCCTTGGCTTTCTTGAACGTGAACTTCTCCTTTTTCAGCTTCTTCTTGAGCTCGGGGCACTCTCCTCTCATGTGTCCCTACTTCTTGCACTCATAGCACACAACTTCAGATTTTTTGTTAGAAGAATCAAATATGTTGGTACCCTTTTGGAAAGGTTTCGAGTTACCTGAACCTCTTCTTTTAAATTTCAAAAACTTCTTAAACTATCTAGTGAGCATGGCCATCTTGTCATTCTCACTATCACTAGAGGTTTCAGACTCAATACCTTCCTGTTGGGCATTCTTTTTAGAATCTGAAGAGATTTTCTTGGAAGCTTTCAGGGCAATTGACTTCCTTGGATTCTCTTCAGTTTATTTTCTTTTGACATTGAGTTCATATGTCATCAGAGAACCAATCAATTCATCTACTTTCATTTTTGAGAGGTCATTGGAATCCTCAATGACTGTGGCTTTGGTGTTCCATGAGGATGGAAGAGACCGAAGTATCTTCCTCACCAAGTCACTCTCTGAGTATTCCCTTTTAAGACCTTTCAATCCATTTATAATTATCATGAATCTTGCAAACATGTCAAAGATGGTTTCATCATTATTCATTTTGAACATTTCATATTCTGAAACCAACATGCTTACCTTTGATTCTCTTACCTCAGACGTGCCTTCATAGATCAGCTTAAGCTTGTCCCACATCTCCTTTGCTGAGGTGCATGTGGAGACTCTTGAGTACTCCTTTGGGTGGACTGCGCACTGCATCATGTTGAGGGCACTCCAGTTGAGTGTCCCCTTGGCGATCTGGTCCTTCGTCCAGGTGTCCTCGTCCTGAGGCAATTCGTATGCTCCTTTTCTGACTATTTTCCATAGTTCGAAATTTTGTGCTCGTAGAAACACCTGCATTCGATTTTTCCAATATGAATAGTCAGTGCCATCAAAGAATGGTGGCCTGGTCACTCAGTGTCCCTCGGCCATATACCCCTTGTTAGACTCCATTTGACCGTGAATCTCCTGATCGTAAGATCAAATAAGTAAAGCAGTAAATCGGAGAAACTCGGCTCTGATACCAATTGAAGGGTCGTGGAATTCCCTATATGGTAATCTAGAAGGGGGGTTGAATAGATTACTGTCGATTAAAAATGTTTATCACCTTCTTTTCTTTAAAACACATATTATCAAAACAATATTAAACTCTAAGCTATGTGTGGATTTGTGTGACTTGATGACAGATAGATAGCAAACTACAATACATGTGTATAGACTCCGTGCCTATCAAACATCTAACGTAAAAGCGTTCAAACCATGAGACACGCAGATTTACGTGGTTCGGAGTACACAACTCGTGTATCCTACATTCACGGGCCACACACACATGCAGAACAATCTACTTATGAGCTAGTTCACAAACTACAACTCACACACACGTGTTGTCTAATGTGCAACCACGATTAGATCAACACCCACACGTGAATCAAGCATAAGGACTGCTTGAGACACCACAACACACACTCAGATATGTAAAAATAGAACAGAGAAGAGTTTTAGAGTTAAAGAACAAATCCATATTGTAAACTCTTCTTGTGAACATCTGGCTGGGCTTCAAGCTTCGTCTTGATGATCACAAGTTGATGGAGACACTTGAATCTACGACGTTCAGGCTTCACCTTCCATTGGAGAGACTTCTCTTCTTGGTTCTGGGCGGTAGGTTGAAGCAGAGCAGCAGAACAAGACTTCTCTTGAGAACTCTTTAGGGTTTTTGCTTAGGGGCTGCTTGTGTATGAGATTTTCTTCAGAAAGTTGCTTATATATTGGTGTTGACATATGGAGAGACGTGGTTGTTGGAAACACCAACTTTGGTAACTTTCAAACTTTCCATTTCTAAAGATTCTGTACGTCTGTCGACAAGTCATACACCTGCTGTCGACAGGGATCAACAGTGTGCCAAGTTCCAGATGTCTGGACGTTCTGTTGAAGCTCTCACTATGTGCATCTGTCGACAGGTGCCTTGGTGCTATCGACAGGCACATGTTTTTCCAGAACACTGGTTTCTGACTGTATGCTTCTGTCGATAGGAGGCTTTGTTGCTTTCGACAGGGCTTATTTTCCAGAGTTGTATGCTTTCTGACTGTTGGTATCTGTCGACAGGGTCTTGATGGCTGTCGATAGGTACATTGTCTTTTGGCTTTGCTTGATCTTTCAAACTTGATTTTGGCACATGTCTTGCATGGTATATCTCCTACATTAGTAAACATAGTTAGTGAGATATTATGAACATATATAATCAAGTATTGTACCATGTTATTGTGACAAGTCATTTGTATGAAGATCTCATGCATTAAACTCAATTCTCATTGTTCACGTTTGTTTACATTGTTCATCATTGTTCATCATCAAAAACATGTTGTACTTATGATTTAGAATGTGAACCCAACACGTGACGCACCCTTGTAATGGTCATGATGGGATCAGGTGTGAACGCGACGGGGGCTTGTAAGAATCACGACGGGCATGATAGAATAGGCAGGCAGATCGCGACAGGGTTTTATGAATATCACGACGAGTTGTTCGGTCAGGCGGCCAGAACGCGACATGGTTCCCTGTCGTGATCAGATCATGATAGATGGGTGTGTCACGATAGCCCTGAGAACGCAACCTATCGGGCCATCGCGTTCTCAGGTACTTCACCTGAGTTCGAGCGGGAAAAGGGACTATCATGGGATTGCATGCCAAATTAATATACTTTGATGCAGGGTGCTTTGAAAATTCATAACTAATTGTATAGTCGATGATAAATCATGAAACAAGTTGCAAATTGATCTACACATACGTGAGTACCTACAGTAAATAGGAATTTGAAAATATAAAGAGTTTCGACATGCTTTATTCAAATCAAACATGGGGTACATGACATAGTGAGTAGTTGAGAAGAGGGAATTAATTCACAAAGTAGGGTGGATAAAATTAAGGCTTTCAGGGGCAAAGGATGCCTAACATGCATCAGTATCTCCAATAAAAATTTCGAAGTATGATATAGAGTATTCAAGGAGATATGAATTAAACATGAAGGTGCGGGGTCAAGGGAGTTGCAAGACTTCAAAATTCAAGAAGAAAATATTGGCTCGATGGAAAATTATGAAACTTGAGGGTTTTGTTCCTAGTACATAGAACAATCTACAAACGAAATCTTATGATTTTAGCTTGTGAGAATGCCTACCTTGCCTCGATTTCCTCTTCTAGGACTAGAACTTGAAGAACTCGGATGAAGCTTGATGAAGCCTTCTCCCCATGAATTCTCCTCCTCCTTGGCAACTCCTCCAGGTCCAACAAGCCCCAGAAACGTGTTAGGGCCGGCCATGGAAAGATTGGAGAGTATTTATGCTTATTGGGTTGTTATTTCCTAATGGGACTCTAACTCCAATTGAATTCTGAATTTCCTCCTTTCCTAACCTCCTTCCAAGCTTTCCACTTCCTATTTGGGCTAGAATGGGACCTAAATTCATGGCCAACCTATTAGGGTACGTTTTGGAATCCAAATTCTAATTCAAACTTCCTATTTAATGCATTAAATACCCCTTTTCTATTTAAGTAATAGTTTACTTACGAATTTAGGGTATTTTCCTATTATTCTTCTTTTAAAAATCCCAATTTTGGCCCAATAAATTTTATATAGTCCATTTAACAAAGCCCATTATCTATTGGATTTTATCTTTTGGGATTACCCTTTTTAATTAGGGTATAATTGAGTTACGGATTTTTATTATATTTTTCTTACTTGATTTTATGCATGGACTATAAGAGGTCCATTGGTCCAATTCTGATAATTGTAATCATTTCATGAGGTTGGAACTCTCTCCGACATGTTCATTTAATTTATGGGCGTGTTATTTTTCCGTGTTAACGGTTTTCCGACTCAGTTTCTAAATTTGGATAATTAGTCATGTTGTGACGTACGCTTGGCCAGTCAGATTTTTCGTTGCATGAATTTCTTCGTAGAACACTTAGGGATAATAATTGGGGTGATTTATAATTTTTACGAAATTTTTTAGATGTGTTCTTGCACATACGATAGTGGTACATATGTTTCTATTATTTTGTTTTAAAGAAATTATTATTTCAATTTTTATGTATTAAATTTTCTGTGTTGCTACACTCATCCATCATTGTCTAGATTTTTTAGAGCTTGTAGTTCTGAGAGATTTGGGTTATTGTTGATCTTTCTCTCTCAGACTTTGTCTCGGATCAAGCATTTCATTGTAAGCTTGGTCTAGGGGCCTTTCGCTTTCTTTCACTTTTATTGTGAAGTTCCTCTTCGGTTGTGAAGAGAAGACCTGTTGAAAACAGGTGGTGTGTATTCCCTTCGGTAAGGAAGGAAGACCTGTGTATCAGGGTGGTTGTATTCCTCTTCAGGGTTAGAGGAGAAGGCCAGTTGCGGCTGGATGTGTAAGGGTCCTTGAGGGGGACTGTACCATTGGTTAATGAAATCCCAAGTTGTTACTTGAGGACTGGACGTAGGACTCCTTGGGATAGAAGGTCCGAACCAGGATAAAAACTCCTGTGTTGTGTGTTTGTCTTCACTATCTCGATCTTAGTATCTCTTTCTGTTAAGTGTTTTTAATGACAAGATTTTGTCTAAACGAATTTATAAAATCTCATTCACCCCCCCCCTCTGGGCTTACTAGCTGGGCAACAAGTTGTATCAGAGCCAAGTCTCTTCGACAAAGAAGATCTTGCGATCTTAAGAGCAAAGATAAATGGCAGCTCAAGGGTATGCAGAAGGTCAGTCAGTCAACCGACCCCCTCTATTCGATGGAGAAGATTACAACTATTGGAAAACCAGAATGGAGTTCTTCCTGCAAGGTCTCGACTTTCAACTCTGGTCCATCATAGAAGAAGGAGATCTAGTGGTTCTAAACAACAAAGAAAATTGGACAGAAGATGACTAGAAGAAGATCTCTATAAACTGCAAAGCTAAGAGTATATTGTGTTTTGCTCTTAGTAAGAATGAGTTTAATAGGATTTCAGCGTGCAAATCTGCTATGGAAATGTGGGAGAAACTCAGAATCAATTATGAGGGAACAAACAATGTCAAAGAAACAAGAATAGATATCTTGGTAGCTCAATATGAGAGATTTCAAATGCAACCAGGAGAAACCATCACACAAATGTACAGTAGATTCACAGATATTACAAACGGTTTGGCTGTTCTTGGAAAGAACTACGTCATGGGAGATATGGTAAGAAAAATATGAAGATCCCTACTAGCTTCATGGACTCCTAAAGTGACAGCAATAGAAGAAGCCAACGACTTAAAGAGAATGTCACTTGAGAAGCTTATCGGGTCACTAATGGCCCATGAAATAAATATGGAGAGGCTTGGAGAATCCTCCAGTAGAAAGAAGCACAGCAACGTGCTAAAAGCTACAGAAGGTAGCTCTGAAGAAGAGTCAGAAGATGAAGATAGTGATGAGAATAGCAAAGATGAAGAAGCTCTTCTATCTAGAAGATTGCAGTGGATATTGGCTAAGAAAAAATATCAATCTTGAAGAAGATATTTTAAGAAAGGAAAAGATTTCAGGAAACCTAAAAGAAAAGAGGTTAAAAAGTCAGAACCTATATGCTACGAATGTAAGAAGCTAGGACATATCAAGGCAGAATGTCCAAAGCTGAAAAAGACAGAGTTCAAGAAGAAGGGCCACTTGAAGAAATTCAGGAAATATAAGAAGAAAGCTATGGCAGCTACATGGAGCAATGACAGCGACTCAGACAGTGAGTCAAGCTCCAGTGAAGAAGAAGAAGAAAATGCCAACCTAGCCTTCATGGCAAATATAGAGGAAAAGGTAACCTCTAACTCATCATTTACTTCCTGTAATGAATCAGATTCTGACAGTTTAGAAGTGGCTTTTAATGAGTTATATAGTAAATATAAAGATGTATGTAAAATATTAAAAACTACCAAGAAAAGTCATGCATGTTTAGAAATTACTAACTAAGATTTAAAATCTAAAAATGAGCAGTTAGAAAGACCAATTTTCGAATTAAAAGGGAGAAATGAATTATTATGTGAAGACTTGAAAAATAAAAATGAACGAATAACAAATCTAGAAAGTCAAGAAACCATAAGTAAACTTAAAAAGGAAATTGACACCCTAACGAAGGAAAATGAATATTTAACTAATACAATTGAAAAGTTTACAAATGATAAATCAACTCTAATGCTAAAAGGAGCTAGAAGATCGGGTAGGAAGAAGCATGGTTTTGTTGCCCAGCTAGCAAGCCCAGAGGGGGGGGGGTGAATGGGATTCTTAAAAATTATTTAAGACTCAAAACCTGTTCACAAAACAGTCACACAAAACACACTTTGTAGATAGTTAGTGTTAGTGAATTGAAAGATCTAACACACAAAAGCAATCTCACGTCACAAAGAATTATCCTGGTTCGGATCTCCTCTCCTTAGGAGTCCTACGTCCAGTCCCTGAGCAAAATCTCAAGATTTCACTAACAAGGGTACAGTCCCCCTTAGGGACACTACAGCACCCAGCACCCCAGCTGGTCTTCCTTCAACCGAAGGGAACAACACCCTGGATACCCCACCAGGACTTCCTTTACGATAGAAGGGAACAACACCCTAGATACCCTAGCATGTCTTCCTTCACAACAGAAGGGAATAACACAAAGGAATGTAAACAAGGAGATGATGCCCCTAGATCAAGCTTATAGAACACTGCTTGATCTAAAGCAAGGCCTGAGAAGAAGAGATCTACAATCAAGGACTCTTTTCAGACAAAAAGGCTCTCTCACTGATCAGAACATAGCACACAGAGAGCAAGAGCTAAGACTAATGGGAGTTTTGCTTGGCTCTCAGAAAAGCTTGCAGAGGGTTGAAGGCGTTGTAGCTTGTTGTTCAACCACTTGCCCTTCTTGATGCATCAGGAACTTCATATATCATCTTTTGAAATTCGAACGTTGAAGTGCCCGTTGTCTATATGCATAAGTGTTTGTTAGACTGCTTGACACTTGGAAGCTTCTAGTCAATAGTCGTTTGTCCTTTTAAGCACGTAAAGAGAGACAGAGACAATCTTCTATAATCTTCTTGACTTCTACTATGTCCAACATTCGATGACGGATATTGTCAGAGACCTGTACATATTTTAAGTTTGAACAGTACACAGCTAGGCTGTCTCTTGTGGTCAGTCAACGTCAGAATGAGTGTTCATCAAAATAGTAATGCCAATTTGTTGTTCTAAAAGATATTTGCAGAGAAGATATGATAATGGATGATATCGTCTGCATGCATGCAGAGACACGTACTATCGTAATAAATGCATTGACTTTGACTTTTCAATAAATTCAAAATTCAGCTCGAAAGGCAAATCGTTATTTTCCACGAAATCGTTATATGCATGACTTATGAAATCGTTATGTATGAGTCGTTATGACTTTATAAGAAAATCGATGTACAAATCGTTATGACGTTATAAGCAAATCGATGTACAAATCGTTATGATGCTATAAGCAAATCGATGTACAAATCGTTATGACGTTATAAGCAAATCGATGTACAAATCGTTATGACGTTATAAGCAAATCAATGCGATGACTAAAGAAATCGTTACGAGAACGAATCGTTACGATGACTAAAGGAATCGTTACGAGAGAAAATCGTTATGGACCACTTAATGAATCGTTCTGAGGGCAAATCGTTGCGATCACTTAACGAATCATTGTGAGGGCAAATCATTGCGATCACATAACGAATCGTTTGTGAGGGCAAATCATTGCAATCACTTAGTGGAAATCAATGTGTACTTAGACAAATATTGATGTTGTGAGTTCACATTGTTGTAGAAGATGAATACTTACTTGATTGGCTTGTTTTCCCTTAGTTTATTTCCTGTGCTTAGACTTCATAGAAAATGTGTTAGTAACCTTTATCATAGTTTTGTTAATCACCAAAATAGATGTGTAATTTATTTAAATTACAAGGAGGTAGATTGATCATGAATCTCCCCCATTTTGGTGATGACAAAACTTAGCAATAAGCACACATTATCTGAAATAATTCTAAGTATAATTGTGGAAATAACATAAGGAATGTTCGGAAAATGTATTTCATAAATGAAATATTTCTCCCCCTTTTTGTCATTTAAGCTAAAAGATTTAAACTCTTGAGACAGAGAAGAAGAGAAGAGATAAATGAGAGAGCACAAAAACTATATTGGATTAAACCTGAGGGGGTACAGGGAGATAGAAATTTGGAGAAAGAAGAGAGGCATGTCGGGAAAAAAGTTCCTAAGCCTTGATCTCCTGTTCTTCAAAAAGTTGTTGGAAGATGCCAGAAACTATAGAGAAGGATGCACCCATCTCAGGACGCGTGCTGTAAGGCCCTCGGATTTTGTTACATTATTGAATTGCATGTGAATAATTCATGATGTGTATGTACGTATGTATGTATCTACGTATGTATTAATTAGTATACTTATGTGTGTACGTGTATAAATTAGGTATAAATAATGTATGTGTTGTATGATGGTAGTGTGTACATGTTAATACATACATATGGCATATAGGTGTAAGATGTGCATGGTTTCTGCATGTTTTGGAGTTCTGGCCGAAGGCCAGATTGGCGTCAATATCAATGGACGCTTGTGTTGTGTAGGCGTCAACCCTATGGACGCCAACACTAACCCCAGCGTCCAGCGATGTGGACGCTAACTTCTCTGACCTGCATGCGTTGCAGAGCCAGAAATTCCGGAAGCAAGCCACCCCATCCATTGGGGAGCTGTCCCCAACGGTCTGAAAGGGGTATCACATCATCTCCTGCGTGGGTGAGAGGTCTTTGGCTATATACAAAGCCATTTTCGCAACTCACACCCTTCTCTTTGCCCCTTTCCAAGAGAGGAAGAAGAGGAAAAAGAGAAAACCCTAAAATCTGTGTGAAGAGCTCACCTTTGCAACCCTAAATCCGGCTACCTGAAGCTACACCGGCCATCTACTGCAGCAAGGAGCTAGCTGGAGTGGAGGAGGAGGCTTCCCCGACCTTATCTTGGAGCCATCTTCATCCTAGAACCCGGAGTGAAGCTTTTCTAGGAGCTTCTTGGGACAGCCCAAGGAGAGCTTCACCGAGCCCTAGATCCGTTTGGTGTATTTTCTAGAGGCAAGTACCCTACCCATAGTGTTCATGTATGTGTCTAGGATGGTTTTACCATTTTTATGTATTTTCCCTCGTGTCCTAGACCCCCAAATTCACCCCATCTTTGGAGCTCGGGTCTGTGTTTTGCACAGACCTGACCTTAACGGCAATATCCCTTGCGGCTAAGATCATGCTTAGCGTCCAGCGATTATGCCGCTAACATCAATTAGCGGCCATAGCTTGCCGCTAAGTTCATCTGAGCAGAACAGCAAGCTGTTCTGCCCTTCTATATGATTAATTTCGATATGTTTCACGATGAGGTTATAATGTAATATCTTATATGCTATGTATACTAGTGAATGTGGTGTGTGGATGGATTTTGTGCAAGGTGGTAAATGATAGAGTTTATTTATTCCATGGAAATACATGTATGATGAGTTGCCAATCTTGTCAACCCTTTGTTTGTACGATTTAGGACGAGTCTGAATGTCCTACATTTTATGGGTCATGCATGTATTAGTCAGTCTCTGTTCTGAAATTCTGAGATTTTTCCCATGCTTGTGTGAATTAGTGAAAATGTTGTTTGGGAAATAGAAATCATGCGTAGATCATGATAAATCTTCGGTAAATCATGTACTGCCCACAAATTTCAGGAATAAATTCTGTAGCTCCATGCCTGTTAGGGCTCAGACAGTGAGTTGTTAAAATTGTGCTTGTGTTCAGCACCATGTTAAATCGAATTGCGGATAGCATGTGGAATTAATGTTAGAATTCCTGTAATTTCGTTTTAGCTTAGAAAAATCTGAAATTTTGCATGAAGAACCCTAAACCCGAAATTAGCCTGTGGTTAAAATTTCAAGTCATTTGGACCCGTATATGATGCAATATGGATTTTCCATGTAATAACGTGAAACTAATGCATGTCGTTGTGAAAATGATTTGATTTTGTATATAGCAACCTGATTAGAGAAATTTCCTGAGCACTAAATTTCTGTAATTGTAGTGTCATGTCAGGAAAACAGAGCACTGTGTGTGTGAATGAGTGAATGAGTGAGATGTGAGTGTCATGTGCTAAACTAAGTGCTTAAATCGGAAAACGTGTAATGTGTAAATTGTGCCAAGTGTGACATTGCTTCCACAGAGGGCAGTGGAACCGTATCAGGGAAAAGTCCCCCTGGGAAGGTTCAATGTGTTGTGACCCTAAGGGCATTAGGGGGAAATCCTGGAGGTGGACAAGTACCACTGGTTTGGGTGGAGACTTGTTCTCCTGGTCTGCGCAGTCCAAGAGTCACCATTGTATTGCCTAGATGGCGTCTATGTGATGTGATGTGTTGTGTCCTTCTTTGGTGGTTTGGACTATGTGTCACGGCACTAAATGTGAATGTGTAAATGTGTATGTGTTCATGTGAAAAATGTGAATGTGAACAATGTGTAAAAGTGCATGTGTAAAGTGTGAAATATGCGAATTTGAAATTGTGTAAAATGTGAAACCAAAACGTGAGGATGTGAGTTTGTAATCCATGTTATGACAATCTGAAATCATGCTTAAACAGTAACCTTACTATGTTATGATCATGTTTATATATGCAAATTGCCTAGAATCCATGCTAGGGATAATTGTTAAGCATATATAGACAACTTCCATACTTGGTTGTTCATATGTAGTGATTTAATCGTTATTGTAGCTCTCATGTGTTAGATTATGGTTTCTAAAGCATGTAAAACCAGCAAGCTTAAAGCATGTAAAATGGTTAAGTATATTCGTAGGAATGTGTAGATTCCATGGTAGGTGTGTTTCCTTCATGCATGCTCGGAAATTCATGTTAATGGCTTTCATGTCTTAGTTGGTTGAAGGTAGATTTTTATGTGAGAAATGAATAGAAAGCATGTGATAGGTGATTCTATTTCTTGAAATCTGAAAGTATAGTCCATGTGTTTAAATTGTAGATTCACCATGATAGGTTGTAAAATTTAATGTCAATCATGCTACATGTTGTGTCTTATGAATGTGTATGTAGAACCTACTATGATATGTGCATGTACGGTATGTGTAGAAGTACTTGCGGAGTCTTTTAGACTCACTACTTGCTTCGGCGTACAGGTGTAGTTGGTGACGAGACACTAGTGGAGGAGGCGTTGGAGACCGACTCCGAGCGCGGAGATTAGAGTGTTGGAGTACTTGTGACACTTTGTGATTTTCATAGTATGTAAATTGAACATTGTACTAGCATTATCATGGAAGAATGTATAAGTATGGACATCTATGTATTTGATTTTCAGTAATTTAAATTATGTGGTTTTTTAGTTCTCTAAATGTTATCGAATCATATATGTTAAATGTGGATGATGAATGAATGAAGACAGTGGTTCTTTTACTTCCGCTACTCTGTTCTTATATTCACGTGTATATCAGCTGAATGTCATTGTTGGGTAATTGTCCCACTGTGATGACGCTCGCTATACCGACGTGGGTTGGTATAACCGTACCGGTATAATGAGGGTCGTCGCAAAGATTGGTATCAGAGAGACCGGTTGAGATTGCACATGAATATACATATGTCATCATCTTCATTGCATGCTAAGTATGTCCACATGTGTAGAATTGATTAATAATGAATGAAAAGTAGATAAGAAAATGGTTAGAAAACTTAGCAACCTAGCTCTAATGGTGGCTGAAATTTATTACAGCCATGGCTTCGAGAGGTAGACGTGGCGGAGCGCCGGCCCGTGAGGATGAGCCGCGACGTGACGAGCGGGCGGAGCAGCAGGCCCCGGCACCGCAAGGTCCTGTACTTCCCCCACCGCCGCCTGTGGATTATGGAGTATTCATGCAAGGTCTGGTGCAAGCCATGCAGACGCAGGCTCATACCCAGGCAGCACTCCAAGCTCAGTTGGAGGCTCAGGTTAGACTTATAAAAGGATTAATAGTCTGTTTTATCTAATTATGTGATATTGTGTTGATTGTGTATTGTTTGCTGTGATGTAGTAGGCTCAAGTACCAGCTCAAGACCATGGTGGACCTTCTACCATGGAAAGGTTCAAGAGGATGCTGCCACCCTCTTTTAAGGGGGAGAGCGATCCGTTGTTGGCTGAAAGCTGGATGAGGGAGATAGAAAAGATCTTTCGAGCCATCAGGTGTGCAGATGAGGATAAGGTTACATTGGCCACCTACATGCTACAGGTATGCTTTAGTTTATATGCTTGTATGTTTGTTAAGCTAGATTTGTTTAGATGGTGCTTATGAGCGGTGTACTGCAAGAAAGAGCTGATGTATGATGGGCTTCATTACTGCGTACCCGGTTTGAGGACGGAGCTATCGACGTTGCTTGGGACGAGTTCGTGAGGCTCTTTCGGGCCAAGTTCGTCCCCGAGCATGTGCAAGATCGGATGGAGCAGGAATTCCTATCTTTGGCTCAAGGCTCCATGACTGTGCTGGAATATGAGGCAAGATTTTCTGAACTCTCTAAATATGCACCTCACATCGTGGCAGACGAGTGCAGGAAGACAAAGAAGTTCGTGATGGGACTCAAGCCATCACTGTGGACGAGACTCGTGGCATTTGACCGCCGCACGGTGGACGACGCCCTCAGTGCTGCTTGTAGGCAGGAGGGAGAGATGGAGCAATACCTGGAAGGAAAGAAAGCTTCACAGAAGAGGCCAGCAACGACTTTCCAACGGCAAGACAAGAAGAAAGCAGTGTACCAGACACCGCAGCGATCCGTGACAGTCGGCAGTTCTCAGGTACCCTCTGTACGTTCCCCTTGTGTCAAGAAAGAGTGTCCCCACTGTGGGAAGACACATGGTGGTACCGAATGTTGGATGATTACGGGAAAGTGCTTGAAGTGCGGAAGCAGCGATCACAAAATCAAGGATTGCCCAAGACTTCAGCAGGGAGTCCAGCGCGGAGCGCCAGCCCCAGCGGTAGCGGCAGCAGCGCCAGCTACAGGAAGACCAGGAAGGCCTCGAGCCCCAGCTCGAGTGTTTGCTTTAGCTCGCGAGGACGCCGAGCAGGCGGAGCATGTCACCGAAGGTACGATTTTGCTTTTAGGTGTGCATACTCGGGTTTTGTTTGATACGGGTGCTACTCACTCGTTCATTTCCGAGCGGTTCGCTAGGCAGTTAGCCCTAAAGTCAGGTATAGAGTCTGAGGATTTAGAGGTCCCTTTGTCTGTGCACACCCCTGCGGGTACGGTATCGACTAGGAAGTGCATTCCGTCGTTACCTGTGTGTATTGAGGATAGAATCCTAGATGGGTGTTTCATCTTGCTAAAGATGAAGGACTATGATGCTATTCTTGGTCTGGATTGGCTAGAGGAGCACTATGTGTTAGTGGATTACCGTCGGAAGAGGATTGTTTTCCGCATTCCTGGTGAGGACGAGTTCTCTCATCCCTTGCCAAGGAACTTGGCGGGAAAGTTTGTCATCTCTGCCATGGAGGCGATGCGCATGGTGAACAAGGGTTTTGACGCTTTTCTTGCCAGCGTGGTACTAGTGCCAGAAGCTGATGAGTCACCTACTCTTGTAGAGATTGAGGTAGTGCAGGATTTTCCAGACGTCTTTCCTGATGATTTGTCTGGTTTGCCACCGGATAGAGAGATAGAGTTTACCATAGAGTTGCTTCCAGGCACCTCTCCATCTCAAAGGCCCCATATCGGATGGCACCTGCGGAGTTAGCCGAGTTGAGGAGGCAGTTGAAAGAGTTGCTAGATAAGGGATTTATTCACCCTAGTGTTTCCCCTTAGAGCGCACCTGTATTATTCGTCAAGAAGAAAGATGGGTCACTTAGGTTATGCATTGACTACAGAAAGCTGAACCAAGTGACTGTGAAGAACAGGTATCCCTTACCTCGTATTGATGATTTGTTTGACCAGTTGCGAGATGCATCAGTCTTTTCTAAGATTGACTTGCGATCTGGTTATCATCAGTTAAGGATTCGGAGTGAGGATGTGTCCAAGACGGCGTTTAGAACCCGTTATGGACATTATGAGTTTTTGGTTCTTCCTTTCGGGTTGACCAACGCCCCTGCAGCATTCATGGATCTCATGAATAGGGTGTTTAGGCCTTATTTAGATAGCTTTGTCGTGGTGTTTATCAATGATGTGCTGGTTTACTCTCCGGATGAGGCCACACACAGTCAGCATTTGAGGTTAGTGTTAGAGGTTCTTCGTGAGCACAAGTTGTACGCTAAGTTCAGCAAGTGCGATTTTTGGTTGCGCGAGGTTCATTTCCTCGGGCATGTTATCTCCGGTGCTGGTGTTGCAGTGGATCCAGCAAAGGTCCAGGCAGTTATGGATTGGGAGGTTCACAAGACCCCTTCGGAGATTCGTAGTTTTATTGGTTTAGCCGGTTACTATCGGCGATTTATTGAGGGATTTTCATCCATTGCCGCCCCTTTGACTCAGCTTACCAGAAAGGGAGTGAAGTTTGTTTGGTCCGAGAAGTGTGAGAGTAGTTTTCAATTATTGAAGACTAAGCTCACGACAGCCCCGGTGTTAGTCATATCGAGCGGTGTAGAGGGTTTTGCTATCTACACGGATGCATCTCGGATTGGTTTAGGCTGTGTGCTCATGCAGCAGGAAAGGGTAGTGGCTTATCCTTCTCGTCAGTTGAAGGAGTATGAGAAGAACTATCCGACTCATGACTTGGAGCTCGCAACAGTGGTTCATGCACTAAAGATCTGGAGGCACTATCTTTATGCTGTCAGATTTGAGGTGTTTACCGACCACAAGAGCTTAAAGTATCTTTTCTCCCAAAAGGAATTAAACCTGAGGCAGAGGAGATGGATTGAGTTCTTGAAGGACTATGACTTCGACCTTCAGTATCACCCTGGAAAGGCAAATGTTGTAGCAGATGCTATGAGTAGAAAGAGGCCATCTCTCCAGCAGGATTGGAAGATGTTGGAAGATACGGCTTGCGCATTGACTGAGTTAGAGCCATCGCTATGCCAGGCTTTTGTAGCTCAGTTATCTCTTAGGTCCTCAGTTTTGGATGAGGTGATCGAGCAACAGGGAGCCGACCCTAGACTCTTAGAGTTAGTGGGCAAGGCAGGCATTGCTCATGATGAGGATGGTGTGATTAGATTTCAGCACCGTGTTTGTGTCCCCGATTTAGTAGATGTCCGTGAGCATGTGTTAGCGGAGGCTCATAGATCACGATTCTCTATTCATCCGGGTAACACTAAGATGTATCAGGATCTGAAGAGATCATTTTGGTGGTCCGGTATGAAGAGGGACGTAGCGGATTACGTATCCCGGTGTTTAGTATGCCAGCAAGTGAAGGCTGAGCGACAACGACCATCCGGCCTTATGTAAAGAATGGACATCCCAGTGTGGAAGTGGGAAGTTGTCACTATGGATTTTGTTTCGGGTTTGCCCCGATCTAGAAGGGGCAATGACTCGATTTGGGTAGTTGTAGATAGATTCTCGAAGACTGCTCATTTCTTGCCTATGAAGAAGAAGCAGTCAGTAGAGAGTTTAGCTAGATTGTATGTTAGTGGTATCATTAGATTGCATGGTGTGCCGAAGTCAATCATTTCGGATCGAGATCCGAGATTTCTTCGAGGTTGTGGAAGGGTCTTCAGGATGCTTTAGGTTCGGAGCTGAAGCTCAGTTCGGCGTTTCATCCCCAGACTGATGGACAGTCTGAGAGGACTATCCAGACGCTCGAGGATATGTTGTGAGCGTGTGTTTTGGATTGGAAGGATGATTGGGAGCGTCATCTACCTCTAGTGGAGTTCGCATACAACAACAACTTTCATGCAAGTATTGGTATGGCTCCATTCGAGGCGTTGTATGGTAGGCCCTGCAGATCTCCTTTATGTTGGGAGGAGACTGGTGATAGGCAGTTGATCGGTCCGGAGTTAGTTCAGGAGACTTCGGATAAGGTCCAGCTTATCAGAAAGAGGCTTGTTGCGACACAGGATAGGCAGAAGAGTTATGCCGACAACAGGAGGAAGGATCTTGAGTTCGAGGTTGGTGATCATGTCTTCTTGAAGATATCGCCTACTCGAGGTGTTGTCAGATTTGGCAGGCATAGTAAGTTGACCCTAGATTCATTGGCCCATATGAGATTCTCAGACGTTTGGGTAGCGTGGTATATGAGCTAGTCTTACCCCCAGCTTTGGCTAGTGTTCATCCTATGTTCCACGTTTCGATGCTTAGAAAGTATGTCTGAGATCCGTCTCATGTGATTAATCATGAGCCAGTGGAGATTCAGCCAGATCTGTCGTATGTCGAGCAACCAGTAGCTATTCTTGACCGGAAGGTTCAGCATCTCCGGAACAAGAGTATTGCGTCGGTGAAAGTTCTCTGGCGGAACTTCTCGCGAGAGGAGGCTACTTGGGAGCTTGAGGATGCGATGAAGAAGAAGTATCCCCTTTTGTTTGAGTAGCGTCGTTCTAACATCGAGGACGAAGTTCTTTTAAGGGGGAGAGGGTGTAAGGCCCTCGAATTTTGTTACATTATTGAATTGCATGTGAATAATTCATGATGTGTATGTACGTATGTATGTATCTACGTATGTATTAATTAGTATACTTATGTGTGTACATGTATAATTTAGGTATAAATAATGTATGTATTGTAAGATGGTATCGTGTACATGTTAATACATACATATGGCATGTATATAGGTGTAAGATGTGCATGGTTTCTACATGTTTTAGAGTTCTGGCTGAAGGCCAGATTGGCGTCAATGGACACTTGTGTTGTGTAGGCTTCAACCCTATGGACGCCAACACTAACCCCAGCGTCCAGCAATGTGGACACTAACTTACTGACCTACATGGGTTGCAGAGCCAGAAATTCTGAAAGCAAGCCACCCCACCCATTGGGGAGCTGTCCCCAACGGTCTGAAAGGGGTATCACATCATCTCCTGCGTGGGTGAGAGGTCTTTGGCTCTATACAAAGCCATTTTCGCAACTCACACCCTTCTCTTTGCCCCTTTGCAAGAGAGGAAGAAGAGGAAAAAGAGAAAACCCTAAAATCTGTGTGAAGAGCTCACCTTTGCAACCCTTAATCCGACTACCTGAAGCTGCACCGGCCATCTACTGCAGCAAGGAGCTAGCTGGAGTGGAGGAGGAGGCTTCCCCGACCTTATCTTGGAGCCATCTTCATCCTAGAACCCAGAGTGAATCTTTTCTAGGAGCTTCTTGGGACAGCCCTAGGAGAGCTTCACCGAGCCCTAGATCCGTTTGGTGTATTTTCTAGAGGCAAGTACCCTACCCATAGTGTTCATGTATGTGTCTAGGATGGTTTTACGATTTTTATATATTTTCCCTCGTGTCCTAGACCCCCAAATTCACTCCATCTTTGGAGCTCGGGTCTGTGTTTTGCACAGACGTGACCTTAATGGCAATATCCCTTGCCGCTAAGATCATGCTTAGCGTCCAGCGATTATGCCGCTAACATCAATTAGCGGCCATAGCTTGCCGCTAAGTTCATCTGAGCAGAACAGCAAGCTGTTCTGCCCTTCTATATGATTAATTTCGATATGTTTCACGATGAGGATATAATGTAATCTCTTATATGCTATGCATACTAGTGAATGTGGTGTGTGGATGGATTTTGTGCAAGGTGATAATTGATAGAGTTTATTTATTCTATGGAAATACATGTATGATGAGTTGCTAATCTTGTCAACCCTTTGTTTGTATGATTTAGGACGAGTCTGAATGTCCTACATTTTATGGGTCATGCATATATTAGTCAGTCTCTGTTCTGAAATTCTGAGATTTTTCCCATGCTTGTGTGAATTAGTGAAAATGTTGTTTGGGAAATAGAAATCATGCGTAGATCATGATAAATCTTCGGTAAATCATGTACTGCCCACAAATTTCAGGAATAAATTCTGTAGCTCCATGTCTGTTAGGGCTCAGACAGTGAGTTGTTAAAATTGTGCTTGTGTTCAGCCCCATGTTAAATCGAATTGCGGATAGCATGTAGAATTGATGTTAGATTTTCTGTAATTTCGTTTTAGCTTAGAAAAATCTGAAATTTTGCATGAAGAACCCTAAACCCAAAATTAGCCTGTGGTTAAAATTTCAGGTCATTTGGACCAGTATATGATGCAATATGGATTTTCCATGTAAAAACGTGAAACTAATGCATGCCGTTGTGAAAATGATTTGATTTTGTATATAGCAACCTGATTAGTGAAATTTCCTGAGCACTAAATTTCTGTAATTGTAGTGTCATGTCAGGAAAACAGAGCAATGTGTGTGTGAATGAGTGAATGAGTGAGATGTGAGTGTCATGTGCTAAACTAAGTGTTTAAATCGGAAAACGTGTAATGTGTAAATTGTGCCAAGTGTGACATTGCTTCCACAGAGGGCAGTGGAACCGTATCAGGGAAAAGTCCCCCTGGGAAGGTTCAATGTGTTGTGACCCTAAGGGCATTAGGGGGAAATCCTGGAGGTAAACAAGTACCACTGTTTTGGGTGGAGACTTGTTCTCCCGGTCTGCGCAGTCCAAGAGTCATGATTGTATTGCCTAGATGACGTCTATGTGATGTGTTGTGTTGTGTCCTTCTTTGGTGGTTTGGACTATGTGTCACGGCACTAAATGTGAATGTGTAAATGTGTATGTGTTCATGTGAAAAATGTGAATGTGAACAATGTGTAAAAGTGCATGTGTAAAGTGTGAAATATGCGAATTTGAAATTGTGTAAAAATGTGAAACCAAAACGTGAGGATGTGAGTTTGTAATCCATGTTATGACAATCTGAAATCATGCTTAAACAGTAACCTTACTATGTTATGATCATGTTTATGTATGCAAATTGCCTAGAATCCATGCTAGGGATAATTGTTAAGCATATATAGACAACTTCCATACTTGGTTGTTCATATGTTGTGATTTAATCGTTGTTGTAGCTCTCATGTGTTAGATTATGGTTGCTAAAGCATGTAAAACCAGCAAGCTTAAAGCATGTAAAATGGTTAAGTATATGCGTAGGAATGTGTAGATTCCATGTTAGGTGTGTTTCCTTCATGCATGCTCGGGAATTCATGATAATGGCTTTCATGTCTTAGTTGGTTGAAGGTAGATTTTTATGTGAGTAATGAATAGAAAGCATGTGATAGGTGATTCTATTTCTGGAAATCTGAAAGCATAGTCCATGTGTTTAAATTGTAGATTCACCATGATAGGTTGTAAAATTTAATGTCAAGCATGCTACATGTTGTGTCTTATGAATGTGTATGTAGAACCTACTATGATATGTGCATGTACGGTATGTGTAGAAGTACTTGCGGAGTCTTTTAGACTCACTACTTGCTTCGGCGTACAGGTGTAGTTGGTGACGAGACACTAGTGGAGGAGGCGTTGGAGACCGACTCCGAGCGCGGAGATTAGAGTGTTGGAGTACTTGTGACACTTTGTGATTTTCATAGTATGTAAATTGAACATTGTACTAGTATTATCATGGAAGAATGTATAAGTATGGAGATCTATGCATTTGATTTTCAGCAATTTAAATTTTGTGGATTTTTAGTTCTCTAAATGTTATCGAATCATGTATGTTAAATGTGGATGATGAATGAATGAAGACAGTGGTTCTTTTACATCCGCTACTCTGTTCTTATATTCACGTGTATCTCGGATGAATGTCATTGTTGGGTAAATGTCCCACTGTGATGACGCTCGCTATACCGACGTGGGTTGGTATAACCGTACTGGTATAATGAGGGTCGTCGCACATGCGCTCAATGTAAAGTTTGTTGAACCACTCTCTATTTGTTCTTGTATTTTGGTGATAATAAAATTTATGATGTAACTTAAATTGAATATTTTGTTTCATTTGTGTCGCATCAATCTCATAGCAAAATGCTGAGTCTCACATTGATACAATATGGCGCACTAAAATGATAAAGTCGATGTCTAACTCATATACATCGATTTCTGTTTAAAGTGCCAAAGTAACAAGCACTACAACGATTTGCTAAGAAATCGTTGCCATAACGATTTCATAAGTGTTCGCAACGATTTCTTCTGTAAGCGCAACGACTTGCTAAGAAATCGATGCCATAACGATTTCATAAGTGATCACATCGATTTCTTTACTGATCACAATGATTTCTTCAGAAGATCATAACGATTTGCTTGCATAACGATTTCATAAATAATCACATCAATTTCTTTATAAATGAGCAACGACTCTTCACATAACGATTTCATAAGTCATGCTCATAACGATTTCTTCATGGATTCTGATCAAACTCAGATTGCCTTTATATTTCAAATATGCTTGGTGCTTAAATGAAAAGTCAAATATCTTCTGACAAAAAGCTATATGCATAATCTTGTCAGAAAAAGATATGACCTACTAATTTTAGTATGATTAGCAGAAGCACAGTACTATACATCGTTTATCATAAAACACTTTTTTTATGCTAACACTTTCTTCTATGTGTACAGACCTCGATGACCGTCAGAGTCTGATTAAGACAAATGAAGAGGAGATGAGCAACGGCTAGAAATCCAACGGATCTCTTCAACGGATCCATTCAAATTGCTCATATAAAAGAAGAAGCTTAGCTGAAGAAAAGCAAGGAGCCTTCCTGAAAATCCTTCAAGGAGTGTACAACTGTAAGAAGAACCTTCACGCCACAAACACTCAGAGAAAGAGAGAAGAGCTCGAGCCAAAATCTACAGAAGCTTTCAAGCAGAAGTCTTCATCGCCTTCA
The DNA here is from genome assembly GCA_014218235.1 of Colocasia esculenta. Lineage (NCBI taxonomy): Eukaryota > Viridiplantae > Streptophyta > Magnoliopsida > Alismatales > Araceae > Colocasia > Colocasia esculenta. The sequence goes on from CM024762.1 coordinate 58,322,247, forward strand.
AGCCTTCTTCCATTCTCCCTATGCTCATTGTAATCTTGAGGGAGAGTCTGAGACTGTGAGCTTTACACAAGTGTTTATCTTGTAAAGCTTCTCAGTCTGATCTTTCTAAGAAAGATCCTTGTCCAGCTGTAGGACTGTATACAGTAGATAACCCAGCTAGGGGTTTGTGTCTAGCTGAACCAAACTGGGGTTTGTACTAGTTGTTAACCTAGCTAGGGGTTAGTGTCTAGCAGAACCGCACTGGGGTTTGTACCAGGAGGTTGGCTTCTTTACCTGTAAGAGAAGTGGGCTGCCTTCTTGCCCGAGAAAGAGAAGAAGACTAGCTGGGGTGCTGGGTGTTGTAGTGTCCTTAAGGGGGACTGTACCCTTGGTTAGTGAAATACCAAGAGGTTGCTTGGGGACTGGACGTAGGACTTTCATGTGGGAAGGGCCGAACCAGGATAAATTCCTTGTGTCCATTCTGTGATTGTTTATTTGCTTCCGCACTACTACTCTTTATCACACTAATCTAACCAAACCTTCAAGTGTTAATTTCTGTGTTTAAGTTTCTATTTCAGATTTTGGAAAAACCTATTCACCCCCCCTCTAGGTTAGCTTGCTGTCGTACCAAAAGGGCCAACAAGTGGTATCAGAGCGAGGTTCTCTAATCTATCAAGAAGATCTAACGATCTTAGAGAAGATCCATGGCAGCTCAAGGATATGCTGAAGGTCAATCAGTCACCAGACCTCCATTCTTTGATGGAGAGGACTACCAATATTAGAAGATGAGAATGGAATGCTTCATTCGAGGCACAGACTTTGATCTATGGCAGGTAATCGAGGTAGGTGATTATGTTATTGTTCCTATTCCAGGCACTACTACCATTACAGCAGCAGATAAAAGTAAATTATCTTTAAAATTTAAAGCTAAGAACTACTTATGTTGTGCTTTATCCAAAAGAGAATTTAGTAGAGTATCTGCATGTAAATCAGCTAAAGAAATATGGGATAAACTGCAAATAACTTATGAAGGAACAGATAAAGTAAAACAAACTAGGATAGATATTCTTGTCTCACAATATGAGCAATTTAAAATGCTTCCAAATGAAAATATCACTCAGATGTATAATAGATTCTCGAGCATAGTAGTTGGTTTAAACTATCTTGGTAAAAACCTATCTGATGAAGAAAATGTTAGAAAGATACTTAGGTCTTTAACTATCTCATGGACACCTAAAGTAACTGCTATTGAAGAGGCCTATGATCTAACCAAATTATCTATTGATAACTTAATAGGTTCCCTCATGGCACATGAAATAAATATGGAGCGTCTATCTGAAAGCTCATCAAAGAAAAATGTACTAATGCTCTTAAAGTTTTAGCTACTCCTTCTACTTCTTCTTCTTCCTCAAGTTCCAAAAATGCAGATTCTGAAGACAGTGACGTAGATGAAGTTCTGTCCAAGCTTCAGAAAATTTTTAAGAAGAAGAAAAATGGATCAAGAAGGATTCAAAGGAAAGAGAGAAAAGAAAAAGAACCAGTCTGCTATGAATTCAGAAAACCTGGACATCTAAGACCAGATTGTCCTAAACTAAAGAAGACTGGTCAACCAGAAAAATCCGAAAAGAAGCACAAGAAATTCAAAAGAAAAGCCATGGCGGCTGCTTGGGAAAATGAAGAGGCCACAAGCTCAGAATCATCAAGCTCAGAATCGGAGAAAGAGCAGGTAAGTCTAGCCCTCATGGTAGGACTAGATGAGGTACATTATAACCCATCTTTTAGCTCTTGCACTGATTCAGGATCAGAATCTGAAGACTTAGAAGAAGTCTTTATTGAACTATATGAAAAACATAAAAATGTTGTAAAAGAATTAAAGAGTCTGAAAAACAACACTATTTGCCTAGAAAACACCAATTCTGATCTTAAATCCGAACTGGAGCAACTAGAAAAACAATTAAAGGACAATAAAGATAATATTTATCTTTTGAATGGAGATTTAAAAAATAAGGACAATGAAAATTTAGAGTTAGAAGAAAAATTTAAAACTCTAACTGAAGAAAATCTTTATTTAAAAGAATAAGTTAGAAAATTAAATAAAGGGAAAACATCTTTAGCCCTATGTTTAAAAGGATCAAAATCTGGAAATAATAAATAAGGGCTTGGATACATACCTCTGGAAAAAGGAAAACAAACAATAATTCCAGGAAAATATCCATTACCAAAATTTGTAAAAGAAACCAAGTTGCCTCAGAAAATGGCCCTTTTAAAAGAAAATGTTTTAAAAAATTATGTCCTAAACAGACATCATAAAAAAAATAAGAACTGCAAAATAGATTATATTCATTGTTGTTCTCATTGTAATAAATTAGGACACACAGTAAACACCTGCACAACAAGGCACTTAGTTTGGATTCCTAAATGTTATTTTCATGCATCTAATCATCAAGGACCCAAAACGATTTGGGTACCTACCTCTGAGTAATGTATTTGCAGGTTAGCCTTGGAGCATCAAAAACCAAGAATGCTCAAGGCAGGAGTGACTACAGATTCTTCATTCAAATCACATCTGAAGAAAGAGTAGTCACAAAAATGAATTAGTCTTTATTACTAACAATTATTTGCAAGTTTCATTCAGGTGGAGTCTCTCATTCAGGGGGAGCACAGATTAAGGGGGAGTCATTCCTTATCAACTATCCTTGTTGAACCCCTCAATGGTAAGAAATTCTCTCAAAGGGGGAGAGAAATCTCTGGTAAGATCCTTCCTTTTTGGTTAGTGACAAAAAGGGGGAGAGTTTGTATGAATTTTCTGAATCCTCTATGCTTTATATATATTCTTGTCAGAAAATTCTCATAAATTTTGTCATCACCAAAAAATGGGAGATTGTTGAACCACTCTCTATTTGTTCTTGTATTTTGGGTGATAATAAAATTTATGATGTAACTTAAATTGAATATTTTGTTTCATCTGTGTCGCATCAATCTCATAGCAAAATGCTGAGTGTCACATTGATGCAATATGGCGCACTAAAATGATAAAGTCGATGTCTAACTCATATACATCGATTTTTGTTTAAAGTGCCAAAGTAACAAGCGCTACAACGATTTGCTAAGAAATCGATGCCATAACGATTTCATACGTGTTCGCAACGATTTCTTCTGTAAGCGCAACGACTTGCTAAGAAATCGATGCCATAACGATTTCATAAGTGATCACATCGATTTCTTTACTGATCACAACGATTTCTTCAGAAGATCATAACGATTTGCTTGCATAACGATTTCATAAATAATCACATCGATTTCTTTATAAATGAGCAACTACTCTTCCCATAACGATTTCATAAGTCATGCTCATAACGATTTCTTCATGGATTCTGATCAAACTCAGATTGCCTTTATATTTCAGATATGCTTGGCGCTTAAATGAAAAGTCAAATATCTTCTGACAAAAAGTTGTATGCATAATCTTGTCAGAAAAAGATATGACCTACTAATTTTAGTATGATTAGCAGAAGCACAGTACTATACATCGTTTATCATAAAACACATTTTTTATGCTAACACTTTCTTCTATGTGTACAGACCTCGAAGACCGTCAGAGTCTGATTAAGACAAATGAAGAGGAGATGAGCAACGGCTAGAAATCCAACGGATCTCTTCAACGGATCCATTCAAATTGCTCATATAAAAGAAGAAGCTTAGCTGAAGAAAAGCAATGAGCCTTCCTGAAAATCCTTCAAGGAGTGTAGAACTGTGAGAAGAACCTTCACTCCACAAACACTTAGAGAAAGAGAGAAGAGCTCGAGCCAAAATCTACAGAAGCTTTCAAGCAGAAGTCTTCATCGCCTTCAAGCCTTCTGCCATTCTCCCTATGCTCATTGTAATCTTGAGGGAGAGTCTGGGACTGTGAGCTTTACACAAGTGTTTATCTTGTAAAGCTTCTCAGTCTGATCTTACTACGAAAGATCCTTGTCCAGCTGTAGGACTGTATACGGTAGATAACCCAGCTAGGGGTTTGTGTCTAACTGAACCAAACTGGGGTTTGTACCAGTTGTTAACCTAGCTAGGGGTTAGTGTCTAGAAGAACCGCACTGGGGTTTGTACCAGGAGGTTGGGTTCTTTACCTGTAAGAGAAGTGGGCTGCCTTCTTGCCTGGGAAAGAGAAGAAGACCAGCTGGGGTGCTGGGTATTGTAGTGTCCTTAAGGGGGACTGTACCCTTGGTTAGTGAAATCCCAAGAGGTTGCTTGGGGACTGGACGTAGGACTTCCATGGAGGAAGGGCCGAACCAAGATAAATTCCTTGTGTCCATTGTGTGATTGTTTATTTGCTTCCGCACTACTACTCTTTATCACACTAATCTAACCAAACCTTCAAGTGTTAATTTCTGTGTTTAAGTTTCTATTTCAGATTTTGGAAAAACCTATTCACCCCCCCTCTAGGTTAGCTTGCTGCCGTACCAAAAGGGCCAACAAAGTTGTCGTTGATCTTCTAAGAAATGGGCATACTGATTCTTATCAAGGGTGAACCGAAAATGGCTTGACTTCCTAAAGCTGGCACGCTGAAGAAAGTGAGCAATGGTAACAGGATAGAAGAACTGATGATCCTTCAGGTCCTTCTTTAAGGATATAAAAGCATAGTACCGCGCAGCCCATTGCAAAAACAGTTCCAGGACTAGATTGATGGAATTCAAGTCCAGAAAAGCTTCAGCAGAGAGAGGTGGCTTGCCTGCTCGGACCAATGAACTCTTCAAGGATTCCAACTGGAGAGCAGATTGATTGTAGTACCTCTCCCAATCAGTGGGAGACAGCCTTTTACATTCAGACATCAAGGGAGCAAGCACTGCAGCAGATATGTGGCACAGATGATATTCGCGAAAGATAAACCTTTGAAAGGAGGGAAGGCGACCCTGATTAGCTGAGATTCTCCACATGACTCTGGCAAATCTTCCAAAGGCATGAGAGCCAACGGAGGAATCCAAGACCAAGGAGTGTAACTTCGGAAGAAATACTACTTCAGGGATTTGTAGAGTGGTGAAGTCCACTAGGAAGGGGCAATTAATTGGACTTTCAGTTCGAAGAATAGCAAGAGCCCCATGGAATTGGCCAAACTGATCTTCAGGTAGCTTATGTAAATACTGGAAATTATTGTAAAGCTGGAAGCATCTGGTGATTCTGATTTCTTTGAGAATGAAAGGGCCCCAAAGTGCTTGATGATGAATTATAAACCATTCAGAGAGGGTGAAAGGATGATCCTGTCGAGAGGTGTTGTCTGATCTGGCAAGAAGATACCTACTGTAGAGAGTCTTATGCCCTTTGGCCCATTAATCTTCAGTCTTGCATTCTGCCAATTGGAAGATTTTGTGTTGGTCGGCTTTAGAGAGGTGGCAGTAGGGAAGTATAATGTTAAGGTGATCAGTAAGATTAAGAAAAGGAATGCCAAACAGGCTGGTGAGAACACATTTTTAGAGATATTCACAATAAATTGGTCTCCTTCGATTTTCAACAGTGAGGGAGTACCAAAGAGGAGGAAACAAGGGTTCAGAGGAAAGAGCAAGAGTCTTTGAAATTTTCCTCTTTTTAGAAACAGGACTAGAAGAATTAGTCCTGTGAACATGTGAAGCAACTGCCAGGATTGAGATGAGGGTGGTTCGTTCCAACTCATCCTCAAATTTATTTTGAAAAACACTGGCAAGTCGTGGATCAGTTGGAGTAATTGTAACAGATGTAGGTGGAATAGGAGGATAAAGGAATGATTTGGGAGAAAGATTAGAGGACGGCCTGGCTGATGAGGGATCAGATGAAGAAGAGGCTCCAGCTGATGATGACACTGGAGGATCAATAACAATAGGAGGAACGAGAGAAATGGATGTAGAAATGGTAGAGGGCATGATAGGAGATGAATAAGGTTCAGAAGAAAAAGGTGCTAGAGAGGAGATGGTTCTTGGTGCAGGTTGTTTGAAGGTAGGTAGAGCTAGAGGGGCTGTGGAAGAAGAAGGTGGTGAGGGAGGGTCTGGCATTCCAAGAGATGAAGACTCATGGGCTTCGGGAGCAACAACAAACTCAACTATTCTTGGATCCATACCTTCAGAGATCAATGACCCTGATGGCCTAACCACATCTTCAGATGGCCCTGATGGCCCCATCTTCTCAACACCACAAGATTCCACTACAGGTATTATATTCTCATCAATTTGTGGCCTGGATGGTTCTGATGATGCCTCTGCATTTTCTTCTGCTGACCTTGGCCCTGATGGGCCCACATTACTAACAGGTTCAGCATGAGAGAGATCTGGAGTGGCAGAGGTGGATTGTTCCCTAGAAGAGATGAGCTTCTTGACACTGTCAAACTCACCTTTCATCCATCTGCATAACTACTTGAACATTCTGAAATCATCTCTCAAGTTATGAACTTAAGTGGACAAAGTTCCAAGTTCATTTGATACAGACGTTTGGCTGAGAGAGATGGACTGAATATCTGATTTCATAGATGAGATGGCTTTGCCTTGCTCAACCAACCTTTTGATGACAGGCTTCAAACTGACTTTCTGTTGCTTCTTCTTTGACTTTCGATGAGCTACTCGCTTCCCCTTTGTACTTGCCTTTGCAATGGGCTCCACAAAATCAACATGTTCCTCAGAGAATTGATCATTGATAGAAATATTTTCATTGTGCTCCTCCTAAGGTGCTTTATCCTTCTCGGATGATTGCTCCACCTGAGCAGGAGCATCTTCCATTTGATCTCCTTCAAAAATGATTTCTTGCTCCCCCTGAATGGGAGCTTCCTCTTCGATTATTTCCTCAGTGTGGACTGGAGCCACAGTTTCTACTGCTGAATCACCACCAATTTCTGACTCCTCCTGAGTACTTTGGATTGAGTCAAGCACATCCCTGATTATAGAGGCTACTCGGAAAGAGGGAGGAGTATCCTCCAAACTATGGCCAACAGGCTCGATATCCTCAGAAGGGATATCCTCAATTCTGCTGCTGGATAAAGCTACTGCTACTTCTGGTTCTACTGCAGCTTGAAATTCTTCTACATCTGGAATTGCAGGAACTGCACCAGCTGCTTCATTACCTTCTTGGGCTTCGCCAATGATGGCTTCACCCTCAGCCACAGAAGTCTTAGTCCAAACCCCATTGACAACTGACAAACCACTTTTCCTTAAATTTCTGGACCGGATTGCCTGGCCCATCTTCTTAGACACATCTCCTACTGTACTTATACCATAGTGCTGAAAAATCTTCGTCAGGAGATGGGCGTAAGGTAAAGACACATTCAGCTTGCTCTTTGTGTCCCATACCTGAGCGCTTGCAAACATCATCCTCTCAATCATGAGTTCTGTCGTGTTGATTTCTTGGTTCTTAATGGCCCAGCACATTAAATCTGAATCGGCCCTACTGCAGGTTGGAAAGGTGGCATTTCTGGGAACTACAATCTGAAAAAACTACAAAGTGCAGGATGCGATTGAATGCATTCAATTCATTTACATCAACCGTGTCATCCTTCAATCTGAACTCGGGACCAACTATCCCCAAACCCTTTTCTTGAACATTCACAGTGTGAACTCCACTGTGTCCGGAGGTACCCACACCAAAGAGAGATGCTAATAGGTCATGAGTGACCCTAATCGGGGTTCCCTTGACCATGGAAGCTAGGGTCCCGTCTTCCTCTATCTTCAGACATACATAGAATGCTTTTACCAGGTCCAAAAAACTTACTTCAGAGATAGTAGCCATCTTCGACCACTTCTTTCTGTCCAAAGCTTCGACGAAGCTCCCCATTCCATTCTTCAGCAAATTTGCCATATCCACTGCTTTGTGACCGCATAGCTTGATTTTCACGATTGCAAACCTTACTTGCTGCTCGGCGGTGAGAAATTCGACTCTGTAGCGCCCGACACTACCGGAACTACTAGAAGAGGCCATGGATTTGAACGGAGAGAGTTTCTAGAGGACTGGAAACAGGAATAGAACAGAAGCCCTCAAGAAATTTCTGGCGGGAAGTGGATGGAAGCTTGAAATCCCAGGGAGTCGATCCCGGAGTCGTTAGGGTATCGCCTCAGGCAGGTGAACGAGAGAGAGAGAGGGAAAGATAAGAGATGAATCATTCGCACATGGATTTCGAGATATAGGGAAAGTTAAAAGAATGACTTTTAGAATTAGGGGCACCATAATGGCAGAAGGCGACAAAATTGACTAGTTCGATAGAAATAAGTGCTATAAAATAACGAACCGTCATGACAAACTAAAGGGATTGGAATTTTGTTCAAATCTTTGGGAGGGAAAAATATTTCAAATTCTGAAAATTAATATTTCAGTTTTAAACAGATACATCTCTCACAATTTACACATACCTAATTCACTTCTAAGAGAAGTAAATCTCTTTTCAGGTAAGGCCTTTGTGAAGATGTCTGCTAACTGATTGTGTGTATCAATAAATGAAATATCTATGTTCTCATTTGCTACATGATCACGAATAAAATGATATCTAACCTCAATGTGTTTAGTCCTTGAGTGTTGTACTGGATTCTTGGTTAAATTTATAGCACTGGTGTTGTCACATAATAGTGGAATTGTCTTGATGTGTAGCCCATAATCCTCAAGTTGTTGATTGATCTATAGGAGTTGTGTACAGCAACTTCAAGCAGCTACGTACTCAGCTTCAGCTGTTGACAGTGCTACTGAATTTTGTTTCTTGGAGGACCATGATATCAGACATCCTGCAAGGAATTGACAACAACCACTGGCGCTTTTTCTATCTATTTTGCATCCAGCGTAGTCAGCATCAGAGTATCCTACTAAGTTAATTTCATATGATTTGGATACCAAAGACCTAAGTCATGAGTTTTAACTAATATCTAAAATTCTTTTTACTGAAATTAGATGAGATTCTCTAGGATCTGCCTGATACCTAGCACACATGCGTACACTAAATGAAATATCAAGTATACTAACAGTGAAGTATAGTAAGGATCCTATCATACCTCTGTAGATTTTTTGATCTATATTCTTACCATCTTTGTCACTGTCCATTCATATTGATATGCTCATAGGTGTTGACAGTGGCTTGGCATTGTCAAATCCGAACTTCTTTAAGAGTTCCTTAGTGTACTTAACTTGGCAGATGTGAGTCCCTTCCTTTCCTTGTTTGATTTGCAATCCAAGGAAGTAGTTGAGCTCGCCCATCATGCTCATCTCGAACTCTCTCTGCATAAGCTTCTCAAAGTACATGCAAAGAGATTCATCAGTGGAGCCAAATATTATGTCATCAACATAAATTTGAACAAGTAATATATGCTTGACCTTAGACTTGATAAATAGTGTACTATGTACTTTACCTCTAATGAAACCATGGTCTAATAGAAATGAGCTAAGCCTTTCATACCAGGCTCTAGGCAAAGTACTTGCAAAGAGATTCATCATTGGAGCCAAATATTATGTCATCAACATAAATTTTAACAAGTAATATATGTTTGACCTTAGACTTGATAAATAGTGTACTATCTACTTGACCTCTAATGAAACCATGGTCTAATAGAAATGAGCTAAGCCTTTCATACCAGGCTCTAGGTGCTTGTTTTAAACCATATAAAGCTGTGTGTAATTTAAAACATGATTAGGAATTCTGTGTCATCAAAACCCGGAGGTTGTTCTACATAGACTTCCTCTTTAATAAACCATTTAAAAATGCAGACTTTACATCCATTTGAAATAATTTCAAATCTAGTGCAGATGCATATGCAAGTAAAATTCTAATAGGCTCAAGTCTAGCTACAGGTGCATAGGTTTCATCGAAATCTATGCCTTCCTCCTGGGAATAGCCTTGAGCTACCAATCTGGCTTTGTTTCTCATGATCACACCAGCTTCATCCAATTTATTTCTGAACACTCATTTGGTGCCATTCACTGGATGATCTGATGGTCTAGGAACAAGTGACCAAACCTGGTTTCTCTTGAACTGATTTAGTTCATCTTGCATGGCTAAAATCCAAGATTCATCAGTAAGAGCTTCATTGACTGTCCTAGTCTCTATTTGTGAAACAAATGCTAGGTAATCACAAGGGATTACATTACCTCTTGTTCTTACCCCTGCAGTTGGATCACCAATGATGTTTTCAGGTGGGTGATCTTTCCTGTATCTCCATTCCTTTGGAAGATTTTCATGATCAATGTCCTTTGTTGGAGGTCTTCCACAGGTGGATCTTCCTTGTCCTCAATTGTTGTGTTCTTTAATTTCTTGAACAGATCATATGTATCATCATTGTCACTATCTTCTTCCTTTCTCAAGGAAGGGTTAGTCTCATAAAAAATAATGTGCACAGTTTGCTCAATTAATAGTCTATGCTTATTAAATACCCTATAACCTTTAGGTTTAGAAGCATACTCCATGAAGATGCCTTCATCTGATTTGGCATCTAACTTACCAATATTTCTTTTGCCATTATTGTGGATGAAACATGGACATCCAAATGTCCTGAAGTGACTGATCTTTGGCTTCTTTCCCTTGTATAACTCATAAACTGTCTTCTTTAATATTGGCCTGATCATCACCCTGTTGATAATATAACTTGTTGTGTTTACTGCTTCAGCCCAGAAATATCTTGGTAAATCATATTCTGACAACATTGTCCTTCCCATGTCCAATAAAGTTCTATTTTTCCTCTGAGCAACTCCATTTTTCTGCGGTGTCCTTGGTGCTAAGAAATTGTGCTCAATTCCCTCATGTTCACAGAACCTTGCAAACCTCTCATTTTGGAACTCTCCTCCATGATCTGAACGGATTCCAATGATGATGAACTTCTTGTCTTTCTGAACCTTCTTGCTGAAGCTTACAAAACTATCAAATGTGTCATCTTTGTGTTCCAGGAATGAGACCCATGTGAATCTGGAATAGTCATCTACTATAACAAATCCAAAATTCTTTCCTCTAAGACTCGTGGTCATCATTGGTCCAAATAAGTCCATATGAAGGAGCTCTAAGGGTTTAGAGGTGGTTACCACAGTTTTTGACTTGAAGGAGCTCTTAGCATGCTTTCCTTTAGCACATGGTCTGCAAATACCATCGATTTTTGTGCTGACCTTTGGTAGACCTTCAACCAGGCTTCTCTTTATTAGCTTGTTCATACCATCCAAACTGCAATGGCCCAATCTTCTGTGCCACAGCTCAGTTGACTATTCTTTGCTTGCTGCTAAACAGATATCTTGCTCCTCTAATTCTTCAAGATACAGCACGTACAAGTTCTTTTCTCTGTTGGCTTCGAAAATAACTATTCCATCCTTTATGATATTGCACTTGGATTCTTGGAATTTTATATGATGACCTTTATCACACAATTGGCTGATGCTGATGAGGTTGTGCTTCAGACCCTTGACATACAGAACATCTTCAATGATGGTTTTGCCTCTACTGCCTACTGAACTAGTGCCAATAACAGTCCATTTCCCGTTGTCTCCATAGGTGACAGTTGCTTCTTCAGCTTCTATATGAGAGAACCTTTTGTTTCCTGACATATGCCTTGAGCATCCACTATCTAAATACCATTTGGATGCTCCAAAGTTTCCCTGAAATAAAAATATCAAACTTTAGGTACCCAAGTTCTTTTGGGTCCTGGTTGGTTAGTATCATCATTCTTACTTTTAATTACCCAATTTTTGTTCTTAGTTGGACATGTTACTTTTATGTGTCCTAACTTGTTGCAATGGCTACAGCAAGACATTTTTGTTACTCTTTCAATATATTTAAAGTTTTTTTTGTATGCTATGTCTTGTTCAGGTATAAATTTAGGAGTTGGATATATTTTAGGATAAGTTATTGTTTCTTCGTTTTCTGGTGGTGTATAGATTAAACCATGTTTCTTCTTACCAGAACGTCTAGCCCCTTTTACTATTAAGGAGTTTTTACCATTAGTAAATTTTTCTAATGTATTAGACAGTTTCTCATTTTCTTCTGTTAATCTTTTGATTTCAATTTTCAACTCGTCTGAACTCTCTTGTTTTTCTAGCTTGATTATTTGCTCATTCTTATCTTTTAGATCTTCACATAATAATTCATTTCTTCTTTTAAGTTCAGTTACTTGCTTCTCTAGTTCTTCATTTTCTGACTTTAAATCTGAATTGGTGTTTTCTAAGCATGTTATATTTTTCTTACTGGCTTTTAACAATTTAGATATTTCTCTATATTTACTGTATAGTTCATTAAAAGCTTCTTCTAAATTATCTGAATCAGAATCATTACAGGAATCGAAAGATGAATCAAAAGTTACCTTTTCTTCAGTATTTGCCATGAGAGCCAGGTTGGCTTCTTCTTCTTCTTCGCTGCTTGAGTTTGACTCACTGTCTGAGTCGCTGTTGTTGTCCCAAGCAGCTGCCATGGCTTTCTTCTTATATTTTCTGAATTTTCTTGAACTGTCCTTCTTCCTGAACCCGGATTTCTTTAACTTGGGACATTCTTCCTTGAGGTGTCCTGGTTTCTTACACTCGTAGCAAATGGGCTCAACTTTCTTAAAGTCCATTCCTTCTGGCTTCTTAAGCTCCTTGTTGTTCTTGTAGTATCTTCTACTGGATTGAAACTTTTTTCTTTTTGGCCAAAATTCGTTGAAGTCTTCTAGACAGCATAGCTTCTTCGTCTTCACTGTCTTTTCCGCTGGCTTCATCTTCAGATTGTTCCTCCGAGCTGCCTTCTGCTGCTTTGAGAGCATTGGTGTGCTTCTTTCTACTTGAGGATTCTCCCAACCTTTCCATGTTGATCTCATGGGCCATTAGGGACCTAATGAGCTTTTCCAAGGACATTCTCTTCAAATCGTTGGCTTCCTCAATAGTTGTTACCTTGGGTGTCCAAGAGGATGGAAGAGATTTGAGGATCTTTCTGACCATGTCTCCAATCTCGTATGTCTTCCCATGTCCTGTTATCCCATTTGTTATGTCTGTAAACCTGCTGAACATCTGGGTTATTGATTCGCCTGGCTGCTATAGACACCCATTTCTGACCCATAAGTCGAGTAAAATCCCTTGTCGTATCATTGATGCCCCACGTTGGCTCATCATCGTCAAGCTGGCTTTCTCCGATCATGACATCATTTCCATTAGTTCATCGCCCTGGAGGACCCTTCCTAGTCAAATCAATCTCTCTCACTATAGCTCTCTGAGTCAGGAGTCCGATGTTTCAATCCAAAGGCTGCACATGGAGATTGGACACATTGCATGGCCAAAATGCAGAAAAGTCATGAAGGCGACCGGTCCTTTGTCGCGTTAATGAAAACGACATGCCCCATGTCGCGATCATAAATCCACATTTTAAATCCTTGAAAAATCACAAAATGACTTGAAGTCACCTTCCTTATGAGAAAGGCGACGTATCGAGGCGTCGCATTCAGGAAGGCGACACAAAGGACGTCGCGTTCAGGACTTTAAATAGGAAACTCTTTCTGAAGCCAACTTAGACACATGCCAAAGACGGATATTGCTTCATTTGAATGTCCAAATCCTTTCAAATTTGGAGGAGACCTTCCTAACATGTCCCTTTCCAAGTCCCAATTTCCCATGCACAGCCATACATAGCCATAGTCGGACTCCTTCCCATTATTCCTCTTAGACTCGAGTTGGGAATAATCACCCATAAGTACCTCATCTCTGCATCTTTTGGTGCAAGGCCGGAGTCTTTAGATCGCTAAACAAGAGAGCTTCATCATCCACGAAGAAAGCTTCTCCCCCAGATGACCCAGAAGAGCCCTCCAGGGCGTTTTTCTATTGGCTACACAATTTCTCATCCCTTCTTTGCCTTATTTCTTTTAATTCATGCATGCATAGTCTTGTTTTCTTCATAGATTAGCATTAGAACACGACACACACACCAAAACATAACACCCACAGGGGTTAAAAACCCCAATCTCGTGAGTTCCCTCCATTATAGTTCATGTTTACACATCTTTCATTGAATAGATCTCATACACATGAGTTGTAATGGGTGTTTTGTTTGTTTAATTCACTTTGGCAGGTGTTTGAAGGTCCAAGCAACATGAGGCTCTTGCCCCTTGGCCGACTGAGGGGCAGGAAGACAAAAAACCCAAGTCTCCATCCATAGAAGACGAAGGCGACATAGAAGCTGTCGCGATAAAGAAGGTGCTAGGCCCTACGTCGCGTTCAGATCAGAGCATAGCGACGCCACCCTCGTCGCATTATCATGTACGCCTTCATCTTTCTCTTCCTTTCCAACGTAGTCAGCCGTCCCTCCCTACACATCAAAAGGCGACTACATTGGTGGCGATCACGGTCAGTTCCTAATCCCTCTCATATTCACAATCTTTCAAAATGGGAGCACAATCCCGTGATTACACCTTTTGGTGGTCACGGTGGGACCTCTAGTGCCCATCACGCTTGCTCTATCTTTTCCCTGCCGTTCTTATTCTCTGATGGGTGTGTCGTGTTCTTAGTCTTCTTTTTTAGTTCCTTTTCTTTGAGTTGTTGGTGCTCTGCGGTTCTGGGTAAGAAGGCGACAACAGCAGCGTCGCAATAAGAATAGCGACATACCACACGTCGCGATCAGGACGGTATAGAGCATCTTCTTTGTCTGTTTCTGTGTTCAACGTGTTGTGAGGAAGGCGACGTTGTGTTCATCGCGATAAGGGAAGGCGAGAGCAGGAACGTCACTACTAGGTACGTACTCTGCACGTACACTTTCTTGGATTATTTAAGAGTTGTTGTGCCTGCGGAGAACGCGACGCCGCTGTCGTCGCGATAAAGGAGGCGACGGGGATTCTGTCGCAATCAGGTCAGTACCCTGGTCTTTTGAGTTTCCTTGCAAATTTGGGTTCATTTGTTACATACTCCATCCATAGTCCATCATATCATGCTTATTCCATGCTCTTGAGAGATTGATTAGTCTTGTATGTTATAGGATTGTTTGATTTTTCGTGCATAATTAGGACCTCACTGCTTTCGGTCCCCCGCGAGAAGGAACGCGATGAGCGGATTGTCGCGATCTTGGTCGCGACAGCTATCTCATCGCCTTCTGCCTCTGAGAGCATTTAGCCCTAATTCTTGTTTTTTTAGTACTAGGTTAGAATTTTGCAAGCACTCCGGTGCACATAGGATTTGCATACATCTTTCATATTCGTAGTATAGGTTTCCTCCTCAGCGACGCTCGCTCTCTCGGCCACATATTCCTTGTGTCCGACTAGAGCACTCGCTTGAGGGCCTCCGTAAGTCCCCGCTGACCGTGGATTCCCACACGGTCGCCGGACTGGTTGTACCCGTCACCACCTAGGATCGAGTCTAGTTCATTTTGGCAAGGTTGAGAGAATCCTAGTCACACCCGAAGTTGGAAGCTCTCTCCCATTTAGGAAACCCTTCCTTGATTGGAGAGAACCCGCTAAAAGTCAATTCACTAAAAGGCAAACCTGAACAATTAAAAGAAATCATCATCATTGCCAACTGCTTGCTTTGAGTGAGACATTTTCTCTTTCCTTTTGTCTGCCTAGGACTGTTTGTTTAGGAAACTAAGAGTCTGTCTAGGTTAGGCCGTTTCTCTCAAGTCTGAAAGGCTTTCCCCCTCTCTGTGCGATCACATGTCAAATATGGAGTTATATCTGAACCCGGTCTACGATGAGAATCAGGACCCTGCCCTCTACACCTCTCAAGACTGTGAGGACTCCCTTCCTCACGATCTCTTCGGGGAGTCGACCCGGCCTTGGGTCGCTACTGTCCATGCCTTTGAGGGTCACCATCACAACGATGGTGGCCCGTCTCAGAACACCCATCCTCAGCTGTCGGATGATCAAGCCACTCAGCTCTTGCGCTTAATTCCCCAACTTGATCAGTCCCAGATCCAAACCCTCATGACGGCCCTCAAGGGAAAGGCCGCTTCCTTACCCTCACCTAGAGCGGGCACATCACGCCCCGCGGCAGCTACCTCCGGCCCCCATGTTATCATGGGACAAGCCGACAATACCCCCATCCGGCCGCGGACCATCCGATTCACGCCATTTGAGTCTGAGCATTACCTTCCCCGTGAGTCGAGGCCCCGGTCTCCACCATATCAGCCATGTTACTCCCCTCATCGTTTTGAGCCATGCGCCAGGCCCACCTCTCATGCCTCTTCCATGTACGCACAGCCATCCGCCGCACCGGACATGATGTCCGAGTGAGCTTCCATCAAGAAGGAGCTCCAAGAGCTTCGAAAGCAAGTCCACCCTAGGCCGCACCATGACGTGCACATGCCAAACTTCAATGGCCTATGGGTCCCCTCTCCATTCGAGCTACCGAAGTACCGAAAATACAATGGCTAAGGCAACCCGTACATTCATATCAAGGACTTCATCAATGAGTCCGCTCCCTACCAGCATGACCGCCGCCTCATGGCATATCTCTTCCGCCGGTCGCTGGACGGGCACGCCCTAGATTGGTTCTACTCCTTGCCACCTGAGGATGCTTAGGACTTCACTGTCGTGAAGGCCAAGTTCCTCGAACAATTCCAAGACAGGGTCGGGCCTGAATACTCTCTTACGGATCTCATGGCTGAGAAGATGAAGTCGGACGAGGATTTCGCCTCGTACGCCGATAGGTGGAGGCAAATGGCCACCAGAGTTCCGGGGTACCTTCTAGAGGGAGAGAAGGTGAAAATCATCATTGCCAATGCCACGCCTGCCTATAGAAACATCCTGGCGATGAATGACATCACCACTATGCATCAACTCTACAGCCGGGCCCAGTTCATCCAGACCCAGCTCAAAGACTCTCCCATCCACTCTATGTTCGAACCCCAAAAATCCTGGTTCCAAAGAAAGCCTCAGGGGCCAGTCACTGAGGGAGTACAAGTGAACGAGCAAGTGAGCGCGTTCAACCCTGCCGGCCAGAGCCAAAATCGCCAACCATACAATGCCCAGGGTCAGAACCCTACCCATCCGCCACATGGGCAACAGCAGCGCCAATACAACCAGGTGCCACCTCCCGATGGCTCTCAGCAAAGGCGTCCCATGGGTCCTAGAAGAACTCACTACCCGCCATTGCCGGAGACACTCTCCAACATATTCTTAGCCTTGCTCTCCACAGACGCCATTAGGCTCCCTCCTGAGAGACCCTTGAACCCTAGTGTGGATCAAACCCGGTCCTGCGTCTTCCACCGGCAGCCTGGTCACACCATCGACCAGTGCCTTACATTCAAGGATCTGGTGTATGACTTGCATGAGTAGCACAGGATAGATTGGACAGCCCTCCGGCAAGTGATCGGAGATATCAAGGAAAGGCAGAGGCAACAACAGCAGCAGAGGCAGCAGCACCAACCACCCCCTCAACAACAACAGCAGCAACAACACCAATAGCCGTTGCAGGACCTCGGGATCGTCCACAACCCCCTACCAGACCATCCGTCAGCTCCAAACCCACCACCACAGCAACCTGCCCAGGTAAACCCCATCGTCCACCACCCTCCTCCTCAGACGGACTGGACGTACGATGAGGAACTAGACGTTCAGCAAGTGATGGCCATTAACCAATATTCCATTCAGTCCCAAAAAATACAACCAGCCTACACGGCTCCCCAGTCAATTGCTCCTTTAGTTTATATGGCCAACACCGTCATACTGCTTGTCGGTTCAGCACCCGCGCCAGTCGCCAGTCCACCCATCATCTTACCTTTCGCTCCACCTATCTCCGTACCTCTACCCCCTATCATATCTACTCCCTCACCCATTATCCTACCCCCACCTGGGCCGGACCAACCCTCCGCCGCTACACTATCCTCCGCCAGGCAACCACCTACCCATCCAACCACCCTGCGGAGCGGGCGAGTCTTTCGGCGCCCGTACCCACCTATCTCCACCACCTCCACCAGCCAAAACAATCCCCAGCAGGTCCTGCAACCGCCTCAGCAACAGCAAGCTCAGAAGCAAATGCAAGATGAGGGGTTGATTGAGCCATTGCCAGGAACCCACTATGACATCCTCAAGCACCTGGATCACGTACCAGCCAAGATCTCCATTTTGGAGTTGATAAAGAAATCCAAGGAGCACCAGGAAGCCTTGAGGAATTTCCTGCAGAAGGTGGTAGTAAACAAGGACATGCTAGCTGACAAATTACCAAGTGCCCTAGCCATGGTAACCCGCGGGCCAGCAATTACCTTTGCTGAAAGCAAATTAGCACCCCCAGAAGCCAGGAGGCTCCCACTCTGCATAACCCTGGTCATCAATCATGTGGCGGTGGGAGCAGCACTGGTCGACACGGGGGCATCCATAAACGTCTGCCCGCTGAGTACTCTGAGAGCCTGCGACCTATCAGAAGGGATGCTAAGGTCGACACCCACCACCATCGCCGCGTATGACAACTCTAGAAGATCCTTCCATGGCATGGTGACTGTGCAGGAAGAACTGGGACCCCTCGCTGTCACAGTGGACTTCTACGTCCTCGATATCGATCCCATGTTCAAAGCTATTCTAGGGCGCCCGTGGTTGGAAGCACTCGGGGCTATACCGTCCACTGCACACCAATGTCTGAAATTCCCTTTTCAAGGACGGATCATCAAAGTCAAGAGCATAGCCACTACCCACTCAGTAGATGCCCTCCACGATACCCACCTACCAGCCATGTGTCCAGCCAACAAACCCGTAGTCTTGGTGCTAGATATCAACTACCCATGGAGCTACACGTTCCAGTCCAAGAGAGAGACCAATCTGGCACAAGTCAATGCAGTCAACAAAAAAGAGCCACTGAGCACCAAGGGGTGGCAAATCATGATGAAGCTGGGGTACGAAGAAGGCAAGGGTCTAGGGGCAGAGCTACAGGGCATAGTCAAACCCATCCCTGACATTGTCATGAAAAGTCGATGGGGGTTAGGGTACCGGGAGAAATCCAAACCTTGGTCATCCAGCACATCCACTCTTAAGGCCAACCGTGAACAACTCACCTAGACACTCTGGTGTCACTTCATTAGGGGGCCTACCCAACCTGGATATAATACCATGATAGTCGAGGCAGAATTGTCACAGCATGAGGTGCATGGCTGAAATTTCTCTCGACACATGGCCCCATTGCTGACCTATAGAGCCCTAGAGGCCCTTCGTCCAACCAGGAGGAGAAAGACAGGGAACCCAGAGGATGAATGGTACAGATGGTTTGACATAGAAAACATCACCATCGCCTTCAGCCGACTGTTCTGGGAAGAAGAAAGGACATGGACGCCAGCTGCGGCAGAGCTGCTAGATCCACCCACTGCTATCACATCTAAAAGGTAGCTCACGAACGATGCATCAGACATAGGAGAGCCGGACATCCCCTATGAAGAGGGGAAAACCATAGATGAACTCTGGAGGGGCACCTGCTTAGCCATCCACCCATCCCTTCTGGATTCCCTCCTGCCCAGTCTTGTCCCGTCCTCTCCTCCCTTGCTTATTCAGTTGACCCCTCAGCTCCTGACGGCGGCACACAGCCTCCTCACACCTGACCTCCCACCTGCAATCCTCACTGCCCTACAGTCCAATCCAGGTGACCACGAGGTCGCCCTCTCCTGTTACATGCTCTCCACCGATCTTCAAAAAAAAATGCCTATTTTCAAATGCACGTTGAGGTCGAGGAGCCGGCATTCCTCCTTCACTCTCCTGATCAGGGGCACCCCTCGACTGGGGCTTCCCCTCCTGCTCCTTCACTAGGAGCCATTCTCTTCGGGGACACCATGTCCTCCCCCAGTCCTGTAGAGTCGTCTAGGCTAGGAGAGTCTACGGTAGGTGAGTCTAGCATTAGGATAGATAGGCCTAGGGTAGAGAGTCAGGATAGCCCGGTATCCACCAAATTCAAGCAGCATCCTAGGAAGCAGCGGGGAAAAGCTATTCCCCGGAGATATCTTCAAGAGCTAGCTCGGCGGTGTCAAGTGCTGCTGTTGATAGAGGAATTCACGAAAGAAGCGTTGGTGATTGAAGAAGATTTTGAGCAGGATGGGGTGTTCATAGACGACGAATTTGGCGTCTACGGGATAATGAATGATGAGGACCCAGTCGACGAAGAGGATAGCGAAGTAGATGACGCTGTCGAAAAATATGCCAGTGGAGTAAGAAGATTTGATGAGCCCACAACGGCAGTGGATGAACCTACTAAGGAAGTCAACCTCCGAACAGAAGAAGATCTCAGGATTGTAATCATCTCAGCGAACCTCCCTCCTGATGAAGAAGAGTAACTGGTGCAAATCCTGAGGGAGTACAAGGACACGTTTGCCTGGTCTTACGAGGACATGCCCGGTCTAGACCCCTCACTAGTGGAGCACCGACTGATACTGAAAGAAGGGGCAAAGGCAATCAAGCAGAAACTCAGAAGGTTCCACCCGCTCATGGCCCTGAAGATGAAGGACGAAGTAGATAAAATCCATAAGGCTAGATTCATCAGGGTAGTGCTCTATCCGAAACTGGGTGGCCAATATAGTCCCTGTCATGAAGAAAGACGACAAAGTCAGAATCTGCATCGACTTCAGGGATTTGAATAAGGCATGTCCAAAAGACGACTTCCCGCTTCCTCATATTGATGTGCTGATTAATAATACTGCTGGGTATGAGACTCTCTCATTCATGGATGGATATTCAGGTTATAACCAAATCCGTCTATCTCCTGAAGATCAAGAGAAAACATCCTTCACCGCGGCCTGGGGAACGTATTGCTATGTAGTCATGCCATTCAGGCTGAAGAATGCTGGGGCTACCTATCAAAGGGCGATGATGGCCATGTTCCACGACATGATACACGTTTATGTAGAAGTATACGTGGATGACATCTTGGTGAAGTTGAGAACCAGGAAAGAACACCCCGAAATCCTAGCCAAGGTGTTGTAGAGGTCAAGAGAATATCAGCTGAGAATGTATCCGAAGAAATGCGTGTTCGGGATATCATCAGGAACGCTGCTAGGTTTCATAGTTAGCAAGCGGGGCATTGAGATCGATCCAAATAAGGCCAAGGCTATAGAAGAAATGCCTCCTCCAAAGAACATCTCACAGTTAAGAGGGCTAATCGGGCGCTTGCAATTCATCAGAAGATTTATCTCCCAGCATTCGCAAAGATGTCGCTCATTTTATGATCTCTTGAAAGAAGGGGCAAAATTCGAATGGAATGACAAATGCCAAGCAGCCTTCGATGAGCTGAAAAGTTATCTCATGAATCCCCCAGTCTTACAGCCTCCTGTACCCAGAAAGCCGCTAATCCTATATCTCTCAGTCATTGAGGACTCCCTAGGAGCTGTCCTGGCGCAACACGATGAATCTGGGAAAGAAAGGGCAGCATACTACCTCTCTAGGCTCTTCAACACCGCCGAATCCAAGTTCACCACCACGGACAAAACTTGTGCCGCACTCGTATGGGTAGTCCAAAAGCTCAAGCACTATTTCCTTGCCCACGAGATCAAGCTGATCTCGAGGATGGATCCACTCAGATATCTTCTCGAAAAGCCTGTCCTCTCTGATCGGCTGGCATGCTGGCAGAGTTTCCTCTCTCAGTTTGACATCTCCTTTGTGGTCCAAAAGGCCGTCAAGGGTTATGCCATCGCTGAGCATCTCGCCCATCTTCCACTTCCTCACAACGACTTCCTCTGAGAAGAGTTCCCCGATGAGGAACTCTCCGCCATTATCAAAGACCCCTTCTGGTCCCTTCATTTCGATGGTGCACTCAACTCTCAGGGACGGGTCATCGGAGCCGTCCTGCTTACCCCGGAAGGCATTACCATCCCCTTTGCATATCAACTCACCTTCCCCGCTACTAAGAACATGTCTGAGTATGAAGCTCTCCTTGCTGGCCTCAAACATGCTTACTTGCTGGGGGCATCACACCTTAGAATCATAGGGGACTCTCAGCTCATTTTGTGACAGGTGCTCTCAACTTACCGCACTCGTGACCCGAAGCTCAAGCCATATCAGGACCTGGTCACGCTGTTGGCAAGGTAGTTCCACAAGCTCATCTATATCCACACTCCTCGTTCCCAGAATATCCTGGCCGACGCTGTGGCGTCGCTAGCCTCATCCCTATCCTTCCCTCTGAGTCGCCGGACTGAGACAATCGTCGTCCAGTGTCTCGATGTTCCATCTAACCAGGAGCCTTGGTTTAGCGACCTTAGGGCAACCTTAGAAGAGAGGGCTAGGAAGAGAGGAGCGCAGCAAGTCATGTTAACTGAGCTTGAAGAGATCCTGAATGAAGAAAAACTGCCATGGTACTTTGAGATAGAACAATATTGCAGGGATAGAAGATATCCTGAAGTTGCAAGTGCAGAAGACCGCAGGGCCATCTGAAGAGCCGCCTTGAGGTACACAGTTGTCGGAGAAGTTCTGTACAGGCGAGCTCTTAATGGAGTCCTTTTAAGATGCCTTACCGATGACGAGGCTTGGAAAGTGGTGGAAGGGGCCCATGCTAGTGAATGCGGAGGGCACGTTAATACTGGCCAACCCTAGAGGAAGACTGTACCATCTACGTCCGTAGGTGTGTCTGTTGGGTTGAGTGTAATTTCATATCATTTTCCCTCCTATTTTGATGATGACAAATGTGATTTGAATGCAGATTATTTGAAACATGATAAATACATTTCACCTGAAATTTATATTCAAAAAGCATGTCTCAAAGCACACTTATCATTTGTACTCATAATAAAACATTTTACTAATGATATATGTGTTTAATTTTCAGGTACAAACACTTTTTGCAAAAGAAGTGTCGACACACCCCACAATGGTGTCGACACAACAACCCAGATTCAAAGGCAAAAAGGTAAAGAAATATTGAGACTGTGTCGACACAAGTCAAAGAGTGTGTCGACACGAGTTGCAGATTCCAGGAATTAGTCTACCCAGGTCGATGCAGGACCAGAGCAGGTCGACACTGGACTCAGTTTCCAGAACAGCCTGTTTGCAGAATTGGGACAGCAGGTCGACGCAGGACCAGAGCAGGTCGACACTGGACTCAGTTCCCAGAACAGCCTATTTGCAGAATTGGGACAGCAGGTCGACACAGCATCAGAGCAGGACGACACTGGACCTTGTTCCCAGAACAGCTGTTCTCAGATTTGGGACAGTGTGTCGACACCACCACCAGGGCAGGTCGACACACTACGGAAAGATTGCAACTTAAATTGGATGTTTGCCACGTGTCAGCCTAGGGCGATGGTGTATCAACCTAGGATCGTGTGCCCTTGTACCTAAAGGGTATCTTTGGAATCTTTTGGGTATAAAAGGCCCCCTATTGGCCATCCATCATGAGGAGACCCCAAAACGAACTCTCCAAGCCTCCAGAAAAGTTCCCCTTGGCGGCGAGAAGAGTTCATCTCCCTCTTCTGCTCTCCTGGTGTCTTCTGAAGACCAATTCTCATCAATTCGATTGTGAGAATTGGAGTTTGATCCTTGAAGAAGTAATTGAAGCGCCTCAAGGAAGCAGATCAAGTAGAAGCATCCGTTGGAGAAGATTTCAAGGAAGATCCCCAACTTCAATTGTGCAGAGCATCGGCTGGGACTTCAAGGATTCAAGCCTCTTCCCAATCTGAGCTTCTACAAGGGAGTACACTGAAGAACAAAGCCTTTTAACACAATTTTCAATGTACTTTTGTTCTTCTGAGACATCTTGAGATTGTGCAAGTGCTTCTGCATAACTCTCATGAATGTTCTCATGTCTGACATGATCTGCTGCTAGAAGATCCATGTCGTGTGTTGGTGTCTAGCATAGTTGTTTGTGAGCCATTGTGCTCAGTTTGAGTGTCGACTCAAGTGGTTGTTGAGCAGTCTTGCTCAGGGATCTAGAGTAGTCTTGCTCTAGAGGTGTGTGAGTTGTAAACTCAAGTGTTGGAGTTGTCTGGCTCCAGTGGGTGTGTTACCCAGGTGTTTAGTGAATCCTCACTGGGTGTGAGGGGTGGATGTAGGAATCACATGGGTGATTTCCGAACCACCTAAAAATCTCTGTGCACTTGTCTATTTGTGGTTTGATTCTATCATCCGTTAGATGCTTGCATAGGATCGATCAAGATTCACTTAATCAACTGGTTTTCATATCTATTTTATCAACTCACTTAACATTTCATCAGATCTGTGTTTTTCACTGTTAAAATTGCCTCTGATTCTAAAAGTATTTTAAATTGCTTAAGCTTCCGCAGAAAGTGGCATAGATCTATTCATCCCCCCCTTCTAGATCTTATCCACACCTTTTCCTCGATCCTTCAATTGGTATCAGAGCGGGTTTATACTTGATCTGATTTGATTTGAGCAGTTTTTGAGTATTGTGTGTCTGATTGCTTGCTTGTTTGCTTGTTTGCTGAATATTCTTCTGTGCTTTCTTCTTAAGTCAATGGATTCCAAAGGTTTCATAGCTGAAGGGCATTCCATAAATAGGCCACCATTCTTTAATGGAACGGACTATTCATACTGGAAAAATAGAATGCAAGTCTTTCTAAGAGCCCAGAACTATGAAATTTGGAAAGTGGTTGAGGTTGGTCCCTATGAAAACCAGGGAGAGGAAGAAACCTGGACTAGGGAACAAATAAGAAAAGCCACATTGAATTATAGTGCCATGAACATGATTCAATGTGCTGTTCATCCCAAAGAGTATTCGAGAATCTCAATGTGCAAATCTGCCAAAGAGATGTGGGATAAACTCGAATTACTTTATGAGGGAACATCACAAGTGAAGGAAACTAAGGCAAATATTCTTGTTTCAGAATATGAATTGTTTATGATGAAGTCTAATGAAACAATTTCTGAAATGTTTGCCAGGTTCATGGTTATTGTCAATGGACTCAAGGCCTTAGGTAAGGACTACACAGATGCAGACTTGGTAAGGAAAATCTTACGTTCACTCTCTTCTATTTGGCACACAAAGGCCACTGTCATTGAAGATTCTAAAGATTTGTCCAAAATGTCTTTGGATGAATTGATAGGATCCTTAATGACATATGAAATCAATTTGAAAAGAAATGAAGAACATATAATTAAGACCAAGCCAATGGCACTTAAGGCCTCTTCAAGTAACAAAGACAAAAGTCAAGAAAAGACAAGTTCTGAGGAGTCTGAGTCAAATGAGGATGAAATTGCCCTCATGACCAGGCAATTCAGAAAATTCTTGAAATATAGAAAAGGAAAAATGTCTGGGAAAAAGAAGTTTTCTCAGGTAAAAGAAACACTTCCTCTTCTAATTTCAACAAGAATCAAAAATCTGACGAAACTGTCATTTGTTACAGGTGTAATAAGCCAGGACACATGAAGGGAGAGTGTCCTGAGAACAAGAAAGAAAAGCACAAGAAATTCCAGAAGTTCAAGAAGCCAAAGGCCATGGTGGCCACTTGGTCTGATGAAGATTCAAGTGAAGAAGAAGAAGACAAAAAATCCTCAAGCTCTGAGAGTGAGGAAATCTGCTTCATGGCCAACAATTCTGAGAAAAGGTAAACACCTCTTTTGAAGATTTCACTGTTGAAGATTGGCAGGATGTTTATCTGAATTAGTTGAAAAATATTCTGAAATGAGAAAAAAAATAAATCTCAAAAAGAAAATTGAAAACTTTATCATAACCAATCTTCAAACAACAGAACTTGTGAGCTAGAAAATGAGATAACAGAATTAAATGAAGAAAAAGAAAATCTCATGAATCTAATTGATGATCTGAAGCTTGCCTCTCAAAAGGCCACCCAAGAATTCAAAGACTTATCTGAAAAGCTGGAAATGGAAAAACAAGAAAAACAGCAAAAGATTGAAGAAATTAACACTCTTCAAAACCAGCTAAAAGAAAGGGATGAAGTTATCCAAACCTTCACAAAAGGTAAAGATAACTTGGAGGCATTGCTAGGAACAAATATGACAACAACTTCTCATGGATTAGGATTCAACAAAAAGAAACCAAACAAAGACAAATCTGGTGAGAAAAAGGGCAAAGCACCATTAATTAAATTTGTCAAAGGTCCTAATCTTGAGAACACAGAAATCAAGCAAACATCAGACAAAACATCAAAAAAACAAAACAAATCAAAAACTCAAAAACAAAAGAAGACAACCAGGTCGACACAGTCCCCTGACAGGTCGACACCAGTCCACAAGAAGAAGACTTCTGTGGTTGCTATGTCGACACCAGTCATGGAGAGGTCGACCTGCTCAACATCAAAAGCTACAAACAACTCAATCAAAAATTCAAATAAAAATTTGAAAAACAATAAAAAGTCAAAGGAAATCATTTGTAAAAAACCTTGACCTCCAAGACAGCATTTCAAGATGATTGGATCAATCCTTGGAGCCAATGGTTTGACAACCCCTGTTGGTATCATCCTCAAATTTTTCATCCAAACCTTTGGATGTACCAACAAAATCCATGGTTTCCATCTCCTCATCTGAACTCCTATGCTCAAATGAAAAACTCCCCTCCCACTAAAAACAAAAATGTTGGTGATTTCATTCCTAAGAAAAAGAACAAACAGAAAAAGACTGAAAACACCAATGTAACAAAACAAAAATAAAAAACAGGTCAAATTTGGGTGAGAAAAGATTTACTGACAATGTTCAAACATTCTGATGGTCCCAACTCTGTTTGGGTACCAAAATCTTCTCTCCACTGATCTATTTTGCAGGAAGGTCGTGCACCCAACACCAATGTGTGGTTTCTTGACAGTGGGTGTTCACGACATATGACGGGAGACAGAGCCAAATTCTCATTCCTGCTTGAAAAGGAGGGAGGGTCAGTAACCTTTGGAGGTAAAAATAAAGGAAAGATCATAGGATCTGGTAAGGTTGGTCAAACTTCCTCAAACTCTGTAGATAATGTTTTACTAGTTGATGGTCTTGATTATAATTTGCTCAGTATCAGCCAACTATGTGACAAAGTTGTATTTGAATCTGATTTCTGTAAGATAATTGACTCATCAACTGATAAAATCAAATTTTTTGGGAAAAGGGAAAACAATGTCTACATGATCAACCTAAATAAAAACTTTTCTGAAAATCTTTGCTTTGTTGAAAATAAAGATGAAATTGCATGGACTTGGCACAAAAGACTTGGCCATGCAAGTTTCAGAACAATGAATAAGTTGTAAAGATTGAATTTGGTTAAGGGGCTTCCTGAATCCTTCTCTAATGTTGAAAATCAAGTTTGTGGGATCTGTTCTAAAAGAAAACAAACAAGAAAATCCTTTAAAAACTTCAATGAGGTACTCACATCTAGGCTACTAGAATTACTTCACATGGACCTTTTTGGCCCTACAAGAATTCTAAGTCTAAGTGGCAAAAGATATGGGTTTGTAATCATTGATGATTTTACTAGATTTACTTGGGTTATTTTTCTGTCCCATAAAAGTGATACTTGTCTTGAATTCAGGAACTTTTGTACCACTGTCTTAACAACTTATCCATATAAAATCAAAAATATTTTGACTGATCATGGGGGTGAATTTGAGAACACATCCTTTTCTGATTTTTGTGCTGAATTTCAAATATTCCACAAGTTTTCTTCACCAAGAACTCCAGAACAAAATGGAGTTGTGGAAAGAAAGAACAGAACTCTTGTGGAAATGGCTAGAACCATGCTACTTGAGAGTAACTTGCCCAAATCCTTCTGGGCTGAAGCTGTGA
Organism: Colocasia esculenta; assembly: GCA_014218235.1. Taxonomy (NCBI): domain Eukaryota; kingdom Viridiplantae; phylum Streptophyta; class Magnoliopsida; order Alismatales; family Araceae; genus Colocasia; species Colocasia esculenta. The sequence goes on from CM024762.1 coordinate 58,349,768, forward strand.
ACACAGCCAATCACATACTCAATAGAGCATTGGTCAGACCAAAAATCAAGAAAACCCCCTATGAATTATTGAAAAACAAAAAGCCAACTGTTTCTATTTTAAAATCTTTGGGTGCAAATGTTATGTACACAACAATAACAAAGAAAACCTTGACAAATTTGATGCTAAAAGTCAGGAAGCTATCTTCCTTGGCTATTCTGAGGTGTCAAGGGCTTTCAAAGTGTACATTCTTAAAACCAAAACTGTTGAAGAATCTCCACATGTTATCTTTGATGAAAATTCCTTTTCAACTAACAATTCTAAATCTTGCAGGGAAAGACAAGACACTGAAGAGGATGAATTTATTGTGGACTCTTCACCAACTGTTGAGGAGTTGAAAACATTGAAGAGAACCTGAACACACCATCTCCAAGTGGCTCAGGTAACATTGTCCCAGAAGTGGGTACTTCTGAACAGGTAATTTCTGAACATAGGTTTTTAAGAGATCACCCATTAGATAATGTGGTTGGCAACTTGCATGATAGAGTTAGGACTAGATCATCTTTCTTGCATGATATTGAAGAAGACCCACTAGCTCTAATTTCCCAAATTGAACCAAAGTCAATTGATGAAGCCTTATCAAGTTCTGATTGGATTAATGCCATGCATGATGAACTTCATCAATTTGAAAGAAATCAAGTATGGGAATTAGTACCTAGACCTAGTGACCAAACAGTCATTGGCACTAGATGGGTTTTCAGAAACAAATTGAATGAATCTGGTCAGGTAATTAGAAATAAAGCTAGGCTAGTTGCAAAGGGGTACAATCAAGAATTTGGAATTGATTTTGAAGAGTCATATGCCCCTGTAGCTAGACTAGAAGCAGTTAGAATTTTTCTTGCTTTTGCATCCTCCATGAATTTCAAAGTTTATCAAATGGATGTCAAAAGTGCTTTTTTAAATGGATATATTAAGGAAAATGTTTTTGTTGAACAACCTCCTGGATTTGAAAATGAAAAATATCCTAACCATGTTTTCAAGCTCAATAAGGCTCTCTATGGTCTTAAGCAAGCTCCAAGAGCTTGGTATGACCGTTTGAGTACCTTTTTGCTTGAGAAAGGATACTCCAGAGGAACTGTTGATCAAACTTTGTTCACAAAAACAGTAAAAAATCAAATAATTGTGGTCCAAATTTATGTTGATGACATAATTTTTGGCTCCACCAATAAAGGCCTATGCACTGAATTTTCAAATCAAATGAAGAATGAATTTGAAATGAGTTTAATGGGAGATTTAACATTTTTCTTGGGATTGCAGGTGAACCAAACATCTGAAGGGATTTTCATCAGTCAAGCCAAGTATGTCAAGGAACTTCTCAAAAGGTTTGACTTTCAGACCCTCAAGCATTCAAGCACACCTATTGCCATAAATGCTAAGCTAGAAGAAGACTCAAATGGTAAGTCAGTAGACCCAAAGACCTACAGAGGTATGATTGGCTCTCTACTCTATCTTACAACTTCTAGACCAGATATTCAGTTTAGTGTGTGTTTGTGTGCTAGATTTCAGTCTAATCCTAAAGAAAGTCACATGTTAGCTGTTAAAAGAATTTTCAAATATCTTGTTGGAACATGTGATTTAGGAATTTGGTATCCTGCTAATTGCAAGTTAGATTTGATTGCCTATTGTGATGCTGACTATGCTGGGTGTAAATTAGATAGAAAAAGCACAAGTGGCTTGTGTTTATTCCTAGGTGGGTGCCTTATTTCTTGGGCTTCCAAGAAGCAACATTCAGTTGCACTGTCAACTGCAGAGGCTGAATATGTTGCAGCAGGTAGATGTGGAACTCAGATTCTCTGGGTGAAACATCAACTTCTCGATTACAACCAAGATTTAGGTTGTGTACCCATCCTATGTGATAATACAAGTGCAATAAATCTGTCTAAAAACCCCATTCAGCATTCTAGAACAAAGCATATTGAGATTAGGCATCACTTCTTGAGAGATGAGGTTGCAAGAAGTCTTTGAACTCCATTTCATTGAAACTGAAAAACAAGTTGCTGACATTTTCACCAAACCCTTCCTGAAAACAGATTTTCATCTTTGAGGAGAGAACTTGGTCTTTGTAAATGTCCACATTCATGATCTCTCTTTAGGTTTGGGTTGAGTGTTATGCATTGTCTAAGGGGGAGTTCTTTTCATATCATAACCCTTTGCTTCCTCCAGTTACACTGTCCATATCTCTCTCAATTCCACTTCCATTTCCTTTGGACAATAAATTCTTCAACTCTTATTGTGTTGAAATTTCTTGGTATATCAAATGGTGACTTGGAGAAGGACAGGTTATGCTTGTCTGGACACTTTCACTATGCGAGAGTATATGTCTCCGCCAAGTACTAAGAAATGAATATGCAATTGTTGAGGGGGAGCTTTTATTGTTTAAAGAGAATCTTTCTTGATTTCAAAATCTTGCATATCTTCATTTTGATAGAAAATGATTGAAATCATCATCTCAGAGGAGCTAGAAAATTCACAAGTCATGACTTTTGCAAAATTCATAACTTTTCTTGCATTTCATCAATTTCCTGCATGATGTCATCATTCAGATGTTTAGAGTCTCCAAATGATCCTTTGAGTGATCTATCATATTTTTTACTAATCAATTGTCAACTATATTTTTCAACCCACAGAAACTCAGAATTCTTCCAAGATTGAACACAACTTGTGTCTTGAAATTAAAACATCTCTTTGTTTGCAACTGATGTTGGATAAAATTGATTTCTATCTTACAAAACTCTCAAAATTTTTGAAAATTCAACAGAGCAATGACATTTGAGCTGAGAAACTACACACCTTCACAATGAATGAAGTGCCATGCATGTCATGAGGCACTAATGTTATCTCTGTTCAAAGGAGATAAAAATTTAAAAATACAGCAAAAATGTGCTATACTTTTTGATGATGACTGAGTAACTGGAAATATTGGTGTCTACAAAACGTATATTTTCATGTCAAAAGGTCATCATTTACCCCTTTGACACTTAACAATGAATAAATCTTAAGTATCGAGGGACTATGGTGTGTAAAAAGCACTAGTACTTGAGTGAAAAAGATTTATATCATTTGATAGTCTGTTAAAAAGACAAAATATATGTGTTAATGGAGTTTTGTTTAGAAGGAATCATTTTCATTCATCATCAAGTTGTTCTTTAAGATTGTGTTTTATTTTCAAAGCAATTGTATTTAGTCTAGAGAATATCTTTATTTCTTTAATGTTGAGAAATATGGTAGATTATAGTTGATTGTTAGATATACTATATCCCTCAAATCATCATTTCATTGACTCAAGTCTTTGAATGCTCATATCCTATTGGAAATTGTTTAAAACTTGAATTGTGATGAATTTTTGCAAAATATAACAAATGAATTTTTAAGTCTCTTAAACATCCTTGAAATGACTATTTCTCTCATTAGTTATCATTTTAAAGAAGTCCCAAAATTCTCAAAAAAAATTCTCTCACAAAAATCCAATTTTTCTTCATAGGCCGTGTCGACACCATCCTATCTCGTGTCGACACACACCCTAGGTCAGGTCGACACTACAGTCTTCTAGTGTCGACACTGCCCTCTTGCCAGAACTTTTTAAATCGTGGGTTCCGGATAAGCCTTGTTGTTCCTGCGGGGTATTGCACCACTGTAAACCCTCTTTAGGCCTCAGGTCGACCCGACGATGCTTTTCTTCTCTTTCCGGCAAGAAATCCCACACATTTCTCCCTCAATCAAAACCCTTTCTCAATCATCTCTCTTCTCCTTCATCAAATCCCGATTCCACTCCATTCTTGCCACCATGGTGAGAAAAATGGGTCCTCGCCGTGGAGCAAGATCTCAGGCCTCATCTAGGCCAGTTCCGGCAGAGGATGATGTTCCCCCATTTGAAAGGAGATCCAAAAGGCGGAATGACCCTGCAGAGCAACCAGGGTCCTCCTCTGCACCTCAGCCAGCAGCCAAGAGAGGTAGACCCTCTTCTTCAGGCAGAGGTAGGGTTTCTAGACCAGAGAATCCGGGCTCCTCTTCTGGAGATTCTACAGAGTCATCTTCGTCTGAGTCTTCCAAGTCTCAAGACATCAATAGTGAAGCCAAGCTCATTCTAAAGCCCAGGATATTGGATTTATCAGATATTCAGCTAGCAAACACATTTCCAGAAATTCAGACCTACTTCTCCTTTCAGTCTTGGTTACTCTTTATTTCTGAGTTTCAAATCATTTATCCAAGACTTGTTAGGGAATTCTACAAGAACTTGAAATGCACAGAAGAAGGGTATCAATCAAAGGTTAAGGGCATAGTTATTGACATGCCAACTGATAAAGCTGCCTCTATTTTCAAAGTACCAGATGAAGGGGCAGATTATCATAACTTTGAATTTGATCTTCATGAAGCCTATACCATCATGACAGGCCTTCCTGCTGATGCATCTGATCCAAAACAAACCCATGTTACCAGATTCAACACAAATTCCTTTCCCCTGTGTTGAGGATTATCCACCACATGTTGACCACAATCATTACCCCTCAAGGTGGTGGACGGGATAGGCTAACAGACATTCAGAGGTTCATTCTATATTGCATGGTAAAAGACATCCAAATCAACCTCCATGTAATAATGTATCAAAACATATCTGAAACAACCAGGAAAGACCTCAAGAGATCTCTTCCATATGCTGCACATCTGACCTCAGTGTTCCAGCACTTTGGTGTACCCTTGGAGAATGAGAAATCCCAGTCTATCCCTAAGTCCAACATCTATACCTTTAAGAATATTCAGAAATTCATGGGATTTAGACTGGAGGGCAATCAAGTTAGGAGAGGGCCAGTTGTAGTTGAGGGGCTCAGGAGCAACAGCCTCAAGATCAAGGGGACCAGCTCCAAGCTCAGGAGGAATAGCCTCAAAGTCAAGGGGACCAGCCCCAAGGTCAAGAGGAACAGCCCCCAGCTGAAGGGGACCAGCCCCAAGGTCAAGAGGATCAGCCTCCTTTGAATGAGGAACAGCCTCAAGTTTCAACTGAAGGTGACATTCCATTTCATGCCCCACTCTCACCTCAATTTCAACATTTCTCTCCACAACCCACATTTCAACTATCCACATCCTCTGGTGGACCTTCTGTTCCACCAGAGTTGTTCTCCTTCTTAAATGATAAATTTGAAACCTTGAACTCCTCCATTCAAACCATGTCAGAAACCTTTGAGTTGAGGATTCAAAGATTGGAGAACACTGTGTCTGCCAAATTCATAGAACAAAAAGCTGCCTCAGACTATGCAGCTCAGAGATTCAACAGATTAATTGGTACAATGGCAGATGCCTCATTACAGCTGAAGGAGCACCAGCAAAAATTGGAGACAGTTCTTAAGGGAATTTTGGCAAATTCCCAAGCGGATGTCTTCAACACCAACCAGACATTACATGAGATCACCAGCACTAGACTGTCTTTTTCTCATTTTGTGGATGATTTGGAGAGCATGAGGAACTTCAATGAACACATTGACACAGATCTCTGATTTGACAAAAGAATTCAAAATCATGCAAAGGCCTGGTTGGTCAGCTGGATCATCCTCCTCTTCACAACCCCTTGCAGCTGATCTAGCAAGAATTCAAGCTACCTTGATTGAAAATTCAGACAGAATGGAACATTTCTTGCACACAAAACTTACAACCATTCAAGATCAAATCAAGTTTAGCTTGACTTTTATGGAGAAAAGATTTTCAGACATTGAGACTATCTTAGTTCCTCCTCCTCCACCTTCTTCATAATGTACTTACTTTTTGATGATGTCAAAGGGGGAGAAGAAAGAAAGAGAACAAGAAATGATTGTAATCCTTTTGGAATGATTGTAATGGTTCTCTTGAATGAAATGAAACGCATTTTGCTTAGCTTGAATGAATTTCTCAGTTGTGTCTTCAACGTGATTGAAAATCTTTATGTGAATGTGAATGAATGAATGCTTGTCAAGTTGCTTGACCTTCTTTATGCACTAACTTACTTCAAGTTACATTGTACTTCTCTAGTACAACCATCAATTGTGAATAAGCCATATTTAAAGGTCTTTAACAAGCATGAACATGAACAAAAAATAAGGACATTGAATAACCAAAAATTGCTTAAAATCACATCTCATCAAAACCTCATTGTCATATGGATTTAATGTTGCCATCATCAAAAAGGGGGAGATTGTTGGGTTGAGTGTAATTTCATATCATTTTCCCTCCTATTTTGATGATGACAAATGTGATTTGAATGCAAATTATTTGAAACATGATAAATACATTTCACCTGAAATTTATATTCAAAAAGCATGTCTTAAAGCACACTTATCATTTGTACTCATAATAAAACATTTTACTAATGATATATGTGTTTAATTTTCAGGTACAAACACTTTTTGCAAAAGAAGTGTCGACACACCCCACAATGGTGTCGACACAACAACCCAGATTCAAAGGCAAAAAGGTGAAGAAATGTTGAGACTGTGTCGACACAAGTCAAGAGTGTGTCGACACGAGTTGCAGATTCAGGAATTAGTCTACCCAGGTCGACGCAGGACCAGAGCAGGTCGACACTGGACTCAGTTCCCAGAACAGCCTGTTTGCAGAATTGGGACAGCAGGTCGACGCAGGACCAGAGCAGGTCGACACTGGACTCAGTTCCAGAACAGCCTGTTTGCAGAATTGGGACAGCAGGTCGACGCAGGACCAGAGCAGGTCGACACTGGACTCAGTTCCCAGAACAGCCTGTTTGCAGAATTGGGACAGCAGGTCGACACAGCATCAGAGCTGGTCGACACTGGACCTTGTTCCCAGAACAGCTGTTCTCAGATTTGGGACAGTGTGTCGACACCACCACCAGGGCAGGTCGACACACTACGGAAAGATTGCAACTTAAATTGGATGTTTGCCACGTGTCAGCCTAGGGCGATGGTGTATCAACCTAGGATCGTGTGCCCTTGTACCTAAAGGGTATCTTTGGAATCTTTTAGGTATAAAAGGCGCCCTATTGGCCATCCATCATGAGGAGACCCCAAACGAACTCTCCAAGCCTCCAGAAAAGTTCCCCTTAGCGGCGAGAAGAGTTCATCTCCCTCTTCTGCTCTCCTGGTGTCTTCTGAAGACCAATTCTCATCAATTCGATTGTGAGAATTGGAGTTTGATCCTTGAAGAAGCAATTGAAGCGCCTCAAGGAAGCAGATCAAGTAGAAGCATCCGTTGGAGAAGATTTCAAGGAAGATCCCCAACTTCAATTGTGCAGAGCATCGCTGGGACTTCAAGGATTCAAGCCTCTTCCCAATCTGAGCTTCTACAAGGGAGTACACTGAAGAACAAAGCCTTTTAACACAATTTTCAATGTACTTTTGTTCTTCTGAGACATCTTGAGATTGTGCAAGTGCTCTTGCATAACTCTCATGAATGTTCTCATGTCTGACATGATCTGCTGCTAGAAGATCCATGTCGTGTGTTGGTGTCTAGCATAGTTGTTTGTGAGCCATTGTGCTCAATTTGAGTCGTCGAGCTCAAGTGGTTGTTGAGCAGTCTTGCTCAGGGATCTAGAGTAGTCTTGCTCTAGAGGTGTGTGAGTTGTAAACTCAAGTGTTGGAGTTGTCTGGCTCCAGTGGGTGTGTTACCCAGGTGTTTAGTGAATCCTCACTGGGTGTGAGGGGTGGATGTAGGAATCACATGGGTCATTTTCGAACCACCTAAAAATCTCTGTGCACTTGTCTATTTGTGGTTTGATTATATCATCCGTTAGATGCTTGCATAGGATCGATCAAGATTCACTTAATCAACTGGTTTTCATATCTATTTTATCAACTCACTTAACATTTCATCAGATCTGTGTTTTTCACTGTTAAAATTGCCTCTGTCTCTAAAAGTATTTTAAATTACTTAAGCTTCCGCAGAAAGTGGCATAGATCTATTCATCCCCCCCTTCTAGATCTTATCCACACCTTTTCCTCGATCCTTCAGTGTCAAGTGTCAACTCCATGCAGATAAAATCCATGCCCCTTCCTCTTCACTGCATCCACTCTCCACACCTTGGCCATTCTTCATGTGGGCTTTCGACATTGTTGGCCTTCTTGGTGACTCTACTGCTCAAACCAAACAGAAATCATTCATCCTAACATCGACTGAGTATTACACCAAATGGGCAGAAGCCGAAGCTTTCACAGAAATCATAGCATCCACGGTGTGCCGCTTCATCATGAAGAATATCATCTCGCGGTTCGGAGTGCCGCAGCATCGTCATGGACAATGGGCCACAGTTCATTTCGCAAGAGCTCCAGTTCTTTTGTAAGAAATACAACATCACGCTGCATCATTCATCGCCATATTACCCCACAAGGCAATGTCCAGGCTGAAGCAACTAGCAAAACCCTTCTTAAAATCTTAAAGAAGACTTGTGAGTCGCATAAATTCGCCGACTGGCCAGAAAAGCTAATAGAGGCTCTATGGGCCTACCGTACCTCCGTCCGCACTCCCACGGGACAAACCCCGTACGCTCTCACTTATGGGATGGAGGCGGTAGTTCCATACGAGATCCTAATCCCGTCACTAAGAGTCTAACTAGACAAGGAACTTAATCTTGATGAACGTTGAGAGGCGTTGCTAGTCCAATTGGAACTCTTAGATGAAAGGCGGCTTATGGCAGCCGACCATGTGCTTTCATATCAAAGGTGAATCTCAAGGTCTTTCGAAAAGAAGGTAATTGAGCGTAAATTCCAAGAGGGAGATATGGTTTTGAAGTGCATTTTTATCAAACCCGGAGGTCCTAGGTCGAAGTTGCAACCTAACTGGGAAGGTCCGTACATTGTGAGGGAAGTCTACCTTGGAAATGCTTATCGCTTAATCAATGCTGAGGGCGTCGAATTGTCGCATCCATGGAACGGGTTGTACCTCAAGCGGTTCTATCCTTAGGCCAATAGGTGTGAGGCCACAACACCTAGATCGGGGAATAACCCTATGTTGAAAGTCTAAAATCCCTCTCTAATTGTCAAGGATCGCTCTAAGTTACGATTAACACACACCCACGGCAAGCCCGAATAACTGCACTTGGTAGATGCTGCAACTGTACGGGCTCTACTCTACTGATGCATCGGTCATTCTCTCCTAATCGGTCGAAGTGTAGGGGCAAAGGGGTTGTAAGGGTGAGGTCGTCAACCTACAGCATATCTCGACGACAGGAAGTCTCAAACAGGGACGGTCAAAATAACAAAGGGCAAAGAAGCAAAGAAGAAAAGAAAGAAAAATTCATAGTACAACAGGGGCATGGCAAAGAGTGGCAAAGTCCCCGCGGGACGCTCATGAGCCCGGTCGTACGCATGCCCCAAATAGTGCAAGTCCATAAGCAAAAGACCATAAAGTCCCTCCACAACAGACCTAATCTCCGAAGGATAAGCTGTAGGAAGTAGTCGAACCCAACATCTCTAAACCCACACAAGACTTTCCTTAATTAATCTTTCATTTCTCCCTATAAGGCTGAGTCACCTCTAGGGTACGGCTTAACTAGTCGCAGCATCAACTAAGGGTAGTTTCCCGAGGCATTGTCACCTCTCAACGCACATCCTAGCCTAGTGAGGTCTGTGGCAAAAATCGGAGGTGATCAAGGCTCTAAACCAGTGGCTCGAACCGGTCTATGTGTTGTGGCCCGAAGGTGCGAGTACCTTCCATCTCACGCGTCTTATTTTAGGAAGGGCTAACGTTGGCTTCAGGCGCTCACCAAAAACTCCAAAAAAAATCAAATATTTTCAAAACTCCTAAAAAATCAAATATTTTCAAAACCCCAAAAAATAAAATATTTTCAAAACTCCTAAAAAATCAAATATTTTCAAAACTCCAAAAAATCAAATATTTTCAAAACCAAAAAAAAAATCAAATATCTTCAAAACTCCAAAAAAAAATCAAATATTATTTAAAAAAAACTCAAAAAAAGCAAATATCTTCAAAACTCCAAAAATCAAATATTTTCAAAAACTCTAAAAAATTAAATATTTCAAAACCTCAAAACATCAAAAACTCCAAAAAAACAATGTTTTCAAAATTCCAAGCCATTTGCATTCATTTGTTTATTTGCATCTTTTGCTTATTTAATAAGGCTTAGCCCCTTGAATAATTATCAAGGTCGGTCGCTCGTTACATTTTAAAGCAAGGGGCTAAGCCTAAGAATATATCTGACTTGTTTTATGATTGTCTAAGTGTGCAGGGCGCAGGAGAAGAAAGCAGCACTCACATCTCACCTGTCGCTCTCACCCGTCACTCGGTCACAAAACCATAAAACAAAAGAAATCCATTTCATTCCATTCATATTATGTACATCATCATAACAAAAAAGGGGGGCAAAACAAAAGTACAAGCCCTCAACCACTCTCCCTCGTACCCTCAGGCGGGCGGGGAGACGGAGGGGCCATCACCCTCGGCCCTGTCTCACTCCCCTCTAGCGCTCTCTCACACCACCGTGCCTCCTCCTCATTCCTCCTCCGTCCGGAGGAACCCGTCAAATAATGTCCGGTGGACCCGCTCGGGATGCCGCTCCTGCTAGCCGTCGAGCGGCTGCGACCGACTAGGGCTAGGGCCCTCTCCAGGCCCTTCATCTCGGACCGCAGCAACTCGCAGCGGTGCCTCTCCTCCCCTAGCTGCGTGCGGAGGTCCCCGGCCTCGGCGCGCAGTCGCGTCGCCTCCTCTGCCTCCTGGCACCACCGCGTCGCCTCCTCTGCTGCCTCACGCCACCATGTCGCCTCCGCTGTCTCTGGGCGTAGGCGCAGCTCCGCCATCTCCGCCTCCAGCATGGTCGTCCACGCCAGAGCGTTCCTCAGCTCTAGCTCCTGCAATATCGAACATTTCGTCAAAAGCAGTAAAAGTCAAGAGGCATCTAGTTAGTAACTTACCCGCTCCTGCAACTGGGCGAAGGTGTCCTCCGCCCGGGCCACCACCGAGGCCAGCTGGCCCTCCAGCACGGAGTGGCCGGGGTCTTCTCGGGAGGAAGAAGCGCCTCCCACCATTTGTTGTGCCCGGTCCAGCTCCGCCCGCTGCAAAAGAAACAAAAAAGGGTTAATCAATCAAAACTAGAAATAGAAGGGTAGGGTGCAAAGTACTCACCAGCTGGTCCACCACCGCCTGGAGGTCATCCCGCTGCTGGATGGTGGAGTGGAGGATGCCCTCGAGCGAGGTGATCCGTCCCTCGGGGTCAAGCTGCAAACACAAGCCAAGTCAGTCACACAGTCAAATCAAGAGCTCAAAAGAGACTAAAAGCAGTAAAACTCACCGGTCGCCAGGTCCCCTTATACACTTGGGCCCCGTACCTCCGGGCGAAGGCCCGGAAGTAGTCCTCATCGCTCGTGGCCTCGGAGACCACCTCCTTGCCCCGCTGCTTCCAGTCATCCAGTTGCTCCCGGACCCGGACCGTCCAATCTGTGACCTGCTGGATCCCGCAGAAGCTCCGGCCAGGCCTCTCCCAAGCCCTCTGTCGGGTCGGGAACTCCACCACTGCCTGATGGAGTCCCAATGTGCGTGCAACCATCCGGTGGTGGAGCGGGACCACTGTGTTGAAACAATGAAGCCAAATGTCCCTACCGAAGTAGGGACGGCCCCGCTCCACCCACGGCTAGGCGGCGTCGTTCTCCCCGACATAGGGAGTCCACTGTACCTGCACACCACAAGCAGAAGACCTGTCAGTCAGTTGTCAAATAAGCAAAGCAAGGGAAGGGGCCAAGGATAGAAGTACTCACATGGCCGAATGGGATGGTGTCCAAAGAATCATGGATCAGCGTCACCTGTCGCCGCAGGGATCGCTCGTCGCGACAAAATCGCCAGCGCTGTAGGAGAGGCACAGCGCCGCGTCGCCTCGCCACCCCGCGACCAAGGGAAGGGAGGTGGTAGTACGCCCACACTTGCAAGAGCAACACAAGTCAGTGCCATAGTTCATAAAAATAAACATGAAAAGCAGCAAAGGGTAAGGGTAGAAATGTACCTACATAAGTGGGAAGAATCCGGCCACACCTGTCTCCCGGCTGGAGGTGCCCCGACTGTCGAAGAGGTGGGCCAGGAGGGCCACACCCCATGCATAGCTGCCCACGCTGGACAGGTCCTCCAGTAGGGGCAAGCATCGGCAGCCAACTGGGTCCCCTCTGGTCCCCAAGATCAGTTTCCCGATCACAAGGATCAGGAAACGCCGCAAATCTCTGTCCGCTGCCTCACCCTCCTCCTCCGCCAGCACCGCTCTGGCCTCCTCCGTCAACCGAGCCATGTACTCCGCCTGGCTCTCTCCCGTCCGGTGGCGCACGTTCGCCACCCCTAAGCTCGCCTGCAGCGCTGTCCGCCGCACCAGTGAAGATCTCTCACCCCTCACCTCCAATCCAAGCAATCTCTCTACCGGCTCCTGATAGCTGGTGTAGGTGATCCTGGTCACCACCTGGCCGTCCACGCGCAGACCGGTGATCCATACCACGTCCTCTAGCGTGGGGATCATGTGTCCCCAAGGGAAGAGGAAGGCGTGGCACTCGGGGTCCCACCTCTCCTTCAAAGCCTGGATGAGCGCCACGTCCGGCGCCAGCTCCTCCAACTGGAGGAACGGTCCGAACCCCATGCCCTCCAAGCGGCGCCTCTGGATGTCCAGCAAGCCATCATAGATCGCCTGGATGACGGCCCATCCTAGCCAAGACCTCAGCTCACTCTTCAAAACAAACATCAAAAGATCAGAAATTAGTAGGAAAATGCCCGAAACCACTCTCTGTCCTGACAAGGAGACAAGGGGTATGTCGCCTTCTTAAGGCGACATGGGCCCCGTCGCATTCATGAACTAGGTCGTGACAGGCATCCTGTCACCTTCTAAAGGTGACAGGGTGGCCGTCGCCTTCCCTCTGGTAAGGCGACAGGCCCCCTGTCGCATTACCAGGGTCGCCTGAAACGAGATTTTCCCGTTCCCGGCCGTTTCCCATTGGGGCGAATCGCCCTACAATGGGGTGCTCTGCACCCCCATCCCATGCATACAAGGTTTAGGGCTAAAGATCTTACCTTTTTGGGCCCGACGGGCTCATCTTCGTCCCCCGCCGCCGGCACGATCTCCTCCTCCATCGGCGTGACTAGAGGAAGCTCCTGGGCCGCTGTGGATGGCCCCTCGCCCGGTTGTCGTCGCCGGATGGTTTTCTTGCGCCGCCTACCGCCACCGTCACCGCCTTGGCCCTCTCCGCCACCTTCCATCGCCGGGTTTCAAAGGGAAGAAAGGGACAAGGGGAAGAGAGAGAGGAAAAGGAAGAAAAGGAAAGGGGGAGCATGCCGGAAGAGAAAGGGCCGGAGAAAGGAAAGAGGGAGAGATCGCCCGGTTGCTTGTCGGAGGAAGAAGAGAAAGGGAAGAAGGAAGAAGAAGTTTGAAAGGGGGAAAGAGAGAAGGGCGCTCGGCCCAAAATTCAAATCGGCTCTGGTTCTGTGAAAGCGACAACACCTGTGTCGCCTTCTGCTCAGGTCGTGACAAACCCTATGTCGCCTTCACTTTCTGGTCGCGACCATGGACCAGTCGCCTTCAGGATAGCGACACGCCCTACGTCGCCTTCTCAACACAATACACAAAAGCCTCTAAAACTCAATGCCCATTGCAAATAACTCCATGCTTACATCAAATAAAAGCTAAAAATCAAAAGTCATATGTCCCATTCCCATTACCTCAAGTCCACTCTCATTACACCAAGTCCTATAGAAGCTAAAAAAATACAATCAACTCTCTCTCTCTGGTTCACGGTCCCCAAGTGGCCAAAGCTTCTCGTGTTCCCGGAGGTATGCCTAGTACGTCTCCCGGTCCTCATCAAGTCTCGGTGGAAGTGCATGGGTAGCGCACGCCCTCCACAAGGCCAACGCACTCCGCACGGCCTGCTCGTCCTCCGGGTTCCCCAAGCGCCACTTCTTCACAGGAGGCAAGTGTGATGGCGAGAGCACCCGAGTCCTCGGCTTCCCGATCTGTAGGTAGCACCGCTGCGGGTTGTAGAGTACGGTCGCCATATTCCCTATAAGTTGTAAATCCAACCCGCGTCCAAGTGGTAGCCTGATCTCCATTCCGCGAAGCGCCGCTAAGCCCAGTGCGAAGTGCTCCACGGTAGGGTACTGAAGTAGAGGCGCCATGCATTCCTCGTCTTCTTGTCCGCCGTCGTGCACAAAACCTTGTTGGAGAATTTGGCCACCCGCCAATGAAGTTCAATGGATGCACCCAAGATCCGACTGTCGGTGGTGGGATTGTCAACACAGGTTTGAATTTATCCTCACACCCAACAGCACTCTAATAGGATCATGGAGCCATAGAGAAAACCCTCCGTGGAAGCCGAAGTAAGACCCGAGTAAAGATACGCCAAGACGGCGTGGGAGAGTGAAAGTCCCCGCCATACCCCACTAATAGTATTAAGGCTCGCGTAGTCTATGAGGTGATCCCCGGACTGGAAGAGGACCACCCCACACAAACATATGGCCACGGCCTTTGCTATCTCCCAGTAGTCCGTACTCTTGTTTTTACATTGGGAGATGACCCACTTAGACAACGGCACTAGATGGATAAATTGTGGGCTAATCATGGTGTGTACATCCCCCGGATCGGTCATGAACTCACCAAGGATAAATTTTGGGTTGATGGGTTCAACAGTGTAGCTTATGCTTTGCTCGTCCCCAATTGGTCTTAGGAAGAGCTAGGAAAGCCTCGACCTCCTCTAGAAGGACGGTCACCTCGAACTTGGGAAAAATGAAAGTATGGATTTGTGGGTGCCATAATTTTATGAGGGCTGAGATGCTATGCCAGTGAAAAGAAATTTTATGGTAGTTATGGGCCGCTATTAAAACCCCACCTAAACCCCACTCTCTCAAGAACCGGATAACAAACATGGGTAAGGCTTTGATCATGGGGGTGATCCATGTAAGTTTAGAGTAGCGGAGGGAGCCCAGGAAAAGCTAGAAGAGAGAAAAAAAAAAGAGAAAAGGGAGAAGAAGGAAAGAAGGACAAAATTAATGAAGAAATTCGTAGCAAAAATTCATTGAAAATTGAAAACACCAAAAACTCACCTCTCTCACTTCCTTGCTCCGGCTCAAGTGGTTGGGAACGTCCGTCAACCTCATGAGAGCTTCATAGGTCGCCCGAGCACGCTTCGGACCTTCATAAGCTGCCTCTCCACCCATGGGAGCAAGAGGAGCTCACTTCATGGCTATGAGAGCTTGCAAAACTTGCATAAAAGAAGTGAGAAGGGAGAGCTACGAATTTGTCTCTCACCCCCCTTATTTATAGAGCTATAACACTCATATTCCTGCTTGGAAAGGGTAGAGAAGACCCATTAGGAGTGGGACATTGAGTGGAGAGCAATTGGAATCCAAATGGGAGTCAAACTCAAGCTTGGGGTTGAAAGGTTTTGAGCTTGGGCTGAGAAACCTGTGAAAGCAACATATCGACCCGTCGCCTTCAAGGTGGCAACAAGTCTTACGTCGCCTTCTTCAGTAAAGGGTCGCGACATGCCCTATGTCGCCTTCTGATCAGTTTATACTGTCCTACTTATTTCTCTGTGATTGCTCAGAATGTTTGCACATATGCTGTGATGTCCATTAATTGGTGCGTTTCATTGTATCATATCTATCTTTACTGCTTTGATTATTGAAAACCCACAAAAAAACAAAAAATGCAGGAAAAACCCAAAAAATCAGAAAATCCAGAAAATCAAAATAGACAGTCCATCAGGTAAGTCAGGTAAGTATCTCTAACCCTAATCCCTCCGCATTATTGTATGATATCTACACTATTATATCAGCTCAAGGACCGGCTGGTTCCTAGTGTGTTCTAGGATCTGAGTTCCCCTTCATAAAAAACAAGGATGATCTAGGTGCATGCTACTAATCGCTGGATAGGCCGTTGGGTGATATGACTCGGGGACGACGGATTCTATCGCACGTCAGGGATGCGAAGTGTCTTAACCCTTGCTTATATTTTCTAGCAATATTATCCTTGAATACTTGTTATTTTCTCCTTTTCTTTGCATTCATTTTTATGATTTCTTTTCATTTAGCCCAGCATGCATCATGTAGGAATTTTGAGTTTCATGAATCATGATTTGTCAAAGTCAACTTCCCAATGATGTCCCAACCCAAATCCTCATTTTCAGACAAGAATTCCTTTCCGAGTTTGAAAGTTTTCCTCGAGCTTGTTGCTCGGTCCAGTTTGCCAGTATGGTTCGTATGCAGAATTCCCCTCATCCCCAGTCATTAAAACAGTCATTCCTTTATCTCCGATCTGCTCATTAGTCGTGACCCGCTCAAAGGCTAGAGTCGAATCGACCCGCCGGGCAGCACCTATCCCTTAATGAACAAAACCTGCACGCTGAAGATAGCCAGGGTACCTCTTGAATCAGGAGGTTGATCACTTCTTTTCTTTTGATTTTTATTCATCCCAAGTAGGAACCATCCTCGCATTCTGTTCTCAGCCATGTTCGAGGTTAGCCAGATAATTCTCGTTGCTTATTCGTCTAGAGTGGGTGTCTCTTTACCTTGATGCCCGCTTTTCAGCTCATTCCGCTTCACTCCGCTACATCGCCATTTCATGCCATCTTCGCTCCATCACCGCTCCACTCCCTTGAAAAGTAGGCATTAAGGAGGGGCAATCTGTAGACACCAATTTCTGACCCATAAGTCGAGTAAAATCCCTTGTCGTATCATTGATGCCCCACGTTGGCTCATCATCGTCAAGCTGGCTTTCTCCGATCATGACATCATTTCCATTAGTTCATCGCCCTGGAGGACCCTTCCTGGTCAAATCAATCTCTCTCACTATAGCTCTCTGAGTCAGGAGTCCGATGTTTCAATCCGAAGGCTGCGCATAGAGATTGGACACATTGCATGGCCAAAATGCAGAAAAGTCATGAAGGCGCCCGGTCCTATGTCGCGTTACTGAAAACGACATGCCCCATGTCGCGATCATAAATCCACATTTTAAATCCTTGAAAAATCACAAATGACTTGAAGTCACCTTCCTTATGAGGAAGGCGACGTATGGAGGCGTCGCATTCAGGAAGGCGACACAAAGGCCGTCGCGTTCAGGACCATAAATACGAAACTCTTTCTGAAGCCAACTTGGACACATGCCAATGACGGATATTGCTTCATTTGAACGTCCAAATCACGTCCAAATCCTTTCAAATTTGGAGGAGACCTTCCTAACATGTCCCTTTCCAAGTCCCAATTGCCCATGCGCAGCCATACATAGCCATAGTCGGACTCCTTCCCATCATTCCTCTCAGACTCGAGTTGGGAATAATCACCCATAAGTACCTCGTCTTTGCATCATTTGGTGCAAGGCCGGAGTCTTTAGATCGCTAAACAAGAGAGCTTCATCTTCCACGAAGAGAGCTTCTCCCCCAGACGACCCAAAAGAGCCCTCCAGGGCGTTTTTCCATCGGCTAAACAATTTCTCATCCCTTCTTTGCCTTATTTTTTTTAATTCATGCATGCATAGTCTTGTTTTCTTCATAGATTAGCATTAGAACACGACACACACACCCAAACTTAACACCCACAGGGGTTAAAAACCCCAATCTCGTGAGTTCCCTCCATTATAGTTCATGTTTACACATCTTTCATTGAATAGATGTCATACACACGAGTTCTAATGGGTGTTTTGTTTGTTTAATTCACTTTGGCAGGTGTTTGAAGGTCCAAGCAACGTGAGGCTCTTGCCCCTTGGCCGGCTGAGGAGCAGGAAGACAAAGAACCCAAGTCTCCATCCATAGAAGACGAAGGCGACATAGAAGTTGTCGCGATAAAGAAGGCACCAAGCCCTACGTCGCGTTCAGATCAGAGCATAGCGACGCCACCCTCGTCGCATTATCAGGTACGCCTTCATCTTTCTCTTCCTTTCCAACGTCGTGAGCCATCCCTATCTACACATCAAAAGGAGACTACATTGGTGGCGATCACGGTCAGTTCCTAATCCCTATCATATTCACAATCTTTCAAAAGGGGAGCACAATCCCGTGATTACAGCTGCATCTAGAACCTCTCATATTGAGTCACTAGAATGTCTATTCTAGTCTCTTTAACCTTGTTCATGCCTTCATAGCTGATTCTTAATTTCTCCCACATCTCCATTCTGGATTTGCAGGCAGAAACACGGTTGAACTCCTTTTTGCTGAGGGCACAGCACAAAATGCTTTTTGCCTTGCAATTGAGAGATACCTTCTTCCTATCATCATCTATCCACTGGTTTTTCTCGTTGGTGACTAGGAGATCACCTTCTTCAACTATAGACCATATTTGGTAGTCATGACCTTGAAGAAAATATTCCATTCTTGTTTTCCAGTAGGCATAGTCTTCTCCGTCAAAAAGAGGTGGCCGGTTGACTGACTGGCCTTCGAAGTGACTTTGGGCTGCCATTTGATCTTTTCTCTTCAGATCGTTGGATCTTCTTCTTTGTCGAAGAGACTAGCTCTGATACCACTTGTTGCCCAGCTAGCAACCCCAGAGGGCGGGTGAATGGGATTCTTAAAAATTATTTAAGACTCAAAAACTGTTCACAAAATAGTCACACAAAACACACTTTGCAGATAGTTAGTGTTAGTGAATTGAAAGATCAAACACACAAAAGCAATCTCACAACACAGAGAATTATCCTACTTCGGATCTCCTCTTCTTAGGAGTCCTATGTCCAGTCCCTGAGCAAAATCTCAGGATTTCACTAACAAAGGTACAGTCTCCCTTAAGGACACTACAGCACCCAGCACCCCAGCTGGTCTTCCTTCAACCGAAGGGAACAACACTCTAGATACCCCACCAGGTCTTCCTTTATGACAGAAGGGAACAACACCTTGGATACCATACCAGGTCTTCCTTCACAACAAAAGGGAACAACACAAGGGAATGTAAACAAGGAGATGATGCCCCTAGATCAAGCTTATAGAACACTACTTGATCTGAAGCAAGGCCTGAGAAGAAGAGATTTTCAATCAAGGACTCTTCTCAGACAAAAAGGCTTTCTCACTGATATGAACATAGCACACAGAGAGCAAGAGCTAAGACTAATGGGAGTTTTGCTTGGCTCTCAGAAAAGCTTGCAGAGGGTTGAAGGTGTTGTAGCTTGTTGTTCAACTGCTTGCCCTTCTTGATGATTCAGAACTTCATATATCATCTTTTGAAATTCGAACGTTGAAGTGCCCGTTGTCTCTATGCATAAGTGTATGTTAGACTGCTTGACATTTGGAAGCTTCCAGTCACAGTCCTTTGTCCTTTTAAGCACGTAAGGAGAGACAGAGACAATCTTCTATTTCTTCTTGACTTCTACTATGTCCAACTTTGGATGACGGATATTTTCAGAGACCTGTAAATATTTAAAGTTTGAATAGTAGACAGCAGGCTGTCTCTTTTGGTCAGTCAACGTCAGAATGAGTGTTCATCAAAATAGTAATGCCATTTTATTGTTCTAAAAGATATTTGCAGAGAAATATGATAGTGGAAGATATTGTCCATGCATGCAGAGACACGTACTATCGTAATAAATGCATTGCGGCCAAAATATATACGAGAAGACTTTGACTTTTCAACAAATTCAAAAATCAGCTCGAAAGGCAAATCGTTATTTTCCACGAAATCGTTATTTGCATGACTTATGAAATCGTTATGACGTTATAAGCAAATCGATGTACAAATTGTTATGACGTTATAAGCAAATCGATGTACAAATCGTTATGACGTTATAAGCAGATCGATGTACAAATCGTTATGATGTTATAAGCAAATCGATGTACAAATCATTATGACGTTATAAGCAAATCGATGTACAAATCATTATGACGTTATAAGCAAATCGATGTACAAATCATTTTGACGTTATAAGCAAATCGATGCGATGACTAAAAGAATCGTTACGAGAAAGAATTGTTACGATGACTAAAGGAATATCGTTATGATGTTATAAGCAAATCGATATACAAATCGTTATGACGTTATAAGCAAATCGATGTACAAATCGTTATGACGATATAAATAAATCGATGTACAAATTGTTTTGACGTTATAAGCAAATCGATGCGATGACTAAAGGAATTGTTACGAGAGGAAATTGTTATGGACCACTTAACGAATCGTTGTGAGGGCAAATCATTGCGATCACTTAACGAATCGTTGTGAGGGCAAATCGTTGCGATCACTTAACAAATCGTTTGTGAGGGCAAATCGTTGCGATCACTTAGTGGAAATCGATGTGTACTCAGACAAATATTGATGTTGTGAGTTCACATTGTTGTGGGAGATGAATACTTACTTGATTGGCTTGTTTTCCCTTGGTTTATTTCCTATGCTTAGACTTCATAGAAAACATGTTAGTAACCTTTATCATAGTTTTGTTAATCACTAAAATAGATGTGTAATTTATTTAAATTACAAGGAGGTAGACTGATCATCAGTTTAGGATACTTCACTAGATAATGAAGAAACAAGAGTCCACCATAAAATCTATCCAACACCAAAATTTGTAGCTGAACAAAACACTGAATACAAATCTAACTTTAAGTACATCCCAACTGAAAAGGTTAGTAGAATTTCTTGTTGTAGTCATTGTAACAAATTAGGACATACTAAAGTAACTTGTTCAACTGGACAACTAAAATGGATCCCTAAAAGAAAAGATGATGAAACTAACCATCGAGGACCCAAAAGAACTTGGGTACCTAAATCTTAGTGTCTTAATTGCAGGGAAGCCTTAGAGCATCGAAGTGGTACCTGGATAGCGGGTGCTCAAGGCACATGACAGGCACAAGAAATTGTTCTCACCACATTGAAGATGAAAAAGTACAGTGATGTATGGTGACAATGGAAAAGGTACAGTGATCGGCTGCGGTTCGATAGAAACTCAAGGCAGAACTCTTATAGAAGATGTTGTTTGTGTTAATGGTCTCAGCCACCTTAATAAGTATCAGCCAGCTGTGTGACAAGGGTCATCAAATCAATTTCAAGAATCTAATGCAGCATTATGAAAGATGGTGTAATAGTGTTCGAAGCATGCAGAAAAGAATCTATATGTATTGCACCTAGAAGAATTAAAGAATCAGGATGTATGCCTTGCAGCAAACAAAGAGCAATCAGCTGAATTATGGCACAGGAGATTGGGTCACTACAGTTAGATGGAATCATAAAATTGATCAGAGAAATCTAGTGGAAGGTCTCCCAAAGTAAGTTCAAGGATAGAGGGTGTGTGTGAACCTTGTGCAAAAGGGAGCATACAAAATCATCCTAAAGTCAAAATAGTTGTAACCACTTCCAAACCTTTAGAACTGTTACATATGGATTTATTTGGGCCAATGAGAACACCAGCCTTGGTGGAAAGAATTTGGATTCGTGATAGTTGATGATTATTCAAGATTTACATGGGTATCATTCTTGGAGCATAAAGATGACATGTTTGACAGCTTTGTTAAGTTCAATATGAAAGTTCAGAAGGACAAGAAGTTCAGTATAATAAGTATTCGATTAGATCATTGGGAGAATTTCAAATGAAAAATTTGTAGAATTCAGTGATGATCATGGAATAGAGCATAATTTCTCAGCACCAAGGACACCACAGCAAAATGGAGTAGCTGAGAGGAAAAATAGAACACTATTGCACATGGTCAGAACAATGTTATCAGAATACAATCTTCCAAGATATTTTTGGGCCGAAACACAACATGCTACATAGTAAATAGAGTGAGGATCAGGCCAATCCTGAAAAAGACTGCGTATGAGCTCTACAAGGAAAAGAAGCTTAAGGTCAGTCATTTCAGAACATTTGGTTGTCCCTGCTTCATCCACAATGATGGAAAGAGAGATATTTGTAAGTTAGATTCCAAATATGATGAAGGAATATTCATGGGGTATGTTTCTAAACCTAAAGGGTATAGGCTCTTTAATAAACAAAGTTTATTAATTGAGCAAACTGTCCATGTTATTTTTAATGAATCTAACCCTTCCTTGAGAAAGGAAGTAGATAGTGACAATGATGATGCAAAAAACCTATCCAAGAAACTAAAGGATACATCTATCAAGGATAATGAAGATACACCTTTGGAAGAACTATAAGAAAAGAAAATTGTACAACATTATTGGAGATACCAGAAGGATCACCCAAAGGACAACATTATTGGAGATCCATCAATTGTGGTAAGAACAAGAGGTAATGTTATTCCATGTGATTACTTAGCATTTGTCTCTCAAATTGAGCTGAAGACAGTCAATGAAGCACTGTCTGATGAATCTTGGATTTTAGCTATGCAAGATGAACTTAATCAATTCAAGAGAAACCAAGTTTGGTCCTTGTTTCATCGAAATCTATGCCTTCCGAGACCATCAGATCATCCTGTTATTGGCACCAAATGGGTGTTTAGAATAAAATTGGATGAAACTGGTGTTATCACTAGAAACAAGGCTAGACTAGTTGCTCAAGGCTATTCCCAAAAGGAGGCATAGATTTCGATGAAACCTATGCACCAGTGGCTAGACTGCAGGCTATTAGAAATTTACTTGCATATGCATCTGCATTAGATTTAAAGCTTTTTCAAATGGATGTAAATTTACTTTTTTAAATGGATATATAAAGAGGAAGTCTATGTAGAACAATCTCCTGGTTTTGATGATGTACATTTTTCCAATCATATTTTTAAATTACATAAAGCTCTATATGGTTTAAAATAAGCACCCTAGAGCATGGTATGAAAGCTTAGTGTATTTTTATTAATCATAGTTTTATTAGAGGACAGGTAGATAGCACCTTATTTATTAAGTCAAAAGTAAAATATATTACTTGTGCAAATCTATGTAGATGGTATATATTCGGATCTACTGATGAATCTCTGTGCAAGTACTTTGAAAAGCTTATGCAGGGGAATTCGAAATGACATGATGGGGGGCTAAATTATTTCCTTGGGTTTCAAATCAAGCAAGGCAAAGAAGCACACACATCTGCCAAGCAAATACACCAAGGAATTATTAATGACATTTGGATTCGATAATGCAAGCCACTGTCAACACCAATGAGCACATCTACAAGGTTAGATAGTGACAAGGATGGTAAGAAAGTAGATCAAAAACTTTATAGAGGTATGATAGGATCATTGCTTTATTTAACTGCTAGTAGACTTGATATTTTATTTAGTGTATGCATGTGTGCAAGGTATCAGGCTGATCCTAAGGAATCTCATTTAATATCTGTTAAAAGGATCTTTAGATATCTAGCTAGAACTCATGATCTAGGCTTATGGTATCCAAAATCATGCGAAACTTGTTTCATTGGATATTCTGATGCTGATTATGCTGGATGCAAGGTAGATAGAAAAAGCACTAGTGGTAGTTGTAAATTTCTTACAGGATGCTTAATTTCCTAGTCCTCAAAGAAACAAAATTCAGTAGCACTATCAACAGCTGAAGCAGAGTATGTGGCTGCTAGAAGCTGTTGGACACAACTCCGATGGATAAAACAACAACTTGAGGATTATGGATTGCACATCAAGACCATTAAATCTCACCAAGAATCAAGTTCAGCACTCCAGAACCAAGCATATAGAGGTTAGATATCATTTTATTAGAGATCATGTAGCAAATGGCAATATAAATATTTCTTTTATAGATACTCTAAATCAGTCAACAGACATCTTCACAAAGGCCTTACCTGAAAAGAGATTTACGTCTCTTAGAAGGGAATTAGGCATGTGTAATTTGTGATAGATTTCTCTGCACATAACAGAAATAATAATATCTTCAGAATAATCCTTGTTCTCTCCCTTGGATTTAAGTAAAATTTTTAATTGCTTGTGTCTTAACTAGCTTTGACGATTCGTTATTTTATAAGACTTTATTCTTTGATAAATCGTCTCCTTTTGTGATTTTCCGCACTTATTGCGATGTCTTTTCAAAAGTAACTTTAAGTCCTACTTTTAATCCCGTAATCTATGCCATATCGATTCCACCTTCTCTTTCATCTCTTTCGACTTGCGTGGAACGATAAACCCTATCGACTCCGACATCATCTCTATGTGATTTTGAAAGAATCCCTCTGTTCGCGCCAAAATCTCTTGAGGGCTTCTGTTCTACTCCTTCCCACGATCCATAAGAACTTCTCCTTGTTCGACTCCATGGTGGCTTCTGGGGTCTCTGGCACTGTAGGCGGCTATGGCATTGCGTTCCTCACCGCAGAGCAGCAAGAGCATTGTGTAGTAGTGAAGACCAAAGTCTGTGGCAACAAGGCAGTGGATATAGTTGATTTGGAGGAGAATGGGATGCACAGCGTTGTAGCAGCGATGCAGAGGATGAAGTGGTCGAAGTTGGCAACTACTTTAGAGGCAAGTTATCCTGATTTGGTGAAGGCCTTTTATGTATGTTTGAAATCTGAAGAAGACGGGTCCTTGACCTCCACAGTCAAAGGAACCCAGATTCATATTACATATGATCTTTTAGAATCCCTGTTTGGAGTTTCTACCACCGAACATAGCGGGGTAAACAGTGTGGATGTTCATGCCAAGGGTTTGGGGATTATTGGAACAAAATACAAGCTGAAGGATGGCAAGATCGACATTAATTAGTTGAATGCCTTCAACAGAATTCTTCATTTCATAGTCTGTCAGATTCTTGTGCCCAGGAGTGCCACCTTCCCCTCTTGCACTAAGGCAGACCCGGATATGATGTTCTGGTCTATTCAGAACCAAGATATTAACATGGCAGAGGTAATAATTGAAAGGATGAAGTTTGCATCATCTATGATTTTGGACAAGAAGAATAAGCTCAACGTTTCCCTTGCATATGCTCATCTGCTGACGAAGATTTTCCAGAACTATAACATCAGCTTGACTGGAGAAGTATTTGAGAAGATGGGCCAAGCTATCAGGTCCAGAAATTTGAAGAAAAGTGGGTTTTCCTAAATTGCTGGAGTATGGACCAAGACTTCAGTGGCAGAAGGAGAAGCTATTATCGGGGAGGCTCAAGAAATTCCCCAAATTCCAGAAGAAGAAATAGTTGTAGGAGTCAAGGCTCCTGTGGCAGAAGCTCCTGAAGTTCCAGCAGTTCCAACGGATCAGGAAGAAGCAGTAGCAGAGGTCAGAGTTGAAATTCCATTGGTATGTTCATGAAGAATTGATGAGATACCTCTTGAGCTCATTGAGGTCATTGGGCAATCCTCAGAGGTTGAGTCCCCTTCGACAGTGGTTGCACAAGTAATTGAAGATATTCTAGAGACTGTCGCTAATAGTCAGGGGGAGCAGGAAAAATCTCATGAAGAACTCCATCAAATAACTGCAGAAGAAAGTGTCATGGATGTTGAGCAGGAAGGATGTGTTCTAGAAGTTGTGGCACCAGGCCACAGTGTTGTTCAGATGGAGGATGCTCCTATTCAGGGGGAGCATGTAGCTGAGAAGGAAATAAAGATTCAAGGGGAGCACACTGTTAGCCCCCATGTTGATCAGTTCCAAGAAGGGGTTGTGGAGAGCCCCTCAGATGAAGATGTTGATCATGTGGAGCTAGTTATTGGCACTAGTGTCAAAGGCAAGGGTGTGGCCACTGAAATTCCTCTCCTTACAAGTAAGGCACATCGAAGATCAAAGAAGAAGAAAGTCCATGTGCACTTAAAGCCAGTAATTGAGAGGTTGGATGCACAAGGTCAGATCCTTTGCTCTGTTTAGTCCGATATTGCTTCAATATTTATAAGTTAGAGCACTGGAGCTAAGGAAATGGGAATGGTCAGGAATGCTCTAAGATGGATGAAAAATAAGCTGGGAAGCATCAAGGAGTCAGTATCCACTTTTTTTTTACGTGATGAGGGTGCAATTATCTACTCCTGCCCCTCCTGCTCCCACTCCTGCAATACTAGTAAGCAGCTCAGAGCCATCCGGGCCAAGCAACTAGAAGAGGCAGTCCGGCCATCAGGGCCAGTTATTTTTGAGGATTCAGGGCCATCAGGGCCAAACATTGGTGAAGAATTAAGGCACTTTGAGCAAGGTCAGGCAGCATCAGGGCCACCAGGGCCAGTCATGGATGTGTCGGGGCCATCAGGGCTAGTGGAATCTGAAGCTGTGCCTGCAAGAATTGAAGATCACGCTGAAGCCCTAGAGCCCCCTTCTTCTCCTCTTCAGACTCCAACCCCTCCTTCTCCACCATCCTCCTCCACTACTCCTCCAACCCCTGCCACCTTCAAATAGCCTCTTCCAAAGCATGTCTCATCACCCACTCCATTCCTACCACCTATTCATCTTCTCCTGCTTCCTCTACATTCTTCCTCCTCCTCCTCCTGAGGTTTCTCCAGCATCATCTTTAGCTGGAGCCTCATCTTCTGGTCCCTCATCAGCTGGACCATCTGCTCCACCTCCCTCTACATCTTATTCTTTTCTTCATCCTACTCGTCCTCCCTCCTTTATTACCATCATTTCTGAGGGTGCCCAACTTGAAGGTCATGAAATCCAGGACATCAAAGATGAGTTTGAAGTAGCTATACTCCGCTCAGTCCTATCCGTTGGCACTCACATTCATAAGACATGCTCCTCCAGCCATGTTCCTAAAAAGAGGAAAATCTTTTCAAATCTTGCTAGTTCCTCTGAGCCTCATTTTCCACCTCTTTGGTTTTCTCTCACTGTTGAAAATCGAAGAAGTTCTAGCCATTGTGAATTCCTCAAGAAATGCACATTTGCCACTCTTTTTGGCATTCCTTACCTTAATCTAACTGACCACCTAAATGTCATTCTCCCTCTCTCTTCCCTCTCTAAAGCTGAGTATTCAAAAATCTTCTCCATGACTGAGGCTAAATCTGAAGATCAGTGGGCTAAGGGCCACAAATTGCTTTACAATAAATTCCTCTTGCAAGGTCAGCCAGATTCCCACCTAGAGATCATCCCTTGATTCTCTCTGAGTGGTTTGTGATTCATCACAAGGACACTTGGGGGCCGTTCATCCAGAAGGAGATCAAACTTATCAGGTACTTCCAGATGTTTAATGACTTCAGATATCTTCACAATCTGCACGAGGTTCAGCTTAGCCAATTCTGGCAAGCTATTTCTCTCCTTGGTTCCAATATCGCCCACACCACCTCAATCCAAGTGGATTTTACAACCTTGAAGATGCCAGATGTGGTATTCCTACCTCCACTTCACTCCTTGGTCATGTAATCAGCTGTGGGCCAGATTATTTTTGAAAGGTTTGCTAGAGTCATGGGCCGCATTTTAGTTCAGAAGGGCAACTCGATTGCATTCTCCATATTTATCTTCCGGAAATATCACCAGGGCCACATCAAATCTAATGTTCTTGCCCCGCTTTTGTCTGAATATGAACGGCTATCTCCATCAGATTGGGAAAGACTTTATCCTCTCACAGCTCAATAGCTTGTTGATCTCAATGCTTCTCAAGCTTGATCAAATCAACCTCGACTGTCTGCTGCAGAATTTCTAGATCTAAATTCCATTCATCTTGTTTGAGATCCATTTGATACATGGGTTGAGAGATACAAGGTGTATGTGGCTATGAAAAAGGAACTGAAGGCAAATCAAATTTTCTATCCAATTTCAGTTGATCAATTCCTCCAACATGCTAGTTTTGACACCTCTACCTTCTACAAAATGTCCCTTGTCCAGAATGAGTATGGAACCTTTGTGGAAGCTCAGCGGCAACTGCACATCCAAAGGATGTCTTCTGTTATGGGACCCTCCTACTCTATAGTTTATGGAGCCTTCTAAAGTTATTTTGAAGAGCAGGAACGCAAGGCATGGCCGATCATTACTTGCTATGCCTCCCTTCTGTCCCCTGCTTTCTACATTCCTATACCTCCTCAGTCAAATAATATAATGTCTTTTCTGTCTTCCATTTATCTTTCTTCTCTTCTTTATCTACTTTGATTCCTTTTTTGCTTAATGACAAAAAGGGGGAGAAAATAAACCATTCTGAAATACATACCTACAAAATCCTCATTTTAGAAAATTTATTTCAGCACATTATATGCTATGTTTTGTCATCACCAAAAAGTGGGACATTGATGATCAGTCCATCCCCATATAATTTTATTTAATTATTTACAATTTTGGTGATTAACAAAACCTTAACAATTATTTTCTAACAATCTTTTATGAAGTTCATCCATAGGGAATAAGTCAAGCCTAATTTAAGTAATCCTTACACTATATCATTTAAAGTTTAGAGCATGTATTTTCTCTAAGTCCATAACGATTTCCCTAATAAGCATAACGATTTCATAAGTATCTGTTTCTTTGTAAGCATGAACGATTACAACGATTTTGGTTTCTCATCGATTTCAGTTTCACAACGATTTGTTAAGTGAAACAACGATTTCGGTCTCACAACGATTCATTAAGTGAAACAACGATTTTGGTTTCACAATGATTCGTTAAGTGAAACAACGATTTCAGTCTCACAACGATTCGTTAAGTGAAATAACGATTTCGGTTTCACATAGATTTCATAAGAAAAACAACGATTCGTTCATCAGTTTCTTAAGAGAAACAACGATTTGATTATTGTAACGATTCGATAAGTGAAGGCAACGATTTGATAGCTAGAACGATTTGCTTATATCTGTACAACGATTTGCTTTTACAACAATTTGTTTACTCTCGTACAACGATTTGCTTATATCTGTACAACGATTTGGTTACTCTCGTACAATGAATTGCTTGTACAATAATTTGGTTACTCTCGTACAATGATTTGCTTATGTTTGAACAACGATTTGCTCAGACAACGATTTGCTTATGTTTGAACAACGATTTGCTCAGACAACGATTTGTTTATGTTTGAACAACGATTTGTTTATGTTTGAACAACGATTTGCTCAAACAACGATTTGTTTATGTTTGAACAACGATTTGCTTAAACAATGATTTGATTATGTTTGAACAACGATTTGTATAAACAACGATTTCATAAGTTGCATAACTATTTCAGTGTCGTAATGACTTCATGGATTACATCTATTTCACATATCATATTCAAATTTATTTTCAAATATTGTGAAAGTCAAAGTGTTCCCGCGTGCATCACTAATATCCTTGCATTTAATGGGATTGTACACTCCTCTGCACGATGCATATCTGGGTGCCTTCTATTCCTATATTTCTATAGCAAACACTTTTCAGGATAGCAGAATGGCATCACTATTTTGGTGTACGTTCTTAATGCATGGTTTCTAACGTTGACTGACAAGCATAGAGAAAGTCTAGATGTCTGTGCTTCGACATTTATTATGTGCAGGTCATATCTTACAACATTGGACAATCAGAAGCTGAGGAATATCTGGATGATTCTTCTCTTTGCGTGCATGGATCCAGAGCATTAAATGGCTGCAAGCTTACCTGTCGCGCACGATGAACCATGCTATCTAACGTGCTTCAAGCTTAGAGACAACGGCCATTTCAATGGCTATATTCTCAAGAGGAGACATATATATAGAGGACTGAAGACTCCCAGTTACATAGTTCGACAATTTGAATCCTTGCGTGAAAGAGCCTTCAAGGAAAACCTTCAACAACGAAGAAGAGCCTCTTGCTTCACTCCATACATCCCTTAGCTCGTTGCTCTCATCCTTCATTGTCTATATTTTCGAGAGATTTTAGTTCTGAGAGATTTGTGTTATTGTTGATCTTTGTCTCTCAGACTTTGCCTCAGATCAAGCATTTCATTGTGAACTTGGTCCAGGGGCCTTTCGCTTTCTTTCACTTTTGTTGTGAAGTTCCTCTTCGGGTTGTGAAGAGAAGACCTGTTGAAAACAACTGGTGTGTATTCCCATCGGTAAGGAAGGAAGACCTGTGTATCAGGGTGGTTGTATTCCTCTTCACGGTTAGAAGAGAAGGCCAGCTGCGGCTGGATGTGTAAGGGTCCTTGAGGGGGACTGTACCCTTGGTTAGTGAAATCTCAAGTTGTTGCTTGGGGACTGGACATAGGACTCCTTAGGATAGGAGGTCCGAACCAGGATAAAAACTCATGTGTTGTGTGATTGGTTCTTTGTGTGTTTGTCTTCATTATCTCTAACACTAACCATCGATCTTAGTGTCTTCCTGTTAAGTGTTTTTATTGACAGGTTTTTGTCTAAACAAATTTATAAAATCCCATTCATCCCTCGTCTGGGCTTGCTAGCTGGGCAACAGAAATTGGGCAAAATAGTATCATACGAAACTAGACTCAAAGATATTTCTAGGGGTATATGGTTTCCTTGGTTTGTTTAAGGTTACACTAACCTTTGGTGATGATCTTGAAGGGGCTTGTTTGCAGGTCGCAGGTGAAGATGAGCACGAAGTTGCTTCTTGCTCTAGCTTTCTCCTCAAGATCCTCAGCCACCACAGCCTCCAAGCATGACCTCAGCAACCCTAGGGGTCATCCTATGGAAGAGAGGGGGCTTATTTAAAGGGGGATGGGTCTTTAGTTGCGTAATTAGATTAGGAAATTATTAGGGTACGAGTTTGGGTGCATTCTTCCTTAAATTGAGTATTTCTCTCCCCAATTCATGATGGAAAGAATATGGAAACCTACCTGAGGTAGTAACCACGAATTTGGGCTTGGTTTGAAGTCCAATGGAGGTTTATTGGGTGAGGATTTACCCTTTCATGGTCCATTAGTGAGAAATTTTGAATTTCAGGTTATTTTACTAAAATGAATTTATTCATGGCCCAAAAGTCATCTATTGGCCCAATTTTCTTGTTGGATGATGAAGGAATGATGATGAAATCCCATCGTAGTTTTTATAACTTTTTGGAATTATTTATATATGTGTGATACTAGGTTTCCGACTTATTTCTTAATTGTGATAATAAGTCGCAACAATTCTTAAACTTGACCCAGACGATTTTTCATAGCCAAAATTTTTTGGTGTTCATTATAGGATATTATTTAAAGTCCAACTATGATTTTTATTTAATTTTCTAACTCATCTAAGTACATGTGGGAATGATTTTCTGACTTAATTATGAATTACAATAATAAGTCGCATAACGCTTTAAACTCGACAAATCAGTCAAAGTGGCACTTTGACTAACGCTTTATATAGCTTCGACTGATTGGACAATTAGTTATCCGATTTTTTGAAATCGATTGCCTGATTGTCAATTTTGCACAATCCATATTTCCTTTAAGTCCAGGACATAGCCTTTGTGAAGTCCACTCTTTTGCTACACACTTAACACACAAAATAGACACCCAAATTGTATATACATGATTCAAATACTTGGTTCATTAACATGAATTAGAGTTGGTATTTGTGAAGATATCAACATGAGATAGAAAAAAGTGTTTTTTGTGATCATCAAAAACTACATAGTACAATAACTGTGCCTGAGTCTACTACTGAAAGTCTCGCAGTAACAAAGGGCAATCCCGTGTCATGTGACCCTTTTGGTCACACCAATAATACCTCTCGACAAAATAATGCTAACCCTGCTGTAAGAACTATGCACCAAACTGATGAACACTCTCATCTAAGACCTACCTCTACTTGATTGCCTCCTATTTGAACAACCTTTCTGAAACCTCTGCCTAAACCACGACCTTGAAGACTCCCTGGAGTAGATGACACGAACAAGGTTGAACTCTTAGGAGGCTGCTTTGAAACATTCTACCGTGGATGCCTCTATTGAGAAGCACCCACCTGAGACTAAACAACTCTAGCCTATTCCCGAGCCCTCAAAGTGTCTAACAATAAAGCTGCCATTGTCTAGTAAGCCACGTCCAAGTTAGTAACATGGGCAACAATCAATGCCTACGTGAGCTCTAGTCTTAACGCTTTGACAATTTGCTGAGTTAGCAAGTCCACATCTGTCATAATATGCATTGTGTACCATGCCAACTCCACAAATCTACCTCGATGTTGAACAACTATCATCTCCCCCTCGGTCAGCTCTAAGAGCTAATACAATCTCTTTGTCCAAACATAAGTTGGATGGTAAGCCTTCTTGAAAGCTGTCATAAAATCTGTCCAAGCAATTTGCCTATGTGGGAGACATCGAAAGGTAGTCTCCCACTCCTAAGTCCACTAGTCAAGAGCCTGACTCTACAACTGGTGGCTGGCCAAAAAAACTCCCTCCTTATCGGCGCACTCCATGGAACAAAAAGTCTCCTCTATGGCATTGGGCCACGACCTAGCTATATTTGGATTTGGTTGTTCCTCGAACGAGGGAGGTTGAAACTATAAGAACTCCTTCGGCACCCTAGCATGACCTCCTAGAGGAGTCGGAGCTTCACAGTGCTGCATGTAGAACTCCACCATCACCTCACGGAACTAAACCTAATCTGGGTCTAGAATTGCACATGGAGGAGGTGGTGAAGCTGGGGGTGCCACATCGTGATACTCATCGGTCCCTGTTGTGCCTCCAAAGGTACCAGAGCACCCTGTGACTCTTGCCATAATATTGCACTGTAGGCTCCTTTTGAGACACATGCCTAAAAACCTCAGCCAATCTTCGACATCTAGGCGTCATATCAGACCTGAATAGGACAGTTCACATAGTTTAGCTAAGCATAATGTTCCCCTAAATGCTAGCTACTAACTATACCCTTATTGCTGAACCATATAAGAAAGTTGAACCAAAACAAGTGCAAATCAAAAGTCCAATATATATAATTGTAAGAATTAGAACATAAGTATAGTCATAAGGGAAGTACAACAAGGAACATACTTTGCTCTCAAAAGGTACCAGCTATGTTGGACCACTAGAGTTACTCTTAATGTTTGTGCCCTGAGCAAATGGAGCCTCACCTGAAAGGGAAGGGAGTGAGCCTCTACTTCAGGCTTAGTAGGGACACTAACCCCACAGGCAAACGATAGTACAATTAAGTGTAGGAAAGAGAAAGTCAACTAAAGTAAACATTGCACTGAGTACAAACAGGAACCACTACACAAGAAACTACGGTACAGTACTGCCCCACACATGAAGAAGCAACCACACTAGTACATCATAGGTACAAGTACTAAGAAAGAAAGACTATGCACAATATAGACGCAAGTCACACACATAAGGTCAGACTAGCTAGGGCATATAGCTAAGCTCCTCGACACCATAGAGTCCTTCAACCCTAGCCGAGTGTGCATACTTAGTTGGTCTCCCTCATGTCTGATCCTCGATTAGTTTTCCCCTACACTGGAGTCTGACGGATGGAGAAGGGGACCCATGAGAACCAGCGCGAAACCACCACAAGGGACACGCACTAGATGTAGATGCTCTCGATGCCTAGGCTCACCGGTGGACTAACTCACACAAGTCGTTCAGGTAGATTCACGCTCCAACACCTAGATACAATGCATAGCACAGTACAACCATAAAAATAGAACATCGATAGGATAGAGGGAGACACTCTCAACATTCAGTAACACTCTGCAACAAAGTGGACTCCTCAAAGCCCACCAAGCACTAAAATTGTAGTAGGTGCATTGCTGGTCACGCCAAGTTGATGGCAGCTTCGACTGTTGCTAACTGAGGTTGACGGCAACAAACTATGCTGTGAACACTGAACTAGACAATCGCTTGTATTGCCATCAAGTTCATGGGCACCCAAAACCTCCGATGGGTGTATCCCTCTCCCTAGGGAAAAATACACCCTTCCAATAGAAACCAATGTTGGGTAACTCTTCCTCGGATTATTAAGCACACATAGGCAATCAAAAAACAATAGGATATTGTACAGCTCATCTAGTGCAACCATAATACCCCAACATGAATATTCACCTAAGAACCTGTTCCTCAACATGAAACTTACATGCAACAATATAGAAATGTCAATTAGGGTATAGGGATTAGCCTTCCTACTTCAAACGACGAGAAAATGTAAAGAAAAGACCCAAATGGCGAATGCACTACATGAGCTTCACTGCCTTGCTCAATCTTGTTCTCCACAAACCACTGTCACCACTAATGCCAATACTTCACCTACATACCCTCCATTTGACATCAAAGGTAGTAGGAGAAGCTGAAGGTGAAAGAGGGGGTTGGAGAGAGGGGGCCTTGGATGCCATAAATAAAAACATGTCCATCTAGGTTGCTGTCAACATAGACCGCCGTCATGTTCTACTGATTCAACTTAGCGTCAGCATTGATTGCCGTCAACCAGGCCCAAAGAAACTCTTGGAAACCTACTTAAGTAAATGGCAACATAGACTGTCGTTAACATTAACAGACGACAACATCTCATGTAACAACACAAACCTGATGACATACTATCTTGCCGTCAATTTGCAGTTAACAACACTTGGCATTGACGTCAACCCAACACTCTACAAAGGGCCCAATAAGAATCCAAAATGGCCCAAGGCATTAAATGAAGATTCCAGCAAGTATGCACACTTGCCAATTAGGGACACCAAAATTGATATTGGAAGACGATCTTCAAACAAACAAGCTTTGCAAAAGGTCTCCACCAATCATCAAGTTGAGGCAAACATAAGAAAAAAACATAGAAAATAAGATAACAAGATAATAAGCCAAAATTGACCCCTAAGCAGGAGTAGAGAAAATAGGAATAGTGAACTATTCCAAGCTAAAAAAGGGAATTGGGAACGGTATTTGAGGAAGGGATAGGCATGAAGATCTTGGACGGGAGGAGAAAAGGGTTGAGGAGGAGATCAGAGAACATAGACGGTGATCGCAGGGGTGGGGGAGGAGGCGATGGCAGAGGCTGGGGGAGATAGGGTAGAAAAAAAAAGCACAGCAGTGGGAACAACGGTGGATGGTTAAGCACAAGGAGACTAAAATAGGGAAAACAGATAGAAGGAGAGGAAGGGAAAACAAAGGAAGGGAGGAAGAAAAGAAAGGGAAAGAGGGGTGCAGGGGGGAGGGGTGGAGGGGTGGAGTGCCTTAGGACGACACTACCCCCACCCCACAATCTACCATGTGAGGCAGCGATGGTTCTACAGTAGGGATGTCAACGGTAACCAATAACCTGATAATCGTCTATTTTGTTAACTTAACGAACATCAAACAAATATTATTTTTTCACTAGTAAATTATTGGATACGAATACGGATATATCTGGTACCTTAATGAATACGGAAACGGATACACCCCATTCCGAATTCGTATCCGTCTGTTACCGTCAAGTAATATAATATATATATATATATATATATATTTTTAATATGAACTCTTAGATTTAAATCTAATGGTAGATTTAGATGTAATTGTGTATTTATATTTTATCAAATCATTTATACTTTTATCATGGTAAAATATTTCTACATTACAAGATTTTTTATATATTTTTTAATTCTTGCCTAACATATTCTTTATTTTCTTGCAAGATATGCAAAGAATGAGAAGATGTTGGAGATTAAAGTCCGAGAGTTAGTTTATCTTGTTATTTTCATTTTATGTGTTTTATCTTGTCTTTGAGGATATTGTAGTATTTTCTATGTTTGCACTTTTAATTTTGTTCTTTGTTGACTCATGAATGATGAAGATATGAAACTATGTTGAATAATGTTTTTTATTATATGGATCTTTTGTTTCAATTTGAATTGTATTCTAATTATGTTAATTTGTACCATAAATTTCAGTTTTATATATACTCTTATGACCAGTAACTATCCGCTAACCATTCGTTAACTGTATTTTTTGGATACTTAAAACGGGTTTCAGATACACCATTATCTGAATTCTTAGCGAGCATCAAATGGATACAATACTTCCTTAACAGATGAGGAAACGGATAATCTATTATCCGCACCGTATCCGACCCGTTGACATCCCTATTCTACAGAAGAGATCGGCAACGATTCTGCAGGAGACCAGCAATGGAGCCCACCGAATAGCCAGTGACAGGAGAGGGGAGGTGTTTGACCATATAAATATATGTATGTATGTAGGTATGCATGGGTCACCATTTGATGCCTTTGTGTGTTGGGAATTCAGAGCGTTTGGTGGTCGACTCCTCGAAAACCTACCTACAGCTAGTACACCTCAGTGATTTAGTGAGCATATATAGATGGGATACCATATCAATTTTGAGACACCACCATCCTTTTATGTACTATTTTAAGTAAATCCAGCATTCCCCAGGATCACGCAGATACTCCACAGTCTACACTGTAGATAAACTGTGACAACAAACCGAGGGCACAGGAAAACCGTCAACCCTAAACTGAAAATATATATGCTACAATCACTCAGTACTAATGTACTATAGAATAGTTGGAAGTGGAGGAAAGAATCCATGCGGCACGATTACTTTCTGGGAAATAGGAGCTAGTTGAAGAAAGGAGAAGAGATCATCGATGCATGGCCATCAACTTTCTGGGTTGGGTTTTGTCGATTATCCTAGAGGGTGGCTGTCACTAATAAGCGTTAAATAGATTATGGACATGAAGGAAAACACTCACTTGGGCAGCGCATTATAATGGGTGTTCAAGGAAGATTAAATCCTTTCTTGATGCATACTCTCCATATGTGGAATGATTCGGCAGTGCACATCATAAAGGCTCGACACGATAAAAGAAGAATATGGGTATTTGATTAGATATGTTCACCAGTTTTTTCTTTTTCATTTTCTTAGAAGTTATAAGATACAGGGAATATAAACAAGCATGCGGCAGAGACAGAGACACGTACACACACTCAAAGGGAGGAGGAGAGCATGGGCAGTATCATTTTATGTGCTGATGGCCTTTTTCCTTTTATTTGAAAGTCTTGGGATCGAAGGCATGGATTTCCGGCATGCCATAGGGGGCTTGTAATCATGTCCCTGTCATTGCAGGAGCTGCAAAAGGCTACAGTCGGGGAAAGAGGAAAACTGCGAGAAAAGAGGGAAGGAGAAGACATTTATATATATATATATATATATATATATATTACGGATGCACAGAGGGCCGGGAAGGGTAACTCTGTTTGTGCTATCACACCTTTGATTGTAAGCAGTGGAGATGTTATTTTTGAATAGGAAGGACATCTACAGGTTGAGAGAGAGGAGAGGAGGGAACCCAATTTGTTGATGGAGAAGAGGGGCGGGGGGGGCGGTTGAGAGAGAGAGAGACAGAGAGACAGAAAGAGGAGAGGAGAGCGAGAGATTTGTTTAGGAGGGTAGAAGAAGTGGGGGATAGAGAGAGAGGGAGAGAGTGGGCTCTCCACAGGGAGTAAAGAGGAAAGTGAAGCAGAAAAGCAGCCAAAAAGCAAGAAGCCTTATGGGCGTCACCTGAAATGTTTCATCGAGTGGAGCTGGAGATTCAGAACTCTTTTCCTCGCTCCTTTTCCTTCTCTCTCACATTGGAACCCTCAAGCCCTTTAAAAAACCTCGATATGGAGCCTTCAGAGCTGGATCACCACCACCACCAACAGCGACGGGAACATCTCCAGGGCTTCGCAGCCGTAGCAGCTCCACCGGCGTCGACCCCTCTTCATGTGGGGAGCAACCATGCATGGAAGTACTCCACCCTCCTACTGTAAGACCCTAGCTATGAGGATTCATCAACTCCAAAGTTTTCCTACAAAAATATGTACATCCATACTGATCTTCGTCTCATCCACCTACGCATCTTGTTCATTAGGTTTGGATTCTGCGGTAACCTGGACGAATATTGGACTGAAATTTAGGGTTTTCACGTGTTCCGCCTCACAGGAATGTCTCAGTACTCTAGCTAGGTTTTGGAATTTCGTTGTGCAACGGTTTCCTGTTGCTTGCTGGCAATAGAATACCTCTGGTCCCTTATCCAACGGGCAAAAGCCCCTTGTAATGCTCGGCACAAACTTATCCGATGTATGGTTTCAAACCTAGACATTATTGATACTTCCTGTAACCTCATGCCCTATTTCATCTTTAGTTGTACCCCTGGCTTTATTATACATAGAGCTAGCATGTACGATGATGTCCATACATCATCAATCTATCAACTAGACTTTGGTGCTAATAATACAGCTTTCTCTTCTGTTGTCTCAATATGTATAACACGCAGCCCAAGTTCCTCTCTGATGTGACTTACAACTTGGATGTTAACTTGTTTCAGGAGAAATACTTATTTCTCCTTGTGTCAGTGCATGCACAAGCGAGAGAACCACATATGACAACTAATTTTGACTCCGGTGTTTGTGCAGGAAAGGCGAAGACTCTACCACTCCAAAAGGAGGCAGAGGTCTCCCGAGCTTCCCTATAGATCCCAAGCAAGGCTACGAGGCTCTCCTTCCTCCTCCTCTGGGCACTTCCATGGTTCACGACCTGGGCCTCCACTGGCCCTGCACGAGTACTGCTGACACCTACCAGGGGCAGTTTTCCAGGGCCGAAGAGGAGCTTCCGGACTCCTTCCTCAAGCTCGCCCGCTTCGGTGCTGCGGTTTGGAACTCCGGGGAGCACCAATCTTCTTCCACAGGCAAATACGAACAGCAAGTACTCTCTCCAGACGTAGACGTAGGGCTCCTGAGCCATAATACTGACAGTTTTCAACTTCCGACGAGAGCAAGTCATGAAGACCTGCCATCCGCAAGTTCTTCCAGTTTTGGTGGAGGTGCAGCTACTGCGTTTGAGCGACTGGGGAGCTACACCAAGATGCTTCTGGCGACGAATACCCCATACTCCTCCTCGTTTCCAGGTTCTTTCAGCATGCAGGAACTGCAGGCCCTGGACCTCCTGGCTTCTTCTAGGTTCGGCGCCCAGATGACGTTGAGACAACCCTCTCTTGGTAATGTGGCCTTCTTTGGGGAAGGTGTGGCGTGTGGGATGGGTCATTTGCCGTCGACATCCCAAGGGGGGCCATCAAAAGAGCCGCAGAAGGTGAGGAAATCCTCCACCAACATCCATCACTCCTACCTCCTCTATTCATAAATTGATGACATCATGACAGTGTCAAAGGGAACGCAGATGGAACTCTTACGTGATCGACAGGGTTTGGTGGCCTGGACGAAGTTGGGATCTTACATCGGGTTTGTAGGAATGCCAGTGCAGATGATCAGTAGTGAAATAGAATTTAGATAATTTTCAGTTCTAGGAAAGCTAGGAAAGCCAATTAATTAAGAGAGAGAGCGAGAGGAGGGATTTAGTACATTTATCTAGGGCATCCACCCCACCTTCACTAGCTTTTCATTTGCATAAAGCAACTGGCGATGGATGGCTAGAAATATATACTTGCTTTCCGGATCGAGGACCGTCGGGTATGGCAGATATGATTATTATATGGCTGACAACTTATGTTAAAGGAATTGTTTAGATCGAAAACCTTCATATTTGGAGTACGGAGGTGAGCATCCTCATAACAGATATGCAGAAAACAAGGAGAACTAATCTCTGCCCATGTTCACCTTCTTGTTATTTTGCACAGTCAAATAATAACCTATTGTTCCTGCTCGATTGAAGGTGAGTAACTAATAAGAGACTTGGGATTCTCTCTCTGCCATGTTGGGTTATGTTATTCGACCCACGAAGCAAGATATCTATTATACATGGATGAGATTGTTCTTTATTTTTCGCCCTTTGCACATACTTTATAACATATCCCATAAAGCTAGTGGTTCCTCTTTTCAGCTTTGTGCATGATGTGCATCATCTTTTCCAGTAAGACGAGAGAAGATAAACTAGGGATATGTCGCTTTGGGCATGCTGCGAAGTGCGCCTCGCCAGAATTAAACAACTGATCTCCTCCTTTTTGCTTTTGCTTTGGACAAAGATATCATCTTTGCTGGACGGAGTCAAAGAGGGAAAGAGGTCTAATGGCGGTCCGGATCAGTACAAAGCATCCCCGGCGCCGGTCGCGAAGAAGGCAAGGCCAGAGCCGCGGTCGTCGACATCTCCCTTGAAGGTATATATCAAGCGACACTAGCTAGATAGCTTCCCTTTGATCACGGGGAGTTCCCAAGGAGCGGGGGATCGAAGTTTGTCTGCCTGTGGAGATTTATCCGTAATACCTTCTTGTTTTGGTTACATAAATGGGTCATGTCACAAATGAAGCAGGTCAGGAAGGAGAAGCTTGGTGACAGGGTTGCAGCTCTTCAGCAGTTGGTGGCACCGTTTGGAAAGGTTAGCAGCTAAAACACCATCCGGAACACATTATTCTCCTTCCACTGAGATATATAAACAAGATATACATATATTATATCTCTAGGCATGATTGTTCCCTGAGTTGAAAAGTGAACCATAGGGCGTCATCTAAAAGAAGGATCATTAGGCCTTAGCTGCAGCGGGCATCTTTAAGCTATCAGAAGAAACGTATCATTGAGCCATAGTACGTACCATGCCTACCTTCTTGTTTCATCGTGGTTGCAAGAGCCTCCTTTTGTCTTCAGACCTTTGAAATCTCTTGTGCTAGGTTAGAAGTAACATACAGTTCATACAAGTGTTCCCACGTTTGCCCTTGCGGCTCTCTCCACAGGATCTAGTAATAGCACTATGTGAGTGCACACAGCTCTTCTCTGCAACCTCGTGCTTGGACTCCGGTAGCTACCTTTATTCCTCTTTTAACTAAAGAAAGATGCCACCCGAATGGAACATTTGGAACTTGAGCTTATCAATGGTTGTGCATCGGTGTATGTATTCTCTGTGATTTTGCACATCAAACTAATACAGAAGTCGACCTCTTCTTCTTCTTCTCCTCCTCCCCTCTCCCCTATCTCCCCCTCGAACAAACCCAGCTCTCCATCAAGGTATCAAGACTTGAATGAACCCATCAATTAGATCCTCCGAAACTCTGAGATTCACCATGTAACTTTGTGTTATGTCATCTTTCTTGCTCGTACTTACTAATGATGCAACGTCCTCTTTCATGCAGACTGATACAGCATCCGTGCTAACAGAGGCCGTTGGGTATATCAAGTTCCTTCAAGAGCAAGTTCAGGTGAGAAACCCATTTTCCTTGTTTGTCCAAACAACCATCTACACTCCACCGACTTGGATCCCTCATTTCCAAAACAATAATAAAACAGACAACAAGGAGAAGACCCTCATCGTTTCATACCATGACATATAGAGTAATCTGCACAATAAGGATGTACGCACAAATCGTTGCACATAATATGCGTCCCCGTTGATGTGGCACTGCCGTTGTCTTTTATTTACTTTATATATGCTGTTTCATTTCTAACGAATGCATGATTTTCCTTTTTCTTCTTGTTTCCATGCATGAGACAGACTCTAAGCATGCCTTACTTGAGGTCTTCCGGCAAGAACAAGATCAGAACAGCTCAAGGGGTAGGAAAATCACCTTCTTAATGAATTTTGAGATCTAGTTTTTCATATATGTGCGAACGACGTCCATTGTGCACTAAGTATTACTCCCATGTTAAAGCCTAGCTCTCTGCATAATCTGATTCCTCGTGTTCAGTGCAACGTTCCCGATCAAGCATGCCCTCCACGACCAATGTTGTGGAAAGCCCTTATTTGAGACAAACCAACAATTATGAGAGAAAATATATAGTCCCTTTATTCTTCTGAAAGGTGACTGACCATGAAAGACGCTCGGCACAAATTCACAATAATAAGATATTTGTTAACATAATTTGCTGGAGGAAACGAAAAAGGAGAAAGCAGATAAATGGATGACAAAAGCAACAGGCCGCCTCCATTTTTACCTCACTGACGATAATATTTTTTTCTTTCTTTCTTTTTCCCAATCAAGTAAACTTGGATCATTTTTCCTCCAAGTTTGACCTATTGTTAATTTATATAAGATAATTTTCTATGACGGTGGAAACAATTCTGCCGTCAAAAGGCATTGGCTCACTACCCCACAATATTAGCCTCTTTCTATGCACTTTGGAAGGGGGTACCCCTGGGTAAACCAGGGTTAACCATGGGGCCCCAAGCTTTGGGAAGGGGGGACACCTTAGCAAGGGGTACCTCCGGTAACCCAGGGTACCCTTAGGCCCCACCTCAATAGGTGGGGTAGACGTGGTTAAGTTTTTTTTTTTTTTTTTAAACATTTTAAAAATTATTATTAATTTTTAAATATTGTTTTATTATATATCTCATAAAATTTTCATTCTTTAATTTATTTTTTGAAAATAAATTGAGTGAAAGGAGAAAAGTTGACTCAAAAAGTAAAAATAACTCATGGGTAACTTAAACCTTCAACCAAAGTGGGGTCCTCTAATTTCTGAGTTAATGAACTCGTGGTAAACTATCCATGGATAATTTAACCTTGAATGAAAGTAGTTATGTGCAACACAGCTGTCAATTATATCCATTTAGGGACCTTTAGAATTACCTTCCGTCAGAAAAGGCAAATAGAATTTTTAAACCATATAGTTGAAGACTTCTTTCAAAGGCTCTTGCTAGGTAAACATTCAGAAAATTGGTCACTCTAGTCTATATGTGTTATATGTAGAGAGAGAAAGGTTAGGGTGCAGCGGTGCCGCTTCGCCTCACCCTAATTGCGGCCGTTGGATTCCCATCCAACAATGGCAGTGTGCTATGTGCGGGCCACATGCATGCACAACAAGTGCGTTTTGCTGCTATAGTATGGTGGGGACGCACCGCTGTAATGTAGCATCACTTTCTATATATAAATAATGTCTAGGGTGCGGCGGGACCTTTGGGTACGGCCATGCATCACCCCTATTGGCGCCCATTGGATTGCCATCCAATGGGAGCGAGCCGTGCTATGCGCGCGCCGCAATTACATGCAACGGCATTCAAAATTTTGTTTTATCTTTTTTTAGTTTGCAGCCATGGGACGACTGCATCACATAACATTACTATAATATGCGCCTTCAGCTCTGTTTCTAACTTCACTTTGTTGAACTCTTCGACAGGAAGTTTGTTTGCTTGTCAGTATCTTTACATCTTTTAGCCGTGAGTGTTAACATGAGAACACTAATCTTCTTATTTAGTTTATAATTCCCAATAACCATAACAACAAGCATAGTTCATAACACAGACATGAAACTTTCTTACTCCTACTTTTAAAACTGTTTGGAGTGAGGTGATCACCTGTTGGCCTTGCGAATGCTGTAGGTTCCCAGCGAAGAGAAGGATGAAACGAAGCAGGATTTGAGAAGTCGTGGCCTTTGTCTTGTGCCATTGTCGTATACATCATACTTTACAAGTGAGAGTGGAAGTGCATGGTCTCCTTCATACTTCAGAGGAGCCTGAGATATTGACATCAACATTGATAGTCACAGTGCTAGTGATATCAGCCAAGGGTCCTTCCTCTTTTCCCATTCCAGTTCTCCTATTTAAGCATTAATTAGATTTCGCAGGACAAATCTTGGGGAGCAGACTTGATCAGCTTATGAATAAGTCAGAACAAGTTTGCTCCATCATTTTGCGTCATAATTTATTGTTCATAAACGCCTTTAATACTGATCGATCAA
This sequence comes from Colocasia esculenta, assembly GCA_014218235.1. Classification (NCBI taxonomy): domain Eukaryota; kingdom Viridiplantae; phylum Streptophyta; class Magnoliopsida; order Alismatales; family Araceae; genus Colocasia; species Colocasia esculenta. Next base: position 58,393,009 of record CM024762.1, read on the forward strand.
TATATTTACCTGAGGAAGTAGGCCCAGGCAGCCCTAATGTTCTCCCTACTTTGATTTAGTGATTGATCAGCCTCATCATCTTCCTGTTCTGTAAATTCTGCACTTATAAGGAACATTTTCTTTTAACCCTTTTTTCTTGTTATCTTGTTCGATTTTGCTTAACAAAAGCATGGACGTTGCAGGCAATCCCTTGAAACGGGTCTATTAAAGAACTTACAGAGAAATAATAAATTAACCAATGTGACTGGCAGCGACATGTTCCTTCTATGTGGTCCACTTACATGGAAAAGTGCATCTAATTAACCATGTTCTAATTTCTATAAATGATAATACATACCTTCAAATTGATTAATAGTCACATGCATATTTATACATGGCTCATTATATGATATATATATATATATATATATATATATTATATCCTTTGTTAGAAACTAGCCTATTATATTAATTTTTTGAAATTTCCTATAATCATACTCCTAGTGGAATTTCAATCTCAAACCTTGTAATCTGGTGTAATTGAAAGGCTAACGACTAGAACACTCATTGATTATTATAAATATACATATATATATGATTATGATCATGTCTATTTAGAAGCATTTATTCTAATTCTCTGGGAGATATGGAAGGGGAGATGCTTAGCTAGATTTGAGTCTAAGCGGTTCTCGGCTTGGGTGGTGATCAACAACATCAAGTTTATGGTGGCAAGTTCTCTTGCAAAAATGCATTTCAAGGTTGAGCCTTCAAGTAATGAACTGCAGATTCTTATTCAGTTTGGTTTCAATCCTCAATTCTCTCCTAAACTCATAAAGCTTGTTTGCTAGATTCCTCCAATTATGGGTTTATGCTTGAATGTGGACGGTGCTAGTAAGGGGGAACCCAGGATTGTGTGGGGATGGTGGTTGCATCCGTGATGAGCACGGTTCTATTAGGGTGGCTTTTGGACATTTCTATGAAGATGGTAAATGTATGATCGCTGAAATTACAACTTTGTGTGATGGTCTTCGGCTTGCTGATTTCTTGGGTCTTCGTCTCTCCATTGTTTACACTGATTCTAGTGTTTTGGCTAACTCGTTTAAGGATGGTAGGTGTCCTTCTTGGAGAGCTTACCGCTGGTGGTGGGAAGCGAATGCAAGGATACAAAGAAGTTCTTTTAGGATCACCCACGTTTACCGAGAGGTGAATCAGGTTGCAGATGGTTTGGCAAATTATGGTTGTCATTCTAAGGAGAACAATGTCTTCTGGGGGGCAAGTAGTGTTCCCTATTATTGTAAAGGTCTCCAGGTGTTAGATAAAACCGGTCTTTTTCATGTAAGGATATCTTGAACCGGCTTCTGGTTGTATTTCTTATGCTCTAATATAAAACTTCGGCCCAGGAGCGTTACTGGTGGAGTGAGAACATTATCCTCCCCTGGGGGAGGGTGCGCTCTCCTAGTTTATGCTCCTGAGGACTGCTTTTAATTAAAAAAAAAATTGACTGGAAATGACGCACATATACAGACGTGCGTTCATGCATAAGTATAATTTACATCCCCCTCTCTCAATAATTATATGTGCAAGAGAAAGAATATGTTTATATGGATCTTTGTGAACGTGCAAGAATACGTTTATATGTATCTAATCTACCTCTCTTCAAGTAACTTACGGTTTCGATAATCACTCTCAAACATGATTTGGACCCAAAACATATGATGTCGATCAGGTGATTTTAGATACAATGACTTTCGTCCGAATAAGGATAAAACTTGAACTGGCCTTCGTATGCAAAAACATGGTGAAGGATAATCTTACGAGGGGTAGGGACGAGATAAAAGATATGTCCTGATCAGAATAAGGGTTTAATCAACTTCATATTATAGCTGTTTCAGGTGATTATTAAAATCCAAAATTGTCTCCTCCCATGTGGTTATCCATCTACAGGGACAATTGGGGTTCTCCCTAGATACGTATATGGACTATACAACGTCGAAAGACGGTCATGCTTGAAGAACAAGCCAACAGCATTGTCATAAACATGGAAGTTTATAATTCCGTGATGATTTGGGCTGCTACAGAATAAAATGCTTGCATCTTCGTGCTCTTTCCTGGACGTCTCAGGCTAGCATATATCCTTGCAGCTGGCAAGCTCCCATTTGAGATCTTTTCATTTCTCAGGGTCATTTCGCACCTTTAAATGGTCTAGAGTAGTCTCAATGGAAAGAAACAAACTCTCCATTCATCATTAGCTAGAAGGTTTAATTATAAAATCTAATATAATATCAAAATTCAAGTATGATTTAGGCCACACATTTTATATATGTTAATAGTCTATGTGACAGAGCATAAATCTGTCTTCGCCGACGGTCATAACCGTCGGCGGTAATATCTTCCTCGACGGTTTCAAGCGTCCGTCATTTATCGTCGACGGTTACACCGTCGGCCATTTAGCGTCGTCGGCCATTCCTTGGCCGACGGTTTGCAACTGTTGGCTTTGAGCAACTATCGGCGATATTAGAACTTTAGGCGACCCTAAAAACCGTCGGCCTTTACTGTCTATTCGTCGTCCTTCAGAGTTCAACGGTACTATTGAACCGTCAGCTTTTTGGTTTGCCAACGCCAACACTTGTCGGCGAAAATAGTTAAGCCGACACCCCAAACCGTCGCCGTTTTGGATATAGGCGACGCACATCACCGTCGTCTATTAAGATATAGACGACGCCTATAACCGTCGCCTATTATCTATAGCCGACCCAAACCAACCGTCACCTATTCGTATATAGCCGACATAAAGAACCGTCGCCTATTTAGATATAGCCGACAGATCTAACCGTCGGCAATAAATTTACCGTCGCCTATAAAATTATAGCCGACGCATGCAACCGTCAATGCATACAACCGTCACCTATAACACTATAGCCGACGCACAAAACTGTCGCCTATTAAAAACCGTCGGCAATAAGTTATGCCCAATTTTGAGAACCGTCAGTGAAAAATATTTTACCGACGCATACAACCGTCGGCCATTACTTCAGGACCAGTAGTTTGAAATTATAGCCAGCACTAAAAATGTTTTAAGAAAATCGTAAACCATAATTAATATATTCTAAACGCCCCAACCATCCTCCATTCATTTATGTTGAACTCAAACAAACTATATGGCAAGACCATTTTTTACATCTATGTGATTTTTTATATGTTGTGAAACATCATAAAATACTAAAAAAAATCCATGTACTTTGAAATTGAAAAAATTATGACATTTTTTAACAGCACAACAAATAACACTCCCTTCATAAATTTAATAACCACTTCAAAGTGCAAAACCATTTGAGAAGTGCAAATCACCCAAATATGGAAAGAAAATAGAATGAATTGATGGACATAATCCAACCAACTATAATATTGATATAAATGGGACATTATATTTGACAAAAATTAACATAAATACAACTTTTGAAAAAAGCCCAAAGTCTCTCAATCTGAAAGGCATGATTGACAAATAATGGGGTTCATACTTGCCCACAATCTCTCTCAAAAAGTGAGTACACCACTAAATTATAAAACAAAAAGATGATATGAAGCAAAATGGTGTTAGGGCACAGATCTAAAAACATAAACATAAAATAGCAAAATGGTGTTATGATCAGATGTTTCTCTTGACGAAGTATATTTCCCTCTTCTCCAGTCTCTTAGTTTTCAACCATACATACCTGAAAAAGATGAGAATTAAGTCAATACCTCAAATAATGTAAAACTCCACCAAAAAGGAAAGACAGAAACTAAACCAAAAAATTGAAAAATCGCATCTAAAATTTCTATGTTATCAACCATACAACTTTGACCTGAATCTAGATCAACAAGATGGATCCATAGTAGGCATATGATGCCTTCTGAAACTTCAAAATGAGCAACCAATGCCTGCAACAAAAATCACATGTGATTTTGCAAGACAATTGACCAAAATAGAATTAAATGGATGTAAAAATGTGGTCTCCTCAACAACGAGCTATATTCACATTTCTCAAAAGATGAGTTTTATCAAATTTGAAAAATAGAAGTTGACAAAAACAAATAAAAACTCTACACTGCAGTTCTCAATTATTTCCGAAAGAAATAGTAGTGGTTTTTTCTGGATTTACTTCAAATAGATATGCAACAAAATCTATAAACCCTTGACAATTGATATCATTAAAATCATCAGTATAAACATCACTAAGTTTTGTCCCAGCGACATGTATACTTTAATCAGGTTGATAGAAAAGCCAGAATATGAGGCATATCTGTGAGCACCATGCTTTTGCTAAGAACTCCATGATTTACTCATACATCCAGGTTCCTCATACATCCAGGTTGTAAAGAAGGCCATACAATTTACTCATACATCCAGGTTCCTCCCCCCGACCTTAGTTTATTCCATTCAAATATTGCTTTCACAAGATTGTCTTCCTCATCACTTTCCTGCTTTGACATTTTGTTGCAGAGCCGCTACTATAGGTCTCCAGAAGTTCTCCTTGGATTCCCGTATCCTCATTGATGCACTAACCCTCCTCCCCCAACCTGTGTATATTTTTCTGAGGCTTAATCAGCAGAAAGAGTCCTTTACACCTTTAAAGCATTTAAATTTTTTATTTGATCCTGATATGAATCATATATGTGCAGTTAATCTCCTGCATAGTATATTTGTGGTCTACTTTTCCCGTTATTATTTTTCCATTTACTGATTAACATGCCTAAATATCATGTTTATGATTTCTGTGGGGCACTACAACTTAGGATGGGTTTGAGTTGAATCAAGGAATCAAAAACTGGTTCTAAGGCTAGAATGGTCTTGACCGGTTCTCATTTGGGCTTCAAGCTAGTTTTTGTGGGTTTTGGCGATCTACTGCCCATCAGAGTGCAGATTGTTTCTGGTCTGATTCAGCCAGTTCTGGATCACTTGGGCAGTTTTAGTACCATGTCTTAAACTAAACCAGAACCTGAACACTAAAGCCACTTCTATCCTGATTCTAAAACACCACTTTGGCCTCAGACCAACCTGAACCACTTCCAACTAGAAGAATGTGTACTAAGATATTAATCTCTTCAATATATATTATATTTGTTTTCAGGCCTTATCGACCCGAGTATCTTTGACCTGAACTGAAGTGGGGTTGAGGTTGAGCTTAACCCAAATTCGATCTGTCCGTAGAGAGGACAGATACAATCTGATTGTATATCTACTTTAGCTTGATGGGATTTGTGTTGTTCTGCGAAAACTTGCAAGCCTAATTTTCTGCATGATGTAAGATTGAGGTTTCATTTTCTTGTTTAACCTATGAACCAGATATAATACGGCCATTGATATGTGGTCATTGGGATGCATAGTTGCAGAGTTATTCTTAGGCCTACCGTTGTTTCCTGGAGCATCAGAATTTGATTTGCTGAAGAGAATGATAGAGATACTTGGGTATTAATCTAAATTTTGAGATATCTGTTCTTTTGTAGCCATTGATCAATTGCTTTCAAATTTTACAGACTTTTGCCAACCCCAAGGTCATTTGATGTTTGGAGGAACAGCTATATGTTTTAATCTTAATTCCTCTAGTGGAAGGAGGATAGTTCTTATCATGTTGAGTAGAAACTTAATCATACTAGGGCAGTTTTTTTAAGAAAAACCTTGTCATATTTTGTTATTTATCCCATTATCCTACTTTAGAACCGCTTGAAATGATTAACTTTCATTCAATTGTGGCATAGAGAAAGTTAGAGGAAATCAAAGGCAAGGCTAGTTGCTCTCTCATCTTAATTCTTCATGCTTGGGTGGACGTGACCTATCTTTGTCCAAGAGTGAGATTTTCCTTCTTCCTTCTGAATTTGTGAAACCCTGTCCATTGGATCTTCATGCATGGTGTAGGGACTGAGTCACAAAGTAGCAGTTTTTTAATGATATGCATAAACTTAAGTTAGCATGCAAAGCTAAGAAAAGAGCAAAGCTAAGAAGTCCATGCTTTTGCTAAGCTTGTTCCTAACAGGAGTGTTAGGGATGTTTCTGTCAACCTTCTTCTGAAGACCATCCCATCTAGGATTGGATGTTCCCACAGTGCCATTCAGATCAGTAACTAGGTCTACAGTAGGATATCCTGGTAATTTTCTGTTCCTTCCCATCACCTGAAGTCTATAGCCTTTTGTTCCCCACACTTCAAACCTAGAGTCCCTTCCACAGATCATACACAAAACTCCTCTCATTGTTCTCTCTGCCTACCTATGCTGGTCCTACAGGGGTTTGGATGTTTTTGTCCTGTTTCACAGCTGTTGCAGGCCAATTCAGGCTGCTTGAATATTTTTGTTCTTTTTCATCTTTCTCTGTTATCAGTGGTGGACTGTTACAGCTGTTGTTGCCTACAAGGATGGCTGCTTATGCAGCCTTGTGTGCCCCACTCCGCCTGGGCCTACACCAATCACCTTGGCTCATGATTTCTGCATCAAATTAAATACCCGATCTCCATTTTGCCCATCCACCTTCCATCTATCATGTCCAAACTCAAATAAACCAAAAGTAACCTTGGTGGCTTCTGGCTTCAATAAATTCTCTCAGCTCTACTGGCATTCTTTGACTTCAGTGACCTCCTTTCACCAAGTCCACTCAGCTATGCACCCTCTCCAACATTTGGGTCTATCAGCATTCTCAATATACACAAAACTCCTGTCATTGTTCTATTGGAAAAGGGTGAAGGAAATAAGATGTCTAGGCCAAATACATAGAAGAGATGCTCAGATATACTTCAGTAATTACTGCTCATAGTCCTCCCACATGCTTCAAAAGATCTATATCTTCTAAAGGTGAATAATTACAAAGATAATCATATACACCCTCAAAAACAGAAAAAGAAAGATACACTAAAACCATCAGGTGGACTTTGGCTTTAGAAATCTTCATCCTTTTAATAAGGCTGCACTAATGAAGTCTCCATAGATCAGAAAAAGAAATATACATAGATTGTCTTTACACTCTTTACAGTAACAACTGCCCAAGCAAAAGGACAGAAAACATTGGAATATGGTTTCCAGCTCTTAAATAATTTCATGGATAAGGTTTGTGTGAAACTAATGTAGACATACTTTTTTACTCCAGAAGCATAGTAAAAGGCTCAACAGTAAACTTCCTGTCCTTTTAGAGAATGGTATATATCTAGGATGTTGTATTTAAAAGAACACTCATTTCAACCATAAACTTGCTCCTCTGTACCTTGTTGTGGATTATACTATTCCATTATAATTTTTCCCTTCATTTATTCACATGATGTGTCCTAAATTAGTATTTTTCAGTGCAGAGCCATGTCAGGACAGCGAAAATGTTCTGTTCTAGCTATGTGCATGTTGTGTCATTTTAAAGATAGATCAGAAATGTACTCCATACGTATTGCAGGGTTCTTCAGATAATATATAACTCTTCTTAAAATTTCAGGATAAACATGAAAATGTAAGAGGATAAACATGAAAGTTTCAGAACTATTGTTCCAAATACCTTTAGACGTACCAATGTTTGGATTTTTGGAGGCATTTTTCTGTGCTTGGTTGTCAACTTGCATAAAAGATGACAGTGGTCTTGTCGTATTTTTTGGTGGCATTTTCTTCAAAAACAGTAAGATCAATGGTTAGTAATGCATGGTAGCATATTGGAAGATAATTATATAAATAAATAGCACATATAAGGAAAATGAATACCTATGTGGATGGATTTATTTGTTTTCTACGTGCATCACGCAATTCATTTTCGTTTATTGGGGTACCTGATCCAAGTTCTCGTCTCACCTAAAACACATCACTAGCACAAGAAAGTAAATCTTGATCTGAAATTGTTGGTTCCATATTTCTCATTATCACCTCATCATCACTTTCATCATCTTCAATTTGACTTACTGGCATGTCATATGTATCTCGTGGTGTCCACCGACAGACCACACTCCAATCCAACTTCAAAAGATCTTGAGAGTAGAAGACTTGTTTTGCTTGAGATGGAAAGATGAAAGGTTCATCTTCAAAACTTGTCCTTGTGATATTCACAGAGGTGAACTTGTACTCATCAACCATAATTCCAGATCTCTCATTCATGTCATACCAAGTGCATTTGAAAAGATATATAGGCTGCAAATTTCCAAAGTGCACTGTATAATATTTTCCAAAACACCATAAAAGATGTTATGATGATCACCAATGGTTGCAATGCCACTATTTTGCATAACACGTGATCTACCACTTGAATGAGTTTCAAATTTATATCTATTTTTGAAAAAGCCTTGATATGACATGATATTGTACTTTGGGCCTCGAGCAAGACACATGATTTCTTCAGATACATCATTCTGGATCCTTAAATGATCAGTCTAAGAAAAGATGTATAAATAAAGCAAAGTTAAAATTACTTCATATTACCGGGAAAGTTAAATAAAAAAATACTTACATATTCCCTAAACCATCCAACAAACTTTTTATGTTGTTCTAATTAGATCCGGTCTTCAGTCCAATTAGAATGTGTAGACTTTACAATCTCTCTATGCATCTTACACATAGCCATTGAGATTTTGAATGAATCTTAATTAAACAATATAAACTAAAAATGACCATGGTATATGTAAAGAATATATGAAAAATACTTACAACAAATAAGGTTGGATTGATGTTGTGTTAAACAAAAGAAACCGATGCACTTGGATGACTTCTTCATCTCTGGTAGCATTGTGATGCCATTTCATACTTACAATCTTTGAAGTCTTACAACAAATAAATGAATATATTATATAAATGAATATATGAAAAATACTTACAACAAATAAGTCAACTTTCCTTCTTCATCTCTGATAGCATTGTGGTGCCATTTCATAAAACCTGTAGTTTTGCTTGACATAAACAATCTTTGAAGTCTTCGGATTAAAGGAAAATGACGAAGAATTTTCATAGGTATATTCTTTCTCCCTTCACCACTGTCTCCTCTGTCCTTCCACCTTTAAGCATTACACTTTGGACATTTACTTAAATTCTCATATTCATTCCTAAACAAAACACAATCATTTGGACATGCATGTATCTTTTTGCAATCCAACCCCAATTCAGATATCATCTTTCTGCACTCATACCAACTGCTTGGAAGGAGATTGTCATCAGGTAATGCATCTTTAAAAAGTGCAAGCATAGCAGAAAATGATTTGTTGCTCCATTTATGTAAACATTTTAGTTGGAACAAATGCACTATGAAAGAAAGCCTCGAGTATTTACTACAACCTGTATAAAGTGTCTCTTAGCTTCTTCCATAAGTTCTTCAAATTTCTTAGCTTCCTCATTCAGTTCTTCATCTTCCACATCATTATAGTAGGGTTACACATAAAAGCATCATTCAACATTCCAGCCATATCATCTGCTGATTCTATATGTGCATTGATTCCTCTTCAGATCTTTCACGAGGTTCACCGTGAAATGGCATATATGGTATCTTTGAGTAAATCCTTCCTTAATAATATGTCGATGAACAACATCCTTCTCTTGATTAAACATATTCCACACTTCATGCAAGGGCATTTTATAGTTCCTTCCTCTGTTATGCTTTTTGTTGCAAAGTCAATGAAATATTGAACCCCAGCTAAAAATTCTGAATTAACTCGTTCATGCTTGGTCTTGTATTTATACATCCAACTCCTATCAGTGATATAAGATTGCTCCATCCTTCAAAATATGAAAATATATATATTATAAAGAAAGGTAAAAAAATGAACAAAAATAAACAAATCATATTGCACTATAAGATTCTATTATAATGAAAAACACCATGTCAAGGATCATTGCAAGTAGAGAATGCCTTTTTAGCAAACAATTATAATTTCTAGAGATTTTCAAAGCATCAATTCATGCATGAATGGAAGGGAACAAAATCCCTCCATTAAAGTAGTTTTATGGATACTACTGTTATATGGGTTCCACCTGTTTGAATAAGGATATTCTAATATATATGATCTGCTACTCCAATCAGAGGTTAAAATGGTCAGAAATTTAGGTTTTGGCAATATGCACAAGGAATCTTAAGTATGAGATGCACAAGGCTGTGTAGTCTTCCCACAGCCCACAAAGAAAAAAACAAACAAACAATTGGTCAGAAATTGAATCAAGAAGAAGGTGACAAAAAAAGTGGGGTTTGGTTTTTAGGAGAAAACCTCAGAAGTAAACAAACTGCAGAGAGCTTCTGGGGTTGCCCCATATTTTAGACAGAATGAAGAGCTGTGCAAGCACTGAAGATGAGACTATGCATGTGGGAAATAGATGGAATATTATTTGTTTAAGTTTATAATAAAGGTCCTAATGACATGCGGTTGCGAACTATTACTGTCCAAATTAATATGGAACACGCCATGCAAGGAAAACATTTAGACCCACCTTAAAATGGAGTTAAACAATATCATCTTTTGCAGATCTAGAGTGAGAAATAAGTAGATTCTCAACATATGGACTGGTAAATGGTTTGGATATCAACATATGGACTGGTAAATGGATCCCTGGAATTGAATGGCCTTTATTCCCTAAATTGTGTGGTGATCTACCTCTTCCAACTAAAAGTGCTGAACTCATGTTAAAAGCTTAAAATGGAGTTAAACAATATGATCTATTTTGCAGATCTAGAGTGAGAAATAAGTAGATTCTCAACATATGGACTGGTAAATGGTTTGGATATCAACATATGGACTAGTAAATGGATCCCTGGAAGAAAATGACCTTTATTCCCTAAATTGGGTGGTGATCTTCCTCTTCCAACTAAAATTAACAACAAAAGATTACATTGAGAAATTCTTCCAAGGTACTAATATATTGTGAACTGCATCATATCTATAAATGTCCTAGAGAAGATAAAAACTTGTTATACTTATACTTATGAAAATGCAATAAATTTATTTTCACAAATGCACGATATTATAGAACTATGAGCAAGAACGCATAGAAATAGGCAAAACTTGAAAGCTGATGCACCTTTAAGAAGGTGGAAGGCTGCATCTCATACTTAACAGTAAAATTGAAGATAGAGCTCAAAAAACACATACTAATCTATTGTGTGCATTTTTATGAGTCCCATCAATTGATAGCACCATTCACACAAGCTCTACCCCTCTTATGATTTTGGCATTTGGTTCCTTTTGTACATCAAGGAAGTCTATGAGGGTTTGTTAATTTCCTTGTGCACCAAGAGAAAAGGATGAAATTATATATATTTGATGCCCACAAGTCAACCAATAAGCTAACTTTGGAATTTATTCGGCCAAATGTGATGTTATGACTTCAACTTTCTCTAAGTAGTTATAAATCATCAATTACATGTGATATTTGACCCATCAAAACTTGGAACCCATTTCGTTCCCTCAGACTACAAACATGAATCAAACTTTCCAACCCTAACTTGGGGATGGAGATGACCCTGTCCCTGTGTGTGCTTTGACAAACCAGTACGAGAGCAACCTATGACTACCGCCTTCGTTGGGAGCCTTCAAGAACAACCCCTCGTGGTGAGGATGCCGAGTATCGAGATGGCAAGGATGGGGAAGCTGGTGTCGGCGGTGGAGGGAGACGGGTGGTTCGGAGGCGTCGGCCGGTATGCCCTCTCTGGTGGTGGGATCGACATCATCTGGTTTCTTGTCAGTGGCGGGGCGAGCACGCTCCTGCTCTTCATTTCAGAAGCAGTGGTGGAGAGCAATCAGCCTCTGAAGAGCCAGAGAGAGAAAGAGAGAGGAATCGAACAGGGGTCTTGCAGAATCTGGACTAGCAAGTGAGAAAGAAGCGATCTTGATATGCTTGGAAAGAGTGGTTAATCCTGGAGGCCAAGCATGGGATGAGGAGGAGGAGGAGGAACAACAACGTTTCGAGGAGAGAGAGAGAGAAGAAACATATAAAGATTGATGCAGAGGAGGAGGAAGAAGAAGGGAGCCGGCGAGGAAGGCATTGAGGAGTACATGAAAGTCTCAGCAGACAAGGCCCCCCAACCCCATCCCCAGACAGACAACAACAACAGAAAGAGGAGGAAGAACAAGAAGAAGGAGAACCTTGAGCTTGTAGGAGGGGGTGGGAGGGAAAGAAAGTGACTGAAGTGAACTGTGTGTGGCCTAGGGATGAAGTTAGAATGGGACCTGAAATAGTCTGTGGACTGGGGCTGGGCGGGGGTATCAGAGGAGGAAGGTGTGTGTGACAGAGAAGCTGGCAATGTGAACGTGAGAAGGAAAGCTAACGGCGGACGACGACAAGACCTCAAGTGTTTCCAAACGGCACAAAAATCAAATATCCGAATGGGCGGAAGAACACAATCGAGCGGAGCGGTGAACCCTAGAACCTCTCTCGCTTCATTTCGCTTGCACTCTCACTCACCTCCGGTGCGGGGAAACCGGATCTCGAGCACGCCTTCTCCACAGTCGCCGCGGCGGCGACCACCTCGCTGGAAGCTCCCTGTATTGAGGCGATGATCCCATGCTGCTGCGATGGAGATCCCCTGCTGCTGCGATGATGGGAGATCCCCTGCTGCGGCGCTGCGCGATGATGGGCGATCACTTGCTGCCGCAATGGGCGATGGCTCGTCTGGCGACCCAAGTTACCGCGATGGACGATGGCCGGCGCGAACAGGGTAAAAAAAGAAAAGTGGGAAAACTTATTTAGCGGGTCGGGTTGGGGGCGCGCGGGAAACTGGAATAAGGGGTAGGCAACGGGTTTGGTCAGAAAACCCGTCGGCTTTATATTCTTATGGCGCGTCCAACGTGTGAACCTCCCTCCACCGCACGTCATGTTGCCGACCCGTCGACTATGTCATCCTAACCGTCGGTGAAATATGCATTTGTACCAGTGTGAGACCGACAAATGTGGAGACACGTCTAGATATATCTATTATTAGATAATTTTGGCAGCCTCTATCATCTTAATACTTAGGTTTTTGAGGGTGACATGCACATGGTTGTTGGGTTGAGTGTGCCAACAATTCATTTTATTTTGATGATAACTCATTTCTTTTATTCCTATTTGAAAACCATGCATTAACCTGTCATGTTGATAACACACTTGAATATGCAAAAGATGTATGCTTGTGTTTGAGGTGTGTCGACACACATTCATCAGGGTCTCCACAAAGGATGCCCTTCCAGTAAGTTGTTTTGTGAAGTTTTCATAGTAGTGTCGACACACTCTGATTAGGGTATTGACACATGTTGGTTTCTAGTTAGTTGTTTCTTTGACAAATGTATGAGTGTGTCGACACATATTACAAGTGTGACAACACAAGTTGTCTTTAAGTTTTTTTGTCTGAATTGTTTACGATGAATTTTCTACAGGGTGCATTGACACATGCGGAAGATTTGTCGACCCATGTTAACTTAACTTCCATAGAGTGCCTTGTTGTGATCTCCAATCGATTAAACTCTTTAATTAGCAATCGATTGCTTGTCATATGCATCAACTGATCAGATTAACATCATAGAACATCAATTTATTATAAATGCCCTATTAACTTTGTTTAACCATTGTGCTTATAGGAAAAGGACACGTGGCAACCTCAAATCTGAAATTTACCTTTTCGGGTTTCACGCTCTTACATTCCAAAAGGTGGGGATAGTTTAAAAGCCCTATAAATACATCTTTGCCTTTGAATTGGAAAAATCTATCTCACAATTTCGAAGAGCAGAAGAGCTTAGAGCTGAGATGGGTTGGAGGAAGGATGAAAGGAGGAGAGCAGAAGAGTTCAGAGCAGAGATCGACCGGAAGATGATCTGATGGCTTGAAGCAAGGTCTTCACCCTAAACATTGAAGTTGAATCTGAAACACAACAAGGCAAGGCGATCGAAGATGGAGGAAGATCCAGTCAAAGCTAATCTAATCAGATCGCAAAGATGATCAGATGGATCTGCTAAAGAACAACTAGATCAATTAGCAAAGAATTGTTTGGTTTCTTCTCTCATACCTTGTACTCTGAGTTTGAGGTTGCACTCCAAATGTTTGTGTGTGTGTGTGTGTGACCCCCTTTATACCAGTTCGATAATACTAATCCACGTTGTTATAAAGTGTGCCATCATAGTGGAACATGTACCCAATACAACAAAGTAAGTAGAGATGTGCACAAATAACAAGGAAAGTACAGCATAAATAAAAGTAATTATTATTCCATCATCACCACACACATCTCACAGTCTATATAGTAGCAAAATAACTATAACACAGTCCACAAATAACCATGTCCATAAGTCCGTAATACAACAACGTCTCACGTACTAAGCAAAAAGATAGTACAAGCTATGGCAATAGCTCTCTAAGCCGCAACTACTCCTCATGCTCAGAGTCTCTCCTCGCTACCTCCTCCTCAAGCTCTGGAATACCTGTCTCACCTGTATATTTAAGAAAGAATGAGTCTACGCAATAGACTTAGCAAGCAACTCATTTGTAACGTTGTGACTATTCGGATCAGGTTTAATAGTTCTGGTGTGGTGCTCATGCCCAATGTGTGGTCATTGAGCCTTGGTTGTGGCCTTTGTGCCTTGTGTCGGTGTTGTGGGCCAGGAATCCGGGCCCATATGACCTGCAAGTTTTCTGCTGAAGAAGGTGACGGGGTATGTTGTCGTGTTTTGAATGCGACGGCTTCCATGGTCACGTTCTTCATAACGACTGTTAGATCTACTATGTGTTGTTTTTTTTTTTTAACGTGTTGGGTTGGTATGTCGAGATGATGGGTGCATACGTCGCGTTCTTCGAACCACCTTTCTGGAGTGATTTCTGATTGGGGATGGTGTGGTTGGTCGCGTTTATGGTTTAAATGTGACCCCTACCTCTGTCGCAATTTGGATTTGCATTTATTTTAGTAGCTTCAGCCAGATAGAGCAAAGTTGGATTTGTTTGGCGAGGAGGGGAGCTATTGCAGCGGTTTCTGGCATTTCTGGCATTTTCGGCTTCCAAGTGGCTGGTCCGGTGTTGGTTCCATGCGTGTAGGGTGTCCGGATCATGGATAGGCTGGCGGTGTGGCATTCTTACGTTGGTGCGTTCTTCGAGTTGGTAGGGAGACTTCCCCCATGTTTTAATTTGATTTTAATGGCTTGGAGTTTGTTATAGGATGCTATGATAGTGTGTGGTGGTTTAGTCTTCATTTTAGAATCTTAAATATTGGTTTAATTGCTGTGTGGAATGAGTTCTTGAATAGAGGAGGAGGTTCAACGGTTTTGTTTGCGAAGGCGAAGGTGTAACGACCTGACCTCCCGAACCCCCCCGCCAAGGACCCTGAAGGTTGTGCCGCCACCCACAGATCCGAAGATCTGGAGGGGTTAGAATTTAGTTCAGTGAGATAAACAATGAATTTAAATAACTATAACAAAAAAGTCCGTACATAATCAGAGAAATATGTACAACATGTCCCAAATAAAAGCACGGGTACAGAGAGAGAAGTGTAATTGTAACATTTTCCTTGGTCAGCCACCTTCTGCTGAAGATAGTGATGTATCAGGCTGTCGCCTTCTAAAGGCAACGGGATGTCTGTCGCGTTCTGATCTTGAACGCGACAGACATGTCATCGCATTCCCCTTATGACCGCAGCATGCAGTTTTGTCGCCTTTTTTTTTTTTTTAAATGTAGCAGAACCGAAACGAGATGGTAGGGGAGCCCCCATGTGAGTGAGGGTGCCACTACCTTCACCAAAAAGCTAAGAGTGTGTTTCATTATATAGTTGTGAAAGAGGGGGTTACGGGGAATACAAAACGGGGCTAGGGCCTCATGGATGGGCACCCTATCTTATCAAGATGGTAGGGGTCCTTTACCGCAATGGGGAGATCGGCCCAAGAGTCCCAAGTAATGAGTTGAGAACAAGAAGATGCAAACCCAGCTAAGCAGTCCGCCACCTTGTTACCTTCCTGTGGTATTTGAATGATTTCAGCCTTTACCCTCTTGGATATAGCAGCCATCTCTTGCAGAATGAAAGCTAGGTCCTACGGGGGAGGGATTTGTCTAGTAACAATATGGATGAGATTGAGGGAATCAGTCTCAATCAGCACCTCGAAAACTCCCTTTCTGCAGCACATTAGTAGTCCATCCCTGAATGCAAGGGCCTCTGCAATGAGGCTGGATTTCAGATCATGGTAAGGATTTGCAAAGGCGCAGCACATGTCGCCTTTGTGGTCCCTGAGTATACCTCCTCCTCCCGCTTTGCCTTTGTCGTCTTCTTGTCAGGATACTTATGACATGTGTCAAAGAACTGTCAGATAAAGGCGACATGTTAGGTGTCGCATTCATGATGTCAAGTCTGCGAGGGTGACACGTGGCAGTTCCGTTAGTCAAGTTTGACGAGGACTTTTGGATCGCGACATGATGGCTTTCGTGTTCAGTTAGTGAACGCAACCATCAGGCTATTGCGTTCTTAGGTCCGAGGCCTACATAGTCAAGGCCATCAGACTTGTATTCCTCTTCCCCTTTTCTTCTTCTTCCTTCCTTCCTTCGACCCTCCTCTGTGTGAGCATTTCCGTGGAGAGCTTGTCAGGGTTCTCTTTGTGGAGTTGGTGGCGTTTCCTCTTCGGCATGGAGGCTCCCTCTTCGCGGTGGTGACTTCTTCCCCCGATGTGTAGGAGGATGGTCCTTGCTCATGGACGGCGTAAGAGTGGAGCTTGGAGTGAGGAGGTGGTGGCCATGCACAGGAGATGACCCCAACGGGTTGGCTCATCTATTTGTGGTAGGGACCCCTTGTCTTCCCCTGAATTCTATCATGCTAGGGCCTCCATCCCCTTCTCCAAGCCTTGTAGAATGCATGCTAGGTGTATAAGTGTTTGCATGTGCTATCCTTGAGGTTGTTTGAGGTTGGGGTATTGAGAAATATCATGATATGCATGTGAGGTTTTTGGAGTGTAGATGCATATCCTTGACATGCATGGGTGTGGATGAGGGTGGTTTGTGTTTATAGCATATGTTTACAATGTTCTCCATGCTCCCCTCCCACTGTGTGCAGCGGATTTGGCGTTTAGGGGCATTTTGGTAGGCCTCGGGTTGGCACCCAGCTCTCGGTCTATGGTTGCGACAAGGCTCTTGCCGCAACCCAGAACACAACATATCGCCTCGTTGCCTTGTGGCCAGGTAGCGACGTTCACCCTGTCGTGTTCTGGTTGCGACAGGGTATTCATCGCCTTCTGACATATGTTGCTTGTGAGGATGTGGGAGGTCTTTGGTGAGCACTCGGACTTCTATCTATGGTCTCTTTTCGTGACCCAGATCGTGACTCTCGCCATGTCACCTTCAGACCCAGGTCACGACAGGTCGAGTGTCGCCTTCAAGTGACAAAAGTCGTTGTGTCGTCTCCACTGAGAATGCGATAGTGACCCTATCGCCTTCTCAGACAAAGAGTGACTAGCAACCTGTTCGGAGTTCCGTTCCGCTGCGTCTCTAGTTTCTCGACACCTGTGTTGTTCCTAGCACGGTCCTACACTAGTCATTCGCCTGGTGCTAGGCACTTGTGGGCTAGTTCGTTGAGAGGTTGTTACCGTTACCTGGACCCCTTGTCCCCAATCGCCGGTTGAGGGAGTTCCCCAGGCGTTGGGCATGCCTAAGTTTAGGACTCTGGTAGCTGAGGGGAAAATGGTGGGGACAGTGTTGTTGAGTTGTTTGCAGAGCTCTCTTAGTTGAGTCTAGTACGCCGAGGTGGTTTTAGGTGTTCTTCCTGTGCAGATAAGCTTGTCCTTCTCACTACCTCACTCTACGTGGTTCCAGTACCACTTAGAGGGGCCGGACGTGGGACCATAGTCTGGCAAGACTATGACAGTCATGTGGTACTTGTTGTTCTGCATCTCACTCCAACGGGAGGTGTTAGACATGGACTTGTGGTCGAAGGTAAGGCTTGTGGGGCACCTAACCACTTGACTAGTGGTAATTACTATCTGTGGCTAGTGTCTTTGTCCAGGCAGTTATTTGATGAGCAGCAGCTCAAGCATGCAGCAGCAACAACACCAACAGCAACGAGACTGACAAATGTAGTAGCAGCAGAAGCAGGAAAGGCTTGCAAGATGGGTGAAGGGAGAGTTTTTATAAACTCTCACACCCCATGCATGTATGACACGTAGGCCATACATGTGTTGAGGTAAAAAGGGCTTAAGTGTAAGATGGTGTTCAACAAGCGTGGTGTCTAGTCCTGGCATATCTTCGTAGCTCCAACCAAACGTGTCCTTATACTCTCTGAGAACCTTAATAATTGCATCTTCTTCATCTGGTGATAAATTACTACTTATGAGGACGGTCCTAGGGTTTTCCTCAGTTCTCAGATTGACTTCCTTGGTGGTTTCTTCTACTGCAGCTGACGGTTCGTCGAATCTTCTGACTCCAATTGTGAACGTGTCAGCCTCGTCCTCAAATTTCATTGAATCCATCATCAATGAAGCACAATGTTTGCTCATATTCTATATCTAGCAACAACAAAGGCTCTTCAATAAACTCCGGAATTGTAAAACATGCCTTGCATCTACGGGCTAGATCGGCTAAGAAACTGTGAGTAACCCTCTTATCATTGGACTTCTTCTTGGATACTACCCCCATATTATCACTAAACTCGCCTAGACTCTCACTACAACTACCAGAATCTATAGCAGGAGGTGAAGGAGTAGGAAAAGCAGTAAAATAAGATCCATGCATGGGGAAAGATGGAGAAGGAGTGAAAGCAATAAAAGGTATTCCCCGCGTGGAGGGAGATGGGAGTCCCTACGTGGAGGAAAAGAGGTCGGTCATCGGACTGGGGAGGAGTGGCCCGTAGCTTGGGGCACACTCAGTGGAGAGGTAAGAAGTCTCTTCGATGGAGACGATGGAATCAGCCAATTGGAAATTGGCATTTTTTTGTTGTCATTTTCATAATTATTTGAATTTTTATCATTTTTATTAATGATAAGGAGAGGGCGAGGTGAGATCGCTAATCTGGAGAGTTGGGAAATGAGCGTATGCTCGGTTGGAGGGAGGTCATTGGGAAGGAGGAGTTGGAGAATGAGAGTTTGCTCAAGGGAATGGAGGGAAATCGTAAAATCAGGCATCGGTGCCCGAGAAATGCTTATAGAAATAAAGATAGGCCATGCGATGGCCTGGAGGAGAGTGGGTGCAATGCCCAGAGAGAATAGGCCCGCCCTAAGCCTGCCTGTAGTGGATTCTTCTTCAAAAAATATACTCAGCTCATCAGCATCTTTCCATTCATCTATCAGCTGCCTATTGTTTGTAGTTGCTGCTAGCTTCTCGGTATCTATTGGCGTGAAGAGTTGACATAAGGAAATGGCAATGTCGCTCATGTCAAACCATCGGTACCATTCACATTCAGGATCCCCCCTTTTCCTCTGTTTCTGGGGCCTGAGGTTTTTCACAACTTTGTAGGTGGCCAGGGGTGCAACGTGCTATGAAGGTTCAGAAGTGATAGCGGAAGCTTATTGCTCATCCCTTGGTTGCAGCGGCCTCTTCTTGAAGTGCTAGGAGACGGACCAAGTAAGTGACTGCCTCTATTTGTAGTCTGCCCTACCAGGCTTATATCCCAGTCCCACCCTGGGTCTTAATTTGCTATCTTGCATAGCTTCGGTCGTTCCCTGCAAGTGCACACCAGCCCTCTGCCTGGCTGGTACCCCATTTTCAGCATAATTTTCCAACCTTTTTACTTATTATCTTGCTCCTTTTTGCTGCACTAACTGATGGTGAATTTACTAGGTTTTGTTGTATGTTGTACATGTCTTGTCACGCCCCAACCTTTAGTAGCGTAAAATAAACGTCGAGAGCGTGAACGATACAAGTGTAAGTATCATAGTCAAGTAGTTCAGAGGAACGACTAAATATAACATAAGGTAAAAACAATAATATTGCCAATCAACGATTTTTATTTCATTTCCATCAACTAGTTTAAACACCTTACATCATCAAAGCTAACCATAGAGCCCAATATTGTATCTCAAATACATATGACATCAAATGAAATAACCTGTCTATTACAAACTCTTCAATTCTAAACTTCTTGGGTGATTGGCTATGTGGACGGGTACAATTGAGCAGCTCATCACTCGTCCCCGGTCCCATCATTTTCCAGTTCCTCATAATCATTACTTGAAAAGATTAAGGAAAGCAGGTGTGAGCGCACTTGCGCCCAGTACGATTTACATCTCTTGGTGCGAGCATGCTTTACGTAATTAACATGTTAACCATGGTGGTACTATCATGCAATACTCATGTCAATAATGATAGAAACAAATCCAAACTATAACATGTACGAGGATGGTTCAGAGAAAGTTCCATGACAATTCTCATGTAGGACGGAATGATTATCAATGGTAATGAGGACAGTACGATCACTTAACATGTAGAGGAGATTCAATACCATGTAGCATGTACAATGGACATCTCAAGTTGAATTCTGTAGAATTCCAATGGACAATGACATATAGGGTTCAATAACAATGTCATGTACAATAGATTTGGCCATTTCACATATAACAATTGTAATGACCCTCCTTATACTGGTACGATTATACCAATCCACGTCGGTACAAAGAACGCCATCACAGTGGGACATTTACCCAATCACTAGAGGATAGGTTGATATGCACATGAATAATAGTAAAGTACAGCAGAAATAAAATAACAACTCGTATTCCATCATCATCACATAATCCACAGTCTATATAGCATTAAAAGAAATAGCCAATGTCCACATTATTACCACTCTAAGTAAAATACATTGTCCATATGAATTACACAATTTTGTTGATTACATACAAATGAAAGAAAAGTAACAATGTAGAAGTCTCCACAAGTAGCTACTCCTCGCACTCGGAGTCGCTTCTCACTATGTCTTCCTCAGGAGTGGAGCCACCTGTCACACCTGTACCCGAAGCAAGGATGAGTTTTTTAAAGAGCCAGCAAGCAATCCAAAGATGGCATCCATACACATATCACATACACATTCTATCCATTTAAACATTTAGAATTAAACATGTACATGCTTATAACAATTGACAATATAACATAATCATCCCACACATGCTTTCTACACATGACATGTAACATACTTTATAATTCAAACTCTATTCATATCATTGCACAATTCTACCAAATTAGAACATGGAGTTTTGTATAAGGTAAATAACAATCCTAGAATGGTACCTAAGCATTTTCACATGTAGTAACTACACTTAATCACATGTTTAGCTTGTTGTTTAAATATAAATAAAACACATTTACACATGGTATCTGTCACGCCCCGATGCGGAATATCGGAACGCGAGGCAGTTGCAAGTAAACAGGTACAAAGCAAGTACTAGACATCAAACCATTGCACAATGAATAATACTAAAGAAAATTCTTCTCATTAATAACTTTCAAAAGTCTAGTTACAACCACTAATATCAAAGCCATTCTATAGGGCCCGATTACATTAAAAAAAAAGTAAAAGACTAAACTAAGACTCTAACATAATGTTAGGATGCTAGGGTGCTCATAACGTCACTCCTGGTCGTTCTCGTCCTCTTGAGTGTATGTGTCACCCTCCGTCTCACCTGAGAACACAACGAAAAATAACGTAGGGTGAGTGATAACGCCCAGTAGGACTTAAATCTCAATAGTCAAGCAGGCTTTAAATAATTAATACATTAAAGGTAAAGTAACTAATGATAGAGCGAGAGAGTCAAGTAAAAGATAGCAGGATAGCACGTGAACGAAATAGCACAACTTTTCAAATATAGCACGAGAGTCGAGTATAGCATAAATAGCAAGATGGCCATAGCACAAAGTATAGCAATAGCATAACGGGTATAGTATAGCACTTTTGTCAATAGACAACGAAAGAACATAGCACTTTTGAATGTCACTTAGATAGT
Source organism: Colocasia esculenta (assembly GCA_014218235.1). Classification (NCBI taxonomy): domain Eukaryota; kingdom Viridiplantae; phylum Streptophyta; class Magnoliopsida; order Alismatales; family Araceae; genus Colocasia; species Colocasia esculenta. The sequence continues at coordinate 58,414,827 of CM024762.1, forward strand.
CGAGATAGATAGCACTTGAGTGTAATGCCAAACACTCTGATCATTTAACTCCCATGGGCACTAGCACTTTCGGGCGCACATCCCAGGACCAAATCGGGCCCTTTATATATTGCCAGGTATTGGTTATATTGTTTATCATTAGACAATCAGTCAATGGACAATATAGAGTACCAAGAAATAGATGAGAGTACTAGATGAATAGACGAGATAGTAGAGTGAATGTGAATAGACGAGCGAGTAAAGTATAGAGGAGAGCTAGTGGACATTGCATGTAACACGTCGAGTAAACAGGCGATAGTAATAGTTGCACAACACACGCACTTGGTGTTGGCAGTCAGGTGGAACCCATGACTCTTCCATTGGCCAGGTTAAGCACAAGTCCAGAGGTCCGGCGTGATTCAAGATACGAGTGAACTTCTAATAGCCATTTGGATCATGTTGATCCCTAAAGGGTATCATAGGTGTTAGGGTACAATCGGCTCGTCGACCATGCGAGAATCAATGGACAGAGGAGACTTACAGAGGCCTTGAACAAGGATTCACTAGTCTGACAGAAGGAGTATCCGATGGAGAGTTCGTCCAAGTCAAGAGAGAGTGTGTATATAGAAACAAGTGCTCGACAATCTAGAGGAATTCTAGAACAGTGGAGCGTCGATAACGGTATTCCCAAAACATCGCGAGAAAATGTAGACGAGTATATTTAAAATATGGCAATTTAATTACATAAATTACTAGATACATTATGAAATATTTTCATGCCAAATTAAGCCAAATTGGATGGTTCAAAGTGAGTGCAAGTGTTATGAGAAAATCATAGACAAGATAGATCATGTGATTAACTTGAATTAATTCAAATATATTCAATAATTACAACTTCATTTTTCTGTGTACAAGACAGTTAATAGGACAAAGGGTGACTGTATAACAATATGACTTGCAAAAAGTTGGGTTTGCAAAAAGCCAGAACGCGACACACCCTTGTAAGGGTCGCGAGGGGTTCAACTGAGAACGGGAAATGGGCTTGTACAGATCGCGACGGCCTTGTCAGTTTGGGCAGGCAGGTCACAACAGGGTCGCATGAGGGTCGCGACGGGCTCGTCAGATCAGGCAGCAGATCGCGACGACAGGCCCTGTCGCGATCAGATCGCGACGGAAGGCACTGTCGCGACGGCCCAGTGAATGCGGCCTATCGGGCCGTCGCGTTCACAGGGTCTGCGCTCGAGTCCGACGGGGAAATTATTGGATTACGGTCCAGACCTTGCCCTATTTGACACAGGGTGATTCAAAAAATCATAACTAATTGTACAAGTGATAAAAAATCATGAAACTAGTTGCGATTTGATGTAGACATGCATGGGTACTTACATTAAATAGGGATTAGAAAACAAATAGGGTTTCGACATGCTTTGGTCATGTGTAATCATGAAGAACATGGAACAACACACAGATGACACTACAAGAAATCCTAGCTCTGCCTACAAAAGGTGCTTACGGTTCAGTATATTCGTAGGCTATTCATATGGATAGGCATATTTATGCTTACAGACTATACGTGTCGTAAGCATATCAGACAAACTTTGTTCTTGAACTTTTAAGATATGCCTATCCTTATGGTGTAATATCATAAGCATATAACGTTATTAATATGCCTACGGCGTTTGATACAGTAAATATATAATAAAATATTATTTTTAACATTGGGCGCCCATTCAACTTTGGCCTCTCGCGCCCCGATTGAAGGAAAAAAACCCCCTCCTTCCCCTTGACTCCACTCTTCTCCTTCCCATTGCAGCGGTGAAAGGGCGTCGTCGGAAGGCCTAGGTGACGGCGTCCGCACTGGAGAAAACTCACGGTGACGGCATCCACACTGGAGAAGACTCGCGGTGATGGTGTCTGCACTAGAGAAGACTCGCGGCGGAACTTGCGGCAGAAGGCGGTAGCATGCGGCGTCGTCGGCATTTTAGGGAAAGCAACGGCCTGTGCCTGAAGGTTTAGGGCTAGCAACAACAGCGGAAGCAGGCGGCGAACTTTCGGCGATGGCATTGGAAGGACACTCTGGCCACCCCCTCCTCCTTCCCCTATTCCTCAGTGTGTCCTCCATGCTACCGGATGTCTCTGTCGGCCCCATCGCCTTCTTCCTCCTCCGCTTCAGAGCGGGAGATTGGCCTCTCCCGGGGTGTGGTCTCTTGCCGCCCGTTCTCATAGAGGCTGTGCCACCGTGGTATGCTTTTTGCGGAGTTGAGGGTCGACTGATCACCGAAGCTGAGTCCGTCGCGCCGAAGGTGAGTACTCTTGTCTGTTTTCTTTCCTTTTGTTGATTAGGAGAAGGTCGGGGTGTTTCCTTTTGTCTTCTGTTGATTTTAAGGCAGGGGGATTGGGATTGACTTTGAATCAATGTAAAAGTTGTCCAATAGGTGGTTGGTTTGGAATTGGGGCAGAACCCGTCTATTGTGGTCGGTTTTCCAATAGGTGCTTATCCTCTTGTACATGCCTCAACTGCTGGATAGTTGTTTCTGGTGCAGCTCTGATTAATTTTCCATTGTAAGTTCCCGTTGCTGTAGTGGTTAGTCTCTTAACAACCTCTGGATCTTATTGACACTGGATGAAAAGACTTGGTGATTGTTGTCGGTTCCCTTCTCGTCCCAAGGACATTAGAATCCTCTCCATGTGTGCGTGAATTGCATGATATCTGTATAAGATTAATATTCATGGATTTCATCCTTGTTGAATAGAATATAGCCGGAAACATGGTTGGTTCTCTTTGTTTCTATTCAAATTGATTGCTTTATTGTATGTGTGTGGCAGAAGCAAGAATTAGGGTACCCGTGGGTTCACCTTCTGCTCCAGCATACTTGACTTTTAGAACAGAAGGGCTCATGCAAAATGGTCGATGTTCAACTTGTTTTCTTTTATTTGAGCATCTCAATATGAATGTGTAAAGTTGCCAATACAAATGGTATGGATTTCTCTCATGTTCTGAAAGCCTCGTATATGTCTTCTTGATTCTACTGCATGAGCATTTACGCCATTGTTTCTTAGTGACAATTCCCTATACCTTGGAGATCACTTTGATTCCTCTCATGCCTTCTCTTCTGAGTGTAGGTGCGTGTGTGGAATACTATTTCTTAGTTTACAAGGAAGTCTTATTGCTATTCAATGGTAGTTGACAAACTAGCATTTACATAATCACTGGGGAAGGATCAAATGGTGCATTCATTACTAATCCATGATTGTTTTGCGCAGAAAATTAGACTGTGTGTGGAGTGCTGGTATCCAAGAGAGAGTTGTCATTAAAAGTTCTCTCGTCTCCCTTTTTTTTGTTTGTTGAAGGGAACTTCCTATCTCCATCATTGGTTCGCATCTCAATGGTAGTTTAGAGCAACTTATCTTAGCAGCTGCCTCGAGCAGCAGTAATGTAAACTGTTATGGTTATTACAGTTTAAATGCCATGATGTCAACCAGAGTTCTTGGGCTTTATACTGTATTAGACTTCTCTAGAACTCATCTAGTGTGACAAACAACTGAAACACTTTGCATAGAATGCAAATTTTCTAATCCTTGATGGGGCATGATGAAGCCACACGTACTTTTCCATTGTTCATGTCGTTAGACAATTCATTGGACAATCTTGCAAATTTATAGTATGATGAATATAATGTAAATGTTTTTTTTTATAGTGAGACGTTATGGATTGGAGTTGGATGGATAAATTGAAGAATACAAGGCAATATATGGATGGAGTTGATGCATAAATCAAGTTGCTTCTGGTCACTTTACTCCATCAAGAAAGATTAAGTGTCCTTGTTTGAAGTGGTATGCCTCTTGAGACATGAAAAAGGAAATAGTAAGACAGCATTTGTTTCAATATGGAGTCATTCAAAGACAACTATTTGGAAGTTCCATGGGAGTAGTTCTTCTTCTAGACCCATGTCTAGGATTTTACACGCACAACACTTCCGAAGGATGTTGGTCTGCATTTGATGTTGGAGGATGTTATTGGTAAGAAAATTCGAAACATGCAGAGAAGTGAAGTCAATGGATGATAATAAAGGAGAGTATGGTGAATTTCAACAGTGTTGGCGGATGTTGAACGGCCTTTGTACCCTGGTGCAAGACATTCAACAAGCTGTCATTTATAGTAAGACTGTTCGACAAAATGTAGTAGAGGCAAAATGAGCAACAAATCTTTTGGCATTCTTCTGAAGCTGTTGAAAGAGGCTCTTCAAAAGGTGATGTGTTGCCAGCTACTTTTATGAATTGAAAAAAATCATTGGTAAAGTGGGATATGACTATCACAAAATTGATGCATGTCCTAATGATTGTATTTTGTACCGGAAAGAGTATGAGTCTTATGATCATTGTCCTAAATGTAGAGAATGTACATGGATGAAAGGAACTGAAAGAAGTGGTCATAACAAGAGATTAAGGTTGCAAACCAAAGTTCTTCGGCATTTTCCATTTGATTCCAAGACTGCAAGATTATACACTTGCAGTAAATCATTTGCAACCCATGTGTGGCATAGTGATGAACGCCAAGAGGACGACATTCTAAGGCACCAGCTGATTCCCTGTGAGGAAAACGTTAGATGCGATGATGGTTTTGGTTTAGAACCTCGTAAGTGCACCTAGGCTTGGCAAGTGATGGTCAACCCCTTTGAGATAATGAGTACAAGTCAAAATACATGGCTGTGTTGTTGAAAACCATACAACTTACCTCCATGGTTGTGTATGAAGCTACGAAAGTATTTTTTTGTCGTTACTCATTCCGGGGCTAAAGGTACGGAAATGATATTGAATGTCTATCTTCAGCCACATTGAAGAATTACAAATTCTTTGACATTGAGTTAAAACATTCTATGCCTATAAGGTGAAATATTTTCTTGCATGCTGCACTACTTTGGACAATTAACGATTTTCCTGCAAATGGTTATCTATCTGGTTGGAGCGCTAAGGGCCAATAGCTTGTCCTACATGTAATGAACATACATATCATTATGGTTAAAAAGGCATTAGAAAATTCTGTTACACTAATCATCGTCGATGGTTAAGTGGGGTCATAAGGTTCGTTCTATGCAACGAAGGTTTAATGGAAAAGTGTGTTTGGGGTGATATACTTAAGCAGTAACCTCCACTTAATTTACTTTTGGAATGTTCCCAAATTTAAAGTGGGGGTGAGAAACAAAAAAAGGAAGCTGCAACATCTCATCCACTCTTGATGTCATGAAGAGAAAAGCATTTTTTTGACTTACCATATTGGAAGTCCTTACTATTGAGACATAATCTCGATGTCATGCATATCGAGAAAAATGTTTGTGATAGTATATGGAACTTTGTTAGATGTTGAAGCTAAAACAAAAGATGGTTTTGAAAGCTCGACATGATCTCCAACAGTTGGGTGCAAGGCCACCTTCAACCTCAAAGTCTAGATTCTAACAGATTGCTATTGCCACCTACCTGTTCACTTTGAGCAAGATGGAGAAGGATATGACTTGCAAGGTTTTGAAAAGTTGAAAGTTCAGATGGCTATGCATCAAATACATCAAGGCATGTAAATCCCAATGACCTAAGAAAATTGGGGTTTAAAAAGTCATGATTATCACGTCCTCATGCAACAATTGCTTCTAGTAGCAAGGGGAGTTACACAAAAGGAGCTGAGATCTTCAATTAATGATGTATGCAATTTTTTTCTCTAATATGCTCAAGACTTCATCGTCAAGTGATTTCTATAAGCTTAGACAAGAAATGCAAACATATTGTGTCGATTGGAGATGATCTTCCTGCCAAGCTTTTTTGATATAATGGTATCTTCTCATCGACTTACTTGATGAAGCAAGGCTTGCTGGACCAGTTCCTATAGATGGATGTACCCTATTGAAAGGTTTGCATTAATCTTATACTTGTGTCTGACAGTGGTACACTATTGCCAATAATACTTGATTTCTTTTGAATCTCCACTAGGTATCTGGTGAAACTTAAGTCCTATGTACGGATAGGGCACGTCCAGAGGGGTCATGGCAGAAGGGTATCTAGCAGAGGAGACTCTTATCTTTCTTCGAGATGTCTAGACGATGATGTTGAGACATGGTTAACTGCCTTTAAGAAATGAAGATGAAGGGGCTGAAGAATTGACACAAAAAGGATGTGCTATTTTTTCAAAAATGGCCGATGTTTAGGTGGTGTGGAAATGTGTGTCATCTAGGAATGACGAGTTGAACCAAGCTCATCTCTATGTACTATTTAATTGTGAGGAACATATCTCCTTACATAGGTAAGTCAAATGACAACCCATTAATGTTTGTTTCTCAATACCATAGTTATGTATTGTCCACATTTTGTATGTAGTATCCATCTTGAAGAAATTAGAAAAACAGACCACGAGCAAGTGAAATGGAAATTGAGCGATGTCATACATTACCATTTCCAGATTTGTTTAAGTGTAAAGCAAGTAAACGTATGTAACCTTTTTTTTAGTCTACATCACTTGTGTTTTAATGATAACCAACATGTAACCTTTATTAAGGTTATCTCTTTACAAGGCAAGTACAATAAGGGTTAGATGCAAACACAATTGTGTTGAAAGATCAACCATTGAATGTGGGAAGAAGTTAACGTATGTTTAGTAAATGGGTTCCGTTTTCAAACTCGGCATATGAACTTATAGGAAGACACAAAATAGTGGGGTTGTTATGTCTGCAAAAAATTCAAGCTTTTCCAGTGTTAAAGGACAAGGCTCCTATTCGAGATGAGGTGAATATTATGGTGTTCTTCAAGAAATCTTAGAGTTGAACTATTATGATCAAAGAAAGGTATACTTTTCAAGTGTGAATGGGTGATATTCAGCAAGGGGTAATTAAAGAAGAAGGTTCACATTGGTGAACCTAAACTAAAATTATGTACAGTGAACCATAGTTTTGCTTCTCAAGTGGAACAAGTTTGGTATGTGGAGGATCCCAAAATGGAAGGATGGTGTGTGAGGAAAACAAAAACGAAAAATTACTTTGACATGCAAAATGAAGAAATACTGAAAATGATGCAAAAGATGTATGTAAACATTGATGATGATGTTGCTTTTTTGATGACATAAACATCACATGGGAGAGAGACGACATTGATGGTGTAGAGATCCAATTTGAAGACTATGTACTATACTTGTAATTCTTTGGGTATCATCTATTTGCTGAATGGTTTTATATATTTTTGCTAGCAAAGGACAGAAATGTCTGCCAACATTGATTTCAGCAATGCCAATACAAGGTTTTTGTTTTTAGCAATGTTGACAGAAATATCTTTGGTATCAGAAATGTATGCCTTTTATTTTTAGCAATATTGACAGAAATTTTTTTGGTAACATAAATATTTACTGTTCTCACAATGCTAGGTCTATCTTATCTATTTTCAGCAATGTCAGGTCTGTCTTATCTGTTCTCAAGTCTCATGATTATTGGTTATATTAATTTTTTTATTCTTGCTATTGTGAACTTGTGTTTTACCCTCTCATTTCTCAGTTTCTCCTTAATATTGCAGTTTACAAGTTGACAAGGAAGGCTACAACATCAAAATGTAAGCCTATGTTTAATTTTTACACCTTGCATCATTTACCCCTCACTTTACACAAGAAAGAGTATTGGTCAGCTATTTTGATCTGAGTACAGCTATAGTCACTTCACAGGGGCAGCTAGTTCATGCCCTGTTTGTCAAAAATAATTTGTTGCAAGTGTGCAGACCCACAGTTAGTGATCTCTAATACAAAAATAATTTGCTGATGTGCTTTGATTGTGTCTTATTGTGTTCAATTAATGAACAGAATAGTTGGGTCCTACTCATCTTCCCACTTCCAATGGAATGGGTGATTTACTATAGATCTACATATTTGTAAGGCTGACCTAAATTCATGACTCCAGTTACTTTAGACGAGCTGAGCAGTTACCAACATGAAAAGGGCAAATTAAGATGGCTTTGTCTTGATTTTGCTTTTTTTTTTTATGTTGTTAACATGTTCTTTGCAATTTGAAGGGGTCGAAGGAAGAGATTGGAATTGGTGGACTCTAAACAAGACAGAGAGGAATCACCGAAGAAGAAAATCGGGCCATCATGCGATACCGATGCGAAAAAAGCTAAAAAGAAAACAATGAAATAAGGTCTATGACGGGGAGCCCGAAATGTGGACACACTAATATTTCAAGAACATGTGAGTGAGTATTTGTGTTTTAGTTTTCTTTACTATTTTTCTAAGGCTAGCATGATTCACCAATATAGTATATCTATTGTGTTTTAAATCTTTTAAACTTGCAGGTATTTGTGGGTGTGATTCCATCACACTTTTAAAGCGTTTGGATATCGAAAGTTTGTGGTTTAAACTTTGTAGACTGACATCTGATGGTGTCATAGAATTAAATCAATTGTACAGAAAAATTCTTTGTTGAGAAGTCATACTCTCTATTCCAATCTGTAATGGGTATGCCTAAACTGTTTATGTATTAAGTATACAATACTGATCCTGTAAAAATCATCATTGTTTATTTTTTTGTTTTTGTAGCAATCATTGGCAGCTTATTGTCATATGTAACAAAGGGGATAATGACATTGATGATCAGTCTGTCCCCATATAATTTTAATTAATTACATATGTATATTAGTGATTAACAAAACTTCATCAATAATCTCTAACAAGGTCAATTCAATGATGGTAAGTATTGTCTTACTGAAGCTTTAATATTTTCAGAATGATATTTCTCTAAGTCCACATCGACTTCTGTTAAAAGTCATAACGATTTCTTTGTAAGACTGAAAAGTCATGTTGTTTCAATCAAGTCGATCTCATAACGATTCTATAAGTTATCGCAACGACTTCTTTAGAGCTCATAACGACTTGCCTGTCATAACAATTCTATAAGTCATCGTAACGATTTCTTTGAAGCTCGTAACGACTTGCCTGTCGCAACGATTCTATAAGTTATCGCAACGATTTCTTTAGAGCTCGTAACAACTTGCCTGTCACAACGATTCTATAAGTCATCGTAACGATTTCTTTAGAACTCACAACGACTTGCTCGCCGTAATGACTTGCTTTGCACAAAGATTTCTTTAAGTGCTCATAATGATTTGCTTTACGTAACGATTTCTTTAGAGCTCGCAATGACTTGCTCATCGTAACGATTTCGTAAGTTACCATAACGATTTCTTAGAGCTCGCAACGACTTGCTCGCTATAACAATTTCATAAGTTACCATAACAATTTCTTCAGTGAACATAACGACTTGCTTTCCATAACGGTTTGTTAAGTGTTTCACAACGATTTCTTTAGAACACAACTACTTGCTTTCCATAACGATTTGTTAAGTGTTTCACAACGATTTCTTTAGAACACAACGACTTGCTTTCCATAACGATTTGTTAAGTATTTCACAATGATTTCTTTAGAACACAACGGCTTGCTTTACATAACGATTTCTTCTGTGAATGTAACGATTTGGTATGGCTTATAACGACTTATTTAAAATGACTTAATCATAACGATTTCATAAGTCACATAGCCATCGATCTCATATCTTACATCGACTTGACATTTATCATGTCTCTAAATACGTTGACTAGTCAAAGTCACGTATATATCTATCTGCCACTCTTGCATTTATGAGTTCTGAACGTATCTCTGCATGCATGCAGACATATCGTCCATTATTGTGCTTACTCTGTATACATCTTTTAAAAACAAGCTATTTGGGATTACTATTCTAGTGAATACTCACATCAACGTATACCGACAACAAGAGACAACTTAAGTTGTCTATTGTTCTAGCATTTAATGTGTGCAGGGTCCTGAAGACATTCTATCATACAACGTTGGACCTATAGACGCCAGAAGACCCTATCTCTTTGCGTGCTAAAATGGATAAAAGATAGTTGAAGCTTCCAAATGTCAAACAGTCTAACGTCTATCAATCCAAGAGACAACGGTTACTTCAACGGCCGTATTTCATAAAGAAGATATAAACTCAAAGATAGAAGTGAAGAATAACAACCTAACGAAGTAGAGAACAAGCATCTCGTATTCAAGCATTCAAATTCTTCGGCAAGAAGTCCAGAGCCAAGAACTTCATTCCACTTAGCCTTCACTCTTTGCTCTCCTCACTGTAGTGAAAATCTTGAGAGAGCTTGTGTAGTTCTGAGAGTGTGCTTAGCATAGATTCTTTGCTCTCAGTGCTAGTCGCTTCAGATTTTGGCTTGTTAAAAAGCTTGATCTAGGGGCTTGATCTTATTCCATTATCTGTGTGTTGTTTCCCTTCGGTTGTGAAGGAAGACCTGGCGGGGTATCCATGGTGGTGTTATTCCCTTCGGGTGTGAAGGAAGACTAGCCGAGCTGGGTGTTGTAGCATCCTTAGGGGGACTATACCCTAGTTAGTAAAAACCTGAGTGGTTGCTCAGGGACTGGACGTAGGACTCCTAAGGAAAGGAGGTCCGAACTAGGATAATCCTTTGTGTCGTGTGATTGTTTTCTTTGTGTGATTGGTATTCTAACTGACAGTCACTAACCTTCATCGAAGAATATTTTTGTGAATGTTTTTATTTACAGGTATCGTCTAGATTATTTTTTAAAAGACCCATTCACCCCCCCCCCTCTGGGCTCGTCAACTGGGCAACAAGTGGTATCAGAGCGAGTCTCTTCGACAAAGAAAGGATCCAACGATCTGAAGAGTAAAGATCCATGGCAGCCCAAGGTAACATTGAAGGTCAGTCTGTCAACCGACCCCCTCTCTTCGATGGTGAACATTATGCTTACTGGAAGACCAGAATGGAGTGCTTTCTCCAAGGTCACGACTATCAGATATGGTCAATAGTAGAAGAAGGCGATCTCCTGGTCACAAATGAGAAAGCTTAGTGGACAGATGATGACAGGAAAAAGATCTCCTTGGACTGTAAGGCTAAGAGTATTCTATGCTATGCACTAAGCAAAAAGGAATTCAATAGAGTTTCAGCCTGCAAATCCGCAATGGAAATGTGGGAAAAGCTTAGAATTACCTATGAAGGCACAGACAAGGTGAAGGAGACAAGAATGATATTCTTGTTACACAATATGAAAGATTTCAAATGCAAATAGGTGAGTCCATTACCCAAATATCAGCAGATTTACAGATATTACAAATGGGCTAGATGGACTATGAAGACCTATGAAATGGGAGATATGGTCAGAAAGATTCTTAGATCTTTACCATCCTCATGGACCCCAAAAGTAACAGCCATTGAAGAAGCTAATGATCTAAAAAGAATGTCTTTAGAAAAGCTCATTGGGTCCCTTATGGCCCATGAGATCAATATGGAAAGGCTAGGAGAGTCCTCAAGTAGAAAGAAGCACTCCAATGCTTTAAAGGCTGAAGAAGACTCACCAGAAGCAAGCTCAGATGAGAGTGAGAGTGTTGAGGACAGTGAAAATGAGGAAGCAATGCTCTCTAGAAGATTGCAGCAAATTCTAGTCAAGAAGAAGAAGTTCGAGTCTGGAAGAAGGCACTTCAAAAGAATAAGGACTTCAAGAGATCAGATGGAAAGGATGTCAAGAAAGGAGAACCCATCTGCTATGAATGTAAAAATCCAGGACACATCAAAGCTGAGTGTCCAAAGATCAAGAAGCAGGAGTTCAGAAAGAAAGACAGCTCCAAGAAGTTCAGAAAGTACAAAAAGAAGGCGATGGCAGCAGCATGGGAAAACAGTAGTGACTCAGACAGTGAGTCAAGCTCCTGCAGCGATGAAGAAGAAGCTAATTTGGCTTTCATGGCCAATACCTAAGATAAGGTAACTTCTGACTCCTCTTTTGATTCATGCAATGGTTTAGATTTCGATAGTTTAGAAGAGGCTTTCAACGAACTATATGATAAATTTAGAGAAGTAACCAAACTATTAAAAGTAAGCAAGAAAAACATAGTCTGTATAGAAAATACAAACTCAGATCTAAAATCAGAAAATGAACAATTAGAAAGTCAAATAACTGAACTTAAAAGAAGAAATGAACTGTTATGTGAAGACCTAAAAGTGAAGAATGAACAAATAACTAAATTAGAAAAACAAGTAAGTTCAGATGAACTGAAAACTGAAATCAAGACACTAACCGAAGAAAATATACAGTTATCTAGCACATTAGAAAAATTCACCAATGGTAAAAACTCCCTCATATTAAAAGGTGCCAGAAAATCAGGTAAGAAGAAAAATGGATTAGGATATACACCTCCAGATAATGAAGAAACTATAGTTTATCCTAAAACATATCCAACACCAAAATTTGTACCTGAACAGGATATGTCATACAAAGCTAACTTCAAATATATAGAAAAGGTAACCAAATTATCCTGCTGTAGTCATTGCAACAAGTTAGGACATGTCATAACATGCCCAACAAAACATAAGAAATGGATAATCAAAGGTAAAATCAATGATACTAACCAATCAGGACGCAAAAGAATTTGGGTACCTAAAGCTTGATGATTTTATTTCAGGTTAACCCTCGAGCATCCAAATGGTATTTGGATAGATGGTGCTCAAGGCACATGTCAGGAAATAAGAAGTTATTCACTCATCTTCAAGCTGAAGAAGGAATAGTTACTTATGGAGATAATGGGAAAAGAACAGTAATTGGCAGTGGCTCTGTGAATAATAAAGGAAGAACAGTTATAGAAGATGTGTTACTTGTCAAAGGGTTGAAGCATAATCTCATTAGCATCAGCCAGCTGTGTGACAGAGGCCTTCAGATACAGTTTCAAGAATCGAAATGCAGCATACTAAAAGATGGATCAGTCATCTTTGAAGCAAATAGAGAAAAGAACTTATATGTGCTCTATCTTGAGGAACTCAAAGAACAAAATGTCTGTCTGGCAGCAAACAAAGAAAAATCTACTGAATTATGGCACAGACGACTAGGACATTGTAGCATAGTTGGTATGAGAAAATTAATAAAGAAAAATCTTGTAGAAGGTCTGCCAAAGGTCAGTACAAAGATGGAAGGTGTCTGTAGACCTTGTGCTAAGGGAAAGCACACCAAAAACTCCTTCAAGTCAAAGACGGTGGTAACCACCTCAAAACCCTTAGAGCTCCTTCATATGGATCTATTTGGGCCAATGAACTACCAGTCTTGGAGGAAAGAACTTTGGATTTGTCATAGTTGATGATTATTCAAGATTCACATGGGTATCATTTCTAGAGCATAAAGATGACACATTTGATAACTTTTTCAGTTTCAGCAAGAAAGTTCAGAAGGATCAGAAGTTCAGCATTGTTTCTATCCCATCAGATCATGGTGGTGAATTTCAGAATGAAAAATTTGTTAAGTTCTGTGATGATCAGGGAATTGAGCATAATTTCTCAGCACCAAGGACACCACAGCAAAATGGAATTGCTGAGAGAAAGAATAGAACTCTATTGGATATGGCAAGAATAATGTTATCAGAATATAATCTGCCAAGGTATTTTTGGGCTGAAGCAGTCAACACAGCAAGCTACATTATCAACAGAGTAATGATCAGGCCAATCCTAAAGAAGACTGCATATGAACTGTTCAAAGGATAGAAACCAAAGATCAGCCACTTCAGGACATTTGGATGTCCTTGCTTCATACACAACAATGGAAAAAGAGACATTGGTAAGTTGGATGCCAAATCAGATGAAGGTATCTTCATGGGGTACACCTCTCAACCCAAAGGCTATAGAGTATTTAATAAACACACTTTATTAATTGAACAGTCTGTACATATTATTTTTTATGAAACTAACCCTTCCTTGAGAAAGGAAGAAGATAGTGATAATGATGATACAGATGAGCTATCCAAGAAACTAAAGAATACATCAATTGAGGACAAGGATGATCCACCTCTGGAAGACATGCAACAAAAGAAAATTACACATGAAAATCTTCCAAAGGAATGGAGACACAAGAAAGATCACCCACTCGAAAATATTATTGGTGATCCATCTGTAGGGGTAAGAACAAGAGGTAATGTAATTCCCTGTGATTACCTAGCATTTGTTTCTCAAATAGAGCCGAGGACAGTCAATGAAGCTCTTTGTGATGAATCTTGGATATTAGTCATGCAAGATGAACTAAACAGTTCAAAGAAACCAAGTATGGTCACTTGTTCCTAGACCATCAGACCATCCAGTCATTGGCACCAAATGGGTGTTCAGAAATAAATTAGATGAAACTGTGTAATCTAAGAAACAAGGTCAGATTGGTAGCTCAAGGCTATTCTCAAGAGGAAGGCATAGATTTCGATGAAACCTATGCACCTGTGGCTAACTTGAGGCCATTAGAATATTATTAGCATATGCATCAGCATTAGACTTAAAACTATTTCAAATGGATGTTAAATCTGCATTTTAAATGGTTTTATAAAAGAGGAAGTTTATGTGGAACAACCCCTGGGTTTTGATGACACAAATTTCCTAATCATGTTTTTAAACTTCATAAGGCATTATATGGTTTAAAGCAAGCACCTAGGGCCTGGTATGAAAGGCTTAGTTCTTTTCTTCTAAATCATGGTTTCAGTAGAGGTCAAGTAGATAGCACTCTATTCATAAAATCAAAAGTTAAAAGCATACTACTTGTACAGATTTATGTAGATGACATTATCTTTGGATCTACTGATGAATCCCTTTGCAAGTACTTTGAAAAGTTGATGCAGGGAAATTTGAGATGAGCATGATGGGAGAGCTAAATTATTTCCTTGGATTACAAATCAAGCAAGGAAAAGATGGCACCCACATCTGCCAAGCAAAGTACACCAAAGAACTCTTGAAGAAATTTGGATTCGATAACACCAAGCCATTGTCAACACCCATGAGTACATCAACAAGGATGGACAGTGACAAGAATGGTAAGAAAGTAGATCAAAAGGTCTACAGAGGTATGATTGGCTCATTACTTTACTTAACAGCTAGTAGACCCGATATTCTATTTAGTGTATGCATGTGTGCTAGGTATCAAGCCGATCCTAGAGAATCACATTTAATCTCTATGAAAAGAATATTTAGATATTTAGCTAGAACTCATGATTTAGGTCTATGGTATCCAAAATCCGTGAAATCAGTTTAGTAGGATATTCTGATGCTGACTATGCTGGATGCAAAGTAGATAGAAAAAGCACCAGTGGTGGTTGTCAATTTTTGCAGGATGCTTGATATCCTGGTCCTCAAAGAAACAAAATTCAGTGGCACTATCTACAGCTGAAGCTGAGTACGTGGCTGCTGGAAGTTGTTGTACTCAACTCCTATGGATAAAGCAACAACTTGAGGATTTTGGACTCAATATCAAATCGATTCCACTGTTGTGTGACAACACCAGTGCCATTAATCTCACCAAGAATCCAGTTCAACATTCAAGGACAAAGCATATTGAGGTTAGATATCATTTTATTCGCGATCATGTAGCAAATGGAAATATTGAAATATCGTTTACTGATACAAATAGTCAGTTAGCAGACATTTTCACAAAAGCCTTACCTGAAGAGAGATTCACATCTCTTAGAAGAGAATTGGGCATGTGAATTTTGTGAAAAGAGTCTTGTTGAAAACTGGCATATAAATTTTCAGATTTAAACAATTTTTCTCTCCATGGCTTTAAGCAAAAATAGCAAGATTATCCCTCCTGGTCGCTCTTTTATTGCAGTCGGTTTGGATAGTCAAACTTGTTTGTCGCTTTCTGCCGCCTTTCTGGTGCCTCACTTTCCTCAACGCATTTATTTATTCATAAAATCGATGAGAGAACGATTCGTATCCCATCTTCTACCTTTTCCCCCTGTCGTCTGGTTGCTTGAGCCGATACCCTAGCAAGTTCGACATCGACTCTCTGCAAAGTTTGAAGCCTCTCTCTCCTTCCCGCGAAATTTCTTGAGGGCTTTCACTCCTCCTTCCTTCTCAACCCTCCAGAAAACTTCCTCACCGGATTCCATGGCCGCATCCACAGTTTTCGAGAGTTTGGGTGGCTACAGTGCCGAGTTCCTTACTCTTGAGCAGCAGGAGAGGTTCACTTTCGTAAAGACGAAGCTGTGTGGAAATAAAGAGGTTGATATTGTAGATCTGGAGAAAAATGGGATGCACAGTGTGGTGGCCGCAATTATCAGGATGCAATGGATGGGAATCGCAACCCTCTCGGAAGTAAGCTATCCAGACCTTGTTAAGGCCTTTTATGTTTGTTTGAAATCAGAGGCAGATGGATCCCTGACATCCTTTGTCAAGGGAATCCAAATCAGGATCGACCGTGAGTTTTTAAAAACCCTAGTTGGTGTATGTACATCTGGTCAGAGTGGAATCCACTCAGTGGATATTCAAGAGAAGGGTCTAGGTATAATTGGTCCAGACTTCAGACTGAAAGATGGAAAGCTGGACATCAATCAGCTAAATGCCTTCAACAGGATTTTACATTTCATAGTGTGTCAGATTCTGGCTCTGTGAAGAGCCACCTTCTCATCTTGTACCAAGGCCGACTCAGACTTGATGTTTTGGGCCATCCAAAATAGGGAAATCAATATGGCTGAAGTTATAATAGAAAGGATGAAGTTCGCCAGCGAACAAATTTGGGATACCTAGAGCAAGCTAAATGTCTCTCTGCCTTATGCTCACTTTCTCAACAAAGTATTCAATCACTTTGGTGTTGATCTATTAGGGGCAGTCACTGAGAAGATGGGCCAAGCAATTAGGTCCAGAAACCTGAAGAAAAGCAGATTTTCATTACAAAATGGTACCTGGTCTAAGGCTTCAGTAGCAGAGGGAGAGGCCATCATAGGTGATTTTCCTGATGTTCAGGAAGAAGCAGCAGAACCAGCAGCAGAGCAACCAGTAGCAGTCCAATCAACAGCGGTAGAAGCTTCAGTAGCAATTGAGCCAGCAGCACTGTCAGCTCCAGAATTAGCAAGATCACCTTTAATCGAAGCACCAGCAGAAGAAGCAATGGCAAGTGCAGCAGATCCCTTACCCTCCTCCATCGTTGCCTCTATCCTTAAAGAGGTATTGGATTCTATTCAATCCACTCCAGTCACTCCTGAGGCTGGCGGAGAATCAATGGCAGAAGCTGTGGCATCAGGCCACATTGAAGAATCTCTTGCAATACCAGTTCAGGAGGAGCAATCAGATGCTCCTGATAAAATTATTTTGGAAGAGGATGCTCCCATTCAGGGGGAGCAAGAGCCAATGGAAAAGGATGCTCCTGTTTAGGGGGAGCAATCAAAGGAAGGTCCAGTAGAAGCAACTCGCAGTGATGAGCCTATGGGCAGTGTACCAGCTGATGAAGACCTGCCTAATGCTCCGAATGATGCCAGAGATGGGGAGACAGCAAGCTCTTCTGATTCTGATGATGATCAGCCTCCTCCAGCTTCAGAGGCTAGGCACAAAGGGAAAGAAGTGGATTCTGAAGTCCCACTCTTATCAAATACTCCATTTGAAAGGCAGATGAGGCAGAAAATTGTGATTAATTTGAAGCCTGTAATTGAGAGACTTGATGCCCAAGGAACTATTCTATGTTCTCTTCAATCTGATGTATCCTCCATCTTCATGAGCCAAGCTTCAGCTTCAAAGGAAATTTCCAACATCAGGAATGCCATGAAGTGGTTCAACAAAGAAATGGGCAGCATGAAAAATATGCTGAGTGAAATCCTGAAGGTGGTTGGAGCCCAAGCTCCTCCTCCTCCACCTCCTGCAGCTCAAGTTCAAGAGTCAGGGCCAGCACCAGCAGCAGCAGCGGCAGAAGTTAATGTGCAAGGGTCTCCAAAGCCAGCTGAGCAAGTGTCAGGGCCAACAGGGCCATTGGAGAGTGAACCTGTGCAGACAGAGGTTGAAGAAGAGGTCTTGGCACCTAAGCCTCCAGCTCCTTCTCATCCCTCTCACACACCAGTTCCTCCATCTCCTCCCTCAGCTCCTACAGCACCCCCTGCCCCTCAGCCATTCAAAAAGCCTCAATCCAGACCCATCTCCTCTCCAACACCATTTCCTTCTCAATCCACCTCATCTCCTGCATCTTCTATTCACATCCTTCCACCTCCACCTATTTCTGAGGTGCCTCCAGCATCCTCTGCTGGAGCCTCATCCTCCTCTGGTCCCTCCCCTGGACCAGTTGATGACATTCCACTACCTCTCATTCATTTCTTCATCCTTCTCCTCCACCCTCTTTCATCACTATAATCCCTGAGATAGCTCAACTTGACTCTCCCTTTATAGAAAAAATAAAGGATGAGTTTGAGTAAGGCATTCTTAGGTCTGTGCTAAAGGTTGGGGAGCACATCCATAGGGCAGACTCTTCCAGTCCTATACCTAAGAAGAGGAAAATTTCTTCTACCTCCTCCATTTCCTCTGAGCCTAAATACCCTCCTTTGTGGTTTTCCCTCACAGTGGTCACCAAAAATAAACCACTGTATAGAGAATATCTCTCAAAGGTCGTTCTTGCCACCATCATTAACCTTCCATTCCTCAATCTAACAAAGCATTTAAACACCATCCTACCCTTCACTTCTCTATCCAAATCCGAAAAATACAAAATCTTCTCTAGTGCCCACTCCAAAACTGAAGAGCAGTGGGGCAAAGGCCACAAAGATCTCTTCGAAAGATACATTCTCGCAAAATCTGCCAGATTCCCTCCAAGGGACCACTCCCTGACCTTATCAGAGTGGTTCAAAATTTATCGTAGAGAACTTTGGGCACCCTTCATTCAAAAAGAGATCAAGATGGTCAGACACTATGTGTTGTTCAACAACTACAGATATGTCCATCGACTTCCAGAAGTTCAGCTCAGCCAGTTCAAAAGGGCTATTTCAGCTCTCTCTCCAGGCATCTCACAATCTTCAGATGTTCAGGTAGATTTTGCTACCCTACTAGTGCCAGATGAGATTGCACTACCCCAGATACATTTTCTTGTCATGGAGTCCTCTGTAGGATCCATCATCTTTGAACGTTTTGCCAGAGTAATGGGAAGGATTCAAGTTCAGAAAGGCTACCTGATTGCATTCCCTAGATTTCTATTTAGAGAATATCACCAGGGGCATGTCAGTGCTGAAGTTCTAGCCCCAATTCTATCTAAATGTGAAAGGTTGACATCCTCAGAATGGAGTAAGTTCTACCCTTTGTCTGCTCAGCAGTTGTTTTCTCTGAATGAAGCTCAAGCCAGGGAAGGCAAACCTGCAATTTCTCCGGCCACCTTCTTGGATATTAACTTCATTAACCTTGTAAATGACCCCTTCAAAGTCTGGGAGGAAAGGTACAAGGTATATGTAGCCCTTCACAAAGCCCTCAGAGATAATCACAATCACTATCCTGCGTCCATGGATCAGTTTCTTACCTGTGCCAGCTTTGGGACTCGTCATTTCGTAAAGATGACTATGGATAAGGAGGCTTATGCTGATCTTCTCTACAAGCACCTAGATCTTCATCTCCAAAGGATGGCTTCCTCTATGGGACCAACCTACTCTTTGTCTTTTGGAGTCTTTAAAACTCATTTTGAAGAGCAAGAAGCACAGGCATGGGAAACCATTTCTCATTTTGCCTCTCTTCTGTCTCCTGCTTACTATCTGACATTAATGAAAAATCTTGTTTGAGTGCTCCTATCTTTTCTCTTCTTTCTTTGTCTCCGATTATCTTTTTGCTTACTGACAAAAAGGGGGAGAAAATTTAGCATGTCTGAAATACATTTCAGGTATTTATGATTTTTGTTAAATAGAGAGAATTCTCATTCAAGCTTATTGGTTAGTTTTGTCATCACCAAAAAGGGGGAGATTGATGATCAGTCTTTCGCCATGTAATTTTAATTAATTACATATATTTTAGTGATTAACAAAACTTCATCAATAATCTCTAACATATTTCATAAGTCTTAAGTATAGGAAAATTACCAAGGTCAATCAAGTCAATGATGGTAAGTATTATCTTACTGAAGCTTTAATCTTTTCAGAATGATATTTCTCTAAGTCCACATCGACTTCTGTTAAAAGTCATAACAATTTCCTTGTAAGACTGAACAGTCATGTTGTTTCAATCAAGTCGATCTCATAACGATTCTATAGGTTATCGCAACGACTTCTTTAGAGCTCGTAACGACTTGCCTGTCATAACGATTCTATAAGTCATCATAACGATTTCTTTGAAGCTCGTAACGACTTGCCTGTCGCAACGATTCTATAAGTTATCGCAACGATTTCTTTAGAGCTCGTAACGACTTGCCTGTCACAATGATTCTATAAGTCATCGTAACAATTTCTTTAGAACTCGCAACGACTTGCTCGCCGTAACGACTTACTTTGCACAAAGATTTCTTTAAGCGCTCATACCGATTTCCTTTACGTAACAATTTCTTTAGAGCTCGCAACGACTTGCTCGCCGTAACGATTTTGTAAGTTACCCTAACGATTTCTTAGAGCTCGCAACGACATGCTCGCCATAACGATTTCATAAGTTACCATAACGATTTCTTCAGTGAACACAATGACTTGCTTTCCATAACGATTCGTTAAGTGTTTCACAACGATTTCTTTAGAACACAACGACTTGCTTTCCATAACAATTTGTTAAGTGTTTCACAACGATTTCTTTAGAAAACAACGACTTGCTTTCCATAACGATTTGTTAAGTGTTTCACAACGATTTCTTTAGAACACAACGACTTACTTTCCATAACGATTTGTTAAGTGTTTCACAACGATTTCTTTAGAAAACAATGACTTGCTTTACATAACGAATTCTTCTGTGAATGTAACGATTTGGTATGGCTTATAATGACTTAGTTAAAATGACTTAATCATAACGATTTCATAAGTCACATAGCCATCGATCTCATATCTTACATCGACTTGACATTTATCTTGTCTTTAAATACGTTGACTAGTCAAAGTCACGTATATATCTATCTGCCACTCCTGCATTTATGAGTTCTGAACGTATCTCTGCATGCATGCAGACAATATCGTCCATTATTGTTCTTACTCTGTATACATCTTTTAAAAACAAGCTATTTGGGATTGCTATTCTAGTGAATACTCACATCAACGTATACTGACAACAAGAGACAGCTTAAGTTGTCTACTGTTCTAGCATTTAATGTGTGCAGGGTCCTGAAGACATTCTATCATACAACGTTGGACCTATAGACGCCAGAAGACCCTATCTCTTTGCATGGTCAAATGGATAAAAGATAGTTGAAGCTTCCAAATGTCAAACAGTCTAACGTCTATCAATCCAAGAGACAACAGTTACTTTAACGGCCATATTTCAAAAAGAAGATATAAACTCAAAGATAGAAGGGAAGAACAACAACTAACAAACTAGAGAACAAGCATCTCATATTCAAGCATACAAATTCTTCGGCAAGAAGTCCAGAGCCAAGAACTTCATTCCACTTAGCCTTTGCTCTTTGCTCTCCTCACTGTAGTGAAAATCTTGAGAGAGCTTGTGTAGTTCTGAGAGTGTGCTTAGCATAGATTCTTTTCTCTTAGTGCTAGTCGCTTCAGATCTTGGCTTGTTAAAAAGCTTGATCTAGGAGCCTGATCTTATTCCATTCTCTGTGTGTTGTTTCCCTTCGGTTGTAATGGAAGACCTGGTGGGGTATCTAGGGTGGTGTTATTCCCTTCGGGTGTGAAGGAAGACCAGCTGAGCTGGGTGTTGTAGCGTCCTTAGGGGGACTGTACCCTAGTTAGTAAAAACCTGAGTGGTAGCTCAGGGACTGGACGTAGGACTCCTAAGGAAAGGAGGTCCGAACCAGGATAATCCTTTGTGTCATGTGATTGTTTTCTTAGTGTGATTGGTATTTGAACTAACAGTCACTAACCTTCATCGAAGAATATTTTTGTGAATGTTTTTATTTACAGGTATCATCTAGATTATTTTTTAAAAGACCCATTCACCCCCCCCCCCTCTAGGCTCGTCAACTGGGCAACAGACATGTCGTTCCTTATGCTCCTTAACTCTCTTCACATGGGGGAACCAAGTAGGATCGAAAATGAGTTGAAAAAGTAATATCTTATATTTTTCATATATATATTTTTTGAAACATATATATGTATAAAAATTATATTTTGTATGATGGTGCAGTTTCTTAAAGATTGCATATGAAGGGAAAGAGATGAGAGTAGTGGCTGATGAACTGAAAGTAATTGATCTACACGTGCCGAAGGTAATCTTTTAAATTTGGAGTGTTTGAATTTTATATCTAAACGGAATAATAGTATCATTAATATCTTTCATGTTGTAGGTGCCCCAACAAAAGGGGAGCACAGAATGTGGATTCATGGTTCTTTATTTCATATTCCGTTTCATACTCGCTGCTCCTGCATCCTTTGGCACAAATGACTACCCATCTTTTGTAAGTTGTTCTTTTCTCACACTATATATTTACTTTTGTTCAATGGTTGAATATGATCAATGTTTTGTTTGTTTGTTTTTTTTTTTTTGTAGCTCACAGCTGATTGGTTCTCAAGAGAAGAGTATGAAAATTTAGAGAGGACCTGCAAGGGAAAGAATTCACATAGATGCTCAGTCTGCTTCCACTTCTAAGGTGGTTAAGAGAGGCCCAACAATGTTAAGATATGTACATGGATTATAAAGTAATGAACGCATACCAGTGAATGTTAATTAGTTGGGGCAGCCACCAGGAGGGGGGGGGTGGGGCAGCTACTGAAACAATTTTTGGGTACTGTCGCAAGGATGGGGGATAAACTGTCGATCGATTGCATTTCCTAGAGGGTAATGCCATCGTCTAACAAGGATGATGTTTGGGATTTTATCCAGGTGATGTAATACATGTGTTTGTTTACTTTTCAATTCCACTTGATTACATCTAACTATTTATTTTAAAAATGCAGAGAAAATTTGATGTTCCCATTACCTTGCGTGATTTTGTAATGAAGGATCTAGATCAGAAATGGAGGTCATCGAAGTATGACTTGAGAATGAAGTTCTTCACGCCATATCAAAAAGCGCAACAACACTTTGCATGTTCAGACACAAGAGTAGTTGAAGATCAATGGAAAAATCTTGTTCATATATGGTCTTCGGAGGAATTCAAGGTAATTGGAATTGGATTACAATTAGTCTTTGGTAGTAAAAGTTTTGCTGACATATATCAAGAGGAGTAACATATATACTCAACATAGCATCTCAGTTCATCTATTCAAAATAATTTTGTTTATGTCTAAGTTAGCTTCTGTACAATGTTGTAGTTTCTAAAAACTGGGGCCACTCTTGATCGTGGGGACTTATTCATAACGACCCGTATGAAGAAATCTGGCGGTTCAGTTAATGAAGAGAGTGCTGCAATGATTTTTATAATTAATTAGCTTTGTTAATTGTCTAATGTTCACATAATTCTCATTATGTATGGATATTCTAATGTTCACATAATTCTCTTTATGATAGTGCTGTAATTTCCTATTTTTTTTATTCAAATTGTAGGATAAAATTCGAGACATTAAGCTGACGCAGCAATTAAGTACATCAAGCTCAATTGCAAGCGTGGGGGACGCTTATGAGCAAGTTATGGGACGGGACAAAACTTGAAGAGTCCGTGGCATAGGCACGGGTCCTACCCCAAAGAGCTTGTGGGGTTCAAGAAGTGAACAAAATCTGCGTCAAGACAATGAAAGCCTAAAAGAAAAAATTGATGCTCTCGAAGAAAGAATGAAAAAATTTGAGTCTCGTGGCAATAATGAGGTAATGAGTTTTTGTTGACATACTTCAATATTAAAATTGCTTAATGTTGACAATCTACATATACTTGTGCAGAGTTCTGCAAGTGTTTGTCATGCTCAAAGGACAAAGGTAAACAAAATCTAGCTGATTTAATATGTTGGAATGCATGTATATCTGACATCTATATCAACAATTTTTAACAGGATTCATTGGCGGGGAGGAGGGTGAGGATTCTAAATTTCTCTGGACAAGTAGTTGCCAGCGGCATTCTAATGTCTGATGATAATGATAATGTGGTCATAGGGAAGAAGTTAGATGGTGAGTACTATGAGGTTTCTATACTCATAGCCCATGGCCCTATTGCATCTTTGTTTATCAAAGATGCAGATAGAAAAAATATGAACGATGTTGTTGGGAGTCACATAATATGGTTCAGAGAATATGTAAGTTTATTTATATTTATCTCATTCTTATTTATATGTTACTAATTGTCAACTCTGATGTTATTTACATTTTTACATGTAACAGGTTGAGCTTGAGGATGATTGATCTTCACCTCCACCCTTTTTGGTAAGTAACATGAATGGTAGTTGTAGTTTTTTTTTTTTTTGCTGAATGCCAATGATGAAAATTGATTTCAGTTTGATATAATTATTTCAGTGTGATCTGTTGTCACTTTTGACATCCACATCCCAGATTCCAGATAGACTGATTCAGTAAAAATTTGGAGTGTTCACCTGAAACCACAATGAAATCTTTCATGACTTGCTTCTAATGATGCACATAATTTCCCCTCTTAAATGAATAGTAGGAGAATATGTTTTGCACACCATTAGGACTATTTCACCTTTGGATGATTTCTAGGGAAGAGTTTATTCTGGGCATATACAATGTTGTTCTTTAAATAAGATTTTTTTTTTGGATACACCACCATGAAAGGAGAAGCAAAGCTTTAGGTAGGAAGAGAATTATGCTCAACCTTCAAGGAAAGGTCACCCCCACCAAACACTGTCTAAACACAATTCCTGTCCACTGGCTCAGCAGCCCTTGGATTTGAACATTAGTGGTTTGAAAGTGACTGTGGGGGAATCTATGGAGATTTTTTTAATTTGGAAACTATAGAGTACTGGGAAGAGAACATCCGCATATGAAAAAGGAACCTGAAATTCTAATTTGCCAAGGTGATTGCCAAATATTTCCATCGTAGACTGTAGCCAACCTTATCAAATATGCAGTAGCAAAACTGGGGTACTCTCGTCCAAATTTGAAAAAAAAAAATTCCAGGGAAAAACACAAGAAGAAATCTGCATCTTTGGTGGCCAGAATGGCCGGAAATCTGAATCAAGACTTATTATCTTCAACAATAATGCTATTCGACACCAGTTCATCTATCTCTGCGTTGATTGCAGAGAACAGAACCTTGATAGTTCATAAGCAATGGGCCTTGTATCCATTCATGCCCAGAATAAAATCTTATATACCTATATATGCAATTATCCAGCAAGTGACTAGCTCAATAAAAAAACCAATGGTTTTTGCCCAATCAGATTTAGTTATTTCTTTCTGTCACAGTCCCACTTTGTGTTGAATCTGGACTAGTCTGTCACAAGAAGATACCTTTTGAAATGGTAAGATGAAGGTGGGTTTTGAAGTACCTATGTAAGATTCTAGTATGCATATAGAGAACTTTAGCCACAAAACCACTCCTTGTGTACTCCTCAGAGGATACTTCTCAAACTATGGGGAATCCAAACCCTTATTTCAGTCTAACTTGTGGCTACATAACTATAGAGTTCATTGTCCTAGTCTAGTCAAACCCATATAGAGTGTATAGTTAAGTAGCATTTTCTTGCTTTTTAATGTGGAGATTGCTCCAAGCTAACCGCTCTCAGAAGGTCCTATGCAATTGTCCCCCCCAAAAAAAACCTCCATTGCAACAAGTGAAGTAACCCAGTCATATATAGCTTCCACCTTCACATCTGAAGTAACCCACAATATACTCCCTGAGTTATTTGATACAAGTGTAATGGTTTGATGGCGTATTTCCCTACATTACTGTTTATTAAGCATATTGTTTCTTTTGTTATTACATATTCTCACACAATACTTATTGACCACATATTGTTGCTCTTGCAGTTTTGTCTGCTGCAACCTGTCTTCGTCAAAGGAGAAAGCAAGCTCATTTGGAGAAATCACAAATCTCCTCCCACATGTGAAGAATTTCATTTACTAACAATTAACTTCCTCATTTGAACAGACTTTAGCACCAGTATGTGAATGTGAACAATGATGTTTGATGTAATCTTTCATTAACATTATTGTTTGTTAAACTTTAATATTTTTTATATTATTAATGTGTTGTGCATTGTGAATGAGTGGGTGTGAATGTGTGTGGATCTAAATGTGGATGTGTATGTGTTAATCTAAATGTGGATTATGGATCAAATGTGGATGTGTATGTGTGGAACTAAATGTGGATGTATATGTGTTGATCCAAATGTAAATGTGTGGATCTAAATGTGGATGTGCATGTGTTGATCCAATTGCTTGTGAGTGTGGATCTCTAAATGTAGGTGAATGTGGATCCATTTAAATGCATTAAATACCCCTTTTCTATTTAAGTAATAATTTAGTTACGAATTTAGGGTATTTTCCTATTATTCCCCTTTTAAAAATCACTATTTTGGCCCACTAATTTCTAATGGGTCTATTTAACAAAGCCCATTACTTCTTTTCATTTAATGGGTTTTATTTAATTCTCTTTTATTTGATTTTCTAATTACTTTTATTTTTATTATTATTAAATTTTTATTTTTTTTTGAAAAATCCAGGTTGCTACATCCTCCCCCTCTTAAAAAGAATTTGGTCCCCAAATTCATATGATCATACTGGAGAGAATGTCTTACCGAAAAGGTCGGGGTAGTTTCGTCTGATGGTTCCTTCCGATTCCCATGTGGCTTCTTCCACTCCACGGTTATTCCATAAGACTTTAACCACGTGAATGGGACGGTTCCTCAGTTGTTGTACCTTCCGTTCTAGTATCTTGACTATCTTCTCTTCATACGTCACATACTTGTTCAACACCAGCTTCTCGTGGCGAATGATGTATGTAGGATTATATACATATTTCCTGAGCATGGAGACATAGATCACATTGTGTACACATGCCAGATCTGGTGGCAACGC
Organism: Colocasia esculenta; assembly: GCA_014218235.1. Taxonomy (NCBI): domain Eukaryota; kingdom Viridiplantae; phylum Streptophyta; class Magnoliopsida; order Alismatales; family Araceae; genus Colocasia; species Colocasia esculenta. The sequence continues at coordinate 58,441,653 of CM024762.1, forward strand.
CAGTCAGTATGCAACCTCACCAATCCTTTCGAGTACTTCAAAAGGACCAATAAATCTAGGACTGAGTTTTCCTTTCACACCAAATATTTGGATGCCACGAGTAGGTGACACCCTTAAGAATACATGATCACCGACTTGAAATTCTAAGTCTCGCCTTCTTTTGTCGGCATAGCACTTTTGTCTAGACTGAGTAGTCTTAAGTCAGTCTCTAATCACTTGAATGTCCTTTGTTGTTCGTTGTACCATATCCGGGCCTAGCTATTGCTGTTCTCCCACCTCATTCCAACATGCAGGAGATCTACAATTTCTTCCGTAGAGTGCTTCAAACGGTGCCATCTTAATACTCGCCTGGTAACTGTTGTTATAGGCGAACACAATGAGGGATAGGTGCTCGTTCCAATATCCTTGGAAGTCTATAGTGCAAGCTCTCAACATGTCTTCCACTATTTGGTTGGTTCTTTCAGTTTGCCCATCAGTTTGTGGATGGAATGCGGTACTAAAGTTGAGTTTAGTACCCAGTGCACCTTGCAGTCCTTTCCAAAAATGAGATGTAAATCTTGGATCTTAATCCGACACAATAGATGATGGAACTCCATGTAATCTTACAATCTCCTTGACATATAAGGTAGCTAGTACCTCCACCGACCACTTACTCTTTATAGGCAGAAAATGGGCAGATTTGGTTAGTCGGTCCACAATGACCCATATGGCGTCGAGTCCACAACGAGTCTTGGGTAAACCCATGATGAAGTCCATGCCAATGCTTTCACATTTCCATTCTGGAATATCTACCGGCCTGAGTACACCAGCAGGGCGCAAATGTTCCGCTTTTACTTGTTGGCAACTAAGGCAGTGTGCGGCATGTTCAGCTACCTCTCTCTTCATGTTCGGCCACCAAAATGTTCTCTTCATGTCTTGATACATTCTGGTACCTCCAGGATGAATAGTGTACTTCGTCATGTGAGCTTCATCCATTAATCTTCTCTTCATTTCTTCATTGTCGGGGACGCATGTCCTTCCTTGAAATACTAGCCTCACATCTTCGGTCATAGCAAAGTCTTATCTTTTAGGAAAGGTTTCCTTGATACGAACCAACAATGGATCACTATCTTGTTGAGCTTTCATCTCTTCCAGCAAGTCAGATTGAATCTTGATACTGGAAACCAAGACTCGATCATCCCTATGTTTGATATTTAAGTCTAACCTTGCGAATTGTTCTAGTAGTTGCATCTCGCCAAGGACTAGACTTGAAACAGATGTCATCGGCTTTCTACTAAGAGCATCATTCACGGCGTTTCTCTTGCCTGGATGGTATTAGATGTGGAAGTCGAAATCTTTTAGGTATTCTAGCCATCTTCTCTGTCTCATGTTGAGTTTCTTCTGGGAGAACAAGTACTTCAAGCTTTTATGGTTTGAGTAGACAGTGAACTTTTCACCATACAAGTAATGTCTATAAATCTTCAAGGCGAAGACCGCGGCAGCCAACTCAAGAACATGCACGGGGTAGTTGACTTCATGAGTATTCAGTTGTCGAGAAGAGTAGGCGATGACATTCTCCTTTTGCATCAATACACACCCTACCCAATTCCCGAGGCATCAGTGTAGACAAAGAAACCTTCTCCCTCTATTGGCAGAGCGAGAACAGGTGCTGAGGTAAGGCAATCTTTAAGAGTTTGGAAAATTTTCTCGCACTCTTTACTCAAGGAGTAGGGATTCTCCTTTCGTGTCAGACGCGTGAGAGGAACGGCGATCTTTGAGAAGTCCTTGATGAACCGCCTGTAGTAGCCAGCCAATCCTAAGAAGCTTCTAATCTCGGTGACGTTGGTTGGTCTCTCCCAATTGAGTACAGCTTCGACTTTGGAGGGATCAATGGAGATGCCGTCCTTTGAGATGACATGGCCCAAGAAGGACACTTCTTCGAGCCAGAATTCACACTTGCTAAGCTTTGCATACAGTTTGTTGTCTCGTAAGACTTGCAATGCAATCTTCAGGTGTTCTTCATGCTCTTCTTTGGTCTTTCAATATATAAGGATATCGTCGATGAAGACGACCACAAACTTGTTAACGTATGGCCGGTATATGCTATTTATGAGTTGCATAAAGGCTGCAGGAGCATTGGTTAGACCAAAAGTTATAACGAAGAATTCATAGTGTCTATACCTGCTCTTGAAAGCCGTTTTGAAGATATCGTCATCCTTGATCCTAATTTGATGATAGCCAGATCGAAGATCGATCTTGGAGAAATATTGAGCTCTGGATATTTGGTCGAATAGTTCATCGACCCTGAACAATGGGTATTTATTCTTGATGGTAAGCTGATTGAGTTGATGATAGTCGATGCATAGCCTCATCGATCCATCTTTCTTCTTAACGAATAGCACAGGTGCTCCCCATGGGGAAGTACTTGGTCTGATGAACCCCTTCTCTAATAGCTCCATCAGTTGCACCTTTAGTTCCTTAAGCTCGGAAGGTGACATCCGAGACGGTTGACGCGATACCGTGGTGGCTCCAGGGATTAATTCTATGGCGAAGTTGACATCTCGTTCCGGGGGAATCCCTGGCAGATCTTTGGGAAACACATCTGGGTAATCCTGGACTATGTGGATGTCTTCTATCTTAGAACCCTTTTTTTCAACAACTACGGCTGCTAGGAAAGCAATGCAACCTTCTCCTTATCATGTTGTGGGCTTTTATGGTGGAGACTAGAGACATCCGTCTCTTATGTCTAATCCCAGAGAATGCCAATTTAGGAAAGTCACTAAAGGTAACCCTCCCATTCTTACAGTCGACACTTGCCCCATAAGTGGACAACCAGTCGGCTCGCAAAATTACATCATAGCCTTCCATGGGCATACACACCAGGTCGTCTTTCAGGTTATGGTCTCCGATCATTACATCGGCAGATAGAAAGTATTTGTTTAATTTCTCCTTTTCTCCTAGTCACATTGTGACAGAGAACTCACAACCCATGGATATAGGTTTTGCAGTTAGGGTATCAACAAAGTGTTGAGATATAAATGAATGAGTTGCTCCAGTATCAAATAAAATAAATGCTGATAAGGAGAAAACTTGTAGGGTACCTTCTACCATGCCCCCTTCCTCCGTGGGCTCTTCATTGTACAGGGCTTGCAGTCGGCGTTGTTTCTTAGGTGCATTAGGGCGCCTCTCATGTTCTTTCAGTAGCGGGCACTCGAGGATGCGGTGCTCGCGACTTCTGCAGTGTAGGCATGTGCCGGCTTTCCTCCAACATTCGTCAGCAGTGTGACCTAGCTTGTCACAATGCTTGAAGTTGCTTTTGGGTGGAGCGTTGGGTATGAAGACCTTCGGTTTTCTTTCTTGGCTGGACCCTTCTGTGATGTTGAAGGGACGTTTCTTGCCATTGTTCGACTTGGCATATGATGGTCTAGAAGTCATTTCCTTCTTTACGAACTTCCCTTTGATATGGTTTGTGAAGTCCGTAGCATCTTCCAGCAGCTGAGCTTTCTTTACCATCTCGGCGTAGGTCTGGATTTCGAGAGGTGCTAGTTCGGTAATGTAGTGAGGCTTAAGGCCATTAGGAAAGCTCTTAGCATTCATTCTCTCCGTGTTCACCAGGTGTTCAACATACCTTTCCAGTCTAGAGAATTGGGCCTCATACTCGGCCACTGTCAGGCTCCTCTTCTTAAGAGCAGCAAATTCTGTAGCCTTCCTTTCTTGCACACGCTCGGAGAAGTATTTGGAATTGAAGGCTTCTTTGAATTCGGCCCAAGTGAACTGACGATTCGCTCGGGTCGCTTCCACAGACTCCCACCAAGCGCGGGCATCCTTTTGAAGTTGAAAGGTGGCCAGTAGCAGCTTATCCCCCCCTACACATTGCATGACACAGAAGATTCTTTCCGTTTCCTTTAGCCAGTGTTCTACTTCATCCGGATCCATGGATCCACTGAACCTAGGTTGGTTCAAACTCCGGAAGTTACGATGTAGGTCACCTGCACCACGATTGCCACCTCCTTAGATAACTTGCACAATTGTGCACGTCAGTTGTTGGATGGTCTATTGCATGCCCCTCATTTGAGCACGTTCAACAGTCATCTTGATTGCTTAGTTCCTACAAAAATAACTTATTGTCATGATGTTGATGTGAAATTTAATTTGTGCATGTGTGAGTGCATTTTAGCTAGTTACCCTTGGCTCTAACCACAACTCATATAGGTAAGATAATTGACTCTAGTCGAGGTAGGTTAACCTAGGTCATCTTGTACTTAAGAATAAACTAGGCTCTGATACCACAAAACTCTCATGCCCCGACGCAGAATATCAAAACGCGAGGCAGTTGCAAGTAAATAGGTACGGAGCAAGTACTAGACATCAAACCATTGCACAATGAATAATACTAAATAAATTTCTTCTCATTAATAACTTTCAAATGTCTAGTTACAACCACTAATATCAGAGCCATTCTATAGGGCCCAATTACATTGAAAAAAAAAGTAAAAGACTAAACTACGACTCTAACATAATGTTAGGACGCTAGGGTGCTCATAACGTCACTCCTGGTCGTTCCCGTCCTCTTGAGTGTATGTGTCATCCTCGTCACACATGAGAACACAATGACAAATAACGCAGGGTGAGCGATAACACCCAGTAGGACTTAAATCTCAATAGTCAAGCAAGCTTTAAATAATTAATGCATTAAAGTCAGAGTAACTAATGGTAGAGCGAGAGAGTCAATTAAAAGATAGCAGGATAGCACGTGAACGAAATAGCTCAACTTTCCAAATATAGCGCGAGAGTTGAGTATAGCACAAATAGTAAGATGGCCATAGCACAAATAGTACAAAGTATAGCAATAGCACAACGGGTATAGTTGAGCACTTTTGTCAATAGACAACGAGAGAACATAGCACTTTTGATTATCACTTAGATAGTGGAAATAAATAGCACTTGAGTGTAATGCCAAACACTCTGATCATTTAACTCCCACGGGTACTAGCACTTTTGGGCGCACATCCCAGGACCAGATCGGGTCGTTTATATATTGCCAAGCATTGGTTATATTGTTTATCTTTAGACAATCAGTCAATGGCCAATGTAGAGTACCAAGAAATAGATGAGAGTACCAGATGAATAGATGAGATAGTAGAGTGAACGTGAATAGACGAGTGAGTAAAGTATAGAGGAGAGCTATTGGACATTGCACGTAACACGTCGAGTAAATAGGTGATAGTAACAGTTGCACAACACGTGCACTTGGTGTTGGCAGTCAGGTGGAACTCACGACTCTTCCACTGGCCAGGTTAAGCATAGGTCCAGAGGTCCAGCGTGATTCAAGATAAGAGCGAACTTCTAATAGTTGTTTGGATCATGTTGATCCCTAAAGGGTATCATAGGTGTTAGGGTACAACCGGCTCGTCGACCATGTGGGAATCTATGGACAGAGGAGACTTACGGAGGCCTTGAACAAGGATTCACTAGTCCGGAAGAAGGAGTATCCGGCGGAGAGTTCGTCTAAGTCAAGAGAGAGTGTATATATAGAAACAAGTGCTCGACGTTCTAGAGCAATTCTAGAACAGTGGAGCGTCGATAACGGTATTCGCAAAACATCGCGAGAAAACGTAGACAAGTATATTTAAAATATGGTAATTTAATTACACAAATTACCAGATACATTATGAAATATTTTCATTCCAAATTAAGCCAAATTGGATGGTTTAAAGTTAGTGCAAGTGTTATGAGAAAATCATACACAAGATAGATCATGTGATTATCTGGAATTAATTAAAATATATTCAATAATTACAACTTCGTTTTTCTGTGTACAAGACAGTTAATAGGACAAGGGGTGACCGTATAACAATAAGACTTGCAAAAAGTTGGGTTTTCATGCAAAAAGCCAGAACGCGATGCACCCTTGTAAGGGTCGCGACGGGTTCAACTGAGAATGCAGCATGGGGTTGTACAGATCGTGACGGCCTTGTCAGTTCGGGTAGGCAGGTCGCGACGGGGTCACATGAGGGTCGCGACGGGCTCGTCAGATCGGGCAACAGATCGCGACGACAGGCTCTGTCTCGATCAATCGTGACGGAAGGCACTCTCGCGATAGCCCAGTGAACGCAGCCTATCGGGCCGTCGTGTTCACAGGCTCTTTGCCCGAGTCTGACAGGGAAAGAACATTGCATTGGATGGCGGGCCAGACCTTACCCTATTTGACACAGGATAATTCAGAAAATCATAACTAATTGTACAAGTGATGAAAAATCATGAAACTAGTTGCGATTTGATCTAGACATGCATGGGTACTTACAGTAAATAGGGATTAGAAAACAACAGGGTTTCGACATGCTTTGGTCATGTGTAATCATGAAGAACATGGAACAACACACAGATGAGATCAACGAATTAATTCAGAAGATAGGATAAATGAAAATTAGGGCTTTTAGGGGCAAAAGAAGCTTAACATGTGTAGCAATATGAATTTTTGAACAAAAATAAAAATTTACATAATATTAAAATTTTTGATTTATTAGAAAATCAATTAAAAGAAAATAAATGTCATAGGAAATTAATGGAAATAGAGATAAATAAAACCCATTAAATGAAAAGAAGTATTGGGCTTTATAAATTGACCCAATAGAATTTAGTGGGACAAAATAGGAATTTTTAAAAGGGGAATAATGGGAAATTACTCTAAATTCGTAACTAAAATAATGCTTAATTATAAAAGAAATATTTAATGCATTAAAAAAGAAGTTTGAGTTGGAATGAGATTCCTAAACCTACCCTAATGGGTTGCCCACGAAATTAGCTCCCATCCTAACCCAATTAGGAGATCTCATGCCTAAAAAGGGGAGAAGGAATTAGGAAATTCGGAATAAAAAGGGAATTAGAGTCATAATAGGAAATAGAATGGAGAGATGCATAAATACTCCCCTAAAACCCTCATGGCCAGCCCTAGCTCATGCCAAGAGGTTGCTGGACTAGGAAGAGAGGCCAAGAGGAGGAGAATTCGTGGAGAAGAGGGATCTCCCAAGTTCTTCCCCAAGTTCTTCAAGTTCTTGCCCTAGAGAAGTAAAATGTCTAAAGGTAGGCATTCTCACAAGCATAATTCGTATAATTTTAACTGTAGGGTCTTCCAATCATCTGGAAGCATGCCCCCCAATTTCATATTTTTCCATCTCCTCAATCTTTTGTTATGAATTTTTGAAGTTCTGTAACTTGCATAACCCCGACCCTTCATCTTTAATCTTGTTCTTCATGTGTACTTAATTCCAGGCCATGAAATTTTTACTGGATGTTCTGATGCATGTTACCTTTCTTTTGCCCATGGAAGCCACAATTTTCATCTACCCTAGTGGGCGAATTAATTCTTTTACTCCAACTGATTCATGTTCCATGTTCTTCCTGTTTAACCTGATTGAAGTATGTCGAAACCTCTATAGTTTTCAAATTCCTATTTATTGCATATACCCTGGCCTGTCTAGAGTCGTTTAGTTTTGGTTTCACAATTTTACATACACTGTACAAATTGTTCTCAATTTCTAAAGCCTCCTGTATCATTTGGTTTAAGTTTTGGCCTGCAATCCAAGGTCCTGTCAAATTCCTGTCGGAATCAGGCACAGACCTCCAGAACGCGACGGCCCGATAGGCCACGTTCTGTGGTCTGATTGCGACAGTCTACCCATCGTGATCTGAACGTGACGGGAAGTGCCGTCGTGATCACTGTGCTTGGCCTGTTGCGTTCCTCACATGACCCTGTCGCGTTCTCAGCGCGATCCATGCAAGGCTCTGTCGCGTTATACCCTGTACCGGTCGCAACCCTTTCATGGGTGCGTCGTGTTCATAGGTTTTTTGCAGAAAACCCCCTATTTTGAAAATACTTATATTTATACTGTGCTTATACCCTTTAATCTCAGTTATATCGTAATAAATGCACTTAATTTAAATTGAACTTTTATATGTGATTTAAAATACATACACACGACTAATTTCCATCTATGATTTCTTGTCACATGCACACACTCGAACCATCCAAATGCGGCTTAATTGGCATAATCTATCTGGTAATTTATGCAATTAAATTGCCTTAATTATAAATGAACTTGTTCTTGATTTTCGCGTTGTTTTGAAACACCGATCTCGACGCTCCACTGTTCTAGAACTCCTCTAGAATGTCGAGCACTTGTTTCCATAATTACCCTCTTTCTTGACTTGGACGAACTCTCCGATGGATATTCTTTCTGCCAGACTAGTGGGTCTTTGTTCAAGGCCTCCGTAAGTCTCCTCTGTCTATGGATTCCCACATGGTCGACAAGCCGTTTGTACGCTAACACCTATGATACCCTTTAGGGATCGATATGATCCAAACGACCATTAGAAGTTCACTCTCCTCTTAAATCACGCCAAACCTCTGGGCTTGTGCTTAACATGGCCAGCGGAAGGGTTGTGAGTTCCATCTGACTGCTAACACAAAGTGCGCGTGTTGTGTAACTGTTACTATCGCTTGTTTACTCGACGTGTTACGTGCAATGTCCACTAGCTCTCGTCTATACTCTCCTCGCTCATCTATTCACATTCATAGTCATCTATTCATCTAGTGCTCTCATCTATTTTCTTGGTACTCCATATTGGCCATTGACTGATTGTCTAAAGATAAACAATATAACCAATGCCAGCGCAATGGGACCCGATCTGGTCCTGGGGAGAGCGCCCGAAAGTGCCATTTGCCCATGGGAGTTAAATGATCAGGATGTCGGCATTACATCCAAGTGCCATACTATCTAGATTAATCTAATGACAATCAAAAGTGTTATATTCTCTCATTGTCGGTTGACAACAAAAGTGCTATGCTATACTCATTGTGTAATTGCTATACTTTGTGCTATTGTGCTATGGCCATCTTACTATTCATGCTATAATTGATGTTTGTGCTATATTTGGAATGTTGTGTTATTTCGTTCACATGCTATCCTTCTATCTTTTAGTTGACTCTCTCGCTCTATCATTAGTTACTCTGCCCTTTAGCATATTAATCATTTAAAGCCTGCTTGACTATTGTGATTTAAGTCCTACTGGGCATTATCGCTCACCCTGCGTTATTTTTCGTTGGGTTCTCAGGTGAGACCGAGGATGAACTATACACTCAAGAGAACGGGAACGACCAGGAGTGACGTCACGAATGCCCTCGTGTCCTAGTACTATGATAGAGTCCTAGTTTAGTCCTTTGCTTTATTTCAATGTAATTGGGCCCAATAGATTGGCTCTGATATTAGTGGTTGTAACTAGACATTTGAAAGATTATTAATGAATGAATTTGTTTTAGTATTTATTCTTGTTCAATGGTTTGATGTCTAGTCCTCACTCTATACCCGTTTACTTGCAACTATCTCACGTTCTAATATTCCACGTCGAGGCGTGACAGCTTTGTGGTATCAGAGCCTAGGTTATTCTTAAGTATAGGATGATCTAGGTTAACCTACCTCGATTAGAGTCAATTATCCTACCTATGTGAGAGGTGGTTAGAGCCAAGGGTTACTAGATAAAATAAACTCACGCACGCACAAATTAAATCACTCATGGATATCATGACAATAAATATTCTTTTGTAGGAACTAAGCAATCAAGATGACTGTTGAACGTGCTCAAATGAGGGGCATGCAGCAAACCATCCAAGAGTTGACTCGTGCCATCATGCGAGCTACCCAAGGCGGGGGTAATCGTGCCGGTGCAGGCGATCTACATCATAACTTCAGAAGTCCGAACCCGCCTAGGTTCTGTGGATCCACGGATCCGGATGAAGCCGAACACTGGCTGAAAGAAACTGAAAGGATTTTCCGTGTCATGCAATGTGCAGCGGGAGATAAGCTGCAGATAGCCACTTTTCAACTGGAGAAGGACGCCCGCGCTTGGTGGGAGTCAGTGGAAGAAACTAGGGAGAACGGTCAATTCACCTGGACCGAATTTAAAGAAGCTTTCAACTCCAAGTACTTCTCCGAGCATGTCCAAGAAAGGAAGGCTACGGAATTCGTTGCTCTGAAACAGAGGAGCCTGACTGTGGCTGAATACGAGGCCCAATTCTCTAGGCTGGCAAGGTATAAGGCACACCTGGTAGCTACTCAAAGAATGAAGGCTAAGCACTTCCTCAACGGCCTTATGCCACAATTCATCACCCAACTGGCACCTCTCGACATCCAGACCTACGCCGAGATCGTAAAGAAAGCTCAGCTACTGGAAGATGCTACGGACTTAACCGATCGTATAAAAGGGAAGTTCATGAAAAATAAAATGACCTCGTGTCAATCATCTGTTAAGCCTAACAATGGCAAGAAGCGTCCCTTCAACATCACGGAGGGATCCAACCAAGAAAGGAAACTGAAGGTCTTTGTACCCAACACTCCAGCCAAGAGCAACTGCAAGCATTGTGACAAGCCAGGTCACACCGCTAACGAGTACTGGAGGAAAGTCGGTGTGTGTCTGCACTGCGGAAGTCGCGAGCACCGCATCCCCGAGTGCCCGCTACTGAAAGAGAATGAGAGGCGCCCTAATGTGCCTAAGAAATAGGGCCGACTGCAATCCCTGCATGATGAGGAACCTATTATGGAAGGTGGCGTGGTAGAAGGTACCCTTCATGTTTTTTCATTATCAGCATTTGTTTAATTTGATACTGGAGCCACTCATTCATTTATATCTCAAAACTTTGCTGATACTGTGAATGCTAAACCTATATCTATGGGTTGTGAGTTCTCTGTCACAACGCCACTAGGGGAAAGGAGAAATTGAACAAATACTTTCCCTCTACCGATGTAAAGATCGGAAACCATAACCTAAAAGCCGACCTGGTGTGTATGCCCATGGAAGGCTATGATGTAATTTTGGGAGCCGACTGGTTGTCCACATATGGGGCAAGTGTCGACTGTAAGAAAGGGAAGGATACCTTTAGTGACTTTCCTAAATTGGCATTCTTTGGGATTAGACATAAGAGATGGATGTCTATAGTCTCTGCCATAAAAGCCCACAACATGATGAGGAAAGATTGTATTGCTTTCCTAGCAGCCGTAGTTGTGGAAAAGAAGGGTGCTAAGATAGAAGACATTCACATAGTTCAGGATTACCCCGATGTGTTTCCGGAAGATCTGCTAGGGATTCCCCCAGAACGTGATGTCAACTTCGCCATAGAGTTGATTCATAGAGCTGCTCCGGTATCGCGTCAATCGTACCGGATGTCACCTGCCGAGCTAAAGGAGTTGAAGATGCAACTGATGGAGCTATTAGATAAGGGGTTCATCAGACCAAGTACTTCCCCATGGCAAGGGTCTGTGTTGTTCGTCAAGAAGAAGGATGGATTAATGAGGCTCTGCATCGACTATCGACAACTCAACCAGCTAACCATCAATAACAAATACCCACTGCCTAGGGTCGATGAACTATTCGACCAAATATCTGGAGCTCAATACTTCTCTAAGATCGATCTTCGATCTGGCTATCATCAAATGAGGATCAAGGATGACGATATCTTCAAGACGGATTTTAGGAGCAGGTACGGGCACTATGAATTCGTTGTTATGCCTTCTGGTCTAACCAATGCTCCTGCAGCCTTTATGCAACTCATGAACAGCATATATCGGCCATACCTTGACAAGTTCGTGGTCGTCTTCATCGACGACATCCTCATTTATTCAAAGACCAAAGAAGAGCATGAAGAACACCTGAAGATTTCACTGCAAGTCTTGCGAGACAATAGACTATACGCAAAGCTTAGCAAGTGTGAATTCTGGCTCGAAGAAGTATCCTTCTTGGGCCATGTCATCTCTAAAGATGGCATCTCCGTTGATCCCTCCAAAGTCGAAGCTGTACTAAACTGGGAGAGACCAACCAATGTCACAGAAATCAAAAGTTTCTTGGGGCTAGCTGGCTATTACAGGCGGTTCATCAAGGACTTCTCAAAGATCGCCGTTCCTCTCATGCGTCTGACACGAAAGGAGAATCCATACTCCTGGAGTAAAGAGTGTGAGAAAAGTTTCCAAACTCTCAAAGACTGCCTTACCTCAGCACATGTTCTTGCTCTGCCAATAGAGGGAGAAGGGTTCTCTGTCTACACGGATGCCTCAGGAATCAGGCTAGGTTGTGTACTAATGCAAAAGGAGAAGGTCATTGCCTATTCTGCAAGACAACTGAAGACACATGAAGTCAACTACCCTGTGCATAATTTGGAGTTGCAGCCGTGGTCTTCGCCCTAAAGATCTGGAGACACTACTTGTATGGAGAGAAGTTCACTGTCTACTCAGACCATAAAAGTCTGAAGTACTTGTTCTCCCAGAAAGAACTCAACATGAGACAAAGAAGATGGGTAGAATATCTGAAAGATTTCGACTTCAACATCCAATACCATCCATGCAAGGGAAATGCCGTGGCTGATGCTTTTAGTAGAAAGCCAATGGCGTCTGTCTCAAGTCTAGTCCTTGGCGAGATGCAACTACTAGAACAATTCGCAAGGTTAGACTTAAATATTGAACATAGAGATGATCGAGTCTTGGTTAGCAATATCAATATTCAATCTTATCTGCTTGAGGAGATCAAAGCTCAACAAGACGATGATCCATTCTTAGTTCACGTCAAAGAAACTCTAACTGAAAGACCAGACTTTGCAATGATTGAAGATGGAGGGCTTGTCTTTCAAGGAAGGACATGTGTTCCCGACAATGAAGAACTAAAGAGAAGACTAATGGATGAAGCTCACAAGACAAAGTATACTATTCATCCAGGAGGTAACAAAATGTACCAAGATATGAAAAGAACATTTTGGTGGCCGAACATGAAAAGAGAGGTAGCTGAACATGCCGCTCACTGCCTTACTTACCAACAAGTAAAAGCGGAACACCTGCGCCCTGTTGGTGTACTCAGACCGCTAGATATTTCGGAACGGAAATGGGAAAGGATTGGCATGGATTTCATCATGGGGTTACCCAAGACTCGTGGTGGACTCGATGCAATATGGGTCATTGTTGACCGGCTAACCAAATATGCCCACTTCCTAGTCATAAAAAGTAAGTGGTTAGTGGAGGTACTAGCTGCCTTATTTATCAAGGAGATTGTAAGACTACATGGCATTCAATCATCTATTGTTTCGAATTGAGATCCGAGATTTACATCTCATTTTTGGAAAGGACTGCAAGGTGCATTGGATACTAAACTCAACTTTAGTACGGGTTCCATCCACAAACTGATGGGCAAACTGAAAGAACCAACCAAATAGTGGAAGACATGTTGAGAGATTGCACTATAGACTTCCAAGGATATTGGAACGAACATCTATCTCTTATTGAGTTCGCTTATAACTACAGTTACCAGGCAAGTATAAAGATGGCACCGTTCGAAGCACTCTACGGAAGGAATTGTAGATCTCTTGCATGCTGGAATGAGGTTGGAGAACAGCAATGGCTAGGCCCAGACATGGTGCAAAGTACCACGAAGGACATACAAGTGATTAGAGAATGACTTAAGACTGCTCAGTCCAGACAAAAGAGCTATGCCGACAAAAGAAGGCGGGACTTAGAATTTCAAGTCGGTGATATGTGTTCTTAAAGGTGTCACCTACACGTGGCATCCAAAGATTCGGTGTAAAGGGAAAGCTCAGCCCTAGATTCATCGGTCCTTTTGAAGTACTCGAAAGGATTGTGAGGTTGCATATCGGCTGGCATTGCCCACCGGATCTGGCATGTGTACAAAATGTGTTCCATGTCTCCATGCTCAGGAAGTATGTCTATGACCCCACACACATCATTCGCCACGAGAAGTTGGTGCTGAATAAGGATGTGACATATGAAGAGAAGCCAGTCAAGATACTAGAACAGAAGGTACAACAGATCAGGAACCGTCCCATCCACGTGGTGAAGGTCTTATGGAATAACCGCAGAGTGGAAGAAGCCACATGGGAACCGGAAGGAATCATCAGACGCAACTACCCCGATCTTTTCGGTAAGACGTTTCCTCCCTTATGATTATATGAATTTGGGGACCAATTTTTTTTTAAGAGGTGGAGGATGTAGCAACCATAATTTTTGAACAAAATAAAAATTTACATAATATTAAAAATTTTGATTTATTAGAAAAATCAATTAAAATAAAATAAATGACATAGGAAATTAATGGAAAGAGAGATAAATAAAACTCATTAAATGAAAAGAAGTATTGGGCTTTATTAAATTGACCCAATAGAATTTAGTGGGCAAAAATATGAATTTTTAAAAGTGGAATAATGGGAAATTACTCTAAATTCGTAACTAAAATAATGTTTAATTATAAAAGAAGCATTTAATGCATTAAAAATGAAGTTTGAGTTGGAATGGGATTCCTAAACCTACCCTAATGGTTGCCCACGAAATTAGTTCCCATCCTAACCCAATTAGGAGATCTCATGCCTAAAAAGGGAGAAGGAATTAGGAAATTCGGAATAAAAAGGGAATTAGAGTCATAGTAGGAAATAGAATGGGGAGATGCTTAAATACTCTCCTAAAACCCTCATGGCCAGCCCTAGCTCATGCCAAGGGATTGCTAGACCAGGAAGAGAGGCCAAGAGGAGGAGAATTCATGGAGAAGAGGGATCTCCCAAGTTCTTCCCTGAGTTCTTCAAGTTCTTGCCCTATAGAAGTAAAACGTCTAAAGGTAGGTATTCTCACAAGCATAATTCGTATAATTTTAACTGTAGGGTCTTCCCATCATCTGGAATCATGCCCCCTAATTTCATATTTTTCCATCGCCTCAATCTTTTGTTATGAATTTTTGAAGTTCTGTAACTTGCATGACCCCGACCCTTCATCTTTATCTTGTTCTTCATGTGTACTTAATTCCAGGCCATGAAATTTTTACTGGATGTTCTAATGCATGTTACCTTTCTTTTGCCCATGGAAGCCCTAATTTTCATCTACATTAGTGGGTGAATTAATTCTTTTACTCCAACTGATTCCTATTCGATGTTCTTCCTGTTTAACCTGTCTGAAGTATGTCGAAACCTCTATAGTTTTCAAATTCCTATTTATTGCATGTACCCTGGCCTGTCTAGAGTCGTTTAGTTTTGGTTTTGCAATTTTTCATACACTGTACAAATTGTTCTCAATTTCTAAAGCCTCCTGTATCATTTGGTTTAAGTTTTGGCCCGAAATCCAAGGTCTTGTCAAATTCCTGTCGGAATCGGGCACAGACCACCAGAACACGACGGCCCGATAGGCCGCGTTCTATGGTCTAATTGCGACAGTCTACCCGTCGTGATCTGAACGCGACGGGAAGTGCCGTCGCGATCATGTGCTTGGCCAGTCGCGTTCCTCACATGACCCTGTCACGTTCTCAGCGCAATCCATGCAAGGCTCTGTCGCATTATACCCTGTACCCGTCGCAACCTTTTCATGGGTGCGTCGCGTTCACAGGTTTTTTGAAGAAAACCCCCTGTTTTGCAAATACTCAAATTTCTACTGTGCTTATACCCTTTAATCTCAGTTATATTGCAGTAAATGCACTTAATATAAATTGAACTTTTATATGTGATTTAAAATACATACACATGACTAATTTCCATCTATGATTTCTAGTCACATGCACACACTCGAACCATCCAAATGCGGCTTAATTGGCATAATCTATCTGGTAATTTATGCAATTAAATTGCCTTAATTATAAATGAACTTGTTCTTGATTTTCTCGTTGTTTTGAAACACCGATCTCGTCGCTCCACTGTTCTAGAACTCCTCTAGAACGTCGAGCACTTGTTTCCATAATTACCCTCTTTCTTGACTTGGACGAACTCTCCGATGGATATTCTTTCTGCCGGACTAGTGGGTCTTTGTTCAAGGCCTCCGTAAGTCTCCTCTGTCCATGGATTCCCATATGGTCGACGAGCCGGTTGTACCCTAACACCTATGATACCCTTTAGGGATCGATACGATCCAAACGGCCATTAGAAGTTCACTCTCGTCTTGAATCACGCCAGACCTCTGGGCTTGTGCTTAACATGGTCAGCGGAAGGGTTGTGAGTTCCACCTGACTGCTAACACAAAGTGCGCGTGTTGTGTAACTGTTATTATCGCCTGTTTACTCGACATGTTACGTGCAATGTCCACTAGCTCTTGTCTATACTCTCCTCGCTCATCTATTCACATTCATAGTCATCTATTCATCTAGTGCTCTCATCTATTTTTTGGTACTCCATATTGGCCATTGACTGATTGTCTAAAGATAAACAATATAACCAATGCCAGCGCAATGGGACCCGATCTGGTCCTGGGGAGAGCGCCCGAAAGTGCCATTTGCCTATGGGAGTTAAATGATCAGGATGTCAGCATTACATCCAAGTGCCATACTATCTAGATTAATCTAATGACAATCAAAAGTGCTATATTCTCTCATTGTCGGTTGACAACAAAAGTGCTATGCTATACTCATTGTGTAATTGCTATACTTTGTGCTATTGTGCTATGACCATCTTACTATTCGTGCTATAATTGACGTTTGTGCTATATTTGGAATGTTGTGCTATTTCGTTCACATGCTATCCTTCTATCTTTTAGTTGACTCTCTCGCTCTATCATTAGTTACTCTGCCTTTTAGCACATTAATCATTTAAAGCCTGCTTGACTATTGAGATTTAAGTCCTACTGGGCATTATCGCTCACCCAGCGCTATTTTTCGTTGGGTTCTCAGGTGAGACCGAGGATGAACTATACACTCAAGAGAACGGAACGACCAGGAGTGACGTCACGAGTGCCCTAGTGTCCTAGTACTATGATAGAGTCCTAGTTTAGTCCTTTGCTTTATTTCAATGTAATTGGGCCCAATAGATTGGCTCTTATATTAGTGGTTGTAACTAGACATTTGAAAGATTATTAATGAATGAATTTGTTTTAGTATTTATTCTTGTTCAATGGTTTGATGTCTAGTCCTCGCTCTATACCCGTTTACTTGCAACTACCTCGCGTTCCGATATTCCGCGTCGGGGCGTGACAACATGCATCAGTATCCCTAATAAAAATTTCGTAGCATGTGGTTTAGTATACATGGATATCAAGAATTAAGAAGGAGGCTCGGGGTCATGGAGTTTACAGAACTTCAAAAATTAAGAACAAAAGATTTAGTCGATGGAAAAATATGAGACAAGAGGGCTTTGAATCCTGAGGTTTAGGTCAACCTATAGATGAAATTGATTTAGTTTTGCTCATGAGAATGCCTACCTTTGGTGTATTTCCTCTTCTAGGGCTAGAACTTGAAAAATGGGGTTGAGTGCTTTGAGAGGTTCTTCTCCTCACGAATTCTCCTCTTCCTTGGCCTCTCCTCCACGTCTTGAAACCCTTGGCAACGAGCTAGGGCCGACCATGGGGGATTAAGAGAGTATTTATGTCTCTTGGGTTCTATTTCCTAATAGGACTCTAATTACTATTAAATTTCGGGATTTTCTATTTTTCTCCTCTTTCTAAGCATGCCAACTCCAATTTCGGTAAGGTTGGGATCTAAATTCGTGGCCAACCTACTATGGTAGGTTTAGGAATCCAAATCCAACTCAAATTAGCTATTTAATGCATTAAATACCCCTTTTCTATTTAAGTAATAATTTAGTTACGAATTTAGGATATTTTATTATTATTCCCCTTTTAAAAATCTCTATTTTGGCCCACTAATTTCTAATTGGTCTATTTAACAAAGCCCATTACTTCTTTTCGTTTAATGAGTTTTATTTAATTCTATTTTATTTGATTTTCTAATTGATTTTATTTTTATTTTTATTAAATTTTTATTTTTATTTTTAAAAATTCTAGGTTGCTACAGTATCACATTTTCACATATTAACACTTTTGCATTACGTTATCACATGCTCATAATCCTCATTTGCACAACTACAAGTTCACATTCACATAATCACAACTTTACACTTAGTTGCTGTGACACATAGTCCAAACCACCATTAGAAGGACACACTTACACATACACATACCCATCACCTAGGCAACACAGTGACGAATCTTGGTTAACTACACAGAACCGGGAGAAGCCCTCTCCACCCTAACCAGTGGTACTTGTCCATCTCCAAGATTTCATCATAATTCCCATAGGATATCACACACATTGAGCCTTCCCATAGGGACTTTACTACAGTACGGCTCCACAGTCCTCTATGGTAGCAGTGTCAATGTCGGCACAATTTTACACATTCACATTTTATCACATTGTTCACATGCACTATTTCACGCACTTACATGTATTTTTAACTAATCACATATGCATCAGTTTACAGAACATGGTACTTCTGTTTCATAGTGAAAATTAACTCACAACCTAATCCTAATCATGTTGCTAATCACTGAATTTCACACAATTAGAATTAACATGATTAATATGGTCAATTGCACTTGCTAGACTGATCACAGTACCTACTGATGTCAATATAGCATGAAATTTTTATCACCAGATGTACACAGGATATATATCACATATCCAATTTTTCAGATTTTTTGGAATAGTAAGAAAATTTTTAACATTTAAAACAGATTACATCTAGATTTATTAAGAATTTCTGTTAAATATGATCCACAGTAAAATAGACATACCTAACAGTTTCAAACTCTGAAAATAGTCAACATACGATCATGGAAAAATTATGAAACCATAATATACCATGGATCTATTTATTCAGGATTTATCATGGTCAGATCATGCTCATTATTCATTTACAAAAATTTTAATAAATAACACTATGTAAAGAAATTCGACCTATCCTCATGACATGACCTAATGACTGTACCTGACAACATAACATTTTCACAACATGCACATACACCCAGAAATCCGACAAACATGCCACAGAGATCAAAATAGCCATTCTGTACAGAAATTGAGGACTTGGCGGCAAAGGGGTTGCCGCCAACCAGGGTTAACGGCACAAGATGTTGTTGCTAACTCAGAATCTTAACGGCAGCAAGCTTGCTGTCAAGTTCCTATATGCAGAAGTGCAGACTGATCACACAAATACAAGAGAATTAGGGGTTCCAGGACACGAGGAAAAATCCAATAAAATCTTAGGACCTAAAGGACATGGGTAGGGATGAAATCCCTAGATCACTTGCCTTTGAAAAACTGTCTAATGGGAATAATTTTCTGAAGATGCCCTCTTCGACCAAGCCAAGAAACTGCTCACAATCCTCCCAGATCCGTTCTTTGTGTTGATGTAGGTCGCACACCGGAGTCGGGGAAGCCTCACCAATGTTCAGAGGATCTCCCAGTCGATGCAGATCGCCGGAGGACGCACACAAATGCCAGATCAAAGCCTTCAAAGTTCAAGTTTTTCGCACAAAGCTCTAGGGTTTCTCAAGAACCCAAAAGACCTAACTTCACCCTAATCTGGTGTTTTTATAATCTAAGGGGATCGGGGTACGCATTAAGGTGGAAATCATACCATTGGGAGGTAGTTTCCAAAACCAGAACTGGAGAAAACGCGGCCGTTTCCCGATCTGAAACTGCACAATTTCTGGGAAATAAACGATCATATTGTTGCCGTTTACTGGGAGTCAGCGTCCATCGATCTGGACGTCGACCTTCCCTTAAACGTCAATGCATGTTGACGTTAATTGGCCTTTTGACCAGAACACAGAAAATCACTTAAACATGCATTCACCCTGTAATTTACATACATAGTACACCACATTATTCAAGTGCAACATATACAACGTAAATAAAACAATATGTACATAAATAAACACATATGTACAATATCATTTGAATACAATATGTACAGAAATAAATAAATAAATATATATATATATATACATATACACATAATTATATACTCAAAGCAACTATTCACCATATGACAAAGTCCAAATAAAAGAACAAAGTTCGAGGGCGTTATACCCTCTCCCCCTAAAATAAAACTTCGTCCTCGAAGTTAGAATGAGACTAACCAAACAAATGGGGATACTTCTTCATCATGGCATACTCAAGCTCCCATGTAGCCTCCTCTCACGAGAAGTTCTGCCAAAGCACCTTTACGGACGCAATACTCTTGTTCCTGAGGTGCTGACCCTTCCGATCAAGGATAGCTACCGTTTGCTCGACATACGACAGATCTGCCTGAATCTCCACTTGCTCGTGACTAATCACATGAGATGGGTCTTGCACATACCTCCTGAGCATAGATACGTGGAAGACTGGATGTATACTAGCTAACGCTAGGGGTAAAGTTAGCTCATATGCCACGTTGCCCATCCGCCTAAGAATCTCAAATGGGCCAATGAATATAGGACTCAACTTACTATGCCTGACAACGCCTCGAGTAGGCGAAACCTTCAGAAAACATGCTCACCATCCTCGAACTCCAAATCCTTCCTCCTGTTGTTGGTGTAACTCTTCTGCCTATCCTGCGCCGCAACAAGCCTCTACCTGATAAGCTGAATCTTATCTAAAGTCTCCTGCACCAACTCTGGACCAATCAACTACCTATCGCCTGTCTCCTCCAAACATAAAGGAGATCTACAGGGCCGCCCATACAAAGCCTCAAACGGAGCCATACCAATGCTCGCATGAAAGCTGTTATTATATGCGAACTCCACAAGAGGCAAATGACGCTCCCAATCACCCCTCCAATCCTAATACACACACTCTCAACATATCCTCGAGCATCTGGATAGTCCTTTTGGATTGGCCATCTGTATGGGGATGGAACACCAAACTAAGCTTCAACTCGGAACCTAAAGCCTTCTGAAGACCCTTCCACAGCCTCGAAGTAAACCTCGGGTCTCGATCCAAAATAATGGACTTCGCACACCATGCAACCTCACAATGCTACTAACACACCTAGCAAACTCTCCAGAGGCTGCTTCTTCTTCATAGGCAAGAAATGCGTCATCTTGGAGAAATGGTCTACAATACCCAAATCGAGTCATTGCCCTTCACTGATCTGGGCAAACCCGTCACAAAATCCATAGTGATTGCTTCCCACTTCCATACTGGGATCTCCATCTTCTACATAAGGCCCGACGGTCACTGACGCTCGGCCTTCACTTGTTGCATACTAAACATCTGGACACGAAGTCCGCCACATCCCTCTTCATTTCGGACCACCAGAAAGATCTCTTCAAATCCTGGTACATCTCGATGTTGCCCGGATGAATAGAGAACTTCGACCTATGAGCTACTGCATGCTCACAGACATCCACAACATCGGGGTCACAAACTCGGTGTTGAAATTTAATAACACTGTCCTCATCTCGATCAATGCCTGCCTTGCCCACCAACTTCTGGATTCTAGGGTCGGCCTTTTGCTGCTCGATCACCTCATCCAAAATAGTGGACCGAATAGGCAACTGAGCCACGAAAGCCTGACACAACAATGGCTCTAACTCAGTCATCACACAGGCTGCATCCTCCAACATCTTCCAATCCTGCTGGAGAAAAGACCTCTTTCTGCTAAGTGCATCTGCCACGACATTTCCCTTCCTTGGATGATACTGAAGCTCGAAGTCGTAGTCCTTGAGGAACTCAATCCATCTCCTCTGTCGCAAGTTCAACTCCTACTGAGAGAAGAGATACCTCAGACTCTTGTGGTTAGTGAACACCTCGAACTAAACACTATAAGGATAGTGTCTCCAGATCTTCATTGCATGAACCACTACCGCAAGCTTCAAATCATGAGTCAGATGGTTACGCTCATGCTCTTTCAACTGACAATAAGCATATGCCACTACCCTACAATGCTGCTTCAATACGCAACCCAGACCAATCCAAGATGCATTTGAATAGATAGTAAAACCCTCTACACCACTCGGCAAGATCAACACGGGTGCAGAAGTAAGCTTCACCTTCAGCAACTGAAAACTACTCTTGCAAGCCTCAGACCAGACAAACTTCACACCCTTCCTGGTTAGCTTAGTCAAAGGTGCGGCGATAGATGCAAAACCTTCAATAAATCACCTATAATAGCCCGCTAAACAAAGAAATTCCAAATCTCTGATGGGGTCCTTGGAATCTCCCAATCTAAAACACCCTGGACCTTCGTCGAATCAACTGCTACTCCATCACTTGAGATAACATGCCTAAGGAAATGAACCTCGTGCATCCAGAAATCACACTTGCTGAACATGGCATATAGCTTGTGCTCTCGGAGAACCTACAGAACAACCATCAAATTGTCACGGTGTGTAGCCTCATCAGGAGAATAGACTAGCACATCATCAATAACACCATTACAAAACTATCCAAATAAGGTCTAAACACCCTATTCATGAGATCCATGAATGTTGTAGGGGGTTGGTCAAACCAATGGAAGCACCAAAAACTCATAATGACCATAACGAGTCCTAAAGGCCATCTTGGACACATCTTCACTCCGAATCCTCAACTGATGATAGCCGGACTGCAGATCAATCTTAGAAAACACTGATGCACTCTGCACCTGATCAAACAAATCATCAATCTGCAGTAAGAGATACCTGTTCTTCACAGTCACCTGGTTGAGCTTTCTATAATCAATGCACAACCTAGGGAACCATCCTTCTTCTTCACGAATAACACAGGTGCGCCCCCTGGTGACACACTAGGGCGAATGAATCCCTTGTTCAGCAAATCTTGCAACTGTTTCCTTAACTCCACTAACTCCGCAGGTGCCATCCGATATGGAGCCCTAGAGATAGGAGAGGTGCCTGGAAGCAACTCTATTGTAAACTCTCTCTCTCTCTCTAACCGGTGGCAAACCAGACAAATCATCGGGAAATACATCTGAAAATTCCTGCACTACTTCAATCTCCCCAAGGGTCAGTGACTGATCAACCTTCGGTACTAAGACCACGCTGGCAAGGAAAGCGTCACACCCCTTGTTCACTATCGTCATCGCCTTCATGGCAGAGATCACAAACCTTCCCGCAAAGTTCCTTGACAACGGATGTGAGAACTCTTCCTCACCAGGAATACGGTAAGTAATCTTTTTCCCATGACCATCTACCAAAGCATAGTGCTCCTCTAGCCAATCCAGACCAATAATTCCAACATAGTCCTTCATCTTAAGCAAAAAGAAGCACCCATCTAAGCCTCGGTCTTCAATGCACACCAGTAAAGATGGAATACAATTCCTAGACGATACCATTCCTACTGGTGTATGCACAGACAAAGGAACCTCTTACTCCTCAGCCTCTACTCCTGACTCTATAGCTAACTACTTTGCAAACTACTCGAAAATGAACGAGTGAGTGGAACCCGTATCAAAACAAAACTCGAGCGTGCACACCCATCAATAGAACTGTACCTTCCCTGACATTTTTCGCCTACTTTGCATCCTCACGCGCTAAAGCAAACACTCGAGCTTGGGCTCGAGGCCTTCCTGGTCTTCCCGTGGCTAGTGCTGCTGTTGCTGCCACTGCTGGGGTTGGTGCCCCACGCTGAATACCCTGTTGCAGTCTGGGACAATCTTTAATCTAATGCTCGCTAATGCCGCACTCGAGACACTTCCCCACTAGCTTCCAACACTCAGTACCACCATGTGTTCTTCCGTAGTGAGGGCACATCTTCTTGTCACTGGGTCTGATGCCGGAGGACCACAGTGCAACTGCCTGCTGACTACTAGCTGCCACTGGACGCTGTGGTGACTGGTACATAGCCTTCTTCCTATCCTCCCACTGGAAAGGTGGCACAGACCTCTTTGTGATGCCTTCTTCTCTTCCAGATACTACTCCATCTCGCTCTCCTGCCTACACGCAGCGCTGAGAGCCTCATCTAGCGTACGGTGGTCAAACACCACAAGCCTCGATCTCAGTGATGGATTAAGACCCATCACGAACTTCTTTGCCTTCCTGCTCTCATCAACAACTATATAAGGACCATACTTGGATAGTTCGGCAAACCTGACCTCATATTCTAGCACCGTCATGGAGCCCTGAGTGAGAGAAAGGAACTCCTGCTCCATCTTGTCCTGGATATGCTCGGGAATGAACTTGGCCCGAAACAACCTCGTGAACTCAACCCAAGACACCTCGACAGCACCATCCTCGAACCTGGTGCGAAGTAATGAGGCCCACCACACATCGGCTCTCTCTTGCAAGGCACAACCCATAAGCACCAAACTAGACAAAACCTAAACTTAACATTAATACATGCATATAATTTAAATACCTGCAGCATATAGGTGGCCAAGCTAACTTTGTCCTCCTCGGCACACCTAATAGCTCGGAAGTGTTGAGTCCCTGGTTTTGATGATGTCATATTAAAATATAAAATGAGAAGACAGTTGACATATATCAATTATTTTGTAGGTACAACTCAATTGGATCAAAGAACAATGAGAAATTGTCAGATAAGGTCGACAATACCCGGAACATAGGTCGACACTAGAGGACTATGGATGTTGATGTGTAAGGTTGAGATCAAGTCAAACCAACCCCACTCAGAGAGTATGTCAGCACCAGAGTTGTCTTCAGTTTATTCCAAGAAGGTGAGACACTAATCGTGTCGACACTGTGTGGTGATAAGGTTGACATTAAGCAAGGGTAGAATTCACTTTGAGGAAAATTGAAACTAAGGTTGACACTAGTTGTGTATGAGGTCAACGCCAACAGTCTATCAGATCAACTCTAAAGGAAGTACAAGTAGATATCATGGAGATATCAGGTTTGACATGTGGATGAGAAGTCAGAAAAGAGTGCCTCTCTTTGAATTGAAGTGAGTGTGTCAACACTAGAGTCTGGCAGTGTCGACACTAGGACAATTATAATTTTCTCTGAATGCGAAGGTCATCAAGCAGCCACGTGATCCAAAGCCTACCACATGGGATATTCTCTCTCCACGTCATATGCTCTAGAAGGCGCCGATTCTTGGCGGCAAAAGATTCCTCCATTTCTGGGCGAATCGGTTGAGGGCCCACGACACGCAAATCTGCGCAATCAGGTAAAAAGAGCTCCAGTTCATGAAAAAGTAGTGAGCACACATTACGTGAAGGAAAAGGCGCTGAGAAGAGTGGAAAGGGAGAGTTCAGATATTCTGAAGCAGCACTTTGATGCCATTTTTAAAGTAGGAGCTATGATCTGATGAAAGCGATGATGATTCAAGCAAGATCAGAAGATTCAAGAAGCGAATGCTGAGCCTTCAAGAACAGGGGATCAGGATCTTCCTCATTCTTGATCTCTGTAAATTATTTGTGGCAGATTTCCGAAGGAATTCATCATATGGGAAGACGAGTCCAAAATCTGGAAGAGATGCATACGAATTCAAATCCAGACCAAGGAGTTTGATGAAATTGCCATATATTCCAACAATTTTCCTTTTCATTATTTTAAACCTTCTTCTGATCATTTGAATTGTCTGCTATCTACTTCTTGGTGAAGTAGATGGGATTGATCACTCACGGATTGTGATTGGATCAATTCAGGTGAAGCTGTGAATCAGCGGATTATCGTAGCGGTGTATCTGCTGATCTTTCAAGCTGTAAGGCAGTGGTTGTTTAGAAGCTGTGAATCAGCGGTTGTTTGAGATTTTCTGTCAGGGTTTTGATAGTGGTACCTCACTGATTTGGTGAGGGGTGGATGTAGGTCTCCTCACTCGAGTCGAACCACCTTAAAATTCCTTGTTCTCTTGTGGTTGTGCTAATCTTGTTTGTGTGTTTGAGCATCTAATTCATAGAATTGAAATCAGATTTTTAAATTCTAATTCGTGCTAAAAATTTTGAGGATTCTCTATTCACCCCCCCTCTAGATAATCCTTCCATACCCAACACGTGGTATCAGAGCCTGGTTCTCCAATTTAATTGGTTTCACGACCAGGAGATAATTGTGTATGATGGAATCTAGAGGCTATATCGCAGAGGGTCACTCTGTGAACAGACCACCTTACTTTGATGGCACTAATTATGCGTATTGGAAAACTCGCATGCAGGTTTTCTTGCGAGCTCAAGATCATCAAATCTGGAGTGTGGTGAACAACGGACCTTATGAGCTGTCCGAGGACGAAGAGAAGTGAACTCCAGAGGAAATCAAAAAATCAAATGCAAATTGGAGTGCGATGAATATAATGCAGTGCTCACTGAATCCGACTGAATTTTCAAGAGTTTCATCATGCTCAAGTGCAAAAGAGATCTGGGATCGACTTATGGTAATCTATGAAGGCACATAAGAGGTAAAGGAAACTAAGGCCAATATATTAATTTCTGAATATGAAGCTTTTCGGATGAAACATGATGAAACTATTTCTGAGATGCATGGTAGATTGACATTGTTAACAAATGGGCTGAAGTATCTAGGTAAAGTTTATTCTGATAAAGAACTAGTGAGAAAAATTCTTAGATCCTTGACACCCATTTGGCATACTAATGCAACTCTTATTGAAGAATCTAGAAACTTATCCACAACCACTGTTGATGAGTTAATAGGTTCCTTAATGACATATGAGTTGGGGTTGAAAAGAACTGAGGATGATCTAAGAAAGAAGAAACCTCTTGCTCTTAAAGCAAGTCCTAGCACCAAGGAGGCTACCGAATACAGTGATTCATTCATTTCTGAAGATGACTCAGGTGAGTTTGTCTTGATGACTAGAAAGTTTAGAAAGTTTCTGAAAAAAGAAGGTAAGAATTTTCTGAAGAAGAAATCTTACAACAAAATTTTACAAAACCCAAAGCAAATGCTAATAAAAAGACTGATAGAATTGTGTGTTACAATTGCAGGAAACCAGGACATGTTAAGTCCGAATGTCCTGAAGTTCAGAAGAAGACTCAGCCCAGAAGGAATAAAAACAAGCAAAAGGCTATGGTTGGTACCTAGAGTGAAGAAGAAGATGATGAAGAGGAGGAAAGCTCAGATGCTGAGGACACTCATTCAAAGCTGGGCTTAATGGCTATGGACACTAAAGAGGAAGAAGAAGAGGTAAGTTCCTTATTTAAAGATTTCAGTTTGAAAGATTGGGAGCATGTTTACTTCGAACTTATGGATAATTATGATGATCTTAAGAAGGAAAACAAGTTGTTAAAAAGGAAACTAAAACACTCCTCTCAGAACATGTTAACAGAAGAAAAAGAGAAAGAGTGTTCACAAGAGATAAATGCTCTAAGAGAAGTTGTAAATGAATTGAAAAATCATAACATTGTAATTCTTGATGAAATAGCTTGCGTGACTAAAAGAATGTTGCTTTACATAGTGTTCACACTAAATTACAAAAGGAGATTGAAGTTCTGTAGAATGAAGTAAACAAAAAGCAGGAAGCTCTTGAAAAATTTGTGAGTGGCAGGAACAATCTTGAAGTTCTCCTAGGCACAAGAGTAAACGTTAACAAAGAGGGGTTAGGTTTTAATCTCACAAAGAAGGAGGAAGTAGGACTGAAAACTATAACATTCACTTCTTCAAAAATATCTGAAGCTTCCAATTCAAAAGAATAGAGAAATGTGAAAATTGGAAAGGATACAAAACAAGATGAAAAAAATAAGTCTGTTGACAATAAAAACACTAAGAGAAGAAAGACAACAAAAGTTGAAAATGAACAAGTCTTTCAAAGGAACAAAAATTGACATCACCTGTTTGGCAAGGTCGACACTACACCTATGGTAAGTCGACACTATCTTACAAAAATCACAAGAGTTGAGAAATTGGACAAATAATAGGTCAAAATCATTTCAAAATTGGTCTCCCACCAGATGGACTCATGAGAAATCAAGATCCATCTATGTCAATAATCAGAAATGGTCAAAATGGAATCACTCAGGTCGACACTATCCTTTCAAAGTGTCGACATAATACCTATGATTTTCTCAGAAGCAATGAGCCTCAACATCTTGAAAAATTGTGGAATCAAACCAAGTTCAGATCTTACACTGGACATGTGGAGAAAAAGCTAAACAAAAATCTCACAAAAAGAAATTGCTCAAAATATCATGAGAACAACAAACAAAATAAAAAACATAATAACATCGGGAATGAGGAAAACATAAAGGGGAATAAACAACTCTGGATTCGAAAAACCAGCTTTCTCATATTCTTAATTTTGAAGGCATTGTGGGACCCAAATGTACTTGGGTTCCAAAGAATTTTCTTTGATTGTATGTGTGCATGTATGTCATACAGCCAAGAAGAATTTGTGGTACTTAGATAGTGGCTGTTCAAGACATGTGATAGGGGATAAGGATAAGATCTATCTATTATCTGAAAAGAAGGCTGGACATGTCACATTCGGAGGCAACAACAAAGGTAAAATCATTGGTTTCGTAAGGTTGGTAGAAATCTCACAAATTCGATTGATGGAGTTCTTCTTCTGGAAGGTTTGGAGTATAACCTTCTGAGCATAAGCCAATTGTGCAACAAAGGTCACAAGGTAATGTTTGATTCTCTGAATTGCACTATTTTTGAACCTGATTCTGATGTTGTTAAGTTTACTGGAAAAGGAGCAAATAATGTCTACATGGTAGATCTTGATGATTCTGAAAACACTAATTTGTGTTTAACTGCAAACAAAAATAACTTGGCATGCTTATGGCATCGTAGACTAGGTCATGCTAGCTACCATGTGCTTCATAAATTAGCCAAATTCAACATGGTTAAAGGACTGCATGATATATCATTTAAACAAAATTGAATATGTGTGAAGCATGTTCTCAAGGTAAGCAAACCAGAAAATCTTTCAAAAGTAGATTAGAAAGTCAATCCACCATACCATTCGAACATATTCACATGGATTTGTTTGGTCCTACAAGAACAAACAGTCTGAATGGAAAAAGGTTTGGATATGTGTTGGTTGATGATTTTTCTAGATAAACTTGGGTTTACTTCCTTGCTCACAAAAATGATGCTTTTACTTAATTTCATGAGTTTTTTAAGAAGATTTTACAAGAAGGGAAGTTCAAAATCATTTCAATCATGTCAGATCATAGTGGTGAGTTTGAGAATGCTAACTTTGAGGATTTTTGCAGGAAAGAAGGAGTTCTCCACAAGTTTACATCACCAAGAACTCCTGAACAAAATGGAGTTGTGGAAAGAAGAAACATAACACTTGTGGAGATGGCAAGAACCATGTTAATTGAGAGTGGTCTGCCAAGGAAGTTCTGGGCTGAAGCTATAAATACTTCTTGCTATATCATAAATCGTGGCATGGTAGGACCTTTCTGTAAAAAGACTCCTTATGAACTACTGAAAAGTAAGAAACCATCCATTGCACATTTCAGAGTTTTTGGAACAAAGTGTTTCATTCTGATAAACAATAAACATGATTTGGATAAATTTGAGCCCAAAAGTGACTTAGGAATATTCCTAGGCTACTCTGATCATTCAAGAGCTTATAGAGTTTTCAATGTAAAAGATCAAATTGTTGAAGAATCTCCTCATATCACCTTTGATGAATTTAATGTTAATATTTGCAGAGAAAAAGAAAATGGGGAGTTTCTGGAAGAAGAAGACCTTCAAAGACAAAAAGAAGAAGAAGAGGCAACCAAAAGAATTTCATATCATAGAGAAGCACAGGAACCAGAAATTGAACTCAAAGAAAGAGATGGGTTGAATGTAAGAGTGCTGAGAGATCATCCACAGGAAAGTATAATTGGTAATCTACTTTATCCTCCTAGGACAAGATCTCATTTTAGAACAATTTCTGAACTTGATCAAATTTCTTTAGTGTCTAAAATTGAACCTAGGAACATAGATGATGCTCTAAAAGACAATGTTTGGATTAATGCAATGCATGAGGAGTTAAATCAGTTTGAAAGAAACAAAGTGTGGCATTTGGTTCCAAGACCTTCATCTCAAAGTGTTATTGGAACCAAATGGGTCTTCAGAAATAAAACCAGTGAAGATGGGAAGGTAATAAGGAATAAAGCTAGGCTAGTTGCAAAATGATATAATCAGGAATTTGGTATTGACTTTGAAGAGTCTTTTACTCCTGTAGCTAGGCTTGAAGTCATCCGAATTCTGCTTGCATTTGCTTGTGCCCATGGGATTGAATTACAGCAAATGGATGTAAAGAGTGCATTTTTGAACTGTTTAATTAAGGAGGAAGTTTTTGTTGAACAACCTCCAGGCTTTGAATGTGCAAATTTTCCTGATCATGTGTATAAATTGGACAAAGCCTTGTATGGATTGAAGCAAGCTCCCAGAGCCTGGTATGATTGATTAAGCTCCTTTCTTATAGGTAAAGGGTATTCAAGAGGTAAGGTCGATCAAACTCTATTTACAAAAATTCAAGATAAAGATATCTTGCTGGTCCAAATATATGTCGCTGACATTATCTTTGGATGAACAAAGTCCTCCTTATGCAAGGAATTTTCAGAACTAATGACCAATGAATTTGAAATGAGTTTAATGGGAGAACTAAAATTCTTTCTTGGATTGCAGATCATTCAATAAAAGGAGGGAAACTTCATTAACCAATCCAAGTACATTCAAGATTTTCTGAAAAAGTACAAAATGGAAAACACAAAATCAATGGCAACACCAATGAGCACCACTGTGAGTTTAGATGCAGATCTGAAAGGTAAACAAGTTGACTCAAAAGTATACAGAGGTATGATTGGATCTTTACTCTATTTGACAGCATCTAGACCAAATATTTAATTTTCGGTGTGCATGAGTGCTAGATTTCAAGCTTGTCCAAAGGAATCCCACTTGAGTGCAGCAAAAAGAATTTTCAGATATCTTGCTGGAACTCAAGAGTTGGGTCTGTGGTATCATGCATTCAGTGAATTCAAGTTAATATCTTTTTCAGATGCACATTTTTCCGGTTGTAAGCTAGATAGAAAGAGCACTAGTGGCTATTGCCAATTTTTGGGAGGATGTTTAGTTTCTTGGGATTCTAAGAAACAACACTCAGTTGCTCTCTCCACTGCAGAAGCAGAATATGTTTCTACAAGAAGTTGTGACACTCAAGTGTTGTGGATTAAACATGAACTCCAAGACTACCAAGTAGAGCTTGGATGTGTTCCAATATTGTGTGATAACACAAATGCTATTTGTTTAGCAAAAAATCCAATTCAGCATTCTAGGACCAAGTATATAGAAATCAGACATCATTTCTTAAGAGATGAAGTTAGCAAAAATTCTTTTGAATTGCATTTTGTTGAAACTTCGAAACAAATGGCTGATATTTTTACAAAACCCTTATGCAATGAGAGATTTTCATGTTTAAGAAGAGAACTTGGGTTGTGTTTGTTTGACCCTTGAATGAATTTGTTGAAATGTGGATGAATGGATGGTTGTGTTGAATCAATTTTTTTTTATTTGGTTACTGCTATCTACCTTATGAATTCTAGTTTGAATGAAAGATGAGATTTGGATGAAAGTCTGTGGTTGATGGACCTGTTTGTGAGTAGCAATGGTTAAAAGCAATCTGTTGATGTTCAGTTGGTGTAATGAAAATTTCACTGTGATTTGATGGTATCCTGTTTGCCTAAGGTCGACATTATCAACAATAGTGTTGACACTACCTACCTTTTCAACAGAATTCTTGCAAGTCCTGTAAAGTCACACATCCGTGATTTCTTCCTGTTCATAAAACCTTCCTTCATCCATGAAATAAAATTCTTGTTTCCAGTCTTCACATTGGCCTATATGGTATATAAAATGGTGAATTGAAAAAGGACAGGTCAAGCCTATCTGGATTCTTTCACTATGCGTGAGTATGTGTCTCCGCCAAGTACCAAAGGTTTTTTGCACTTATTGAGGGGGAGCTAATTCCCAGTTCACTACTCTTCTTGATTCAAGATTCTTTTGAAAAAGAGTAATTTCATTTTGAAATGCTAATTTTCTTGGCATTTTCTCAGGGGGAGATAATCCTAATTACTCATTTGTCAAAACTCCATTATCTCAAATTTCAAAGATGATGATTTAAAAGTTTTAAATATCTGATTATCTATTAAAAACTTCTTGAAAAATTCATCTCACTTAACTAACAGTGCAGAGAAAAATTTCTTTAGTGAGAAGTGCATTAATAATAATAAACCTTGAAAATTCATGTAACTTGATGTCTTTGTCAGATTTTTCAAAGTTTCTGAAATATTTTGATCTGATAAACCATCTTGATTCACAACCAGCTTGATTAACAATGCTGCTTTACAAATGGCAAAATAATTTCTATGCTCTGAGAAACTGCAAATGTCTGATAAAATCAGAAAATCATTGTATGTCATGATGAGCTAGTAATTTCTGTTCAGGACTTCAAGATGAATGTGATGAAGTCTAAGTAATTGGGGATTTTGGTGTTTGATGGACATGTATCCTCACATGAAAAGATGATTCTATTTCATTTCCTGAGACAAAATGACCTCCTAAGTAAGTAATCAGGGCTCTGGTGTGCAGAAAACATGGGTCCTTGCATGAAAACTAAGGAAAATCAGATTGTTCATTTGTATTGTCATTAAAAAAAATGATTGAAATGAGTATGAATCAAGAGATTTGTGTGCTATTCAACTTATTGTGGCAAGTTCAGATTCTCGACCAATGTCATCTTGATACATGTAATGAGTAACTGGTTTAATATTGTTGAAGCTTTGTCATCTAAAGACTTCCTTCTCTTATCTGTTATTTACAATCATGAGTTTTTCAATCTATCGTTAATGGTTAATAATAAAATTTGCAATTTTTTAAATCATTGATCTGAACAATAGTGAGAAAGGGTAAAATAAATGGGTAATTGTGATAAACTTCTCCAGGATCTTCAGGGAATTTAGTAATTCACAGTGAAATGTTAACTTTTCAAATTTCTTGAAATTTGTCCAGTCACATTCGTTCTTAGTGTTGACACTATTCACCATAGAGTCAACACTATATCACTTCTTTGGTCTGGAACACGATACCTTTCACTATTCCGCATGTTCAATATTTTTCTCAATTAGGTCAACACCTTTTTAAATCGCATCTCTTCGGATGCATCCACTCCGAAAAACCCTCCTTCTCCACAACTCTCCTTCTCCAGGAAAACCTATTTCTTCTGCATTAGTGCCCTAGTGAATCTTCCACCCCGATACTCTGTTCCATTTCTCATGGCTCTAAAGCTTCATCCTCGTCGTGGTGTGAAGAGGAAGCATGCTGAAGGTTCTTATTCAGAAAAGCATTCCAAAGGAGCAAAGGGCACTGTGTTTCGAGAGAAGAAGCCTGGTGTTCCTTCCTTCTCAAGCCGCAGATTTTCACATCCGCGTGCGGCTAAAGAGAAGAACTTTACCAAAGGTAAGAAAAAGTAGGAATTTGTTGATCTAAGTAGCTCTGAGGAAGAAGTATCTAGCCAACAAGGGTCACGTGCTATTCTTGAAGAAAGCCCTAAATCCCAGGAAGCGGGCAATGGCTCTGATCATCTAATTAAGCAAGAAGAAATGTCATCTCCATCACAGAAATCAGGTGAAAGCAAGTCAGAATCTTCATAAGAAACTGAAAATGTCAACTTTGATCAATTGCTAGTCGAAGAAGATGAAGTCAATGCACATTCAGGGCATGGTGAAGAAACAGGA
Organism: Colocasia esculenta; assembly: GCA_014218235.1. NCBI lineage: Eukaryota > Viridiplantae > Streptophyta > Magnoliopsida > Alismatales > Araceae > Colocasia > Colocasia esculenta. The sequence continues at coordinate 58,475,053 of CM024762.1, forward strand.
AATGTAGGAGGGAATGATGTCAGAAACTCTGACCAGCAGATTTCTGAAGAAGTTCAAAAAGAAGAAGTATTAGAGGATGAGTCTGTTAATGAGGAAGAGGATTAGACACCTTCGAAGGCCAAGAGAATGATTATAGGAAACAAGTCTCTTTTGCATCCGAGAATCATTAACCTCCATGATGAAGGTTTGTCTAATTTGGTACCTGAATTGCTTGAAATGCTGGAATTTCAGGGATGGTCTGATTTTGTCAGTGCTCACAGGACACACTATCCGATTCTTGTTAAAGAATTTTTCAAAAATTTAGTAAGCAAGAGGAAGACTCTTGAGTCTAATGTGAGAGGGATTGATGTGGTACTCACAAATGAAGTGGTGAGTCATCTGCTGCGTATACCCAATGAGGGTTATAACCCACAGGATTTCCATTTTAATGCACATGAAGCTTTCACAGTTCTGACTGGTCAACCACATGATGCGCTAGATGAAAATCAAGCAAAGGTCTCACAATTGAATGCCAATAGATTTCCACCAGCACATAGACTGTTGCACCATTGGTGTACAACCATCCTGACTCCCCAAGGAGGGGGAAGACAGAGAGTAACAAGCTTGCAAAGATGTATGATGTTTTGTTTGATCAAAAGAGTAATGATAAATTTGGCTACAATTTTCTGTCAGCTAATTCATGAGGTCACAATTCTAAAGCAGAGAAAGAGCTTGCCATATGTAGCTAATTTGACATCCATTTTTCAGTTAACAGGTGTGTCATTTGCTGGAGCAAAAGTTCAGAACATCACTAGATTCCATATCTATGATCTGAACCACATTGTGAAATTCATGAAGCTCAATTTGGGTCCTCAGGAGGCACATCATCATAATGTTGGATTAGAGCAGGAACAAGTACATATTGCTGAAGGAGTTCACCAAGGTCAGGAGTATGTTGCTCCTATTGAGGTTTTACCAAAACAATTTCTTCCTATTCCTTCTCCTCCATCTATTCCTATTTTTCATACTCCTGAACTTGATCCACCTCATATATCTTCTTCTCATATCACTCAGTCTCATTTTGCTCCATCTATGCATGATATCCCATCATCATCCATAGCATCTACTCCAATTCCACCTGCTCTTCTCACATTTCTAGAAAAGCAGTTTGCTTCCGTTCATAGCTCTCTTGAACTTTTGAATACCAAGATAGAGGAGCAAGCTCTACAGTTTGATAGTCGTTTGGAAATGATTGAGAAGTCTCTGCAAGACAATGTAGACAGGCAAGAACAGATCCACAGGTTCACAAAAGTCAGGTTTGATCAGCTGGTTCATACCATTGGATATGTTTTTGATAAGGCAGCATTTACTCAGGCAAATTTTTTTGAAAAGATTGAATCTATTGCTCAAGAACTTCAGCAGCGTGCCGAAAACTTTACTGTAATTCCTCGGCTTGCTCAATCTGTGAGACTAATTCTTCATGGAATGGGTATTTTGAGGAGCCACAATGAAGATATTTCCAAGGAGCTTCAGTACATGAGAGAGGAATTTAACAAAGTCTGGTGCTTACATGATATAAATGAATCTGATGACAACAATCAAGCTACTTCCTCTGCCATAGCTCCAACCATGCATCATGGTGTTGATCATATTCCAGTTGTGGTTGAACAACAATTAGACCAACTGAAAGAATTTTTGACTCATAAATTTAGCGCTATTCAGATCTATCTAACAGACAACTATGATGATTTGTATTTTCGTCTGACTAGGATTGAGAAGTGGTTTTTTCCCCATTCACCACCTCCACCACCTCCTTAGTGTTATCTCTTTTTGATTATGTCAAAGGGGGAGAGGTTGTTCATGGGTTGATCTTTTTGTATGGGCAGATCGTTTGTTGAATGAATGAAAAACATCAGTATTTCCTTTTTGAATGATAATCATATGAATGTTGTTTGACTTACTTCAATGGATTGGTTACCTATGTGTGAATGAGTTGTACTTGAGTTGTTTTGGTTGAGTGGTTGAATGTATTTTAATTTTCAAAGATCAAACATCAATTGGTTGCCATCATCAAAAAGGGGGAGACTATTGAGTCCCTAGTTTTGATGATGTCATATTAAAAATATAAAATGAGAAGATAGTTGACATATATCAATTATTTTGTTGGTACAACTCAACTTGATCAAAGAATAATGAGAAATTATCAGATAAGGTCGACACTACCCGGAACATAGGTCGACACTAGAGGACTATGGATGTTGATGTGAAAGGTTGAGATCAAGTCAAACCAACACTACTCAGAGAGTATGTCAGCACCAGAGTTGTCTTCAGTTTATTGCAAGAAGGTGAGACACTAATCGTGTCGACTCTGTGTGGTGATAAGGTCGACACTAAGCAAGGGTAGAATTCACTTTGAGGAAAATTGAAACTAAGGTCGACACTAGCTATGTACGAGGTCGACACCAACAATCTATCAGATCAACTCAGAAGGAAGTACAAGCAGATATCTTGGAGATATCAGGTTTGACATGTGGATGAGAAATCAGAAAAGAGTGCCTCTCTTTGAATTGAAGTGAGTGTGTCGACACTAGAGTCTGGCAGTGTCAACACTAGGACACTTAGAATTTTCTCTGAATGCGAAGGTCATCAAGTAGGCACATGATCCAAAGCCTACCACATGGGATATTCTCTATCCACGTCAGATGCTCTAAAAGGCCCTGATTCTTGGCGGCAAAAAGATTCGTCCATTTCTGGGCAAATCGGTTGAGGGGCCCACGACACACAGAATCTGCGCAATCAGCTAAAAAGAGCTCCAGTTCACAAAAAGGTAGTGAGCACACATTACGTGAAGGAAAAGTCACTGAGAAGACTGGAAAGGGAGAGTTCAGATGTTCTGAAGCAGCACTTCAACACCATTTTTGAAGTAGGAGCTATGATTTGATGAAAGCGATGATGATTCAAGCAAGATCAGAAGATTCAAGAAGTGAATGTTGAGCCTTCAAGAATAGGGGATCAGGAATCTTCCTCATTCTTGATCTCTGCAAATTATTTGTGGCAAATTTTCGAAGGAATTCATCAGATGGGAAGACAAGTCCAAAATCTGGGAGAGATGCATACGAATTCAGATCCAGACCTGGGAGTTTGATGAAATTGCCATATATTCCAGCAATTTTCCTTTTCATTATTTTAAACCTTCTTCTGAGCGTTTGAATTGTCTGCTATCTGCTTCTTGTTGAAGCAAATTGGATTGATCACTCACGGATTGTGATTGGATCAATTAAGATGAAGCTGTGAATTAGCAGATTATCGTAGCTGTGTATCAGCTGATCTTTCAAGCTGTAAGGCAGCGGTTGTTTAGAAGCTGTGAATCAGCGGTTGTTTGAGATTTTCTGTCATGGTTTTTGATAGTGGTACCTCACTGATTTGGTGAGGGGTTGATGTAGGTCTCCTCACTGGAGCCGAACCACCTTAAAATTCCTTGTTCTCTTGTGGTTGTGCTAATCTTGTTTTGTGTGTTTTAGCATCTAATTCACAGAATTGAAATCAGATTTTTAAATTCTAATTCGTGCTAAAAATTCTGAGGATTCTCTTTTCACCCCCCCCCCCTCTAGATAATCCTTCCATACCCAACAGGAAGATCTTCTCAATCTCCCTCATCCAGCTCTCCGCCAATAGGGGCTGGCTCTCCCCCTTAAAAGAGGGCGGAGTCATCCTCTTGAATCTCTCCATGATGCAAGGACCACCATTGTAAGGCCCTAGAATTTTGCTCTCTTGCTTAGGTGTTTGGTTGTGTGAGAATTGATGTTTAATTATGTGTAGTTATGCATATATATGTGTGTATATACATATTAGTTGAGTATTGCTATAAATAGATGTATATTTGTGAAGTTATTATTTGTATTATATATTTCATTACATAAATAGTACTAATTTTATAAAACATACTTTGTATGGTTATGTATATGTATTGAGTAAGTATGTTTTCTTGTTGTTTTAAGTTCTGTGCAGATGACCTGTTGGCGTCAACATAAGTTGACGTTGATGGTGAGTCAGCGGCCACATCGATGGACGCCAACTACAGTTTGGCGGCCATTGATGTTGACGTTAGTCTCCCAGATCTGTTGTGATTTTATAATCCGGAAACGTCTCCGGAAATGTCGCCTTGGTTTAGGAAACCGTCCCTCAACGGTAACCTAGCCTACCCAAGCGCGTCTCCAACCCTTTACCCTATAAAATACTCAGTTTGGGGTGTAGTTGGGTCCTTTTGGCATTTGTCAAAAACCCTAGTTCTCTCTGTGCGAAACCCGATCTTTGAACCCTAAAATCTGGTGATTGGAGGCTTCTTCCGGCATTCTTCATCGACTGGGAGGGAGTCTGATCGTCAGGGTGCATCTTCCCAACTCCGGCATGCTTCGAAGATCAACACAGAAGTCGGATTGAGGGAGATTTGGTGGCTCTTTAGCTCTGGCCGAAGAGAGCTTCTTCGAGACAAATCTTCGGTGGTAGATTTTTATAAGGCAAGTAAACCCTTCACATCATCCATACGTATGTCTAGTAGGTCCTTGAAAAATTTTTGGATTTTTATTCGAGTCCTAGAACCCCCCTTCAATCAGTCTTTTGCATTCAGTCTGTGTTTCGCACAGACAGGAACTTAACAACATGATCTCTTGCCGTTAATATCCTAAGTTGGCATCATCCTATGTTGTCGTTAACATGGGTAAGCGGCCACCCCCCTTGCCGCCAAGTTCTTCAGACAGTGACAGAGTGCCTGTTTGTCTATAAATGATCTATTTTTTTGGATTTTCTGTGCATGAGGATATATGGTAAAAAAAAATTATATATTGTAAAGTATGCTTATTGGAGCGTGCTATGTGATTTTGATAATTTTTCGTTCATTGTGATAATTATTAAATTTCTGAAATCCTATCTTAAGCATGTTTTTAATTGCTGTTTTGTAGTTCTGTGAGGAATCATGATGTCAGAAATTTCATGTGGTATTTACATAGATATCAGAGCATGTTGTGAAAATGTGGTGAATTTCTGATGACTGTGTTAATTATTATATTTTCTGGACTATAAAACAGTGAGCATGTATTGTTGTTTAAAACTTGTAAATAAATTTTACAATACAGTTGAAATTCTAGAAAAATCATGTGTGAAATCCTGACTGCAAGATGAATGTTATGAACTGGTTAGTGTATTTTACTACTGTGAACCATGCAGAATTGAGTATTTACGAATCATGTAATGGGACTATTTTAATCTTCGTAAATAATAGATAATTCAGAAAAAATTTGAAATTTGGTATGCATGATGCTTAACTTGTAAATGATATGCAGTTAAATTCTCATGTAAATCTGACAATAGTAGATACTGATTTCACTAATTCATGAGAGAATGGTCAATTTCAGCATGCTTAATGTAAATTGTGATAAATTAAATAATTACCGCATGATTAGGATTAGTTGTAAATGGTGTTTGTTTAACCCTGAAAATAGTAGTACCATGCTAGGTGATCCTACAATGTGTGTATGTGTGAACATGAAGCAAATGTGTTAAGCTGTGCATTAAGTGTGTGTAAAAAAAAAAAAATTGAGAAAATGTGTAAATGTGCCAATGTGTGACACTGCTACCTTAGAGGGCTGTGGAACTGTACCATAGTAAAGTCCCTACGGGAAGGTTCATTTGTGTGTGAAATCCCATGGGCATTGGGATAAAATCGTGGAGGTGGACACTTACCGCTAGTTAGGGTGTAGAGGGCTTCTCCCAGTTCTGCACAGTTAACTAAGATTTATCACTGTAATGCCTAGGTGATAGATATATGTGTGATGTGATAAGTGTGTGTCCTTCTATAGGTGGTTTGGACTATGTGTCATGGCATATAAATGTTAATAATGTGAATTTGTGGTTATGTGAAAAGTGAATGTAAAATTGTGTAAATGAGTAACCGAACATGTAGATATGTAAATGTGATATGCGAGCATGTATTTTCTGATATGAATGTGTAAATTCCATGTAAAACAGCAAGCTAACTAAGTTTAGAAATGTGTTATGAATATGAAATTTTGCATAGAAGTCATGCTAGGAATGTCATTTCCTTTTAATGCAAACTTTATGTTGAATTGCTATTATGTTGCAACATACATGTGATGAAACATGAAATTAGATTCCATGTTAAAGAATGCGTAGAAAGCATGTGATAGATTTAAATTTTGTGAATTAAAATATAAATCAAGTATCATGTGTTCTAAATGTAGAATTATCATGTTTAGGTTTTTTCCTTTAGCTAATTAACTGATCCATGCTATATGTAATAATTGTGTTATGAAAAATGCAATTAGCCCATGTGATGTATGTATGCTTAGTGTGAATGGAAGTTACTTGCTGAGTCTTTGGACTCACTCTTGCTTCGGCGTATAGGTGTAGGTGTCTCTACCTCTTCCGAGGAGACTATTAGGAGTGACTCGGAGCGGGAGTAGGAGATTACTTGTGGAGCTAGTGACATTGTATTTCCTTTCATAGTATGTAATAAAGGGAGATTTGTATTACATTTGAGTTATGTAATTCATTATATTTGCAAGAGGTGGACAATGTCATTTGTTAAATTTCTCAGTTATGAAATAGTTAGTTTCCTTTTGTACTATATAGACTGTGTATAAATGTGGATGATGGAATAAGAGATTTATTTCCAATTCTTTCTATTCCGTTGTTATGTGTTATATTTGTGTACGTTTCGGTCTATTGTACATGTGTTGGGTACATGTCCCACTGTAGCGATGCTCTCTATATTGATGTGGGATGGTATATCCATACCGGTATAAGGAGGGTCGTTACAACCATGGCCTTTCTCCTGAGGAACTGGAGCTGGAGCCTGAGCCTGCTACAATAAGGAATATAAACAACACATATAACAATCATATATTTAATAAAAATAGTCTACTCTATTTAATAATTCTAACCTGAGCCTACAGTTGAGCCTGCAGTGCCGCATGAGTATGCGCCTGGGTCTGCATAGCCTGAACCAGACCTTGCATGAACACTCCATAATCCCCAGGCGGTGGTGGAGTAAGTACTGTAGGACCTTGTGGTGCTGGGGTCTGCTGCCCACCCCTATCCTCACGCCTCTGCTCATCATCTCGAGCCTAAGAACCATGCCTACCAAGAGTAGCCATAGCCTGTAAAACAATTTAATCTAGTTAGAAACTAAGTTATTTAGTCCTAACCATTTTCTTAACTATCTTTCATTCATTATTAAAGACTTAGCATATTATGAAGATGATGGTATATTCATGTACAATCTCAACTTGGGTCGCTCTGATACCAATCTCTGTAACGACCCTCCTTATACCGGTACGATTATACCAATCCACGTCGGTACAAAGAACACCGTCATAGTGGGACATTTACCCAATCACTAGATGATAGGTTGATATGCAGATGAATAACAGCAAAGTACATCGGAAATAAATTAACAACTCTTATTCCATCATCATCACATAATCCACAGTCTATATGGCATTAAAAGAAATAGCTAATGTCCACATTATTACCACTCTAAGTAAAATACATTGTCCATATGAATTAGACAATTTTGTTGATTACATACAAATGAAAGAAAAGTAACAATGTAGAAGTCTCCACAAGTAGCTACTCCTCACGCTCAGAGTCGCTCCTCACTTCGTCTTTCTCAGGAGTGGAGACACCTATCACATCTGTACGCTGAAGCAAGGATGTGTCTTCTCAAAGACCCAACAAGCAATCCAAAGATGGCATCCATACACATATCGCATACACATGCTAGCCTTTTAAACATTTAGAATTAAACATGGTACATGCTTATAACAATTGACAATATAACATAATCATCCTACACATGCTTTCTACACATGACATGTAACATACTTTATAATTCAAACTCTATTCATATCATTGCACAATTCTACCAAATTAGAACATGGAGTTATGTATAAGGTTAATAACAAACCTAGTATGGTATCTAAGCATTTTCACATGTTGTAACTGATGATCAGTCCATCTCCATATAATTTTATTTATTATATGTAGTTTTTTGGTGATTAACAAAACCTTAATAAATATTTTCTAACAACCTTTTGTGAAGTTCATCCACAGGAAATAAGTCAAGCAAAATCTGTAAGTAATCCTCACTCACTATTACCTGAAGTTCAAATCATGTATTCATTCTAAGCGCACATCGATTTCCTTGATAGAACATCGGTTTCACAAGTGAAATAATCATTCGGTCGCTTTATCAATTTCATAAGTCACTTAAATAATGATTTCATAAGTGAAACAATGATTTTCATCGCTACAACGATTTCATAAGTGAAACAACGATTCGCTTATACATAAATAATGATTTGATTGAAAATAACGATTCACTTATACTTAAATAATGATTTGATAAAAAATAATGATTCGTTTGTACTTAAACAATGATTTGATCGAAAACAATGATTCGCTTGTACTTAAACAACGATTCGCCTGTATGTAAATAATGATTTGCTCGTAAACAATGATTCGCTTATACTTAAACAACGATTTGATCGAAAATAATGATTCGCTTATACTTAAACAATGATTTGATCGAAAACAACGGTTCGCTTATACTTAAACAACGATTTGGTCACAAGCAACAATTTATCTTCACTTGAACAACAATTTCATGACCGATTTCGTTCAAATAACAATTTCATGATTGATTTCAGTAAAAGAACGATTTCATCTGCTTATTGTTTTCCGCTTAAGTAATAACTTTGTACAAAACATCGATTTCATTACATTTATACATGGACTATATTCACATTGACTTGGTTTCAACATGGATTACATTCTCACATGATTATACCAATATCATACAGAATGCTCTTTATGTGTAGCTCTTGTAAAGTATTGCTCTATCTTCTTGTTGTCATGCATATGCTTAAGACTTTGTGGATTTCAAATTCTTCCAGCGCATCATGGTGTACTTGATCATTTATTGTGATAGTATAATATTTCCACACAAAATATTCTTGCTTACTTCGTGTGTCACATGGAGTCTTGATTTGTGTAATGTTAGAATGACCTTTCCTACTTGGCATATCTTCATAGTGCATGACTACCAATGTTGACTGGCAATTTAGACAAAAAGAAGTTGTCTAGGTATCAATATTTTTCGCATGCAGGGCTCCTTGTAGTAAAGCACGTCAAAGATGGATCTGTCAACTTGTCAGAAGGATAAAAGATTTAGAAGATCTTTCCCTGAAGGTGTAAGGATCAATCCAAGCATCTATGGTTGCAGGCTCACCTCTCCTTGCCTACGACCAGTCTCTCTAACGTGCATGAAGCTGTGAGACAACGGGCATCTGAACGGCTACTACAATGGTCAAAATAATACACAGAAGATAAATAGAAGACTGATGACTCCATGCAAGATACTTAGATCATTTTGAATTCTTGAGTATTCGAAAAACTTGAAGCCATAGTCTCCTGAAAAGAAACAAGAGCAAGCTCGTCCACTCCAACCTTCCATAGCTCTTAGCTCTCATAGTTCATTCCATTTTTCTTTTGAGAGCTAGCGTAGGTCTAAGAGAGAGACTTCAAGATTATTGGTGTGTCTCAGACTTTGCCTCAGATCAAGCATTGTCTATAAGCTTAGTCTTGGGGCCCTTCTCTTTCAACAAGATTGTTGTGGGCTTTCCTCTTCAGGTGTGAAGAGAAGACCTGTGGAATCAGGTGGTGTAATTCCTCTTCTGGTAGAGAAGAGAAGGCCAGCTGTTGTTGGATGTGTATGTGTGCATAAGGGGGACTATACCCTTGTTTAGTAGAAACCCAAGTTGTTACTTGGGGACTGGACGTAGGACTCCTTGGTATAGGAGGTCCGAACCAGGATAACATTTTCTGTGTTGTTTGTGTGATTGCTTATTTTTCTTTATTCCGCACTAACTGTTCAACTTAGCACATTCCGTCAAGCGTTTTTATGTATAGGTATTTGTCAAAGATTTTTAGCAATCCATTCCCCCCCCCCTCTGGGCTTGCTATCTAGGCAATAAGTTGTATCAGAGCCAAGTCTCTTCAAGAAAGAAGATCTCACGATCTTACAGTAAAGATAAGTGGCAACTCAAGGGTATGCAAAAGGTCAGTCTATCAACATACCTCCTCTATTTGATGGTGAAGACAACTATTGGAAGACTCGGATGGAGTTCTTCCTTCAAGGTCTCGATTTCCAACTATGGTCAATCATTGAAGAAGGAGATCTCTTGGTAAGCAATGAAAAAGACAAATGGACAGATGAAGACAATAAGAAGATATCCCTAAACAGCAAACCAAAGAGCATACTGTGTTGTGCTCTTAGTAAGAAAGAGTTCAACAAAATTTTCGCCTACAAATCAACCATGAAAATGTGGGAAAAGCTAAGGCTCACATACGAAGGAACTGATAAGGTAAAAGAAACAAGAATAGACATACTAGTAGCTCAATATGAGAGATTTCAAATGCAATCTAGAGAGTCAATTACTCAAATGTACAACAAATTCATGGGCTTGGAAAAACATATGATATCGAGATATGGTGAGAAAAATATTAAGATCTATGCCAGCCTCGTGGACTCCAAAGGTGACAGCCATAGAAGAAGCAAATGATCTTAGGAGAATGTCACTCGAGAAACTCACTGGGTCTTTAATGGCTCATGAAATAAATATGAAAAGGCTGGGAGAATCCTCCTGTAAAAAGAAGCACAACAACGCTCTCAAAGCCACAGAAGACACATCTGATGGTGAATCAGACAGTGATAAAAGTAATACAAGTAGTGAAGATGAGGAAGCATTTCTTTCCAGCGCATTCTAGCCAAGAAGAAGTACCAGTCAGGAAGAAGATACTTCAAGAAAGGTAAAGACTTCAAAAGATCAGAAGGAAAAGAAGTCAAGAAGTCTGAGCCTATATGCTACGAGTGCAAGAAGCCTGGACACATCAAAGCTAATTGTCCAAATTTGAAGAAACCTAAGTCCAAGAATAAGGACAACTCAAAGAAGTTTAAAAGATACAAAAAGAAAGCCATGGCCGCTGCATGGAACAATGAAAGTGACTCAGACAGTGAGTCAAGCTCCAGCGAAGAAGAAGAAGAGAAGGCCAACCTGGCTTTCATGGAAAGCATTGAAGACAAGGTAACCTCTAACTCATCTTTCACTTCATGCAATGAATCAGATTCAAATAGTCTTGAAGATGCATTCAATGAATTGTACAGTAAGTATAAAGATGTATGTAAGCTATTAAAAACCACCATGAAAAATTATGCATGCTTAGAGATCACCAACTCAGATTTAAAATCTGAAACTGAGCAACTAGAAAAACAAATCCCTGAATTAAAAAGAAGAAATGAATTGTTATGTGAAGATCTAAAAGTTATAAATGAACAGATAGCAAACCTAGAAAACTAGGAAACTATAAGTAAGCTTAAGAAGGAAATTGACACACTAACAAAAGACAATGAATATCTAACTAATACAATTGGAAAATTCACAAATGGTAAATCATCTCTAATGTTAAAAGGAGCAAGAAGATCAGGTAAGAAAAATCATGGTTTATGATACATTGCACCAGACAATGAGGAAACAATCATTCATCCTAAAATCTATCCAACGCCAAAATTTGTAGCCGAATAAAATACTAACTATAAATCTAACATTAAATACATGTTAATAAAAATAGTAAATAATAAAAATAGTAAATAATATATCATGTTGTATTCGTTGCAATAAATTAGGACACACTAAAATAACTTGTACAACTAAACACATAAAGTGGATTCCTAAAAGAAAAAGTGAGGAAACTAAACAACAAGTACCCAAAAGGTTTTGGGTACCTAAATCTTAGTGATCTAGTGCAGGAAAGACTTAGATCATCAAATTGGTACCTGGACAGCGGGTGCTCAAGGCACATGACGGGAAACAGAAGATTGTTCTCGCACATCAAAGAAGAAGAAGGGACAGTAACCTATGGCGATAATGGAAAAGGATCAGTAATAGGTTGTGGATCCATTGGAAATCAAGATAGAACCATCATAGAAGATGTCCTATGCATCAAAGGACTCAAGCACAATCTCATAAGCATTAGCCAGCTGTGTGACAAAGGTCACCAAATCAAATTTTAGGAGTCTAAGTGCCTTATTATGAAGGATGGTGTAACTGTGTTCGAAGCCAGCAGAGAAAAGAACCTGCATGTACTGCATCTAGAAGAACTGAAGGATCAAGACATTTGTCTAGCAGCAAGTAAAGATCAAAATGTAGAATTATGGCATAGAAGATTAGGTCACTGCAGCTTGGATGGAATAAGAAAGCTTATCAAACATGATCTAGTGGAAGGACTGTCGAAAATAAATGCAAGATTCGATAGCATCTATGGACCACGTGCAAAAGGGAATCATGCAAAATCCTCCTTCAAATCAAAAGACAGTGGTCACTACCTCCAAACCACTAAAATTGCTACACATGGATTTGTTTGGACCAATGAGAACAGCTGGCCTGGGAGGAAAGAATTTTGGTTTTGTAATAGTTGATGACTATTCAAGATTTACATGGGTATCTTTCCTAGAACACAAAGACGACACATTTGAAAGTTTTGTGATGTTCAGTAAGCTAGTTCAAAAGGATAAGAAGTTCAACATAATAAGTATTTGCTCAGATCATGGAGGAGAATTCCAAAATGACAAATTTGCAGAATTTTGTGATGATCAAGGTATAGAGCACAACTTCTCAGCTCCAAAGACACCTCAGCAAAATGGAGCAGTTGAGAGGAAGAATAGAATATTGTTGGATATGGCTAGGACCATGCTATCAGAATACAACCTACCCAGATATTTTTGGACAAAAGCCATAAATACAACATGCTACATTATAAATATGGTCATGATCAGGCCAATCCTGAAGAAGATTGCTTATAAATTGTACAAGTAAAGAAAGCCCAAGATCAGACATCTCAAAACATTCGGTTGTCCATGCTTCATTCACAACAATGGTAAGAAAGACTTAGGTAAGCTGGATTCAAAATCTGATGAAGGAATATTCATGGGGTACACTTCTAAACCCAAAGGCTATAGAGTTTTTAATAAAATCACTTTATTAATTGAACAACTGTTCATGTTATCTTTGATGAAACTAACCCTTCCTTGAGAAAGGAAGTAGACAGTGATGATGAAAATGCAGAAAATCTATCCAAGAAACTGAAAGATACATCTATCAAGGATAATGAAGATCCACCCTTAGAAGCATTGCAACAAAAGGAAATTATACATGATGATCTTCCAAAGGAATGGAGATACAAGAAGGATCACCCAAAGGACAACATCATTGGAGATCCAACATTTGGGGTAAGAACAAGAGGTAATGTTATTCCTTGTGATTACTTAGCTTTTGTATCTCAAATAGACCCATAGACAGTCAATGAAGCACTGTCTGATGAATCCTGGATTTTTCCCATGCAAGATGAACTTAATCAGTTGAGGAGAAATCAGGTTTGGTCCCTTCTTCTGAGACCATCAGACCATCTTGTGATTGGCACCAAATGGGTGTTCAAGAACAAATTGGATGAAGCTGGTGTTATAACTAGAAATAAGGCCAGGCTGGTTGCTCAAGGCTACTCCCAGGAGGGAGGCATCGATTTCGATGAAACCTATGCACCTGTGGCTAGACAAGAGGCCATTAGAATGCTACTTGCTTATGTATGTGCATTAGATTTAAAGCTTTTTCAAATGGATGTTAAGTCTACATTTTTAAATGGTTATATAAAGGAGGAAGTTTATGTAGAACAACCTCCTAGTTTTGATGATTTAGATTTTCCAAATCATGTTTTCAAATTGCATAAGGCATTATACGGTTAAAACAAACACCTAGAGCATGGTATGAAAGGCTTACTACATTCTTATTAAACCATGGATTTATCAGAGGACAGGTAGATAACACATTGTTCATTAAATCAAAATCCAAGAACACATTACTTGTGCAAATTTATGTAGATGATATTATATTTGGATCTAGTGATGAATCTCTATGCAAGTACTTTGAGAAGCTCATGCAGGGAGAGTTTTAAATGAGCATGATGGGAGAGCTCAACTATTTTCTTGGATTACAAATTAAGCAAGGCAAAGAAGGCACACACATTTGTCAAGCAAAATATACCAAAGAATTGATGAAGAAATTTGGATTCGACAATGCCAAACCACTGTCCACTCCAATGAGCACATCCACAAGTTTAGACAGTGATAAGGAAGGTAAGAAAGTTGATCAGAAACTTTATAGAGGCATGATAGGTTCATTACTGTATTTAACTGCCAGTAGACCTGATATTTTGTTTAGTGTATGCATGTGCGCAAGATACCAGTATGATCCCAAAGAATCCCATCTAATATCTGTTAAAAGAATATTTAGATATTTAGCTAAAACTCATGATCTAGGTCTATGGTATCCAAAATCATGTGAAATTAGTTTAGTTGGATATTCTGATGCTGACTATGCTGGATGCAAACTAGATAGAAAAAGCATCAGTGGTGGTTGTCAATTTCTTGCAGGATGCTTGATTTTGTGGTCCTTAAAGAAGCAAAATTCAGTAGCACTATCAACAGCTGAAGTTGAATACGTAGCTGCTAGAAGTTGTTGCACTTAACTCTTATGGATCAAACAACAGCTTGAGGACTATGGATTGCACATCAAGACCATCCCATTGCTGTGCGACAACACAAGTGCGATAAATCTCACGAGAAATCCAGTACAGTACCCCAGGACGAAACACATAGAGGTCAGATATCATTTTATTAGAGATCATATAGCTAATAGTAACATAAATATTTCTTTCATCGATACTCTGAATCAGTTAGCAGATATCTTTACAAAGGCCTTACCTGAAGAGAGATTTATGTCTCTTAGAAGGGAATTAGGTATATGTAATTTGTGATAGATATGTCTGCATGTAACTGAAATAATAATTTTCAGAATAACACTGGCTCTTCCCACTAAAATTTAAGCAAAACCTTTAAGTGTGTGTGTCATAAATTGCCATGGCACTTCAGATATAATTCTTTATCACTTGTGTAACCTTCTCCTCTATTGTCGTCATCCGTATTTAATGCTCTGGTGTTTCAAAAAGCAACTTTATGACCTGCCGTTAAATCCGTAATCCATGCCTATCAATTTCCTCTCTCTCTCTCTCATCTCCTTCGACTTGCCTACTCGCGAAACCCTTACCGATTCCAGACTCTCCTCTGTGTGATTTTGAAGGATCTCTCTGTTCCAATGAAAATCTCTTGAGGGCTTCTGTTCCTTTCTTCCCTACGATCCTCCAAAAACTTTCTCTGTTCGATTTCATGGCTGCTTTTGGGAGTTCTGGCACCGTAGGTGGTTACAGCGTCACCTTTCCCACGACGAAGCAGTAGGAACGATTTGCAACAGTCAAGGTCAAGCTATGTGGGAACATGGCAGTGGACATTGAAGATCTTGAGAAGCATAGGATGCATAGTATTGTGGAAGCTATTCAGAGGATGAAATGGTCGAGGCTAGTTATAGTTTCTGAGCCGAGCTATCTGGACCTAGCCAAGGCATTCTACACCTGCCTGAAGACAGAAGAAGATGGGTCCCTTTCCTCCACAGTTAATGGTACCCGCATTCTCATCACCTATGATCTTCTGGAGAGGCTATTTGGTGTGTCTACCGTCGGTCGCAGTGGGGTAGACAGTGTGGATATTCATGCTAAAGGTTTAGGCATCATCGAAACAGAGTACAAGCTGAAAGATGGTAAAATAGATATCAACCAGTTGAACGCATTCAACAGAATCCTTCACTTCATAGTCTATCAGATTCTAGTGCCAAGTAGTGCCACAATCTCAACTTGCCCTAAAGCCGACTCTGACATGATGTTTTGGGCAATCCAGAATCAGGACATCAATATGGCTCAAGTAATTTTTGAAAGGATGAAATTTGTTGCAGAGATGATATGGGACAAGAAGAACAATTTGAATGTATCACTCCCTTATGCCCATTTGCTGACAAAGATTTTCAAGGAGTATGTCAATGATTTGAATGGAGAGGTGATGAAGAAGATGGTCAGCCCATTCGTTCTAGGAATCTGAAGAAGAGTGGCTTCTCTCTAGTAGGAAGCACTTGGACCAAGAGCTCTGTGGCAGAGGGAGAAGCAATTATTGGTGAAGCCCCTGAAATTCCAGTGGTCCAAGAAGATGAAGCAGCAGTCAGATAGAAGAACCAGTTGCAAGTGCAAGAAGAATATAGGAGATAGCTCCGGAACATATTGAGCCATTTGGGCAACCATCTGGAGTTGAAACCCCCTCAACAGTCATTGCATCTATTATTGAACAAGTTTTAGAGACTGTTGCTCATATTGAGGGGGAGCAGGAAGAGACTCATGAAGAAATCATCCCAAATATTCTTGTTGAAGATGTTCTCATAGAAGGAAGTCACGAAGCAGTTATTCCAGAAGTTGTGGCAACATGCCACAGTGAGGATGTGCAAATGGAAGATGGTGTGTTGACCTACTGTCCCAATTCTTCAAACTGGCTGTTCTGGGAACGGGATCTAGTGTCGACCTGCTCTGAGAGTGTGTCGACCTGGGTAGGCTTGATTTCTGAAAAACTGCCACTCGTGTCGACACACTCTTGACATGTGTCGACACAGTCTCAACATTTTTACACATTTTGCCTTTGAATCTGTGTTGATGTGTCGACACCATTGATGGGTGTGTCGACACATCTTTTGCATAAAAATGTTTGTACCTGAAAAATAAACACATATATCATTAGTTAAATGATTTATCATGACCATAAATGATAAGTGTGGTTTGAACAATACTTTTTGAACATGAATTTCAGGTATGATGTTTTTGACATGTTTCAATTAAATTGCTTTAAGAACACCTCTTGTCATCATCAAAATAGGAGGGAAATGATATGAATTTGCATTCAACCCAACAATCTCCCCCTTTTTGATGATGGCAACATTAAATCTATATTTCAATGTGGTTTTGATGAAGTGTGATTTTAAGCAATTTTTGATTGTTTAAATTTTTGTTTTCCTTTTTGTTCATACTTGTCAAGGACCTTTTGATATTGTTCAGTAACAATTGATTATGTGTTTGTGAGATACAGTGTTACTTGAAATTAGAAATTTTGTGCACACAAGTCAAACAATTGGACAAGTATTCAAACACAAAGACAAAGATTTGCATTCACAATCACAATACTTTGCATTGAAGCCAAACAACCATTTCATTTCATTCAAAAGATCATTACATCAAAATATTCATCAAAATATTACATTCAAGTCATTCATTCTTCTCCCCCTTTGACATTATCAAAACAAATGTACATTAGGTAGAAGATGGAGGAGGAGGAGGAATTGGAGCAAGAAGAATCTCAATGTCTGACAATCTTTTGTCCATTGACTTCATGCTTGACTTTATCTGTTCATGGATAGTTGTCAGCCTAGTGTGAAGATAATGCTCCATTCTATCAGAATGCTCTATCAAGGTGCTTTGAGTTCTTTTCAATTCATCTGAAACAGGTTGAGAACGTGATGAAGATCCATCTGACCAACCAGGCCTTGAAATAATCTTTACTTCCTTGTGCAAGGTTGAGATCTCTTTACCAATGTGTTCATTGAAGTTTTTCATGCTTTCCAAATCATCAGCTAGATGAGCAAGCTGAGAAAGAGTTTCTGTAGTGTTGAAGACATCTGCTTGGGAATTTGCCAAAATTCCCTGAAGTACAACTTCTAGCTTTTGTTAGTGCTCTTTCAGCTCAAGATAGGAATCTCCCAGAGTGCCTATAAGTCTGTTGAATCTCTGAGCTGCATAATCTGAAGCTGCCTTCTGCTCAATAAATTTAGCTGACACTGTGTTCTCTAGTCTTTGAACTCTCAATTCAAATTGGTCTGACATTGTTTGAATGGTGGAGTTCAATGTATCAAATTTAGCATTGAGGAAAGAGAACAATTCTGGTGGAATTGAGGACCCACCAGAAGAAGTGGATGATTGGAATGTAGAGGAGAAATGTGGAGGTTCAAAAGTATGTGTCAAGGAAGAGGAAGGATCAGCTTGAGGTGGAATAGGGGTTTCAAGCTGAATGCCACCTTAGGAGTGATATGAGGCTGGTCCTCATCCATTAGAGGCTGATCCTCTGGCAGGTGAACTTGTTCCTCTTGAACTTGAGGCTGGCCCTCATGATGTGGAGGCTGACCCTCCTGATCTTGGTCTCCTTGAGCTGGAGGCTGGTCCTCTTGTGCTTGGGGCTGATCCCCTTGAACCTGAGGCTGGTCCTCCTGAGCTTGAGGGGCCTCAACCACAATTGGCCCTCTTCTAATTTGATTTCCCTCCAATCTAAATCCCATAAACTTTTGGATATTCTTAAAAGTGTAGATGTTTGACTTGGGAATAGATTGGGACTTCTCATTTTCCAAGGGCACACCAAAGTGCTGGAACACTGAGGTCAGATGTGCTCCATAAGGAAGAGATCTCTTTAGGTCTGTTCTTGTAGTTTCAGAGATGACTTGATAGAGAATCACATGAAGGTTGATCTTGATGTCTTTGCCATGCAATAGAGGATGAACCTCTGGATGTCTGTCAATCTATCCCTTCCACCACCTTGAGGGGTAATTATGGTGGTCAAAATGTGGTGGATGACCCTTAACACAGGTGGAAATGTATTGGCATTGAACCTGGTTACATAGGTCTGTTTTGGATCTGATGCATCTGCAGGAAGGCCTATCAAGATGGAATAGGCTTCATGTAAATCAAATTCAAACTCATGGTAGTCAGCCCCCTCATCTGGCACTTTGAAAATGGAGGCAGCTACTGCAGTTGGCATGTCTATGGCTATTCCCTTGACTTTGGATTCAAATCCTTCTTCTGTGCAGGTGAGGTTCTTGTAGAATTCTCTAACTAATCTTGGATAGCAGACTTGAAATTCAAAAATAAAGGGTATCCAAGATTGAAAGGAAAAATAGGTTTGAATTTCAGGAAGAGAGTTTGCTAGTTGGATGTCTGAAAGGTCTAGAATTCTAGGCTTTAAAATCAACTTGGCTGCACTTACTGATTCTGAGGGAATGTCCTCTTGAGACTCAGAAGAAGAAGAGGAAGATGATTCCTCAGGTTTGTCAGAGGAGTCGCCCGAAATCTCTGGTCTAGGGTTTGAAACATGACTACCTCTGCCTGAAGTGGAGGTCCTACCTCTCTTGGATGCCCTGTGAGGTGCAGAAGAAGATCCTGGTTGCTCGGCAGGATCGTTTCTTCTCTTGGTTCTTCTTTCCAACTGCTCAACTGGAACCTCTGCCGGAACGGGCCTGGAAGATGCCCTTGATCTGGCGCCATGCCGGGGACCCAATTTCCGGACCATGGTGCTAGGGTTGGAGTGGAAATTGAAGAAGATGGAAGATTTGGGAGGGGATTGAAGAGTGGATGTGATTTAGAGAGGAAATGGTGGAGTTTCTTGCCGAAAACAATGAGAAAGAGGGTCGTCGGGTCGACCTGATGCCCAAAAGGGGTTTCAGTGGTACCCTGTCCCGCAGGAACAACAAGGGGTAATCATAAACCCTAACGGCCTAAAAAGGATTCTGGCAAGGGGTGTGTCGACACATGAAGAGGGTGTGTCGACCTGACCCAGATTGTGTGTCGACACGGGTCACAATGTGTGTCGACACGGCCTTGATGAAAATTTGAATTTTTAAGAGGAAATTTTGAGAAATTTGGGGACATCTTTATAATGATAAATAATGAGAGGAATTATCATTTCAAGGATTTTTAAGAGGCTTAAAAATTCATTTGTTATATTTTGCAAAAATTCATCACAGTTCAAGTTTTTCAAACAATTTCCAACAGGATATTAGCATTCCAAGACTTGAATCAACAAAATGATAAATTGAGGGATATAATGTATCTAACAATCAACCAAAAACTACCATGTTTCTCAATTTTCAAGAATTAAAGATGTCATCTAGACCAAATACAGCTGTGTTGAAAGTAAAACACAAACTTAAAGAACAACTTGATGAAGGAAGAAGATGATTCTTTCTAAACAAATCTCCAATAATTTTCTTATTTTTGTTCTTTTAACAAACTATCAAATGATATAAATCACTTTCACTCAAGTACTAGTGCTTTTTACACACCATAGTCCCTGGATACTTAAGATTTAGTCATTGTCAAGTCTCAAAGGGGTAAATGATGACCTTTTGACATGAAAATATACGTTTTGTAGATGCCAATATTTCCAGTTACTTAGTCATCATCAAAAAGCGTAGCACATTTTTGCTTAGTTTTGAATTTATTTTCAATTTTGATCCCCTCTGAACAGAGTTAGCAATAGTGCTTCATGACATGCATGGCACTTCATTCATTGTGAAGGTGTGCAGTTTCTCAGCACAAGTGCCATTGCTCTGTTGGATTTGACAAGATTTTGGAGAGTTTGTGAGATAGAATTCAAATATATCCAGTCATCAGTTGCAAATAAGGAAATGTTTTAAGTTCAAGGCACAAATTGTTATTCAGTCTAGGAAGAGATCTGAATTTCTGTGGATTGAGAGACATAGTTGAAAGTTGATTAGTAAAAATATAATAAATCACTCAAGGTTCATTTTGTGACTCTAGACTTTAGAATGAGGACATCATGCAAGGAATTGATGAAATGCAAGAGGGGTTTTGAATTTTGCAAAGAGATGACTTGTGAATTTTCTAGCTCCCCCTGAGATGATGATTTCAACCATTTGTCATCAAAATAAAGATATGCAATTTTGAAATCATAAAGAAATTTTCTTCTTGGATAACAAGAACTTCTCCTCAACAATTGCATATTCATTTCTTGGTACTTGGCGGAGACACATACTCTCGCATAGTGAAAGTGTCCAGACAAGCATAACCTGTCCTTCTCCAAGTCACCATTTGATATACCAAGAAACTTCAATGCAATAAGAGTTGAAGAATTCATTGCCAAAAAGGAAATGGAAGTTAAAACTGTGCAAGTTTTGAAATCAGAAAAGAAATTCTCTTTGAACAATAAAAGCTCCCCCTCAACTATTGCATATTAACTTCTTAGTACTTGGCGGAGACATATACTCTCGCATAGTGAAAGTGTCCAGACAAGCATAACTTGTCCTTCTCCAAATCACTATTTGATATACCAAGAAGTTTCAACACAATCAGAAGTGGAAAATTTATTGTAAAAAGGGAAATAGAATTGAAAGTGAGAGAGATATGAACAATGTAGCTTGAGGAAGCAAGGAGTTATGAAATGCAAAGAACTCCCCCTTAGACAATGCATAGCACTCAACCCAAACCTTAAGAGAGATCAAGAAGGTGGACATTTACAAAGACCAAGTTCTCTCCTTAAAGATGAAAATCTGTTTTCAGGAAGGGGTTTAGTGAATATGTCTGCAATTTGTTTTTCAGTTTCAATAAAATGGAGTTCAAAAGATTTCTTTGCAACCTCATCTCTCAAGAAATGATGCTTAATTTCAATGTGTTTTGTTCTGGAGTGCTGAATGGGGTTTTTAGACAAATTTATGGCACTAGTGTTATCACATAGGATGGGTACACACCCTAAATCTTGGTTGTAATCAAGAAGTTGATGTTTCACCCAGAGAATCTGAGTTCCATATCTACCTGCAGCAACATACTCAGCCTCTGCGGTTGACAGAGCAACTGAATGTTGCTTCTTAGAAGCCCAAGAGATAAGGCACCCACCTAGAAATAAACACAAGCCACTAGTGCTTTTTCTATCTAACTTACACCCAGCATAATCAGCATACAATAGGCAAACAATTTTAACTTGCAACCAGCAGGATACCAAATTCCTAAGTCACATGTTCCAACAAGATATTTAAAAATTCTTTTCACCGCAAGCATATGACTTTCTTTAGGATTAGATTGGAGTCTAGCACATAAGCACACACAAAACTGAATGTCAGGTCTAGAAGTAGTAAGGTAGAGCAGAGAGCCAATCATACCTCTGTAGGTCTTTGGATCTACTGACATACCAGATGGGTCTTCTTCTAGCTTAGCATTTATTGCAATGGGTGTGCTTGAGTGTTTAAGGTTCTGAAAGTCAAACCTTTTCAGTAGCTCCTTGACATATTTGGTTTGACTGATGAAGATTCCTTCACTTGTTTGGTTCACCTGCAATCCCAAAAAGAATGTTAAATCTCCCATTAAGCTCATTTCAAATTCATTCTTCATTTGATTTGAAAATTCAGTGCAAAGGCCTTTATTAGTTGATCCAAATATTATGTCATCAACATAAATTTGGACCGCAATTATTTGATTTTTTACTGTTTTTGTGAACAATGTTTGATCAACATTACCTCTAGAATATCCTTTTTCAAGTAAAAAGGAACTCAAACGATCATACCAAGCTCTTGGAGCTTGTTTAAGACCATAGAGTGCCTTATTAAGCTTGAAAACATGGTTAGGATATTTTCATTTTCAAATCCAGGAGGTTGTTCAACAAAAACATTTTCCTTTATATATCCATTTAGAAATGCACTTTTGACATCCATTTGAAAGACTTTGAATTTCATGGAGGATGCAAAAGCAAGGAAAATTCTCACAGCTTCTAGTCTAGCTACAGGGGCATAAGATTCTTCAAAGTCAATTCCAAATTCTTGGTTATACCCCTTTGCAACTAGCCTAGCTTTGTTTCTTATTACTTGACCAGCTTCATTCAATTTATTTCGGAAAACCCATCTAGTGCCAATCACTGTTTGGTCACTAGGTCTAGGCACTAATTCCCACACTTGATTTCTTTCAAATTGATGAAGTTCATCATGCATGGCATTAATCTAATCAGAACTGGATAAGGCTTCATCAATTGACTTGGGTTCAATTTGGGAAATTAGAGCTAGTGAGTCTTCTTTAATGTTTTGCAAGAAGGATGATCTGGTCCTAACTGTATCATTTAAGTTGCCAACTACACTGTCTAATGGGTGATCTCTTAGAAAACGAGGTTCAGAAATTACCTGTTGAGAAGTGCCCACTTCTGGAGCAATATTACCTGAACCACTTGAAGATGGTGAGTTGTTGTTCAGGTTCTCTTCAATGTTGTTAATCTCCTCAACGGTTGGTGAAGAGTCCACAATGAGGTCATCCTCTTCATTGTCTTGTTTTTCCCTGAAAGATTTAGAATTATTAGTGGAAAAGGAATTTTCATCAAAAATAACATGTGGTGATTCTTCAACAGTTTTGGTTTTCAATATGTACACTTTGAAAGCACTTGACACTTCAGAATAGCCCAGGAAGATAGCTTCCTGACTCTTAGCATCAAACTTGTCAAGGTTTTCTTTGTTGTTATTGTGTACAAAACACTTGCACCCAAAAGTTTTGAAATAAGAGACAGTTGGCTTTTTTTTTTTCAACAATTCATAGGGGGTTTTTCTGATATTTGGTCTGACCAAAGCTCTGTTTAGGATGTGATTGGCTGTGTTAACAACTTCAGCCCAGAAGGATTTGGGCAGATTACTCCCTAAGAGCATGGATCTAGCCATTTCCACAAGAGTTCTATTCTTTCTTTCCACAACTCCATTTTGTTCTGGAGTTCTAGGTGAAGAAAACTTGTGAAATATTTGCAATTCAGCACATAGATCAGAAAAGGATGTGTTATCAAATTCACCCCATGATCAGTTAAAATGTTTTTAATTTTAAATGGATAAGTTGTTAAGATAGTGGTACAGAAATTCCTGAATTCAAGGCATGCATCACTTTTGTGGGATAGAAAAATAACCCAGGTAAATCTAGTAAAGTCATCAATGATTACAAACCCATATCTCTTGCCACTTAGGCTTAGAACTCTTGTTGGCCCAAAGAGGTCCATGTGAAGAAGTTCTAGTGGCTTGGATGTGAGTACTTCATTGAAGGCTTTAAAGGATTTCCTAGTTTGTTTTCCTTTAGCACAGATCCCACAAATTTGACCTTCAACACTAGAAAAAGATTCAGGAAGACCTTTAACCAGATTCAATCTTAACAACTTATTCAAAGTTCTGAAACTTGCATGGCCAAGTCTTTGTGCCAAGTCCATGCAATTTCATCTTTATTTGCTACAAAACAAAGATTTTCAGAAAAGTTTTTATTTAGGTTGATCATGTAAACATTGTTTTCTCTTTTTCCAAAGAATTTGATTTTATCAGTTGATGAATCAATTATCTTGCAAAAATCAGATTAAACACAACTTTGTGACCTTTGTCACATAGTTGGCTGATACTGAGCAAATTATAATCAAGTCCATCAACTAACAAAACATTATCTACTGAGTTTGAAGAAGTTTGACCAACCTTACCAGATCCAATGATCTTTCCTTTATTTTTACCTCCAAAGGTGACTGACCCTCCCTCCTTTTCAATTAGACAGAAAATTTGGCTCTATCTCCAATCATGTGTCGTGAATACCCACTATCAAGAAACCAAACATTGGTGTTGGGTGCACGACCTTCCTGCACAAAGATCAATAGAGAGAAGATTTTGGTACCCAAACAGAGTTGGGACCATCAGTATGATTGAGCACAGATATCAAATCCTTTCTCACCCAAATTTGATTTGTTTTTGACTTTTGTTTTGGTACTTTAGTGTTTTCAGCCTTTTTCTCTTTGTTCTTTCTTTTAGGAATGAAAGCACCAAGATCTCTATTTTTGGGAGGAGGGAGTTTTTCATTTGAAAATTTGAGTTCAGAGGAGGAGGTGGAATCCATGGATTGTGTTGGTACATCAAGAAATTTGGATAAGGGTATTGAGGATAATACCAACAGGGATTTTCATACCATTGGTTCCAAGGATTAGTCCAATTTTCTTGAAGTGTTGTCTTGGAGGTCCAAGGTTTTTCATGGATTATTTCTTTTCCCTTTTTCTTATTTTCAGATTTTTATTTGAATTTTTGGTTGAGTTGTTTGTGATTTTTGGTGTTGAGCAGGTCGACCTCTCCTGTACTGGTGTCGACACAACAACCACAGAAGTCTTCTTCTTGTGGACTGGTGTCGACCTGTCAGGGGACTGTGTCGACCTGATAGTCTTCTTTTGTTTTTGGGTTTTTGATTTGTTTTGAGTTTTGTTTGGGGTTTGTTTGCTGTTGTTGGATTTCAGTGTTTTCCAGATTAGGACCCTTGACAAAATTAATTAGTGGTGCTTTTCCCTTTTCTCACCAGATTTGTCTTTTTGGGGTTTCTTCTTGTTGAATCCTAATCCATGAGATGTGGTTGTCATGTTGGATCCTAGCAATGCCTCTAGGTTATCTTGGCCTTTTGTGAAGGTTTGGATAACCTCCTCCCTTTCCTTTAGCTGGTTTTTAAGAGCTTCAATTTCTTCAATTTTCTGTTGTTTTTCTTGTTTTTCAATTTCCAGCTTTTTATTTAAGTTTCTGAATTCTTGGGAGGCCTTTTGAGAGACAAGTTTCAGTTCATCAATTAGGTTTAGGAGATTCTCTTTTTCTTCAAGCAAGTCTGTTACTTCAGATTCCAGTTCACAGATTCTATTGTTTGAAGATTGGTTATGGTAGAGATTTTCAATTTTCTTTTTGATGTGTTTATTTTCTTTTCTCATTTCAGAATATCTTTCAACTAATTCTGCATACACATCCTGCCAATCTTCAACACTATAGTCTTCAAAGGAAGTATTTACCTTTCCATCTGTGTTGTTGGCCATGAAGCAAACCTCCTCACTTTCCGAGCTTGAGGTTTTCTTCTCTTCTTCTTCCTCACTTGCGTCTTCGTCAGACCAAGTGGCCACCATGGCCTTTGGCTTCTTGTACCTCTGGAATTTCTTATGCTTTTCCTTCTTGTTCTCAGGACACTCTCCCTTGGCTTGTTGCACCTGTAACAGATAACATTTTCATCAGGTTTATGATTCTTATTGAAATTGGAAGAGGAAGTGTTCTTCTTACCTGAGGGAAATTTCTTTTCCCAGTCATTTTCCCTTTCCTATATTTCAAAAATTTCCTGAATTGTCTGGTCATGAGGGCAATCTCATCCTCATTCGACTCAGATTCTTCAGAACTTGTCTTATCCTGATTTTTATCTTTGTTGCTTGAAGAGGCTTTGAGTGCCATAGGCTGGTCTTAATGATGTGTTCTTCATTTCTTTTTAAGTTTATTTCATATGTCATTAAAGATCCAATCAATTCATCCAAAGAAATTTTGGACAAATCTTTTGAATCTTCAATAACAGTGGCCTTGGTATGCCAAATTGAAGAAAGTGAACGAAAATTGTTCTTACCAAGTCTGCATCAGTATACTCCTTACCCAAAGCCTTGAGTCCATTGACTATCACCATGAATCTGGCAAACATTTCAGAAATAGATTCATTAGATTTCATCATAAAGAGTTCATATTCTGAAACTAAATGTTTGCCTTGGTCTCCTTGACCTGAGATGTTCCCTCATAGAGTAATTCGAGTTTATCCCACATCTCTTTGGCAGATTTGCACATAGAGATTCTCGAATACTCCTTGGGATGGACAGCACACTGAATCATGTTCATGGCACTATAATTCAGTGTAGCTTTCCTTATCTGTTCCCTTGTCCAGGTATCTTCTTCTCCCTGGTTCTCATAGGGACCCACCTCTACAACTTTCCAGATCTCATAGTTCTGGGCCCTTAAAAACACTTGCATTCTGTTCTTATAAGAATAGTCCAAACCTTAAAGAATGGTCCTATTTATGGAATGGCCCTCAGCTATGAAACCCTTTGAGTCCATGACACTTAAGTAAATGCACAGAGAAAGAGTTAAACAAGCAAGCAAACAAACAAGCAAACAATCAAACACTCAATACTCAGAAACAAAAACTGCTCAGTTCAAATCAGATCGATGTAAACCCGCTCTGATACCAATTGAAGGATCGAAATGAATGTGTGGAAAAGATCTAGAAGGGGGGGATGAATAGATCTTAGCCACTTTTGCGGAAGCTTAAGTAATTTGAAACTATTTAGAATCAGAGGCAATGTTATCAGTGAAAAACTACAGATCTGATTAGATTTGAGTGAGTTGAAAAACTTAGATGTGAAGCAAGTTGATTAAGTGAATTAAAAACGGATCCTATGCAAGCATCTAGCGGATGAATCAATCAAACCACAGAAGACAAATGCACAAGGATTTTTTAGGTGGTTCGAAATCACCCAAGTGATTCCTACATCCACCCCTCACAACCCGTGAGGCTTCACTAACACAACTGGGCTACACACCCAAGGAGCCTAACAACTCCAACACTTCAGAGCATACAACTCACACGACCTCTAGAGCAAGACTACTCTAGAACACTGAGCAAGACTGCTCAAACCAACCTTGAGCTTGACAACTCAAACTGAGCTCGACGGCTCACAACAAACTGAGCACAATGCTCACACTAAACTTGCTAGACACCAACTTAAGACTAAGATCCTCTAGCAACAGATCTAGTCGAAATTTGAGAACTTAAAGAGAGTTATGCAGAAGCACTTGCATAATCTCAAAAGATATCTCAGAAGAACAGAAGAAAAGATAAATTGTATTGAAAGGCTTCGTTCTTCAGTGTACTCCCTTGTAGAAGCTTGAATTGGGAAGGAACTTGTGAAGCTTGAAGTCCAAGTCGATGCTCTGCAATCTGAGAAGTTGGATCTTCCTCGAATTCTTCACCAAAGGAGTCTTCTACAGGATCTGCCTCCTTGGAATGCTTCAGAGGAGTCTTCAGGAATCAAATTCCAATTCCCACACCTTGAATTGGTGGAAATTGGTCTTCTGGAAGCACTTGGAGAGCAGAGGAAGAAGACACGAGCTCTTACTGGCCGCCAGGAGCTTTTTGGAGGCTCTAGAGAGTTGGGTCTCTTGTCTTATGTGAAGGCTGGCCAAAAAGACCTTTTATATCCTTAGGATTCCAAAGATACCCTTTTGGGGTACAAGGGCACGCATTCCTAGGAAGATTCTGATCGCCCTAGAAGGACACGTGGCAGCCATCAACTTTAGGATGAAAAGTTTCCGTAGTGTGTCGACCTGCCCTGGTGGTAGTGTCGACACACTGTCCAGAATATGTAAGAAGCTGTTCTGGGAAGAAGGTCCCGTGTCGACCTGCTCTTGAGTGTGTCGACCTGCTGTCCCAAATCTGCAAACTGGCTGTTCTGGGAACTGGGTCTAGTGTCGACCTGCTCTGAGAATGTGTCGACCTGCTGTCCCAATTCTTCAAACTGGCTGTTCTGGGAACGGGATCTAGTGTCGACCTGCTCTGAGAGTGTGTCGACCTGGGTAGGCTTGATTTCTGAAACTGCCACTCGTGTCGACACACTCTTGACATGTGTCGACACAGTCTCAACATTTTTACACATTTTGCCTTTGAATCTGTGTTGATGTGTCGACACCATTGATGGTGTGTCGACACATCTTTTGCATAAAAATGTTTGTACCTGAAAAATAAACACATATATCATTAGTTAAATGATTTATCATGACCATAAATGATAAATGTGGTTTGAACAATACTTTTTGAACATGAATTTCAGGTATGATGTTTTTGACATGTTTCAATTAAATTGCTTTAAGAACACCTCTTGTCATCATCAAAATAGGAGGGAAATGATATGAATTTGCATTCAACCCAACTTGGCTCTCCCCCGTCTGTGTCCCTCCATTCATCACTCTGCCTCTTGGATTGATGGATGGGGCAGATCTAGCATTGTGGCTGTCTCGGCGCCATGTTCTTCTTTTCCCAGAACAGATGGCTAAAGCTAATGATGTCTTCTATATCAAACCCATGGTACCATTCAGCCTCTGGGTCCCTGTCTTCCTTCTCTTTCCTGGGTGGGTGCTCTAGTGCCCTGTATGTGGCATGGGGGCCATATGCCGGAGAAATTTTTTACCATTATGTCGTGCTGTGACACTCTGCCTCGACCACCACCCTGTTATACCCAGGTTGGGTTGGGCCTCTGACGAGTGCCACCAGAGTGTCCAATGTGAGCGGTTCCACGATCGGCCTTGAGAGTGGAGGTGCTGGATGACCACGCTTGGATTTCTCTCTATAACCCAGTCTCACCGGCTGTTCATTACAAGTCTGGGATGGGCTTGACGATGCCTTGTAGTGCTGCCCTAGACCCTTGCTTCCTCGTAGCCCAACTCATCATGATTTGCCACCCCTTAGTGTTTACTGGCTCCTCCTCTTGACTGAGTTGACCTGTGCTAAACTAGCCTCTTGTTTGGAATGGAATGAATAGCCCAAGGATATAATCTAGCAGCCGGAGACAACGGGCTTGTTGGCGGGCCAAACAGCTGGGAGGAGGGTGTCATTGATGGCGTCAACTGTGTGAGCAGTGGCTATGCTTTTGACTTTAATGATTCGTCCTTGGAAAGGGAATTTGAGACATTGATGTGCAGTGGATGGTACGGCTCCAAGTGCTTCTAACCATGGGCACCCCAGGATGGCTTTGAACATGGGGTCAATGTCAAGTACATAGAAGTCCACGGTGACAGCGAGCGGCCCCAGTTCGGCTTGTACAGTCACCATGTTGTGGCAAGATCTTCTAGAGTTATCATACGCGGCTATGGTGGTTGGCGTTGGTTTCAACAACCCTTCTGACACATCGTAGGCCCTCAAGGTACTCAGTGGGTAGACGTTTATTGACGCCCCAATGTCGACCGGTGCTGCCCCTACTGCCACATGATTGACGACTAGGGTAACACAGAGCGGGAGCCTCCTGGCTTCTGGGGGTGCTAGTGCACTCGGCAGTTTGTTGGCGAGCATGTCCTCATTCACCACTACCCTTTGTAGAAAATTCTCAATGCCTCCTGATGCTCCTTGGATCTTTTCATCAACTCCGTATGGAATCTTGGCTAGCACATGGTCAAGATGCTGAGGATATCATAGTGGGTCCCAGTAATGGCTTATCACACCCCCCCTCGTCTTATGGTTGCTGCTGAGGTGAGGTTGTTGCTGAGGTGGTTGCAGGACCTGTTGGGGATTGCCTTGGCTAGTGGAGGTAGTGGAGATGGGTGGATACGGGAGACAGAAGACTCGTCCGCTCCGCAGGGTAGTTGGTTGGTTAGCAGGTTGTATGGTAGAGGACAATGTGGCGGCTGAAGGTTGGTCCAGCCCAGGTGGTGGCAAGATGATGGGTGTGGGAGTGGTTATGACGGGTGGTGGTAGCGTGGAGACGGGTGGAGCAAGGGATGTGGTAGGTGGTAGAATAATGGAGGGCATAGCGACTGGCGCGGGTGTTGCAGCCGATGGGCAGTATGATAGCGTTGGCCTGGGAAACTAAAGGAGGGATTGACTGGGGAGTCGTGTTGGCTAGTTGTATTGTTTGGGATTGTTGAGGATATGGGTAATTAATGGCCATCATATGCTGAACATTAGGTTCATCATCATACATCCAGTTCGCTTGAGGAGGGGGGTGGTGGATGATAGGATTCACTTGGGCTGGTTGCCGTGGTGGATTGGGAGCTGGCGGGTGGTTCGGAAAGGGGTTATGGACAATCCCCAGGTCCTACAATGGCTGTTGTTGCTGCTGTTGTTGACGGGGTGGTTGACGCTGCTGCCTCTGTTGTTGCTGCTACCTCTGCCTTTCTTTGATGGCTTCGATCACTTGTCGGAGAGCTATCCAATCTAACCGGTTCTGCTCATGAAGGTCATACACCAGATCCTTGAACGTGAAGCACTGCTCAATAGTGTGACTTGGTTGTCGATGGAACATACAGTATTTTGTCTGGTCCACACTTGGATTCAATGGCCTTTCCGGAGGGAGCTTGATGGCATCTGTGGAGACCAAGGCCAAGAAGATGTCGGAGAGTCTCTTAGGGAGTGGTGGGTACTGAGTTCTCCTTGGACTTAGGGGACGTCTTTGTTGAGTGCCATCAGGAGATGGTACTTGGTTCTATTGGGGCTGTTGGCCTTGTGGAGGGTTGGTGCAGTTTTGACCCTGGGCAGTGTAAGGTTGATGGTTGTTGTTTTGATCGGCAAGGTTGAATGCACTCACTTGCTCATTTACTTGGACACCCTCGGTGATTGGCCCCTGAGGTTTTCTTGAAGCGGGACTTCTGAGGTTCGAACATGGAGTGTATAGGGGAGTCCTTGAGTTGGGTTTGGATGAACCGGGCCCGACTGTAGAGTTGGTGCATGGTGGTGATATCATTCATTGCTAGGATGTTTTTATAGGCATGGGTTGCATTGGAAATGATGATTTTGACTTTTTCTCCCTCCAAAAGGTACTCAGGGACCCGTGTGGCCATCTACCTCCACATGTCGGCATAAGTGGCAAACTCCTCATCCGACTTCATCTTTTCTGCCATGAGATCCGTAAGAGAATATTCTGGCCCAACCCTATCTTGGAATTGTACAAGGAATTTTGCTTTCACTATGGCGAAGTCCTTTGCATCCTCGGTAGCAAGGAATAGAACCAGCCTAGCACAGGCCCGTCCAATGACCGGCGGAACAGATATACCATCAACTGGCGGTCATGCTGGTAGGGTGCGGACTCATAGATGAAATCCTTGTTGTGGATATAGGGGTTGCCAGAGCCATTGTACTTACGGTGCTTTGGCAGTTCGGGTGGAGATGGGACCCATAGGCCATTGAAATTAGGCATGTGAACATCATGGTGCTGCCTAGGGTCGACCTACCTTCGCAGCTCTTGCAGTTCTTTCTTGATGGACGCCCACTCAAACATCATGTTGAGAGTGGCAGATGGTTGAGCATACAAGGAGGAGGCATGGGATACCGGCCTGGTGCACGGCTCCAGCTGTGGTGGATGGCAAGGGAGGTAAGGGGGAGACCGGGGCCTCGACTCACGTGGATGGTAGTGCTCAGATACAAAGGGAGTGAATCGAATGGCCCGCGGCTGGATAGGAGTGTTGTCGGCTGGTCCCGTGACAATGCGGGGGCTGGAGGTAGATGCCATGGGGCGAGAGGCGCCCGCTCTAGGTGAGGGTGATGAGGCGGCCTTTCCTTTGAGGGCCGTCATGAGATTTTGGATTTGAGATGGATCAAGCTAAGGAATTAGGCGCATGAGTTGAGTAGCTTGATCGTATGCCTTAGGAGGATGAACATTTAGTGACGGGCCTCCATCGTCGGGATGAGGACTCTCATTGGCATGGACTGTGGCGACCCAAGGGCTGGTCGACTCATCGAGGAGATCATGAGGAAGAGATTCCTCATAGTCTTGGGAAGTCTAAAAGGCAGCATCTTGATTCTCATTGCTATAGATCGGGTTCAGATAGGACTCCATATTTGGGAAGTGGGCGCACCAAGATGGGGAAAGCCTGTCCAGACTTAAGCAACAACCTAACCTAGATGGACACCTAGTTTCCTAAACAGACAATCCTATGCAAACAAAAGAAAGAGAAGACATCTCACCCAAAGCAAGCAGTTGGCAATGATGATGGTTTCTTTTATTTGGTTTAGGTTTGCCTTTTAATGAGTTGATCTTTTAGTAAGTTCCCTCAAAAGGAAAGGGTTTCCTAATGGGGGAATGGCTTCCAACTTCGGGTTTGACTAGGATTTCTCAAACTCACCAAATGAATGAACCCTAATTCTAGGTGGCAATGGGTACAACCAGCCCAGCAGGCGTGTGGGAATCCACGATCAGCGGGGACTTACGGAGGCCCTCAAGCGAGTGCTCTAGTCAGACAAGCGGGCGTCGCTGAGGAGGACAACATAAACTACAATATGGAAAGATGTATGCTCGCCCTATGTTCACCGGAGTGCATGCAAAAATCCAACCTAAGACTAACATAATTGAAATCAGGCCGACCTACTCTCAGAAGCAGAAGGCGATGGCAAACCTGTCACGATCAAGATCGCTATAGGAGGCGCGTCGCATTCGTCTTCGCAATGGACAGAGGACAGGTAAGACCCGATTAAGCACAAAAATCCAAACAACCCTATAGCATGAAGGACTGACAGACTCTGATGGGCATGTAACAGGCATCAAACAACTCAACCCAAAAGAACAGGAATAGATGGAATCAAAGGCACTGACCTAATCGCGACAACCTCCCTATCGCCTTCCTTATAGCGACGCTTGCCACGTCGCCTTCCAACCCAGCACACAAGACTCAAAATATCATTAAAAAAAAGGACGGGTAGACAACACTTACTTGATCGGGACGTACGTCTGGTCGCCTTCGTTATCGCGACGCCTTCAATGACACCTTCCAGACCAGTACAGCAGAACACAGAGATAGCATGAAAAAAAATGAACGCTGATATACTGACCTGATCGTGACGCGCACCTTGTCATCGCCTTTATCGCGATGTTCTCCTCTTGCTTTCTTTTCCCTTTTCCAAGGTAGTTAGCATTTAATCTTTCATCATATCATCTTGCAACTACTTTGGTGGCGATCACGGTCAATTCCCTTTACTTTCGATCATCATCTTTGGGGAGCTAATCCCGTGATTACACCTTTTGGCGATCACGGTGGGACCTCTAGTGCCCATCATGCTTATTATTGTCTTTCCCTGCCTTCTCTAGTCGTCCATGTGTGTGGTTCTTCCATAAATCTCAGGTTTTTCCATTTACTTTTACTGCTGTTTTGAGTTCTACTGCTCTGTGTGGGAAGGCAACGTTGAGGGCGTCGCTGATCCTATGAACGCGATGATGTAAGTGTCACCTTCTTTGTACTTGAATGCGCTGTGTGGTCCGTCGCCTCCTGGATCGTGACAAGATTATTGTCGCCTTCTGCTTCAGAGGATGAAGACTGTGTGTTCCTTTTCTTCCTGCTCCTCAGCCGGCCAAGGGGCAAGAGCCTCGTGCTGCTACTGTCTTCTAACACCTGCCAAGAACATTAAGATGACAGAAAACCCATTAGATAACTTGTTTGTATAGAATATGTCCCAAAAACATGAAAGAACATGATGTGATTGGAGGGAACTCACGTGGGGTGGGGTTTTAACCCCTTTGGGTGATTAGATTAGGTGTGTGTGAGTGTTCTAATGCTAATCTATGAAGAAAACAGACCTAAAGATGCATGTATGAAGAGAAAATCAAAGGAAAAGAGGAGAGAGAAAGCATAGGTAGAGGAAAAACGCCCTGGGGGCACTTCCTGGTCGTCTGGAGGCTGAGAGCTCTTCTGAGGATTCGCAGCTCTCTAGGAGAGGAAGAAGCAAATGCTGGCCTTGCCCTAAACTGTGCTGTATGGAGGGATATATACCCTGTTATTCTTGAACGGGCTGAAAGGGGAATAATGGGCAAGAGTTCGAATCCTGGTAAGTATGCTCACGCAAGGGGGTTAGAACTTGGAAAGGAAGTATTAAAGAACGTCTCCTCCAATTTTGGAAGGATTTTGACACTTCTAGACAAACCAAAAGTCGGATTATTCATCAATAGCAAGGGTCCAAGTCATGTTAGGAAAGGGTATGTTGCATGGAAACCAGAACGCGACGGGCTTGGTGTCGTTATCAGATAGCGACGCCTCGATACGTCACCTTCCATAGAAGGAAAGCATTTTATGGCGATTTTCCTGGTAATTAAAAGGCCAAATAAGAACGCGACGTATCGAGGCGTCGCCTTCTGAAGGAGAACGCAACAAGGATATTGTCGCCTTCATGAACTTTTAGCATATGGCTCAATTAAAGGGTCTGATCTCCTTGCATGGGTGTCGGATTGGCGTGCTGCTTGAAGCGTTGGACTCTTGACCCAGAGAGCTACGAGATGGTGATGAAGACTGATTGATTTGACCAGAAAGAACCCACCAGGGTGATGGGCTAATAAAAGGATACCATGATCGGAGAAAGCCAGCTAGGCGATGATGAGCCAACGTGGGGCATCAATGATATGACAAGGAATTTGGCTTAACTTATGGGTTAGAAATGGGTGTGTAGAGGGGGATATTTGTTCTTGATTATTAATTGATTCAGTTGTTTATAGTCTACGCATAATCTCATCGACCCGTCCTTCTTCTTGACAAAGAGAACAGGTGCATCCTATGGTGATGTGCTTGGTCGAATAATCCCTTTCTCTATTAGTTCCATCAGTTGCTCCGTTAACTCCTTTAGTTCTGTGGGGGACATTCTATATGGTGCTCTAGATAATGGTGTCGCTCCATGTATCAACTCAATGGTAAAGTCAACCTCTCGCTCAGGAGGAATACCTGGCAAGTCTTCGGGAAATACATCAGCATTTTTGCTGATAGTAGGAATGTCCTCAATCTTGACTTCCAACATTGTGGTGACAACTGCGGCTAGAAAGGCTATACAACCTTTCCTCATCATCCTCTTGGCTTGTAGTGCAGAAATGAGAGACAGTTTCCTACGGTTTCTATCTCCCGAGAACATTAACTTTGGATGTTGACTAAATGTTACCCGGATTTTCTTACAGTTGATACTAGCCCCATGTTCAGACAACCAGTCTACTCCTAGTATCACATCATAACCCTCCATGTCCATGCATATTAAATTTATAGGTAGGTTTTGAGTTTCAATCAACACTTCACGAGATGGAAAGTGGTTTCTAAGCTTGGTGCTAGGACCAATAGGGGTTGAGACAACTATTCCAGATTTCATTGGAATGGGTTTTACAGATAAGGTATAAGCAAATGTTTGGGACATGAAGGAATGAGTAGCTCCCGTATCAAATAGAACAAATGCAGAACGGGATAGAATAGTAAGTATACCTTTAACCACATCACCTTCCTCTGATGTAGTT
Organism: Colocasia esculenta; assembly: GCA_014218235.1. Classification (NCBI taxonomy): domain Eukaryota; kingdom Viridiplantae; phylum Streptophyta; class Magnoliopsida; order Alismatales; family Araceae; genus Colocasia; species Colocasia esculenta. The sequence continues at coordinate 58,510,649 of CM024762.1, forward strand.
GGTTCTTGTACCGCCTGCAGCCTACCTTGGCGCTTCTGGCCTCCTTGTATTGCCGGTGTCTGATTCATCATACGCGAAAATATGAGATCTTGTGACTCTGACTCCCGCAGCGCAAGCACCTCCCCAGTGCTTTCCAGCAGTCTTCTAACTTGTGACTAGTTTTGTCACAGTGCTGGCATGGCTCCTTGTTGATGGGGGCTTGTTGATAACCTTCATCCCTGAACTTCTTTATTTGTTGATTTCAAATTTGGCCCATCGGCCGCTTTGTCCCGACCACAACTGGTCGCCTTTTTGATACTAATCCTTGTTATTTCTTTATCATGTTGTTCTTGATATACTCTGCTAAAGCTAGTGAGTCCTCCAGTAGTAGTGCTTTCCTTACCATCTTCGGGTAAGTCTATAGATCCATCGGTCCCAGTTGTGTGATGTACTAGGGCCTCAGACCGCTCATAAATCTCTTGGCCTTCAACCGCTCGGTTTGGACCAAGTGTGGGGAACAACGAGCCAGTTTAGAGAACTAGGCCCGTATTCAGCTATGGACAGACTCTATTGCTTCAGACTGGCGAATTCTGCTGCCTTCCTTTCTTGTACCCTGTCGGAGGAGTACTTGTTGTTAAAGTACTCCTTGAACTGCGCCCAAGTGGCCTAGGCATCACCTAGTGTAGCCTCGATCGATTCCCACCAAGTGCGTGCTTCCCTCTCTAGTTGATAAGTAGCTAGAGTAACCTCGTTCTCATCAGTGCATTCCATCAAACGGAATGCACGCTCAATTTCTTTGAGCTAGTGCTTAGCCTCGTCCGAGTCAGTGCTACCCGCGAACCTGGGTGGGTTCATACTCCTGAAGTTTCTGTGGAGATCTCCCTTAGTCTCAGCTCTACCCTGAGTGGCCTGTAGTAATGCGCGGGTCAGTGTGTTCATTGTCCTTTGCAAATCTCTCTCACGTGCAGTGGCCATTACCATCCTTCAAGACAACCATATTACGTTCATCAGATATTAACTTCATCTCAACTTAATTCTAACTAGATGACTTAGCCCGTGTTTCTACCCCAATCTCACTGTTGATTTTGACAAGTTGACACAAGGGGTTTAGTTTTGACTAAGCCTAGCAATTTTCTGTTTACCTAGAACTTAAGGGAAAGCCTAGGTTCTAATACCAACTATCACGCCCCAACCTTTAGCAGCGGAAAATAAATGTCGAGAGTGTGTGTGATACCCCGAAATTTCATTCTTTTATATTGTGCATGTGTATTTACTTGTTGTGTGTATAACATGTGTATTCAATTGCATATATTACTATTTTTATACTTCTCATGAACATATACATGCATATGTATATATATGATATTTTATGTGAGAATAGGCAATTAGCTAATTTTATGTATATTGTGTATACTAAAATCCTAGGCATATAATGCTTAAGTAATATTGTGTATGTCTAATATAATTATTGATGTGCATGTTATATTCATCTATTTCAGGTATAGTGTACATAACCATGTTGTATACGTGTGAGTAGATATTATACATATGTTAATTCAAGTGTGTGCATGCAAGAATTAATGATTATTGTATAAATTATTCTTAGTTAACTTATTTATATTGCATATTAATGATATTATGCATGTACTATCTAAATCTTGAAGTACATATTATACTACCTATTCCATGGATATTGTGTGTAAATATATGATGTGCATATGTATATATGTATGTTATCTTATGCATGTGATGTCTATCTATCTAATTCTATGTACATTAAATTATCTATAGTGTACGAATAGTACTTAAATAACATTGTGCATGTGATAGGTAAGTATTGCTATATACCATGTAAGTACATGTGAGTTATTTTCATACACGAATACATATATATTGATGTGTATGCTTTATCTAAATTTTGTACATATTATATTTATTAATTCCATGCATATTGTTTGTGTTGTGCACATAGTAAGAGTTATTATTATAATATATACAATTGTGTGTTTATTTCCGTGCATGCAATATATATTTAAATGTGTATGAATTATTTAATTATTGATGTGCCTATTGTATTTAATTATTTTATGCATGTTGTAAGTAACCATGGTGTGTATATGTATACATTCATATATTAATCTTGTTTAAATGATATTTATCTACTTTAAGCATGTTAAATTATTTATGATGTGTAGGGTACTTAAATAATAATGTGCATGTAGTATTTAACTAATGATGAACACATTTCATTCATAGGTTCATGCATGATGTGTGTAATCATGTAGTGAGTAAGTATATATGCATATATGTATGTTATTTATGCATATTATCTTTAATTAAGATTAGTGTGTAAGTTATATTTAAATAAAAATTATGGATTGCATGTACTTTATGTGGTGAGGATATATGTAATTATTTTTACATATATTAAATTATTTAGGGTGTATATATGCATTTATTTTAAGGTTTGCCGGTGTTTTGGCCAAAACTGCCAGGCCAATGGTTGGCGTCCACATCCCTCGACGCCAATGCTCAGTTGGCGGCCACCCCATGGACGCTAAGACCCTGTTGGCGGCCAAGACCTAGACGTCAACTGTCAGGTTAACTACCACCGATGTTGACGTCAATATCCTTCTGCTTAACGGTTCCAGATTTGTTAATGCTCACATTTTGGCCGATTCCAGATTAGGAAACCCATCCTAATGCATAGGAAACCTACCCTATTGTGTACCCCAACCCCCCAAGCCTATAAAATACTCATCTTAGGGCGAAGGGAAGTCTTTTTAGCATTGGTGAAACCCTAGCACTCGCAATGGAGAAAAGCTGAACTTTGGAGGGCCGGATCCGTCAACTAGAGGTGTTCCCCGAGGAGCTACATCAACTGGGAGATAGCCTATACATAGGAGAAGAGGTTTCAACTCCGAGGAACCATCTGCATCAGCAAGAGAAGCGGATTTAAGGAGAGTTTGAGCACCTTCTTGGCAGGGCCGAGGAGGGCTTCATCAGCACATTTTGATCTTCATAGATTTGTTTAGAGGCATGTAAACCCTAGATCTCAATCTTAGACATGTCCCCTAAGTCCAAGGTATTTTTCTGGATTTTTCCTCAAGTACTGGAAGCCCAAATTCCCCTTTATATTCAGTGTTGTCTGTGTGTGCTGCTGGGAGGAAGTTGGCGGCAACATCTGTTGCAGTCAAGTTCCTAAGTTGGCGGCAAGGGATGCTGCAGTTAACAGTAGGTGGCCGCATCCCTTGACGTCTACTTCTTCAGTGTCCTAAAAATTTACTATTTGATCTTTTTACGTTGTTTATATAATTTCTGGATATAGTTACATGCTACAAATTTTATGTAGGATTGTATACTGTCAGTAGGTCATATCATGAAGTTGTCCTAATTTTCTAGGAACTGTGTTAATTATTAAAATTCAATAACTGAACTGTGAGCATCATATGAGCATGTTTAAATCTTGTATAAATGGATTTATTGTAAGTTATGGTTTTATAATTTTTGCATGACAGCATGAGGACTGATGTTAGATTTTTGAACTGTTAACACCCAACCATGTTAATGTGTACCATGTTTAATGATATTTCAATGAATATGTCTGAAATGTAGATTTAATTGTAGAAATTATATTTAATGTTCGAAAAATTTGGAAAATTTCATATGTAATTTGCTTACTGTTAATAACATGGGATAAAAATTTAGAACTAAATTGATGACAGCAAACATAATTATTAGTTAAACCATGGAAACTACTCATATTAGATATGTTGAATGTAATCTTGTGTAATCCAGTAAATTAACAGCATGTTTAGGACTGTAATGTGAGTTGTTTGATTTCTGAAAACAGTAGTATCAAGATTAGGCTAACTGAGACATGTGCAATTGATAAATAATACATGTAATGTGATTTAATAGATTACGTGAAATGTGTGAATAGCGAGGAAAATGTGATGAAGGAAATGTGTAATAATTGGGCCAAGATTGGCACTGCTACCCTAGAGGCTTCGAGAGCTGTACCATAGAAAAGTCCCTATGGGAGGCTCTACATTGAGAAAAGTATATCCTAAGGGCATTAGGAAAAACCTGGAGGTGGACAAGTACCACTGGATAGGGTGGAGAGGGCTTCTCCCAGTCTGCACAGTTACCAAGATTCACCACTACATTGCCTAGGTGGTGAGTATGTGATTATGAGTTATGTGTTATGCGATGCGATGAGTTGTGCTATGAGATGAGTTATGAGCTATGAGATATTGGTTTGCGTCCTCTAGTAGGTGGTTAGGACTATGTGTCATGGCATTTTAAGCGATGGAATATGAATAAAGTGTAAGATGATATGCGAATGTGGCACGTGATGAGTGCAAATGATATGTTATGTAATAAGTGAAAATAAAAGAGTAAATGACATGAAGAATATGTGAAAAGATATGTAAGGGAGAGTTAATGTTAATGAGAGTGTGCTTGCATGTGAAAACCAATGTATTAATGCAATATGTTCATGATTTCATGTATTAATTACCTCAATTGCAATACCATGTTTAGCATCATGTCATGTAGTTTATTGTTCTTCATGTAAATGTGCATGTGAATAAACATATGCAATATGAAAAATAAACATGTGTAATTTCTAAATGAATGAGATTGTGTGTGAACAAATCTAATTCCATATAATTGAGTTTAATTCATGACAAAACAGCAAGTAAAGTATAGTTATGAATGTCATAAATGCATGAAATAATGCTTAGGTTCCATGCTGGATGTGATGTTTACTTAGCGTAAAGTTCCATGTTTAAGTGCTTATTGTTGCCAACCAACTTGACTATGTTTTAACTCTTCAATTCATGCTAATAAATGTGAAACCATGTGTAATGAAATTTATTTACATTAAAACAGCAAGTAAAATGTGCAATTAAATATGAAAAGTGCATGTGAAAAGTGAATTAGTCATCATGCTAGGTTGTTCATTTCTTTATGCTTAATTCTATGTTCTACTTTGTAGAAATGTATCATGAAATGGATTAATGTTTGGATGGATGATTCATGCTACATGTTAGGTGTAGAAAATACGTACAAGTGTATGTTAGTATCTATGATTTAGAATAAACACGTGATAGTCTAAAGCATGTCTAGGTGATTTAAATATGTGTTACTAGTAAGAGTATGTACCATGTAAATTGTTGTAGTTAAATGATAGTATGTATTTTGTTATTGTTTGATAGCTTAATATGAATGTGATGTGTTTAAGGTTAAGACTTTGGTTTGCTTGCTGAGTCTTTCGACTCACTCTTGCTTCGCTGTACAGGTTGACAGGTATTCCATACCAGAGGGAGGCATTGCAAGGAGCATCCTTAAGAGTGAGGAGTAGTTGTGGAGTCTGCTTAGTAGTTATATTTTCCCTTTTGCATAGTATGAATAAAGTTAATTGTATGGACAATATTTGGACAATGTAGTTCTTTTATCATGTAATAATGTGGACATTGTCATTTTATTTCACTATATAGACTGTAGAATGTGTGATGGTGATGGATTAAAGTTGAGTTGTTTATTTTAATTCCATTGTACTAAATTGCTATCCACGTACATATCAACCTATCGGCTAGTGTTGGGTTATTATCCCACTGTGACGACGCTCTTTATACCGATGGGGATTGGTATAATCGTACCGGTATAAAGTGGGGTCGTTACAGCATAAAAGATACAAGTGTGCATATCACAATTGAGTAGTTTAGAGAGACGACTAAATATAACACAAGGTAAAGACAATAATATTGCCAGTCAACGATCTTTATTTCATTTCCATCAACTAGTTTAAACACCTTACATCATCAGAGCCAACCATAGGGCCAAATATTGTATCTCAAATACATATGACATCAACTGAAATAACCTATCTATTACAAACTTTTCAATTCTAAACTTCTTGGCTGACTAGCTATGAGGATGGGTATAGTTGAGTAGCTCATCACTCGTCCCCGGACCCATCATTTTCCAGTTCCTCATAATCATTACCTGAAAAGATTAAGGAAAGTATGTGTGAGCGCACTAGCACCCAGTAGGATTTACATCTCGTGGTGCAGGCATGCTTTACATAATTAACATGTTAACCATGCCATTACTATCATGCAATACTCATATTAATCATGATAGAAACAAATCCAAACTATAACATGTAGAGGATGGTTCAGAGACATTTCCATGACAATTCTCATGTAGGACGGAACGATTATCAATGGTAATGAGGACAATACGATCACTTGACATGTAGAGGAGATTCAATAGCATGTAGTATGTACAATGGACATCTCAAGTTGAATTCCGTAGAATTCCAATGGACAATGAGATATAGGGTTCAATAAAGATGACATGTACAATAGATTTGTCCATTTCACATATAACAGTTCAGTCAATCAATCAATCATTAAATCTTTCAATAACAGTGTGGAAATTACCCAGATCAATCTTGCATTCAATTAGGTGATTGCCAGACACCTCAATGGATCATATACTCACGCGATTTATAAGTATTTCTGGTGCTCCTCCCAGGACCAGATTGAGCCCTATTTGCACAAGCATAGTTGTGAACCGAAGTTTCAATAGTTTTTGGTAATTCATTCATTCATTTATGGCCAACAAGATTTTCCAAGCAATGGACAATGATGAACTAAAGATCATGTCAATGATGATAGAGAACAATGCAATGGGACATGATCCAGATTAATTTAGGCAGCACAACAGCTTATTCTCATTAGTTCAATCTTTAAATTTATTGGCTTGTTTTCAACGTTATCAAAACACTCTCACGAGAAGAAGATAAGAAGAGAAGTGCATTCTATCTTCCGGGTACTTCATTGGTACAACCAACTTGGTCTCCATGAGAGAATCCACAGAGTACAGAGATTTATGGAGGTCTTAAGAGAAAGGTCACTAGACTGCCGATACGGAATAATTGGCCATGAGTTTCCAATCGCCCAAGAAAGGGTTGCCTATATATGCAATGTGACATGTAGAGCGTGTCTCAATCCACAATCCATTGGTTTAAAACAAGACAGAAAGCTTATAACAAACATGCATGTCATGTTTGCAATTCAATCTATCACATGGTTGTTGTACTTTTAACATATATCACATTTCAATCTTGGACAAGTTAGAATATGGACATAGCATATATCAATCACATGATCACATGGTTGATGACATCAATCAATCATTAACACTTAGAATAGATATTCATATTCCTATGATTTTCATGTAGGTTGATCACTTTTAGGCCATTGCATAATTATGCGACATGATATGACATAAGGACATGCATATGGAAGACTGAACAGCTCGTTAAAACAGTCTCGAGTTGGCCTTGAAATTGCGATGGACACAGTCATCGCACTTCAAGAAGCCGTACACAGTCAAATCTCGATTTTGTAAGAAGTAACAAAATTGTGACGTACCTACTCATCGTGTTCAAATCGCGACGGGTCATGCGGTCGCCTTTTACACAAGAATCGATTGCCAGGTCGATTATGGGATCAAACGCAATGGTTAGGGTCGTCGCCTTCATGTCGCGACAGGCCGACAAGGCACGATGACTTTTGAATCGCGACATATACCTATGTCACATTGAATAGTGGACTTTAAATTCTGAACATAAAAATTGTCAAAAATGTATGAGCGAGAAAACAGTCTAAATCGCAACGTAGTACAACGTCGCATTCATGCATGGCACAGAAATCCACGCAGCGCATAGTTTGAGGCATCAGAATGGTCAAGTCAATGGTAAACTCGCGACGTAGGGCACGGTCACGTTTTATATGAACGCGACAGACTAGTACGTCGCTTTCATGCAACAAGGAACGCGACGTCTGGTGTCGTCACATTTCATGTTCTTGCCCGAGAACACATAAAACAGGTACTACGATGCATGCAACGCTTGTATCTCATGATCTAGGGCTCTTGGGACAAAAGTATAAACATGAAACTTATTGGGAACAGGGAGTAGAAGAGAACTATGGCTTTGGTTGCATTAGACTTTGCCTCGGTTAGCATGAAACACATGAAGAACACATAAAGCCCTATCTTTGCACGGCTCATGGAAAACGCTTAATACAACTCACATACTCCATAAAAATTAGGGAAAATACATGCAAATGAAACTAGACACGATGCTCTATTCATTGTATTTGCAACATTTAGGTTAAGCCCGAGATCACCTACCTTTGAGTAGATCTAAGAAGGGTGATTGCATAGGTCACAGAAGAGAATAGTTGGGGAAGAAGCTCGGTTCTTGGCCATTCTCCTCTCCTCCTGGTCCCCTAGCTGGCCTCCACACAACCCCAACACAATGGTAAACCTTCTCAATTAGTTTTAGAATGATTATTTATATGATTAGGGTTTATTCCATGTCCAAAGGAGACTAGGAAAGAGGACTGCAGTTTTGGCTTGGCCCCTTCCAAGTTTTGGGGATTTTCCTCCCAACTGGAGTAGGAATGCCATTAGGAAACCTCCCATCCTTGCTAGGTACGAATTTTGCTTGCTTTGAATGGCTAATCACCTTTGTTTAACCCTAATTTACCCTTTCCTATTTTCTACAAAATTAGGGTTACAAATTTTTGGGTTTATTGCTATTGGGTTTTGGTCTTTGGCCCATTTAGATTTGTCTTAACCTAATACATTTTAAATGGTTAATTCTACATGTGGGGATTTTAATTATGACTTTTATTTTATTTCTATTCAACATTTTTATTTATTTGATATTTTCCTTAATTTTCAATCATTTAAATCTCTAGGGTGCTACATGTCTAGCACCGACATGAGCGGCTGATTGCTTGGCCATATGGAAGGGACAGAATTATCAGTCATCGCGTCCACTTCCAAAACTGTTGGTTTACTGGCGACTTTGACGACCCATCCTTTATATGGAAACTTGAGGCACTGATGTATGGTGGAGGTCTCGGCGCCAAGTGCTTGAATGAATGGCCTGCCCAGTATCATATGGAACCTTGGGTCCATATCTAGAATGTGGAAACCTATTTCAGTAATGGACGGACCCAGCCCTACCATCAAGGCAACTGCTCCTTTTGGCGGCCTACTAGTGTTGTTGCAGACCGTGATAGTGATGGAGGAGGGTCGGACTGATTGCAATGTGACCCCACACAAATTTAACGTGTCCAGAGATGCGACATTGATTTAAGCTCCGGTGTCCACCAAGCATTGGGACACCCGAATTCCGTTGATGTTGACTGTTAAGCATTAGGCATACTGTTGAGATTCCACGGGTGCTAACTCATGTTTGAGAAACTCGATGGCAGGATGCTGACTTGTGGGGGTCAAGACTACGCTGATTTGGTTTACTGGAAGGTCTTCATTCACCATAACCTTCTGCAAATAGTGCATGAGAGCTTCTTGATGTACCGACGACCATTTGATTAGTTCTAAAATAGATATTTGGGCCAGTGTTTTCTTCAGATGTTTAAGCAGATCATATTGAGTCCTAGAGATGGACTCTTTATTTGGGACTTCTTCCTCTTAGGGTGGGGGTGCCTAGTCCTACTACTGGGGAAAGATCCTATTGAATATGCGCCCACTCCGTAGCACCATTGTAAGGCCCTCGAACTTTGTTATTTTATTCGAGGTTTGTTCATATTTAGTTTGTATATATGCATATAATATTGTTGTAAGTAGCACGTTTATTCTATTACTTATGGGCATACATGCTTAATTCTGTACATATTGTCTTTGTTTGATGTTGTACATATTATATTTAAATAATGTTATGTGTAATACCCCAGAAATTTCATTAATTAAAAAAAATATTATAGATAAATGAAAATTTTTCCCATTAATAAAAGTCAAACTTGTTAAAAGATACACATCATTATTGCATGAGTAGAAACTCATATAAAAATTCTATGAAAATAATAGTTATACCTTAAAAATTATTATCTAATGACCCATTAAGAAATTTGGGCATAGAAAAATAATTCGGACCATGATTTAGAATTTATATGACTTATTATTGTAACTAAAGAATAAACTGGAAAATCCATTATTACATGAGCCAAGTGGATTAACAATTGAAATAAAAATTATGGGTAGACTCCAAACAATATGTGGGGATAGTCCATAAAAAGGAATTGGATCAATGGACAACTTATGACCCATGAACAAATTCAAGTATGAAAAGAGTAAATAAATAACTTACGTATTATCGAAATGATAGAACTTACGTACCACTATCGTATGTGAGAAAACACATTAGAAAATTCCGTAAAAATTATAAATCAACATCAAACATTATTCTTAAGAGTTTCATGAAGATATTCGAGCAACGAAAAATCCGATTGGCCAAGTGTACGTTACACGTGACCAGGTTAACCGAATTAGGGAACTAAGTCGGAAAATTGTTAACACGGAAAAATAACCCAACCATAAATTAAATAAATAGGTTGGAGAGACTTATAACATTATGTATTAGTGACCCACTAATGAAAATGGGCCAATGGATCACTTTTAGCCTAATAATAAAATTGGAACATAAAAATACTCAGAAATTCGTACCTGTAAATATGCAATAATTGTGAAGGGCACATTAGGGTTTAAATTAGGGTAATTAGTCATACAAGGTAAGTCAAAACCGGACCCAACTCTAAGAGGTGGTTTCCTAAACCTTTGCTACCTCATTTGGGTGAGAGAATCTCAGATTTTGGAAACTAGAATGCAGAAATTCGCAGTCCTCTTTCCTAGTCCCATTAGGACTTGAAGTAGCACCCTAAAACTATAAGAACTCTTCACAAAACGTTTGGGGAAGGTTTAGCATCAAGTTGGGGTCGTGTGCAGCAAGTTTGGGGTGCTGGAGGAGAGGAGAAGGCTGGGGGAAAATGTGGTCTTCTTCCACCTCGCCCTGTAGCAAACCAGGAACCTGCAGGGAGTTCTTTGCATTCAAAGGTAGGCATTCTCGGGTCAAGATTAAAGAAAAATAATACCATCTTGTAGAGCTTCGAGTCTAGATTCATTTGCTTCTGATTTTACTAATTTTCATCGAGTATACTTTGTGTATTAATCTTTTTCCCCAAGTCGCGCACAGTTAGGGCTTTTACCGTTCTTCTTATTATGCATACGATTCGAGACCGAATTAGACTAAATCATCAACATCAACGTTCTTCTACTTGTAGTCAAAATCATCTTTCATGCATAAAGTTTTTCCTAAAAGTCTTTATATAGAGAGTTATAAGCATGTTAATCGAGTCGCTGCATGATACTGCAATGTCGAGATGCAGTTAACTTTAAGTTCTTCCTGTTTTGCACAAGATTAAAGACCGAATTAGGTCAAGCCTCCAACATAAAAGTTCTTTAAATAGTTGTCATGGTCATCTTTCATGTTAAGTGTTTTGTTTAAATATCATTATTTAGAGAGTTATAAACTTCGTAATAGAGTCATGCAGGATACTGCGTTTTCAGGTTGCATTTAACTTTCACTTCTTCATGTTTTTCACAAGGTTCAAGACCGAATTAGGTTAAAACTCCAACAACAAAGTTCTTATACTAGTTGTCCTTGTCATCTTTTATGTTAGAAGTTTTGTCCAAATGTCAGTAGATCTCATGTTACAAGTGTAACATGTAAGTCGCAACGAAGTCATGCATGTTTAGGGCTTTCCCACGTTCTTCCTATATTTCATGCAATTAGAGACCGATTCAGACCCAGACCACAACACAAAAGTTCTTCCAATAGATGTCCTCGACATTTTCTATGTTTTGAGTTTTGTCTAAAGGTCAGCATATAGAGAGATATAGGCATTTCATGAATATCACCCTGTGTCAAATCATGGTAGTCTGAACCAAGAGCATGTCAGATCCCTGTCGGACTCAGGCGCAGACCCTGTGAACGCGACGGCTCGATATGTCGCATTCTGAGGTCGGGTCGCGACAGTACCTCTGTCGCGTTCTGGTCACGACAGTACCCATGTCGCATTCTGCCTGCCTGATCTAACGACCCCGTCGTGATCCTTGCAAGACCACATCGCAATCTCAGTTTTGGGCCTGAAAATCAGTCTTTTGCAAGTCTTGTTGTACCACCAAATTCCATATCATGTTGACGATCTTAACTACATAAAAACAAAGTTGTAAGTATTGATTGTATTTTAATCTAATAAAAGTCAATCACTTGATCTTTCATATCCTTGATTTCATGACACATACACACACATTGAACCATCCAAACATGGCTTAATTTGTATGAATATGACACATAACATATCTGGTAATTATTGCAATTAATTACCTTACTTTAACAAGTACTCGTTTATGATTCGTGCGATGTTTTAGAACACCGATCTCGACGCTCCACTGTTCTAGAATTCCTCTAGAACGTCGAGCACTTGTTTCTACATTTACACACTTTCTTGACTTGGACGAACTCTCCATCAGATACTCCTTCCGCCGGACAAGGGAATCCTTGTGCAAGGCCTCTGTAAGTCTCCTCTGATCATAGATTCCCACATGGTCGACGAGCCGGTTGTACCCTAACACCCATTACACTTTTAGGGATCGATATGATCCAAACGGCTATTAGAAGTTCACTCTTACCTTGAATCACGTCGGACCTCTGGACTTGTGCATAACATGGCCAGCGGGAAGATCGCGAATTCCACCTGACTTCCAATACGACGTGCGTGTGTTGTGCAACTGTTACTATCGCCTGTTTACTCGTCGCTTTACGTGCAATGTCCACTAGCTCTCATCTATACTCGACTCGCTCATCTATTCACGTTCACTCTACTATCTCGTCTATTCATCTAGTGATCTCATCTATTTCTTGGTACTCTCTATTTGGCCAATTAAATGATTGATTGTCTACGATAAAAACATGACTATGCTAGGCAACATTATAAGGGCCCGATCTTGTTAGACCCCGAATTTTTATTCTCTTTTATATATATGTATGTATATGAATGGTGTGTTGGGAGTTTGCTTGTTGTGTGCATAGCATGCGTAGTTCATTGTGCCTACTATAAGTTTTATACTTCTCTTGAGCATGAGCATATACGTATATATATATATATATATGTATACATCTATTCGCGTAGAAGTGAGCAATTAGCTAAATTAAGAAGTAATATGAATGTTCTCTTTTCTTTTCCAAGAATCTTAGACTTAGAATGATTGAGTAATATTATGTATGTATTTTCTAAATATTGAAGAATATCCTATACTACCTATTTCATGGAATTTTGTATGAGAGTATATGAAGTACATATGTGTATGTACGTATGTATGTTATCTTATGCGTGTGACAATTGTATACCTAATTCTACATGCATAACACCTTGGTGTACTTATATATGCATGTGTATGTTTAATTGTAAACATGGTTCATTGCATGGTTAGTTAATGCGTACATTGTACTTCGTACATTGCATGTACATAAAGAGTTCAAGCATGGTAGGTGTATTTAGTAGTTTATATTGGGATTCTATACTCCTCATGAATAACATGCATGTATTTTTATGATAATTAGGTGAGAATAGTCAATTGGCTAAATTATGCATATAGTACTTAAGCAATGTTAGGTAAAGTTGTGCAAGTTAATCTAATTATCGGTTCGCATGTTGTATCCATCTATTTCAAGCATAATGTACACAAGTGTGCTACACCTGTGTGTGTATACTATATATATGCCAAATCAAGTGTGTATGCATAGGTAGATATCTACGTACATCTCATCTTAGTGTATTCATGTATGCTTGTGTATGCCTAGGTATAAATGCTATTGATTGCCCGGTGTAGTAATATACATGTTATACCTTATACTTTGTATGCGTATGAAGATATTCATGTGCGTGTTGTTATCTTAAATGTACCTATGTATGTATGTGTAGGATAAGTAGTAATTATTGGATAATTACATGGTGTAGTGGTGTATACACTATACTACATAGATTTCATGTGCATGTATGAGTAGATTAAGCATGGTTCTACACGATTTTGAGTTCAGGCAGAAGAGTGTATTGGCGTCAACATGGATGGACGCCCATGTTATGTCAGCGTCCATATCGACGGACGCCAACCCTATGTAGCCGTCCAGGGATGTGGACGTCAATATCCCTAATTTTATGTGCTCTGCAGAGCGCAGAGAGCACTCATTGGGCCAAGCCTCTGATTGGGGAGATGTCTTCCCAACGTCTCTCTTGTCCCTTCAGCCCCTGCACGAGCCCCTCTTGCCCCCTTATTCTTTAAAACACCTCTCTTTGCTATCCTAGAGAGCTCTTGGCTCATTTTCTAAAAAGAAACCCTAGCTGAGAGAAGAGATGAAGGACTGACCTTGAGAGCTCAGATCCGGCGTTCTGAGGCTTGGATCCGGCGATCTTCTTCGACAAGGAGGAAGTCCAAGCATAGGAGAAGGCTTCCCCGGCGTTGGACTGCGGCTTGAAACCCCCTGGAACCCGGAGCAAAGGATTTCTGGAGGCTTCTTGGCAAGAGCCAAGGAGAGCTTCATCGGCTATTTTGATCCGTTTAGAGGTTTTTCTTCAGGCAAGTAAACCCTAGGTCTTGAGCCTAGATATGTCCCCTAAGTCTCAGGAATTTTTGTGGATTTTAATTCGTGTCCTGGAGCCCCTATTCTGAATCTTTTTCCAAGCTCGGTCTGTGTTCTTACACAGACAGGAACTTGACGGCAAGAGACCTTGCCGTCAAGTGAATCTGTTAACGGCATGCGATAATGCCGTCAACCCCTGTAAACGGCTAGACATTGACGCTGAGTTCGTCAGGACAGAACCGTTCACTGTTTTCTCTCCTCTAAATGACTATTTTCGATGGGTTTCTCGCGATGAGGATATACTGTAAACCCTATATGTTATGTAAGATATCTATTGTGGTGTGTGGATGGGTTATTGAGCATGGTATGAGTAATGCAATTTAATTGTTTTGTGAAAATGCATGTATGTTAAGATAATAACCTTCTTGATTCACTGTTTGGATGATTTAGAGAGGGTCGGAAAGTGCTAAATGTTGTGAGCCATGTATGCATGCATCAGTCATCCCCTGCAATTTCTATGGTTTTTCCCATGTTTATATGATTTGTTAGAGTTTATGTTTTGGAAAATAGAGAATATGTGTAGGACTATTAAATTCTCTAGTAAATCGTGCTTTGTGCAATAAATACGGGTAGAATGTCATGTAAATACAGGCATGTCAGGTCAGGGCTGAGGCATGTTAAATCAAATGCTTATGCTAGGTTTCCATGCTAATAGGGATTTCAAATAGCATGTAAAATAGATGTTTGATTTTCTGTAAATTCTATTTAGCTCAGAAAATTCTGAAAAATTGAGGGTATGATCTTGAACCCGAAAATAGCATGTGGTTAAAATTTCAGGTTATTTGGAGCCGTATATAAAGAGTTATGTGTTTTTCATGTGAAATGTAATAATCTATGTATGTTATCGTAATGTGGTTAGTTATTGCTTAAACCCAACCTGATTAGTGCATTTACTGTGTTAAACTCCTGAAATCTGTAGTAACATGGTTAGGAGAAAAACAAAGTCACGTTGTGCATGAGAAAATGAGGGAGATATGAGTCTTATGTGTAAAATACGTGTTAAAACTCGGCATGAGTAAAGTGTAAAAGTTGTGCCTATGTGACACTGCTACCCTAGAGGCATCGGGAGCCGTATATAGAAAAGTCCCTATAGAAGGCTCCATGTGATATAAGTTTGTCCCAAAGGCATTGGGAAAACCCCGGAGGTGGACAAGTACCACTGGATAGGGTGGAGAGGGCTTCTCCCGGTCTACGCAGTTACCAAGATTCACCACTGTATTGCCTAGGTGGTGGGTATGTGATTATGAGTCGTGTTATGTGTTATGTGTTGTGAAAAGAGTTATGAGAATGAGTTGTGTTAATTGTTAGTGTCATCTACTGGTGGTTAGGACTATGTGTCATGGCAAATCGATTAACCATTGAAAGAATGAATAAAGTGTGAAATATGTGAATATGGCACGTGGTAAGTGCCCATGACGCACGTGGTAAGTGCAATCGATGTGATACGTGATAAGTGAAAGTGGAAGAGTAAATGATGTGGAAATGTGTAAATTGTGTAAGTGTGAACATGTGTACATGTCAAATGTGTAAAATTGAACAATGTGAATGAGTAAGTGTGCAATCATGTGGGATAAATGTGTTAGATTGTGAACTTATGATATATGTCATGAAAGTGTTAAATGCATATCCAAACAGCAACCTAAATGTATGCCAAACGATGTTTCACATGTGTAAGAATGAGTAGAATCCATATTAGGAACTTCCCTTTCAAACATATGAGAATCTCACGTTAATTGCTATCATGTTATGATTGAATTGTGTATATATAGCTCTCACGTGAATGAAATGGTAGTGAGCATGTAATAGGATTTTCACGTTTGCAAAAGGTTGATTATGAATATGGCAAATGCATGAAAAATATTTGGATTCCATTCTAGTTGAAACGCTCAATTAGTATAAGAATTTCATACTTAAGTGCTCATGGATTGCTAAATGGTTTCACCATGTTTTAACCTTCAAGTCGTGCTACAAATGTGAAACTATGTGCATGTGATTTTATTATGTTAAAACAGCAACTTAATTGTATAAATAAATACAAAAAGGTCATGTGAAAAGAAAGTAGTCATCGTGCTAGCTTATTCTTTCTTTACGCTCAATTGTATGCTCTAGTAGTAGAAATATCTATGGATTAAAAGAATGTGTGGACGAATCATGCTACATGTTAAGTGTATAAAATAAGTGCATGTGTATGATGTAATGCCCATGACTTAGAATAAAATTATGGTAGACTAAAGCATGCTCCTACGAAGATAATATGTATTGCTAGTTGAGAATAAGGACCTTGAGTACCTTCGTGATTTGATGATAGTGTGCATCTCTTTAATGTTAATGCCATATTGTGAGTGTGACATGTTTAAGTTTAAGACTTTGGTTTGCTTGCTGAGTCTTTGGACTCACTCTTGCTTCGGCGTACAGGTTGACAGGTATCGGGTTCTAAAAGGAAGCTTGGTGAGGATCGTCATTAGAAGACTATTTTGTGGAGCTGTTACTAGTTGTACTTCTTTTTTTTTCTTTCCTAGCACGAAAAGGGTTATTGTATGGACAATATTTGGACAATGTAGTTCTTTTATCTTGTATTAATGTGGACATTGTCTTTCTATTTCGCTATTTAGATTGTGGAATGTGTGTTGGTGATGGGTAAGAGTTGAGTTATTTATTTTATTCCGCTGTACTCTATTGCTATCCAGGTACATATCAACCTATCGACTAGTGTTGGGTACATGTCCCACTGTGACGACGCCCTTTATACCGATGGGGATTGGTATAATCGTACTGGTATGAAGAGGGTCGTTACAGATCTGGTCCTTGGGAGGAGCACCTGAAAGGCTATAACTCGCGAGGGTCTAATGATCAGGGTGATGGCATACACCTAACGCATGAACATGCAAGATTTGATCTATGGCAATCAATTAATCAAACAGTCAATTATTGGTTTACTTGAATCTCGTGGTTGAAAGAATATCGACCAAAACACTTGCTATCGTGACTTGTGCACTGTTGTGCAACTTTACTTGTTATCTTGTTATACGGCCAATCTGATATCAACACTTGTCGTGCTATACTCTCGTGCATTGTGCTATTGTTTCTCGTTATCATGTACCAGTACTTGCTATACGTTCTCGTTATTCTCTCTAGTTATCTGCTTTATAAGACATTAATCACTTAAAGCATGCTTGATCCTGAGATTTAAGTCCTATTGGGCATTATCGTTCACCCTTCATTATTTGTTATTGTGTCTCAGGTAAGTCGGACTCTGACGTCACACACACCAATGGGACAAGACTAGAGTGATGAACGACCCGAAGTCAACTCATGAAGTTACCTTAGTACCATGGAGTCTAGTAGTTATTGCTTTAGATTTCTTTTCAGTGTAATGACGTCATTGAGCCTTGTGTTTGGCTCCGAATTAGTGGTTGTAATAGTCTTAGTAATTTTATAATGAAATCAAGAGTTATTTCAATTATTGTTCATTAGATGCTCTGATGTTTGCAAAAATATGCGCAGTTGTCGTTACCATACTCATTATTCGCGTCTCCCTCCGATTTATTCCGCTGCTAAATTGGAGGGGCATGACAGTTGGTATCAGAGCCTAGGATGTCCTTATTAGGATATTTTAGGTCCTAGGATGTTCTAGGTGAACCGCCATGACACATGTCTAAGTTAATCACCATTTGATTAGTTCTAAAATAGATATTTAGGCCAGTGTTTTGTTCAGATGTTTAAGCAGATCATATTGAGTCCTAGAGATGGACTCTTTAGTTGGGACTTCTTCCTCTTAGGGTGGGGGTGCCTAGTCCTACTACTGGGGAAAGATCCTGTTGAATATGCACCCACTCTGTAGCACCATTGTAAGGCCCTCGAACATTGTTATTTTATTCGAGGTTTGTTCATATTATGTTTGTATATATGCATATAATATTGTTGTAAGTAGCATGTTTATTCTATTACTTATGGGCATACATGCTTAATTCTGTACATATTGCCTTTGTTTGATGTTGTACATATTATATTTAAATAATGTTATGCATAGTGTATGTACATATTGTGTGTATGTGTGTTTATTGAATTTTTCTATTTTCTGGCCAAAATGTCAGTTGACGTCAACATCCCATGACGTTGAGGGCAGGTTGACGGCACCCAGCGTGCCGTTGACTCAAAGTCGGCATCCAGATTGATGGACGTTTATCTCCTGTTAACGGCAGAGTAGTGGCCGTTTACTTCTCTGTGTTTGCTGCGATTCCAGATTTGGAAATGGCCGCATTTTCCCCTGTTCTGGACTAGGAAACTACCCTCCAAAGGTAGGATCCCGATCTAATGCTTACCCAACCCACCTAGCTCTATAAAATCACCCTGTTTCGGCCGAGATAAGTCTTTTGGCTCTTGTGAGAATGCTAGGGTTTCTGAGGAGAAAATTGATCCTTGTGCAAGCCTAATCCGGCAAGAGAGGAGTCCTTCCAACGATCTACACCTATTGGATGGAGCTCTTGGCATTGAGGAAGCTTCCCTGACCCCGGTGATCGATCTACATCGATAGAAAGACCGGATCTGGGAGGAATTTGAGCACCTTCTTGGCTTGGCCAAGGATGGCTTCGTCGGATTAATTAAACCATTATACAATTTTTAGGAGGCCAGCAATCGAGGGATTTCATCCTTGCACATGTCCTTTAGGTCCTTGGATGTTTGTGGATTTTTCCTCGTGTCCTGGAACCCCCAATTCTTCTGTATTTGTGCGTTTAGTCTGCACTTCTGCAGACAGGAACTTGACAGCAAGCTTGCTGCCATCAAGATCTTGAGTTGGCGGCAACATTGTGTGCCGTTAACCCCGGTTGGTGGCAACCCCCTTGCCGCCAAGTTCTTCAAGTTTTTCAGAATAACTGTTTTGATCTCTGTGTTGTGTTTGTCAGATTTCTGGATATATGTGTCTGATGTAAAATTTGTGATTGGTCAGGTACGAACTGTAGATCATATCATGAGGATTTGTCAAGTTTCTTAGCAGGATATAAATTAGGGTAATTTCTGCAATTGGAAAATGAGCATGATCTACCTGTGTTTAATTCTAAATAAATTGATTTGTTGCAAGTTAGGGTTTCAGAAATTTTATATGGTTTTATAATGGCTGTTTCCAGGTTTCAGAACTGTTAGAACCAATTGTGTTGCTGTGAATCATGCTAAAACTAATTTTTGATAAATCTACATGAGATCTATTTTAATTATTAAAATTAGTTTACTGTTTCGAAAAAATTGAAAATTTAAGTATGTGATAAATAACATGTGTGAAGCCTTTGATAAAAAATTCATGTTGTATTGACAACAGAAGGCACTGTTATTAGTTTAACAAGGGCAATTGACCATGTTAAGCATGTTAATTTTAATTATATGGAATTCAGAGACTAGCAGCATGATTAGGATTTTGTTGTGATTTAATTATCACTGTGAAACAGAGGTATCATGTTCTGTAAACTGAAGCATGTGTAATTATGTTAAAGTACATGTAAATGAGTTAAAGTGTGTATGTAAATGAATGAAACATGTGATAATGTGTAAAACTGTGTCAATATTGACACTGCTACCATAGAGGGTTGTGGAGCCGTACTGTAGTAAAGTCCCTTTGGGAAGGCTCAATGTGTGTGATATCCTATGGGCATTAGGATGAAATCCTGATGGTGGACAAGTACCTCTGGTTAGAGTGGAGAGGGCTTCTCCCAGTTCTGCACAGTTAACCAAGATTCGTCACTGTGTTGCCTAGGTGACGGGTATGTGTATGTGATGTGTGTCATTCTTATGGTGGTTCGGACTATGTGTCACGGCAAATTAATTGTGAAATGTGAATATGTGAATGTGAAAATGTGCAAATGTGAAAAGTGAACATATGAAAGTGTAATGTGAATATGTTATCATGTGAAAAGATGTGAATTTATGTAAACGTGATTTATTTATATTTAAACAACAAGCTAACATGTGAATAAGTGTTATCATAGCATGTGAAAATGATTATATATCATGCTAGGTGTGTTATTTTCCTTGTACATACTCTCATGTTCTAAAAGTTTAGAATTGTGCAATGACGTGAATGGAGTGTGACTGTGAATCATGTTACATGTTATGTTTAGAAAGCATGTGTAGCTTGTTATGGTTATTGTAAATTGTTATAAAGCATGTAGTATGTATTCTTCCTCATTGTTAAAAGATAGCATGTGTATGTGATATGTGTAGGGGTATATCTTTGGATTGCTTGCTGGGTCTTTTTATAAGACTCATACTTGCTTTGGTGTACAGGTGAGACAGGTGTCCCTATTCTTGAGGAGGACATAGCTAGGAGCAACTCCGAGCGTGAGGAGTAGCTCTACTTGTGGACTTGCTACACATTTGCTTTTCTTTCATTAGTATGTAAACAATGCGATTGTATATTTCATATGGACAATGTATTTTATTTGGAGTTGTAATAAGATGGACGTTGTTATTTCTTTCACCACTATATAGACTGTGGCTTATGTGATGATGATCACACTTATATTTATATTCCAGGCCCAGGTTGATCGCACTTGTGGATTGGGAACAGTGTATTCCTTGGAATAGGGTGCACTCTCTTAGTAGCCAACCTTGAGGACCTTTTTTCACAAAAAAAAAAAAGATTATGTGATGATGATGGAATGAGAATGAGAATGTTTATTTGTTTCCACTGTTCTCTTTTGATATTTATGTACATCTCAATCTATTGTTTAGTGTTGGGTAAATGTCCAACTGTGAGGATGCCCTTTGTATCGACGTGGATTGGTATAATCGTATGGGTATAAGGAGGGTCGTTACAGAGATTGCTATCAGAGCAGGGTTGAGATTGTACATGAATATACCATCATCTTCACAATGTGCTAAGTCTTTATAGAATTTGTCCATATATGTAGAAAATATCTAAAAATGAATGAAATATAGTTAAGAAAATAGTTAGGACTAAATAACTTAGTTTCTAACTAGATTAACTTGTTTTACAGGCTATGGCTACTCGTGGTAGGTGTGGTGCTCAAGCTCGAGATGACGAGTAGAGGCATAAGGATAGGGGTGAGCAGCAGGCTCTAGCACCCCAGGGTCCTACTGTACTTCCTCCACCACCGCCTGTGGACTATGGTGTATTCATGCAAGGTCTGGTTCAGGCGATGCAGACCCAAGCTCACACTCAGGAAGCACTGTAGCCTTAGCTACAAGCTCAGGTTAGAATTGTTAAGTAGGAGTAGCCTGTTTTTATTAAATGTATGATTGGTATATTGCTTATATTGCTTGTTGTCTCAGGCTCCAGCTCCAGTTCCTCAGGAGCAAGGCCATGGTGATCCTTCCATTATGGAGAGATTCAAAAGGATGGTTCCGCCCTTTTTTAAAGGAGAGAGTCAGCCACTGTTAGCAGAGAGTTGGATGCGGGAGGTAGAGAAGATCTTCAAAGCCATTAGGTGTGCCGAGGAGGATAAAGTTAGCTTGGCCACCTATATGTTGCAGGTACTTAATTTATATATGCTTGTACTTGTGTAAGTTTAGGTTTTGTCTAGATTGGTGCTTATGGGTTGTGTCTTTCAGGAGAGAGCTGATGTGTGGTGGGCTTCCTTACATCGCACCAGGTTCGAGGATGGCGCGATTGAGGTGTCTTAGGATGAGTTCACGAGGCTTTTCAGAGCAAAGTTCATCTCTGAGAATATCAAGATGGAGCAGGAGTTCCTTTTTCTCACTTAGGGATCCATGACGGTGTTGGAATATGAGGCCAGGTTTGCCGAACTGTCCAAGTATGCTCCTCATATAGTTGTTGATGAGCGCAGGAAGGTGAAGAAGTTCGTGATGGGACTTAAGCCATCACTGAGGTCGAGGCTTATGGCATTTGACCACCGTACGCTAGATGAGGCTCTCAGCGCAACGTGCAAGCAGGAGAGCGAGATGGAGCAGTATCTGGTGGAGAAGAAAGCATCGCAGAAGAGGTCCGCACCACCTTTCCAGCGGCAGGAAAGGAAGAAGCCCATGTACCAGTCACCGCAGCGTCCAGTTAGCAGGCAGTTGCTTCGCGGTCCCCCGGCGTCAGGCCTACTAACAAGAAGATGTGCCCTCACTACGAAAGAGCACATGGCGGTACCGAGTGTTGGAAGTTAGCGGGAAAGTGTCTCAAGTGTGGTAGCTCCGAGCATCACAACAGGGATTGTCCAAGACTGTAGCAGGGTGTTTAGCATGGAGCGCCAGCCCCAGCAGCGGCAGCAGCAGTAGCACCAGCGACAGGGAGACTAGGAAGGCCTCGAGCCCAAGCTCTAGTGTTTGCTTTAGCACGAGAGGATGCAGAGCAAGCGAAGAATGTCACGGAATGTGCGGTTCTATTCATGGGTGTGCACGCTCAGGTTTTGTTTGATACAGGTGCCACACACTCATTCATTTCTGAGCGGTTTGTAAAGCAGTTAGTGGTAGAGTCAGGAGTAGAGGCTGAGGAGTTAGAGGTCCCTTTGTCTGTGCACACACCAGTAGGTACAGTATCAACTAGGAAGTGTATTCTGTCTTTACCGTTGTGCATTGAGGACCAAGGCTTAGATGGGTGCTTCTTTTTGCTTAAGATGAAGGACTATGATGCAATTCTAGGTTTGGATTGGCTTGAGGAGCACTATGCTTTGGTGGATTGTCGTGGGAAGAAGATTACTTTCCATATTCCTGGTGAGGATGAGTTCTCGCATCATTTGCCAAGGAACATAGCGGGAAGGTTTGTGATATCAGCCATTAAGGTGATGAGGATGGTGAACAAGGGTGTGATGCATTTATTACCAGCGTGGTCTCAGTACCGAAGGCTGATCAGCCACCGACCCTTGAGGAGATTGAGGTAATGCAGGAGTTTCCAGATGTGTTTTCTGATGATTTGTCTAGTTTGCCACCGGCTTGGGAGATAGAGTTCACTATAGAGTTGCTTCCAGGCACCTCTCCTATCTCTAAGGCTTCATATCGGATGGCACCTATGGAATTAGTTGAGCTGAGGAAGCAGTTGCAAGATTTGCTGGACAAGGGATTCATTCACCCTAGTTTGTCACCATGGGGCACACCTGTATTGTTCGTGAAGAAGAATGATGGTTCCCTCAGGTTGTGCATTGATTATAGAAAGCTTAACCAGGTGACTGTGAAGAATAGGTATCCCTTACCGCGGATAGATGATTTGTTTGATCAGCTGCAGAATGCATCGGTGTTCTCTAAGACTGATCTGCAGTCTGACTATCACCAGTTGAGGATTAAGAGTGAAGATGTGTCCAAGACGGCCTTTAAACTCGTTATGGGCATTATGAGTTTTTGGTGCTTCCATTTGGTCTGACCAACGCCCCTGCAGCGTTCATGGATCTCATGAACAGGGTGTTTAGACCTTATTTGGATAGCTTCGTAGTGGTGTTCATTGATGATGTGCTAGTCTATTCTTCCGATGAGCCTACACACTGTGAGTTGTTCTGGAGGTTCTCTGAGAGCACAAGCTATATGCTAAGTTCAGCAAGTGCAATTTCTAGATTCACGAGGTTCATTTCCTTGGGCATGTATTGATCTTGCCTATTGGTGTAGAGGGTTTTGCTATCTACTCGGATGCATCTCAGATCGGTCTTGGCTGTGTGTTGATGCAGCATGGTAGGGTAGTGGCATATGCTTCTTGCCAGTTGAAGGAGCATGAGCGTAACTATCTGACTCATGATTTGGAGCTTGCGGCAGTGGTTCATGAAATGAAGATCTGGAGACACTATGTTTATGGTGTCCAGTTCGAGGTGTTCATTGACCACAAGAGTCCAAGATATCTCTTTTCTCAAAAGGAGTTGAACCTACGGCAGAGAAGGTGGATTGAATTCCTTAAGGACTACAACTTCGAGCTTCAGTATCATCCAGCGAAGATGAATGTCGTGGCAGATGCTCTCAGCAGGAAGAGGTCATTGCTCCAGCAGGATTGGAAGATGTTAGAGAATGCAGCCTATGTGATGATGGAGTTAGAGCCTCAGTTGTGTCAGGCTTTCGTGGCTTAGTTGTCTATCTGGTCTACAGTGTTGGATGAGGTGATTGAGCAGCAGGAGGTTGATCCTAGGCTTCAGAAGATGGTGGGCAAGGCAGGTATTGCTCAATATGAGGATGGTGTCATTAGATTTCAGCACCGAGTTTGTGTTCCCGATGTTGTGGATGTTCGTGAACAAGTTCTAGTAGAAGCTCATAGGTCGAGGTTCTCTATTCATCCAGACAACACCAAGATGAACCAGGATTTGAAGAGATCTTTCTGGTGGTCTGGCATGGGTCTGGCATGAAGAAGGTTGTGGCTGACTTCGTATCTAGGTGTTTGGTATGATAGCAAGTGAAGCCCGAGGGTCAGCGACCATCTGGTCTTATGCAGAAGATGGAGATCCCAGTATGGAAGTGGGAAGCAATCACTATGGATTTTGTGATGGGTTTGCCCAGATCAGTGAAAGGCAATGACTTGATTTTGGTGATTGTAGATCATTTCTCCAAGACTATGCATTTCTTGCCTATGAAGAAGAAGCAGTCAGTGGAGAGTTTGGCTAGGCTTTATGTCGGCAACATGGTGAGGTTGCATGGTGTGCCAAAGTCCATTATTTCTGATCGAGACCCGAGGTTTAGTTCGAGGTTGTGGCAGGTTCTTCAGGATGCTTTGGGTTCTCAGCTGAAGCTTAGTTCAGCGTTCCATCCCCAGAGAGATGGCCAGTCCGAGAGGACTATCCAAACACTCGAGGATATGTTGAGAGCATGTGTGCGAGTCATTTACCTCTTGTGGAGTTCGCCTACAATAGCAGTTTTCATGCGAGCATTGGCATGGCTCTGTTTGAGGCTTTGTACGGGCGGCCCTGTAGATCTCCTTTGTGTTAAAAGGAGGCGGGCGATAGATAGTTGATTGGTCCGGAGTTGGTACAGGAGACTTCGGATAAGATTCAGCTTATCAGGCAGATCACTTGTTGTGGCACAGGATAGGCAGAAGAGTTACACCGACAATAGAAGGAAGGATTTAGAGTTCGTGGTTGGTGAGCATGTTTTTCTGAAGGTTTCGCCTACCGGAGGCATTGTCAGGTTTGGCAGGCATAGCAAGTTGAGTTCTAGATTCATTGGTCTGTTTGAGATTCTTAGGCGGATGGGCAACATGGCATATAAGCTAGCTTTACCCCCAGCGTTAGCTAGTGTTCACCCAGTTTTCCACGTATCTATGCTCAAGAGGTATGTGCGAGATCCATCTCATGTGGTTAGTCACGAGCCAGTGGAGATTCAGCCAGATTTGTCGTATGTTGAGCAACCGGTAGCTATCATTGATCGGAAGGTTCAGCACCTCAGGAACAAGAGCATTGCGTCCATGAAGGTGGTATGGAGGAACTTCTCACGAGAGGAGGCTACTAGGGAGTTTGAGGATGCCATGAAGAAGAAGTATCCTTATTTGTTTGGTTAGTGTTGTCATTCTAACTTCGAGGTTGAAGTTTTCTTTTAGGAGGAGAGGGGGTAAGGCCCTCGAACTTTGTTATTTTATTCAAGCTTTGTTCATATTATGTTTGTATATATGCATATAATATTGTTGTAAGTAGCATGTTTATTCTATTACTTATGGGCATACATGCTTAATTCTGTACATATTGCCTTTGTTTAATGTCGTACATATTATATTTAGATAATTTTATGCATAGTGTATGTACATATTGTGTGTATGTGTGTTTATTGAATTTTCTATTTTCTGGCCGAAATGTCAGTTGACGTCAACATCCCTTGACGTTGAGGGCAAGTTGACAGCAACCAGCATGCCGTTGACTCAAAGTTGGCATCCAGATCGATGGACGTTTATCTCCTGTTAACGGCAGAGATGTGGCAGTTTACTTCTCCATGTTTGCTGCGATTCTAGATTTGGAAACAGTCGCGTTTTCTCCAGTTCTGGATTAGGAAACTACCCTCCAACGGTAGGATCCCGATCTAATGTGTACCCAACCCACCTAGCTCTATAAAATCACCATGTTTCAGTCGAGATAAGTCTTTTGGCTCTTGTGAGAAAGCTAGGGTTTCTGTGGAGAAAATTGATCCTTGTGCAAGCTTGATCTGGCGAGAGAGGAGTCCTTCCGGCAATCTACACCGATTGGAAGGAGCTCTTGGCATTGAGGAAGCTTCCCCAACCCCGGTGATCGATCTACATCGACAAAAAGACCGGATCTGGGAGGAATTTGAGCACCTTCTTGGCTTGTCTGTGGAGGGCTTCGTCGGGTTAATTAAACCATTATACAATTTTTGAGAGGCAAGTAATCGAGGGATTTCATCCCTGCACATGTCTATTAGGTCCTAGGATTTTTCCTCTTGTCCTGGAACCCCCAATTCTTCTGTATTTGTGCGTTCAGTCTGCACTTTTACAGACAGGAACTTGACGGCAAGCTTGCTGCCATCAAGATCTTGAGTTGGCGGCAACATTGTGTGTCGTTAAGCCTGGTTGGCGGTAACCCCCTTGCCGCCAAGTTCTTCAGGTTTTTCAAAATAACTGTCGGATTTCTGGATATATGTGTATGTTGTAAAATTTGTGACTGGTTAGGTACGGACTATAGGTCATATCATGAGGAATTTTCAATTTTCTTAGCAGGATCTAAATTAGGGTAATTTTTGTAATTGGAAAATAAGCATGATCTACCTGTGTTTAATTCTAAATAAATTGATTTCTTGCAAGGTAGGGTTTTAGAAATTTTATATGGTTTTATATTGATGGTTTCCAGGTTTCAGAACTGTTAGAACTGACTGTGTTACTGTGAATCATGCTAAACAAGTTTTTTGATAAATCTGCATGAGATTTTTTTTAATTATTAAAGTTAGTTTACTGTTCTGAAAAATCTGAAATTTTAGGTATGTGATATATAACATGTGTGAAGCCTGTGATAAATGTTTCATGTTGTATTGACAATAGTAGGCACTGTTATTAGTTTAACAAGGGCAATTGACCATGTTAAGCATGTTAATTTTAATTATATAAAATTCAGTGACTAGCAACATGATTAGGATTATGTTATGATTTAATTATCACTGTGAAATAGAGGTATCATGTTCTGTAAACTGAAGCATGTGTAATTATGTTAAAGTGCATGTAAATGAGTTAAAGTGTGTATGTAAATAAATGAAACATGTGATAATGTGATGATGTGTAAAACTGTGCCGATATTACACTTCTACCATAGAGGACTGTGGAGCCGTACTGTAATAAAGTCCCTATGAGAAGGCTCAATGTGTGTGATATCCTATGGGCATTAGGATGAAATCTTGGAGGTGGACAAGTACCACTGGTTATGGTGGAGAGGGCTTCTCCCGGTTCTGCGCAATTAACCAAGATTCGTCACTGTGTTGCCTAGGTGACAGGTATGTCTATGTGATGTGTGTCCTTCATATGGTGGTTCGAACTATGTGTCACGGCAAATTAATTGTGAAATGTGAATATGTGAATGTGAAAATGTGCAAATGTGAAAAGTGAACATGTGAAAGTGTAATGTGAATATGTTAGCATGTGAAAAGATGTGAATTTAGGTAAACGTGATTTATTTATATTAAAACAGCAAGCTAACATGTAAATAAGTGTTATCATAGCATGTGAAAATGATTAAATATCATGCTAGGTGTGTTATTTTCCTTGTGCATACTCTCATGTTCTAAAAGTTTAGAATTGTGCAATGATATGAATGGAGTGTGACAATGAATCATGTTACATGTTATGTCTAGAAAGCATGTGTAGCTTGTTATGGTTATTGTAAATTGTTATAAAGCATGTAGTATGTATTCTTCCTCATTGTTAAAAGATAGCATGTGTATGTGATATGTGTAAGGGTGTATCTTTGTATTGCTTGCTGGGTCTTTTTATAAGACTCATACTTGCTTTGGCGTACAGGTGAGACAGGTGTCCCTGTTCTTGAGGAGGACATAGCTAGGAGCGACTCCAAGCACGAGGAGTAGCTCTACTTGTGGACTTGCTACACATTTGCTTTTCTTTCATTAGTATGTAAACAATGTGATTGTATATTTCATATGGACATTGTATTTTATTTATTGTTGTAATAATATGGACATTGTTATTTCTTTCACCACTATATAGACTGTGGATTATGTGATGATGATGGAACGAGAATGAGAATGTTTATTTGTTTCTGTTGTTCTCTTTTGATATTTATGTACATCTCAATCTATTGTTCAGTGTTGGGTAAATGTCCCACTGTGATGATGCCCTTTGTACCGACGTGGATTGGTATAATCGTACTGGTAAACGGAGGGTCGTTACAACTATAGTCTCCTTAGTATTATCTCCCGCTACATTTGATGTGGCTGGCATAGTGGAAGATGGATGGGTAGTGGGGTGTTGGTTGTTGAACATTTGGTGTGGCAGTCGAATACCTACCGCGTTTGGGGGTGGAGTGGTGGTACGTAGGAAGGGAGCTTGGGGGTTAGGGATGGTAATGGGAGTGGTTGGTGGCGGGTGGAGAAGAGATGGGTTGGATGATGATGGTTGTGAGGTGGTAATGGTAGGACGTTGGCGTATGAGTGGGAGGTTAGGCTATGGTGGTATGGTGGTAGTGTTGCATAGAAAGGGAGCTTGGGGGTTGGGGGTTTGGGGGCTATGGCGTGGAGGTTACGAGGGGTTGGGGGATGAACGGTTGGTTGGATGGTTGACTAGACGGTGGTGGACGTTGTGCGGGGGTTTTGGGGATGCGGATAAAGGATGGTAGCGGGTTGGCGGGTGTTGGTGTATGGATGAAGGGAGGTAGCGTAAAGGTGGATTGGAATGTGGAGGATGAGGGTGCTTCCATGTGCCGGCCAGCCGTTCTTTCTTCGCAGGGAGACATCCTGAGGGCATTTACCTGTTGGTTCGGAGCGGGGTGCTCCAGAAGTGGTTTTTGTACAATACCCATATTGGGTTGCTGGGGTTGTTGTGCAGGAGTTGGGGCTGTTGTTGTTGCTGTGGCTGCTACTGTTGTACATCCTGCTTGGGTGGCCTTCTCGCCTTCATTTCAGCGATGTACTTTCTCATATCTTCCCAGTCAATCCCTCCATTATCATTCAGATCGTAGATGTAGTCTTTCAAGTGAATGAAATCCTCTAATGTGTGGCCCGGTCCCCGGTGGAATGCACAGTAGTGCTAGGTATCAACATTGGGTGGCCATTGTAGCGGTTCCCTCGGCAAAGTGAGTGCATTGACAGCCATAAGAGCGTTAAAAATGTCAGTTAGAGTCTCCATCAACGGAGGATATTGGGCTCTTCTTGGGCCAGGGGGGCGTCTTGGCTGCTGGGGATCATAGGTACCTAGGGGAGGGACTTGGTTGTATTGTTGATGACGTTGAGGAGGTGGTGGTTGTTGTTGGTACTGAGGAGGAGGCTGGCGGTGTTGAGGAGTTGGTGGAGCTTGACGATATTGGGGTGGAGCCTGTTGAGGCTGTTGGTGTTGTGGAGCTGGGGTTCCGAGCACGGGAGCATTACTAGGCCTAAATTGGGGTGGTTGCGGTTGTTGGTATTGGGATTGTTGAGGCCTGGGGTTGGGGTTTGGGCGGTAGGTGGAGGAGTTTGGATTGCACATAGCACTCACTTGCTCATGTTGCATAACCCCTTCAGTCATGGGACCACCAGTCGGGGGATTGCCATTGCTTTTCTTCACTGTCCTGGCCTTCGGCTTAAACATAGCCATGATAGGAGAGTCCTTCAACTGCA
This sequence comes from Colocasia esculenta, assembly GCA_014218235.1. Classification (NCBI taxonomy): domain Eukaryota; kingdom Viridiplantae; phylum Streptophyta; class Magnoliopsida; order Alismatales; family Araceae; genus Colocasia; species Colocasia esculenta. The sequence continues at coordinate 58,540,893 of CM024762.1, forward strand.
TCTGAATGTAACGGGCTCTCTCATAAAGCTCCTCCATGGTGCTCAGTTTGTTCATGGCTAAGATGTGTCTGAACTGAGGTGTAGCATTTGCAGTAATCATTTTTACTTGCTCAGATTCAAACAATGGGTCCCTCAGCCTCTCACCCATCGCTCTCCATCTGTCAGCATATTGCAGGAAATCTTCATCTACCTTCATTCTCTTAGCCATCAAATCAGTGACAGATAGCGAAGGACCAACTCGGTCCCTGTACCTTTGCAGAAACTTCCTCTGTATAGCTTCAAAATCTTCGGCATTGGTGGGTTCCTAGGAATAGAACCACTCCAGGGTGAGACCATCTAGAGATCTCTGAAAGAGGAAAGAAAGGGCTCGACTGTCATTTTTCTTGAATGAAGATTCATACATGAACTCTTTGATATGTGCGAAGGGGTTGCCAGTGCCGTTGTAGTGGCGATAGATCGGCAGCTCAGAGGGAGGAAGGTGGAAGACTGGCATAGAAGGGAGAGCCAGCTCGAGGGAATCTTTGGGTACAGACACCCTCTTTAAATCTTGTTCCAATCGGCTCACCTTCGTCAGGAGTGCTTGGGTGAGTTGATCGGAGGATGGTTTGTGAGGCATCTCGGAAGAATGAGGTTGGGGTGCACTCACCTGAACAAAGTTGTAACGGAAAGGGGTGCCGGTGGGCGCAGAAGTATGGGCTGGAGCCTGAAAAGGGTAAGTAGGCCTTACCGCGGAGGGGCTTGGCCAGACAAGGGAAGGCCTCCCAACAAAGCTGTGGGGGCAAGAGTGTGTAATGGAATTGGCCTGCGATTGGGTAGGTGATGCTCGGACCATCGGGTCGCGAGTGGGTTCAACAAAGAAGGCACCCGTGTTTGGGTGGAGAGATTGAATAGGTTCGGGGATGGATTTCTCCTTCAGAGTAGCTTGAACCTTCTGGAGTTGGGAGGGTTGGAGATTTTGTAGGCGGTCCACTAGTTGGGATAAATCAATGGAGGCAGAGGCATTTCCAGTAACGTACCTTGGGGAGTGGTGGGGAGACTGTGAATCCACTACATGGACTTGCGAAGTGGATCGATCAACATGGGGTTCATTGGGAAGTTGTGGAAGTTGTTCATTAGAGTCATACACCTCATCATACACATCCTCATGGTAACCCATATCCTCTTATTCAGCCATTCTGAGGGATTTTCCTAAACGAAGCAACATGATATTAAGCACCAAGGGTTTACTAACAAACAACTACTCAAACAAATTTGAGAGAAGAAGTTAATAACTTTTAATTAAAGCCTTGGGGGATGCTTATGTCCAATTGATTACTTCAGTATGATTCAATGTGGATTTTATTGCAAAATGTCACTTCAATATGGGTAAGGACCTAAATGGGTATGAGGAGAACTTCGGGTTTCACTAAGAACACTCCTCTCAATGTGGGATATTCTAGCACGGGTGTACAGTGTGGTACAACCTGCTCGGTCCACCGTGAGGGAATCCACGGGGCACGGAGACTTACAGAGGTCCCGATGAGGATTTTCTAGTCCAATGAGATGGAATGCCCAATGGAGCCCTCACCGAGAGAGGTGTTTGGATCCTAATGTAAGGAGGGAAGGAGGTCCCTCAGCCGAAGAATGCCCTGCAATGCAAGTAGATTGCAAGAAATGATAGAAACCCCTGTGTTCTGTGAACAAACAGAAACGCGACGAGTTCAGTCATCGCGCTTCAAGATAAATCATGACTGTTCAGTTGGTCGTGGATTTGACAGCTCGAAAAAGCTATAATAGTCGCGAGAACTCCCTCTAGTGTCTGTCACAGAATCTCGACGAGGTAAACCATCGCACAAAAGTCAAAAACGTGAGGTCTTAACATGTCATGATTTGAAAGGAAGCCGAGAGTTTAATGAAAGCAATAAATCAAACAAGCATGCTATTCAACCGACCAATTGGTGAAAAAAAGTGTCAAATTGAGATGTTTTCTTAAGGTGAAAGTAAGTAAATGGGGAGGGGAGCAGGATGATGATTATTATTTTTAATTAAACTTTATGGAGAGAGAAAAATAAACACAAATAGAACTTGGTAATGGTGGGGGATCTCAAAGGAGTACCGTGTGGGGTTCGAGGGAAGGGAAGTTGAACTGCGTGGGGTACGAAGGGAGGGACACACGTGTTAGTTATGGATGTCCTCAAGCCAATCATAACTTATACAATCTTGTTCTTTGATAATAATAATAAGGCTTTTATATTCATTATGTGTAATTCGTTTATCGTTTCATTATGAAGTCCATGAATATACGCAATGGATATTAATTATGATGAGATCATAACAATGAGATTAATATCCTTTAAACGTATATTCTTAATTGTTCCTAGTCGGAGGATATTCAAGAAGGACATTGAATATCCGGTTAGACTAGTATAGATTGCACCTGTTCATATGATGAGGGTGACTGGTCTCATAGTCACTTTTGTGGAGACACTAAGGTGAATCTGTAGGTGCTCATTGGAGAATGAGTTCACTGAACTGATCCGTTATGAATCGCTGGATGGTAATGTTACCTAACTGTCAACCAGCTAGATTCATTGTCACAGTGGCGTGATTGGTCCTTAGACCTGAGACACCAAGGACACCTTGTTGGTGGACTTTTGGGTTTTGACCTTGACTTATAGATCTCTAGCCATGAGGTCTTAATCAGTTAAGTGATCGGATCTAGCGGAATACCTTCGAAGGTGATTGTGTGGTCAATATGGGATCGCTCGCTCTCGGTAATAGGAGAGTGAATGCTCTACGGAAGGATGCCTGATAGTCCCTGGCCAGGGCAAGACTACTTATCAGAAAAGGAGTTTTCTGATATTGTTATGCGGCATCTAAACCAAGTGAGTACACACATTAGGGTTTGACAGTTGACCATACCCTAAGTGCACTCAGGAGCATTGTACGAGCGAAGGATTAAAGTCACGTGGTAACTGATGATACAAAAGGTTCCTTGAATGGGTTGCTGAACCCCAATGCTTTCCAGGATCAAGTGGTGTTGCTTGGCACCCAACTTGATTGGAAGCCCGGTCAATTATCGTGAGACGATAATTGATTGTGTAATTAGTTAATATGAGATGTTAATTAATTACCATAAGTCAATAAAGAGTTATTGAGCTTAATGGACTGAAAACTGGACTAGCAGTTGGGCCTAGAGGGTCACACGCATAAGAGTTCCGAGCAGAATGGGCAAGGTGTTCTTTATAGACAATGACTGGGTTTTTGTGAAAAAACCGCGGTGTCTATAAATATACGCTGAGAGTTAAACCCTGGGCCAAGCTCCAGGCTTAACCCTGGCCGCCCCCCTCCTCTCTCTCTCCCAGGGCGCCCCCCACCCTCTCTCTCCTCTCTTCAGCACATGGTGGAGCTGAGATCCGGGAGACACGTGGAGAACGAGGAGATCCCGTCTGCGTCCGGAGCTCGCGGGGATACGTCTAGAGGTCGGACACTTGAACGGCTTGAAGCACCGGCGCCTCCTGCGCCACCTCCTCCCCGGATTCGGGAGTTACGCAACCCCGCAAAGGTAAAGATGAGATCTGCCTGTGCGTGGTTTATCGATTTAGTTCGATTTCGACGGCCGGCAACGATATCTACCTGAGGGATTCGCGTTTCCGTTGCGCTCTATACGAAACCCAACAACACGTGGGTGTCAAAAGGAGGGGCACACATGGGTACCGAAGGAGAGGTAACCAAAAACTAAAATAAAAAAGAAGTCCTACCATGATCGCCAATTTGTGAATGTGCTTTTTATCAAAACCACTCCACAAAGAGTAATTAAAAAAAGTAATTTTAAAGAAGAATATGCGTAGAAAGAAGAGGAAGAATGAGTGTGTGTGTGCACTATGGGGGAGGTGTGATCACCATGTACGCGAGGGTACCGAAGGAGTGAGTGAGAGGTGTAGAGTTACTTACCTTCACCTAAAGATCGTGGGAGTTGGGATGGTGGGTTAACTCTTACTCCTCCAACCGGCTGGCCGACAGAAAAGACTTTAGCTTGATTGGTTACCTTGTAAAATAGAGAAACAACAAACAAGTGAAAGAAGGATTGTATAGTTGTGTAGTGTTAAATTCAAAGAAATATGAAGAAAATGCAATAGCATGGGCTTGGACACACCTTGTGGAGGTGGTGTAAAAACCCCTAAAATGTATAGGTGTGAATTAAATGAAGTGAGTGTGTGATGGTATAATGGAGTGTGATGAATGCACTAAAAAAAAGTAAAAGAAGTGAAAGCACAGAAGAGAAGCCAACGAATCCAATGGAATGATTGGTGCTACAACAGATGAAGAGGAAGAAGCCTCCTCAAACTCCAATGCACTTAAGAGGGAGAAGACCAAGCTCCGGTAGATGAAGACTTGGAGTAGCTTGAGGGGAATGGTTCTTCTCCTTAAGCTCGAAATTTGACTCTTCAATTTAGCAGGGCTTTGTCGTAATGCTTGGGTTATTTTTGAAACAATGGACTCGGGGGTCTTTTTATAGCGAAAAATTTGGTAAATCACGACAGGCACAGTGGTCGCCAATTAAGGTGAATAGTGACTGACTAAAGCATCACGTTTAACAAGATCTCTTTACTTTGATTAAGCATTTCCAAACATCGATTACAGCAGGTTTCATAATCACGACGACATAGTCGAACATGTTTATAACACTTCCAATATCGATTAATTCTTTCCAAATTTTAATAAATGGAAACTTTGAATCGCTATGACTAGAGTGGTCGCGTATTTGAAAGAATGGATCTTCTGATGGGAATCGATCTTGAAACAATGGAAGGTTTGAAACGTGATGGACCATGTGGATGCGATTCTAGTTAGCAAGAAAATATTTCTAAAAGCAATTTTAGAATTTGCCATAAATCGAAATTGGAAACTCTTAAACGTGATGACTCTAATGGATGCTATTTAAAAACATAGCAGGTGCCACAAAAGGATGGGTAATACACGATGGTTTGACCCATCGCGGATCAAGTTCCTGAACAGCAACCATGTTTGTCGCGAATTAACCATTCACAGAGGCCCCTTATTAGCCCGTAGAAAAATTCCTAAAAATCCTAGAAAAATAGGAAAATCACTCAACTGATTAATTGAAGAGAGCCACTTTGAGGCACTACAATATAACATGAAATGTTGTCAAAATGGCATGTCTACAGACTTCCTGAAATGCACTGATATGGGGAGGACCTTGTCGAACCTTCCCCCTGCTGGGGCAGAAAACAAGACTCCCTCTCCAAGGCGGTAGCTGTAACGCCCCAAAAATTTATTTATTTAAAATATCAAATAAATAAAATGTCTAATAAAAATTTAAATAAAAATCATAGTTAAACTCCCAAGAAGTGGAATCTACCATTTGAATTACACTGGGCCAAAACAACTCTTATTAGACTAAAGAGCAAAACCCAATGACATTAAATCCCAATATTCATAACCCTAATTGAGCAGAAATTAGAAAGGGGTAATTAGGGCAAAAGCAAAGGTAATTAGCCATACTTAGCAACCAAATTCGTACCCAGCCATGTTGAGATGTTTCCTAAAGACTCTTGTACTCAAATGGGAAGGGGAATCATTAAATCTTGGAAGGGGCCAAGCAAAAACCGCAACCCAACCTTTCCTAGTCCTATTAGGACTTGAATCAACCCTAATTCTATAAATAATTGTCATAAGACTTGTTGGGAAGGGTTACCAATGTACTGGGGTCGTGAGGAGGCGAGCTAGGGCACCAGGAGAAGAGGAGGACGACCAAGAACCAAACTTCTTCTCCAACCTTTCTTTGCTTTGACCTGGAATAGACACCTCTTAGATCCACTCAAAGGTAGGTGTTATCCGGCTTGAAGTAAACCTAGCACATACCATTGGAAAGAGCATCAAGTCTAGTTTCATATGCACTTATTTTCCCTAATTTTTATCTACCGTGTTATGAGTATTAAGCGTTTTCCAAGCATCGCCCATGATTAGGGCTTTATGTGTTCTTACTATGTTTTAAGCAAACTGAGGCCAAATCGGATCAAACCAAAACCATATTTCTCTTCTACTCATCATACCCAACATCTTTCATGTTCTTACTTTTGTTCCAGGAGCCCTAGATCTTGAGTTATAAGCATTGCATGCATGACTACCCAATTTTTTTTATTTTTGGTTGAAACCCTAAAACATGACCATTCCAGACGTCGCATTCTTCTTTGCATTAACGCGACGTACTAGACCATCGCATTCACATGAAAGGCGACTGAACCTTCCGTCACATTTTTTTACTGTGATTCGACCGTTTTGACACATCAAACTGTGTGTCACGTGGGTTTCAGTATCGTTCTTCTACGTGACGGAAGATGTCATCACGATTTGACCAGTTTTCCCACCCAAGTTTTTGCACTCTTTTTATATTCAAATTTTAAGTGAACTCTTGAACGCGTTGTATCTGGATGTCGCGATTCAAAAGTCATTGTGACATATCAGCCTATCGTGACATGAAGTCGTCAGACCTAACCTTCGCGTTTCTGAATTAGTTATCATTCCGACATCGATTCCTGTTGGAAAAGGCAACAATCTATCCTGTCATGATTTAAACGCGACGAGTGGGTCCATCGCGATTCTAAAATTTCACATAGTGTTGTGTTTCTTCGCGGTAAGGTCCTTTGAAATGCGACGACTGAACCTGTCGCGATTTAAAGACCAACCCGAGACTGTTTTACTGAGTTGTACAGTCAACCATATGCATGTCCTATGGCTATATCATGTCATTTAGTCAGTCAAAAGCCTAAAAGCTGTCAACCTACATGAAAGCTATAAGAACATGAATTTCTGTTCTAATTGATCTTAATGATTGCTTGATTCTAGTTACTATGAGAATGATATGTGCTATGTTCTTACTCTATCTTGATGATAATTGAAAGTGCTATATGTTAAAAATGCAGAAAATCACGTGATAGACTAAATTGTATACCATGTCATGCGCCCATGTTAATTGCTTTCTATCTTGTTTTAAACCAATGGATTACGATATTAAGACACGTTCTACATGACACATTGCACATATAGGAAGCCCTCTCTTGGGGATTTGGAAACTCTCGGCCGGTCATTCTGTATCGGCAGACTAGTGACCTTCTCTCTAAGAACTCCGTAATTCTCCATACTCCGTGGATTCCCTAATGGGGACCGAGTTGGTTGTACCTTTGAAGTTCCTAGAAGATAGAAAGCACTTTTGTTCTCATCTACTTCTCGTGAGAGTGATTTGATAGATTGAAACCAAGCCATTTAAATGTAAAGATTGAACTAAAGTAATTAAGCCATTATGCTGCCAAAATTTACTCAGGATCATGTCTACTTGCCTTGTTCCTTATTATCATTGACATGATCATTAGTTCGTAATTGTCCATTGCTTGAATATCATGTTGGCCATAAATGAATGAATGGAATTACCAGAAAATATTAGAACTTCGGTTCATTACCATACCTATGCAAATAGGGCCCAGTTCTGGTCCTAGGAGGAGCACCTGAAATACTTATAATCGCAAGAGTATATGATCCATTGAGGTGTCTGGCGATCACCTAATTGAATGCAAGATTGATCTGGGTAATTTTCACAATGTTATTGAATGATTGATTGATTGATTGAACTGTTATATGTGAAATGGCCAAATCTATTGTACATGTCATCGATATTGAAATCCAACATGTCATTGTCGATTGGAATTCTAAGGAATTCAACTTGAGATATCCATTGTACATGTTTTTGAATATTGAATCTCTTCTATATGACAAATGATCGTACTGTCATCCATTCCATTGTTAATTGTACATTCTCACATGATAAATGTCATTGTATTTGTTTATTAAATTATTTCTCGTACATGTTATACCATTGGATATTGTCCCATATCATTATTATGATCGTCCTACAATGAGTATTTCATGTTAGTATCTTACTATTATGTTGATAATTCACGTAATGCATGCATGCACCATGAGATGTAAATCCTACTGGACGTTAGTGCGCTCACACCTACTTTCCTTAGTATTTTAGGTGAAGAATATGAAGAGGTAGAACATGATGGGGCTGGGGAAGACTGAAGAGCTTCTCAGAGTTACCCGTCCATATAGCACGTCAGCCAATATGATTAGAGTTAAAATAGTCTGTAATAGTTAGATTTAATTTCTTGAGTCATATGTACTGGAATGACAATAATGGGCCCTGTTATTGGCTCTGACTATGTAAGGTTTTAAGTTAGCTTTGTTGGAAATGAAAAAAAAAGATTATTTGGCTGGCACAATTATTGTCTCAATTCTTATGTTATATTTATGTTGTCGCTCTGAATTACTCGACTGTGATACCTATACTCGTATCGCTCACGCTCTCGATATTTAATTTCGTTGCTAAATTTTGGGGCGTGACTGTAGCCCTAGCTACTGTTAATGCCAAGGTCTCACACAAGTGGCCAACGATGGCCCACCTCAACTCTAATCGTAACCCACTAATAAAACGATCAGTGCGAGCCTGCTCACTAGTGGCTACGTGACGGACATGGCACAAAAGTTGTACAAACCTCTAGTGGTACTGCACCACGGTCTGGTCTCCCCATGTCAACTCGTGAAACTGGTTCCTCCTCTCACGGAGAGCGTAGTTGGGGAAGTACTCACCGTGGAAGACCTCCAAAAGCTACTCCCAAGTGATCTGGTCTAGCCTCTAATCCTAGAAACGAGTCTGCCTCTGAGTCCTCCGCCACTCATGGGCTGACCTTTTTTTTTTTTTTTTAAACAAACAGGTCCTCAGGCAAGCCAAGGTTGGGAGAGTGCACCCTCCCCCATAGGGGGATATCGTTCCCACTCCACCAGCAGGTACCTGGGCCGAAAATTATATATACAATGAGAAAGATACAAAAATCAGGGCAAGCCCTTACATCTCAGGAGAAGCCTAACCGAACATATGGAAGGCCTGTTTTATCCAAAGTAGCTGAACCCCTACAGGCCAGGGGCAGTGAAGAAAGAGATCTAAAAATTTTATTCTCAGGGAGGGAACACGCAAAGGATCGCAAGGCCATCAGCAACCTGTTTTGCTTCTTGGAAAACATGACAAATTTTGATCCCAAGAGTGTGAAAATTGTCAATAGCAGGACGCCACCATCTGGAACACTCCCAGGAAGGAAGTGAGTTATTTGAGAAAGATTGAACTAGCACAGCAGAATCTAAATAAATCAAACTAATTGGAAGACCAAATTCCTCGGCTATCTTTAGGCCGTCATGAAGAGCTCTAACCTCAGCTTGAAGATTGTTTCCAAAACCATAATGGAAAGCAAAAACCAGGAGGATTTCACCTTTAGGATTTCTTATGCAGCCACCACCACCACTTAAACCAGGATTTCCTTTACAAGCACCATCGACATTCAAACAAAGACCATTTATTGGAGGGATCCAACGAACAAGCTTCAGTTTGGTACTTCTAACAAAGGGCGTATAATCAAAGGACAATAAGGCATTTTGCTGATTCGCAAAAGGAGCTTTCTTAATTATAACCTGATGGATTGCATGAGAAATTTGCATTCTTATATTGTCAATAGTGATATTGAAAGAAGTGAATTTCTGTTCAAAGCGCCTCTTGCATCTCTCCTTCCAGATAGCCCAGGTTATGAGTATCATACCATACATGGAAGCAAAACCAAAGGGATACTAGAGGTTAGAGTTCTGAATGGTTTCCAACACCAAAAAGTGAAGTGATCCCTGCTGCTGTTAGGGGTGGACAAAGGGAGTAAACCAGTGCCATAAGGAGGTCGCAACATCACTTCTGATGAACAAGTGATCCAAATCCTCAGTGTGGGGAGTACGATAGCAAGAACATTTTGATGGCAGATAAACTCCATGATCTGAAATTCTAGAATCAACGGGGACCACCCTGTTAAGAACTTTCCAGCAGAGAAGAGAAGCCTTTCTTAGGAACAGGTGATGCCATATCTTAGCCAAAGCAGGTCTATGGATACCCCGAGGCCGGAGAATATTGTAAGCATATTTGGAGGTGAAAACGCCATCATTAGTGGGAGACCAAATACATTTATCTTCTGCTTCTGAAAGATGAACATTTCCCAACTTCTGAATATTCGGTATCATCATCCAAAGTGGATGTAGAGGATCTTGCATCATCTCGTTAACAGTAATGTGAGAGCATTAGGCGGGTCAGGAAGCAGAAACCGTAGGGGAGTGTTACCTGCCCAACAATCATGGAAAAAATCCACATATTTGCCATTCTCTAAGATCCATTTAGTGTTGTCAACAATAATGGCATTAGCAGTGTAAAAAATGCTCTTTGGAAGGCCCTGTAGAGGTTGAGCATACAGCCTAGCGTACCGTACCCAGATAGAGGAACCATGATAAATATTCCACAGGTATTTAGTTGCCATATTCATCTGAATATGCCACAAATTGCGAACCCCAAGACCTCCTTCAGTAATTGGATGTTGTATAATATGCCAAGGTAACTAGTGATGTCTTTGTACTCCATCAAGGCCACTCCAGAAGAATCATGCACAAGCTTTGTCCAACAACCAGATTACACCTTTTGGAAGAATCAGAGCTGAGGCTGTGTAAATTGGGATGGATGAAAGCACTGAGTTAATGAGGGTGACTCTCCCAGCCTGAGAAAGAAATTTAGATTTCCAAGTGGATAGCTTCATGTTTATTTTTTGAATAAATACTTAAAATCAGAGATTTTAAGTCTTCCTTCTTTCAACAGAACACCTAAATAGCTTAATGATCCTTGTTGCTATTTAAAACAAGTAATGGTTTTAATGTTGTTAGCAAGGGTGGTGGGAGCTTTCCTAGACACAATGAATTGGCTTTTGCATCTGTTAATAAGCTGACCCAAGGAACGCTCATAAGATGTCATAAACTGACGCAACTTAGAAACATTTCTTGCATGGCCATTAGTGAAAACAAGAGTGTCATCAGCGTACAGAAGATGTGAAATATTAGGACACGGGGCCCTGCTTAAGGTTTAAGAGAACCAGTTGACAAATGGTTACGAAGACCTCTACTTAGAACCTCCTCCATTATAATAAAGAGTGTCGGAGCAATGGGATCACCCTATCTTAGGCCCCTAGATAAGTTAAAGTAACCAGCCTAGTGGCCATTGACAAGAACCGAGAACCAACAATTAGAGATCAACATACCCACATAGGAGATAAACTTATTGCAGAATCCAAAGTGGCGAAGGACAGCAAACAGAAATTCCCATTCAACTCGATCATAAGCCTTCATCATATAAAGTTTAAAAATGACATTATGGCCCCTTATCTTCCGACTGAGATTTCTAAACATATTTTTAGATAGAGAAATGTTATCAGTAATAGACCAGCCTTTGACAAAAGCACCTTGTTCTTCGGAGATAACACTAGGAAGAATATCCGCAAGGAGACTACAAAGAATCTTGCAGATCATTTTGTGACAAACATTGCACAAGCTAATTGGCCAAAAATCAGCAAAAGAGCTGGGATTACTCACCTTGGGAATAAGAACAATAAGAGTACAAGTGATTCCACGGGATAATGGAAAACCAGTAAAGAAACCTTTCACTGCTTCATAAACAACTGGACCAATAGTATCCCAGCAAGAGGTATAGAAACTACCAGAGAAGCCATCAAGGCCCGGAGAACCATTACCATTTATAGACCAAATAGCAGTTTTGACCTCAACTTGAGTAGGAATCGCACAGAGCTGATCATTCAGAGAAGAAGAGATCATAGTTGGAATTACCTCCAGCAAATTATTATCGATTACTTAATTGCCAGAGAGAAGATTGCTCCAACATGCGCTCAAGGTTCAGGCAGATGACTAGTCGCGGGGGTGGGCGTAGCCGGCACCAGTAATGCCAGTCGAGGTTTGCAGAGCAGTCGGTCCAACAGGGAGCCGAGCAGGGCAGGCAGGAGGTGATCTGTTATGCTTGCGGTTTACCAAGCCTTTACAAGAGGGATTGCTCGATGGGGCAAGTCCAGCAGCTGCAGCAGCCCATACAGTTGCAGTTTACTTAGCAGTTGTCACAGTACTAGTACCCTCTATAGCAGTAGGCACCTGATAGCAGCAGTCGAGGCAGTACCAGCAGTAGCCTTAGCAGTTCCAACAGTACCAGCCACCTCAACAGTTTCAGCCATACCAGTAGCAGTAGTAGTTCCACAGCACCAGCAGCCACCGCAACAGTAGCAGCCCCAGTAGGCGCCACAGCGTGGGCGTGGTCGTGGTCACGTGATGGCTCTTACTAGGGAGGAGGCCGAGGTGTCGAACCTAGTCATAGGTATTTTGCCTATCCTTGGTAGGTCTGCTCGTGTTCTAGTTGATCCCGGTGCTTCTCTTTGCTTTGCTTCTGAAGAGTTTTACGAGTCGCTGAGTCGTCACACCACTAAGAGGCAGTGTGACGTAATGATTGATCTTTCCTTTGGTGATTACATGCGTTCTTTCGGTTAACTTCATGGTGTCACAGTTGAGGTCTAGGGACACTAGTTACCGACCAGGTTATATGCGTTGTAGCTTCCTGACTTTGACATCATCCTTCGCATGGACTGGTTGGAGGCTCACTTAGTTGTCATATATTGTCAGTGGAAGACCATGCGGTTTGAGATACCAGAAGCGCCTGCTCTCTACTTCTGAGGTATCTGGTCTACCAGTCGACCTTTTATTTCTTTTAGTAGAGCTCGACGTTTGGTCTGCGATGGTTGTGTAGCATACCTTGCTTCTGTTTGTACATCTGAGTCTAGCGAGTTGTCAGTTTTTTATGTACATGTTGTGTGTGAGTTTTCTGACATTTTTTCGTAGGACCTACCTAGGTTACTGCCTGAACGGGAGGTAGACTTCTCCATTGAGCATTTTTTGGGGATGATGCCTTTGTCTAGGGCACCATATCGGATGGCTCCGACTGAGTTGCCCGAGTTGAATGGCCAGTTGCTTGAGTTGCTTGAACAGGGTTTCATTCATCTAAGTCGTTCGTCATGGGGAGCGCTAGTGTTGTTCATGAGGAAGAAGGATGGCAGTTTGCGGTTGTGCATCGATTACAGGCAATTGAACCAGGTCACAGTGAAGAACAAGTATTCGTTGGCCAGGATCGATGATTTGTTTGATCAGTTGTAGTCAGCCAAAGTGTTTTTGAAGATTGACATCAGATTAGGATACTACCAGTTGAGGATCAGAGAGTCAGATATTGGCATGACAGCTTGTCGTACGAGGTACAGTCATTTTGAGTTCGTTGTGATGCCATTTGGGATCACGAATTCGCTAGCAGCTTTCATGTATTGATGCACAGAGTGTTCAGTGAGTACTTGGACAGGTTTGTGGTCATCTTTGTAGATGACATTTTGGTCTACTCAGCTTCTGTGGAGGAGCATATGAGAATCATGTTGGGGACGTTGCAGAGTCACCAACTTTATGCCAAGTTCGACAAGTGCGAATTTTGGTTGAGGGAGGTGCACTTTCTCTAACACGTGATCTCAAGTTCTGGTGTGGTAGTGGACCCTGCCAAGGTTGAGGCAGTGTTGTCTTAGGAGCAGCCCACTACAGTGTCAGAGGTTCGCAACTTTTTGGGTTTGGTAGTGTAACGCCTCGACGCGGAATATCGGAGCGGAATTATAGTTATTTAAATAGTATAGAGCGATAAATAGACAACAACCATTGCACAATTGGAATAAAGCCAAATGAAATCCAACTTCATTAATAATTCATCATCCAACTATTACATTTACTAATCAGAGTCAAAACTAGGGCCCAGAGTACTTTATTCAAATCCAAACTAATACATATTGACTAACTAACTACTAATAAACACGGGTTGACGAAACGGGTCACTCCTAAGCATCCTCCTGAGTCCCTTCCTCGTGAGTGTGCTAATCCCCATTAGACTCACCTGAAACACATGAAATAATAGTGTAGGATGAGCGATAAATGCCCAGTAGGACTTAATATCTCGTATGAACAAGCATGCTTTAACTGATTAATGTCTTACAAGGCAGGGTAACTAGAGAGAATATCCATCCAAAGTAAAGTAATGAATCAAGAGAATAATAGCACTTGCACTAGGAAAAATAGCACAACGAGTATGGTAATGGATTGGCCATGTAACTGAAGGATCGAATAGGTGGATGGATCAGATCCAGAAGGGGGGGATGAATAGATCGAATCACCAATTAATGCGGAAGCTTAAGCAATTCAAAATTACTTCGAATCAGAGATCAATTCAAACAAACAATTTACTGATCTGAAGTGTGGGTGTGTGTAGATGATGTGTGATGAAATTAAACACTTGGTGTGAAAGTGAAATCCTATGCAAGCATCTAGCGCAGACAAGCAGATCAAACCATTGCACAAAGGATTTTTACGTGATTCGAAAATCACACCAGTGATTCCTACATCCACCCCTCACACAGTGAGGCTCCACTACTCAAAAGAGTACAACTCACACCGGAGAATGACGACTCCAAACACCTTTGAGCATGACGGCTCAACACACAACCTTGAGTTCAACGACTCACAAACTGAGCACGACGGCTCAAACAACAACCAGAGCACGACGACTCCAAATTGAGCACGACGGCTCAAACCACACAGTGAGTACGACGACTCACAAACTAGAGCTCGATGGCTCACAATACAAAAGCTAGATCAAAGACAACAGAAATCAGATCCTCTAGCAATGATATGATTCAAGACAGATTCGTACACAGAAATTTGTGCAGAACTTCATGCACAAATCTCATAGACGAAATAAGGAAGAACAAACTCAGAAGTGAGAGAAATGGATGTAGAATGAGTGTTCTTCGATGAAGATTTCTTGTAGAAGGTTGAATTGAAGAGGCTTGAAGATGCTCCCTGTCAATTGGCGATGCTCTGCTTCAATAGCTTCTGAATCGCATGAAATTCCTCTTCAATTGCTGTGCTTCTGCTGAATCTGCTCCCTTGCTCTGAACTTCAAAGCCCTCTCCAGAGATTGGCCTTCACTCCCTTGTACTTTCTCTTGAAAAGATGGATCACAACTTCTGGAGATGAGCAAGAACTGGAGAGATCCCTCTTTGCCGCCAAGAAGCTTTTTTGGGAGTTGTATGGGCTGGCTTGCCTTTGGGGTACAAGGAGCATGGGTATTTATAGCCCCATAGGTCCATAAGGTGCCTTGGGGTGCATGGGCATGGAAATCTAGGTCAAATCCCTTGATTCCCAAGCAGCCACGTGTCCAGACAAATTCACATTTTTGAGTTTCAGCCAAAGTGTGTCGACACCACAGGGCACTGTGTCGACACCACAGGCAACTGCTACAGAACAGGCTTCTGGGACAGTGAACTAGTGTCGACACACAGGTGGACTGTGTCGACACCACTGGCAGACTATGTCGACACACAGGCAGACTGTGTCGACACCACTGGCTACTGCTTCAGAACAGGCTTCTGGGACAGTGAACTAGTGTCGACACACAGGTGGACTGTGTCGACACCACTGTGACAAATTTTTGTAAACCTGAAAATATAAATTGTAAACCATTAATACAAGATATTATCATTAAAATGTGAGATATTAAACATCAAAAATATGTTGTTTAAGCATTGTTGTGATTTGTAGAAAATGTATAACATGTTCAATTAGTCATCATTTTAATATGTACAAAATGTCATCATCAAAATCAAATTATGAGTGATGTTCATTGGTCATCATTAAAATACAACTTTAGAAAATTCCAAAACACACTCAACCCAACATTCTCCCCCTTTTTGATGATGACAAAATTTATGTACAATCTCCCAATAGTCTGACTCCCTTGACTGCAATGACTCCCCATGACCATATTCACCATTTGAACAACTTTCTCCCATAAAAAAACTTTCTCCCCTTTAAAGAACTTCTCCCCCTTTTAAGGAACTTTCTCCCCCTTTTTGACATCATTAAAAAGATAGATAAGAGAGAGAAGCAAAGAATGGTAGGAGATCAAGAATTCTAGTTGTGAAAATGAAAGTTCAGGAAGAATCAAAATAAGTAAGGCAAAGTGATATTTACATATGAGAGAAATTATTGTATTTTTTGTATTGTGCAATAAAGTTTAATCATAAAGACACACTCAACACAAAGTAGCAAAATATAATGATCTGAATGTAGTTAAAATAATGATACAAATGTGAAGTAAAGTGACCTATATGAGTGAGCAGAAATATTTAACAAGGATGTTAGGAGCTTTAATTTTAACACAATGTAGAATAATAGGTCTAAACTCAGTATATATGAACTTTATTAAGGTCTTAAGCTTTTCTATCCTGTCTTTTTGATTTTCTTTCAATTTTAGCTGGGAAAGAATACAAGAATAAATTAGTTAAATCTCACTTTTCAGTGCAAGAGATCACATTGATCAAATGCAAGACCTTTTGATTACTCAGTGGTTTAACTTTCATTATCTTATACAGAGTTGAAAATTTTGATTTCCACTTTTTGACGCGAAACAAATCATTTTTTAGGTAAAATGGCCCGATTACTCAGTGGTTCAAGAATTTGCATTGCTCTGTTTGTATCTTTCTATATTGTTGATCATTTTCTTTTGATGTTTTGCAAGAATATGTTTGCTTTGACCAGAAAAGTCATGACTACGAATTTAGAAAAATTAATTTTAACATGTGGTAAAAATGAAGCTTAAACATACACATGTTAAATAGTAAAGCCACTCATGTGCCTACAAGTGTTTTGCAAGTCATTTTAAAGACATTCAGTATTAAGATTTCTTAACCTTGAAATGATAATGAATCTTTGAAATTAAACTAAATGCACAATGAGTTTAGTTTCAATGTCTTAATTCTCTCATAAGAAAAATAGCACAATGACTCAAAAATTCTGATGAGTTTGGGGTTCAAGATAGACAACTAAGGTCAAGGAATATGACAATGACTCTCCCTTTCATGTATGTCCCCCTCACAAGGTGAACATGAGGATTATTGAAGAAATAGGAATGGAATGAACAAGAATATTTTATTAAAAGACAAGGACTCCCCCTCAACAATTGCATACAAGACTCTTGATACTTGGCGGAGACAAATACTAACACATAGTGAAAGTGTTCAGACAAGCCTGAGTTGTCTTTCTTCAAATCACCATTTGATATACCAAGAATGTCAATGCAATGTGAGAGTGAGGAATTTATTTGCAAGAACAGGAAGACTTTTATTTGGCAGCTTTGAAAGAACATTTGTCAACAAACTGAATGGGAGTTGTTGATAAATCAGATATGAAAGAATATTTCTCCAGTATTTCACTTAAAGATTCTTTTGACTCACTCCCCCATAAGATATGCATGATATGAGATGATCATTTAAGCAATTCAGATATGTTCATTCCAAGCAGTTTGCACAGAAAGAATATGAACATGATCAAGCATACATCAACAGGCAATTTATTGAAGGAGAAAAGTTTTTTTTTCAAAAAACTCAAAATTGTTTCAAAGACTTAAAGTAATGTTTTTGAGATTTTCATTTTTCTTAATGACCTTTATACAAAAAAAGACTATTGATACTTGGCGGAGAATTTTTCTCACGCATGATGATAGTTTCCAAACAAGACTAACTTGTCCTTTCACATTTCACCATTTGATATACCACATAGTCACTGCAAAAAGGTCAATTATTCTTTAGTTTTAGCATGAAATTCATTGCATTTTCAAGAACATTTTTGCACTTTTTCAAATTTACTCCCTCTTAATATGTGCATGGAATGAAAAAACTAGCAAGTAATTCACACATGATTATGCACACAATTAGCTTTAAGCATAACATGACTTTTGGTACTTGGCGGAGTATTTTACTCACGCATAATGATAGTTTCCAAACAAGCATAACTTGTTTTTCCACATGTCATCATTTGATATACCAAAAAGTCAAAGCAGTTAATATGCACACAGAATCATAGGCACAGTAAGCAAGCATGATAATACAAACATGATTCTAATTGTTATGACACAAAATTATTGTTGGGAGCAACAATGAAACACATTTCTAATTGTTCAGATAAAAATTAAACATTCATTTCAATTCAAACAATTTACATTTGAAATGATAAAGAAATTTTACCTAAACAGTCTTCATTTCTTTTTCAAAGATTTTACCCGTGTTCTCCAATCATTTCATGCCTTGCATAGCCAATATCTTGAATCCATTTACAATGTATGGCTGCAAGACTGCTCAGCCTGCTGATCAAGCTAGTTTTGGGACCCACACTAGCTTGGGTCCTGCAATAAAATCAATGTTAGAGTGCAATAAAGATTTCTGAATCCAAAATGATTTTATTTTTGATATAGATGCATTTCTTTCATTGATAGAACTATGAGCAGAATTAGTTCTAGATTTTCTTTTTGCCTTGCTCAATGCATCTATGTTTTCATGAAGTTTTCTATTTTTTGGATTTTTAATATAAGCAGAAACAGAATGATTTTATGCAGCATTTCTATGCCTATACACATGGAATTTCTAAACATTTTCAGTATGAACATGATATTTATTCCTATGTGTATAAACATATGCATTAGACTGGAATTTCTGAGCATGCACAACAAAATCATTTCTACACCAATAGTCCCAAGAAATATGACCAATTTTATGACAATGAAAGCATTGGACTGATTTGACATATTTATGGAAATGTTGATCTTTATTCCAGAAAAATTTGGCTAAATGACTAGGTTTATTATAATTAAAGTAAATGAGATCATTTCTTACCAAGTACTTACCTTGGCATGTATCCATTTGCTGGAATCTCCTTTTCATGTGAGGAGGCTTACCATGAGGAGGAGGTACCTTTTGGTGGCTCTTGGCATGATGTGAATATTGAACATTCTCTGGAGCTTTCTGGACTGATGGAGGAAGTAGATGAATCTTCTTGACAGTAGCATTTTTCTTTTTCTCTATTTGTTTCTGAACAAGAACTTTTACTAGTTTTTCATTAGAATTAGCAGAGTTCTTGTTCGCAGCAGCTTTAACAAATGTTAATTTTGTTTTATTTTCATTTTTCTTATCTCTCATAGAAGCAAGACTTGTGTATTTAGTATTCTTCAATTCATCTTGAAACTTCTGTTTTTTTGCTTTTAATGCAACAACTTCTTTTTCTGAAATTTGAAGTTCATTTAGCATGACATCCAAACCATTTTTCATCTTGTTCTTTTCATTTTCAAATTGAGCAATTTGTTTTTCCAAATCAGCAATTTTATTACTTAAATTGCTACAGTCATTGTCCAATGGTTTGTCATGCAACAAGCATTCAATCTTCCTTTTTAGATGACTATTTTCTTCAACAAGTTGTTTGCATCTTTCATTTATTTGATAATCATGAGCTATGTTAGAAATCTGTTTGTTTAATTGATCATCATCAAATTTGAAGTTTTCATTGAGATCAATCAATTTTTTATTTTCATCTTTCAAATCAAGATTTTCATATTCCAACTGATCATAATTTTCTTTCAACTTGGACAACTTGTTTTCACAAATTTTGATTTTATCTTTCAAACTTTCTTTTTCAGAATTCAGTTTCTGAACTTCATTTTTCAAATTCTCATTTTCTTCTGAAAGATCTTTATCATTGTTCTGGAGCAATTCAAGTGTATTTTTCAAATTTTCACTTTCTTTATGGCAATGTTTTAAAGTCTTTTTCAAATCTTTATTCTTAGTGTTCAGCTTTGCATTAAGATTTTGTATCTTCTCACAGAACTCAACCAATTCAGCATAAGACATGCCTGTTGAACCACTCTCTATTTGTTCTTGTATTTTAGTGATAATAAAATTTATGATGTAACTTAAATTGAATATTTTGTTTCATCTGTGTCGCATCAATCTCATAGCAAAATGTTGAATCTCACATTGATGCAATATGGCGCACTAAAATGATAAAATCGATGTTTAATCAATATACATCGATTTCAGTTTAAGTGCCAAATTTAATAAGCACTACAACGATTTTGTTTTAATTGATTTTTTAAAGCGCTACAACGACTTCGCTAAGTGGCCATAACGATTTGTTAAGAAATCGATCTCAGAACGATTCCTTTTATAGCCACAACGATTTGCCCTCATATCGTTTTCGTTCTCATAACGATTTCATAAGTGATCACATCGGCTTGGGTCTCGTAACGATTTCTTAAGTGAGACAACGATTTGCTCTCACAACGATTTGTTTACAAATGAGCAATGACTCTTCACATAACGATTTCATAAGTCATGCTCATAACGATTTCTTTAGACCATAACGATTTCTTAATTGAACGCATCGACTTGCCTTCATAACAATTTGTTAAGAAGTCGTTCCCATAACGATTTCATAAGTCATGCTCATAACGATTTCTTCAATGATCATAACGACTTGTCTTTCACATCAATTTGTTCATAAACTTGCAACGATTTACTTGTAAATGAACAACGATTTCTCTTGAATATTTTGAAAGTGTTTTTGGCGCTCATTAAAAAGTCAAATATTGTCTGACAGAAAAAGCTGCATGCATAATCTTGTCAAAAAAAGATTTGACCTACTATTTTCAGTATGTTAGCAGAAGCACAGTACTATGCATCGTTTATCATAAACACTCTTTTATGCTAACACTTTCTTCCATGCTCACAGACCTCGAAGACCATCAGAGTCTGATCAAGACAAATGAAGAGGAGATGAGCAACGACTAGAACTCCAAAGGATCTCTTCAACGGATCTATTCAAGCTGCTCATATAAAAGATGGAGCATTGCTGAAGATAAAAGAGAGCCTTCCTGAAAATCCTTTAAGGAGTGTACAACTGTGAGAAGAACCTTCATGCCACAAACACTCGGAGAAAGAGAGAAGAGCTCGAGCCAAAAATCTACAGAAGCTTTCAAAGCAGAAGTCTTCATCGCCCTCAAGCCTTCTTCTCTTCCATTCTCCCTGTGCTCATTGTAATTTTGGGGGAGAGTCTGTGACTGTGAGCTAAGTCCTGAGTGTTCATCTTGTAATAGCTCTCAGTCTGATCTTTCTTTTCTAAGAAAGATTTTTGTCCAGCTGTAGGACTGTATACAGTGTGTAACCTAGCTAGAGGTTAGTGTCTAGCAGAATCGTGTTGGGGTTTGTACCAACAGGACCTAGCTGGGGGTTTAAGTCTAAAAGAACCGCACTGGGGTTTGTTCCAGGAGGTTTACATCTGAACCTGTAAAAGAAGTAGGTTTGCTTCTGAGCCTGGAAAAGAAGTGGGCTGCCTTCTTGCCCGGGAAAGAGAAGAAGACCTGGTGGGGTATCCAGGGTGTTGTAGTGTCCTTGAAGGGGACTGTACCTTCGGTTAGTGAAATCCCAAGAGTTTGCTTGGGGACTGGATGTAGGACTTCCATGTGGGAAGGGCCGAACCAGGATAAATCTCATGTGTCCTTTTGTGTGATTATTCTTTTGCTTCCTCACTGCCACTCTTCATCACACTAACACTAACCAAAATTTTAAGTATTCACGTTTTGATTTCAGATTTCAGAAAAACCTATTCACCCCCCCCTTCTAGGTTACCTTGCTGCCGTACAGAAAGGGCAAACAATGCCTTCATCTGCATCAGAATCAGAATTAGAATACATAAATGGATCTGAAATTGATTTACCTGACCTTGTAGACCCATTTGAACTCTTGTGTTCTGAAGAGGATGAAGAATGCTCTGAGCTCATGAAATGTGCTGTGAGAGCCACAATTTTCTGAATTGGTGATTTTCTGGATTCATTGAAGTTCTTCTTTGCCATTGAGCATTTTTTATTCCTTTTGCTCCTTTTCTTTGTGCTTCCTCTGAAAGACTTAATGAAAGTGGGATTGGAGATTTCCCTGAAATTATAATAGGAAATTCATGCAGATTAAAGAAATTTGCCATTATACCAAAACTCAAAAGATTATTAGATCTAATCACAGTGAATCAATGTAACAAGGAATTAGATCTAACAATTAGAGTGGTTAACCCACTCTGATACCAATTGTAGGATCGAATAGGTGGATGGATCAGATCTAGAAGGGGGGTTGAATGGATCTAATCACCAATTAATGTGGAAGCTTAAGCAATTCAAAATTACTTCGAATCAGAGATCAATTCAAACAAACAATTTACTGATCTGAAGTGTGGGTGTGTGTAGATGATGTGTGAAGAAATTAAACACTTGGTGTGAAAGTAAAATTCTATGCAAGCATCTAGCGCAGACAAGCAGATCACACCATTGCACAAAGGATTTTTAGGTGGTTCGAAAATCACACCAGTGATTCCTATATCCACCCCTCACACAATGAGGCTCCACTACTCAAAAGAGTACAACTCACACCGGAGCACGACAACTCCAAACACCCTTGAGCACGATGGCTCAACACACAACCTTGAGTTCAACGACTCACAAACTGAGCACGACGGCTCAAACAACAACCAGAGCACGACGACTCCAAATTGAGCATGACTGCTCAAACCACACAGTGAGTACGACGACTCACAAACCAGAGCTCGACGGCTCACAATACAAAAGCTAGATCAAAGACAACAGAAATCAGATCCGCTAGCAATGATCTGATTCAAGACAGATTCGTACACAAAAAATTGTGCAGAACTTCATGCACAAATCTCATAGACGAAATAAGGAAGAACAAACTCAGAAGTGAGAGAAATGGATGTAGAATGAGTGTTCTTCGATGAAGATTTCTTGCAGAAGGTTGAATTGAAGAGGCTTGAAGATGCTCCCTGTCAATTGGCGATGCTCTGCTTCAATAGCTTCTGAATCGCCAGAAATTCCTCTTCAATTGCTGTGCTTCTTCTAAATCTGCTCCCTTGCTCTGAACTTTAAAGCCCTCTCCAGAGACTGGCCTTCACTCCCTTGTACTTTCTCTTGAAAAGATGGATCACAGCTTCTGGAGATGAGCAAGAACTGGAGAGATCCCTTTTTGCCGCCAAAAAGCTTTTCTGGGAGTTGTATGGGCTGGCTTGCCTTTGGGGTACAAGGAGCATGGGTATTTATAGCCCCATAGGTCCATAAGGTGCCTTTTTTTTTTAACATAGCTAGATACCTGTTGGGGAAAGCGGGAGAGCGCTCCCCCCTTCAGAGAAGGGGAGAGTAGTTCGCTCCACCACTCAACACCTGACAGGGAAATTTTATTAGAAAGAGAAGTTTTTACAGAAGAAACCTAGGGCCTGATAGAAGGGTAACCTATCTTATCAAGACGATAGGAACCCCTTACAGAAGAAGGAAGATCAGCCTAGGTACACCAAACTTTAAGAATCTGAGGAGTAGAACAACCTACACCTGCTAAAGAATCTGCAACCTGGTTAGCCTCCCTGAAAATGTGGCAGATCGAAGCTTCAATCCTTGTACACTGGAGCAGTATATCATTAATAATGTAGATCAAACGCCAAGGGTAAGCAGCAGAGCATTGTAAAATACGCACTAAAACTTGTGAATCAGACTCAACCAAAACAGAAGTAAAACCTCTTTGATAGCACAGAGCAAGACCATCCCTAAGAGCAAGAGCCTCTGATTGAAGGCTGGAGTGGACGTCCGGGTAATTTGCAGCAAAGGTGAACAACATATTACCATGTGAGTCACGTAACATACCTCCACCAGCCGCAACACCAGTAGCAGATTGGAAGGCCCCATCAACATTTAACTTGAACCGACCAGAAGGTGGCAAAAACCAGCGAACCACCCTAGGAGGCAACGGAGCACTAGCAAGCACTTGGATACTCCAACAGTTTAAAAAACCACGCTGAGAGGAAGTGAGATTGGTCCCTTTAAAAGCATAAGCACTAGCAACATCACGAACAACAATCATCACTCTATAAAGAATACGTTGAGCAGACATCGCCTGAGCATCAAAATGACACCGATTCCTACTGCACCAAATTTCCCAGAGGGTAGCCAGGAAAAGACATCTTGAAAGAGCACCACCAGCTGACGAGTAACGATGGCTCGATAGGAAGCCAAACACCCCACTGGGCACTAATGTAACATTTAAATTATTGAAGTTGAGGAAACCATGCAGAACCTCCCAAACATCATTAGCAATTTTCCCTCGGAAGAACAAGTGTTGGATGGTCTCACACTGAGGAATAGGACAGCACGATCATTTGGAACACAAAGGAATACCACAAGCAGCTATGCGATCATTAGAGGGAATACATCCACGAACCAGACGCCAAGCAAAAATAGACCATTTAAGAGGAAAACAAGAACTCCACAGATGTGACCAGGAACAACGTGTAGGTTCCCCTTGGAGGATGGCACGCACTGACTTGGAAGTAAATACCCCATTAGATGCAGGACACCAGATCCATCTATCCATACCAGAGGCATTAGCAAGTGCACCATCCAAAACCGCTGGAAGGCAGTAATATCGGGCAATGGATAGGTGCTCTCCAGCTGCATCCAAAAATGCCTGCTGCACTGAACATAATTTCTCAGAAATTCCATCCCAGACGTGCAAAGGAAGAAATGTACGAAGAGGAACAGATCCAGCCCATACATCGAACCAGAAACTGACAACCGATCCAGGACCAGAGATAAGAACTCTATGATTAGAACAGACAAGACTGGCAGCAAGCTGCCATAACCTTCGTTCCACAGCAAGCATAATATCAAACGAAGCTTCCGAATAGTGAGCCTTATGCAAAAATTTCGCTTTAAAAAAGGAAGCCCACAGAGAACTGGAAGAAAGAACCCTCCAAAGCATCTTGGTTCGAAGAGCAATTTGCATACCACGAATATCCATAATCCCCAGGCCGCCAAAAGAAACAGGTTGAGCCATGTCGCGCCAAGACACCCAATGCTTCTTAGGAGACCCCTCATAAGAACCCCAAAAAAAGTTTGCCAGAAGCGTGTTAAATGCTCTCACAACCGAACCTGGGATAGCCTGGGTGGACATGGTGTAAATGGGAAGAGCAGATAGAACATGTCTCACAAGCACCAGCTGCCCACCATAAGACAAAAAATTGGATTTCCAAGATTGAAGTTTAGCCGCTGTTTTAGATAAAATATGGCTGAAGTACACTGATTTTTGTCTACCACAAAAGAGCGTCACACCCAGATACCTGAAAGGAGGTGTCACCTTCACAAAGCCTGTCAAACCAGCAATAGAACGTCCAAGCGATAAGGGCACGTGATCAGAAATAATAAAAGCGCTCTTGGATACATTAATGATCTGGCCAGATGAAGCTTCATATTTTGCCAAGAATGTCATCAAATTTTTTATATGCCGGGCTGAACCATTGGAGAAGATAAGAGTATCATCCGCGAATAGGAGGTGAGAGATTACGGGGCATCTCCGAAGAGTGAAATAGGCCCCCCCAATGCAGCGCTAAAACAACATTGAAAGCCCCCTACTGAGCGCCTCCTCAGCAAGAATGAACAAAGCAGGAGCAATTGGATCTCCCTGACGGAGGCCCCTACTGGACTTGAAGAACCCATTAATCTGACCATTAAAGAGGACTGAAAACCAGCAATTAGAAATGAGAGGGACAATGATAGAGATAAACTGCAGAGAGAAACCAAATCTTTGAAGCACAGCGATCAGAAAATCCCACTCCATACGGTCATAAGCCTTCGCCATATCCAGTTTAGAAATGACATTACCACCACGACATTTCCTCGCCAAGTGTTGAACCATCTCCCCAGCCAAAGCAATATTTTCAGAAATATAACGACCCTTAGTGAAAGCACCTTGTTCTTCCGAAATAAGAAGAGGAAGAACCTGCGCAAGCCTGTCACTGATGATACGAGATATGATTTTATAGAAAAAATTACATAAGCTGATAGGCCTGAAATCTGCATAGGTACGGGGGTTATCCACCTTGGGGACCAACGCAATGAGGTAAGAAGTGAATGATCTGGGGAGAGCATGACCACAAAAGAAAGCCTTCACAACCAAGCAAACATCACTAGCAATAAAACCCCAGCATTCCCGAATGAAATGACCAGTAAATCCATCAGGACCAGGTGCATTGTCCGGGCACATACTAAATACAACTCTCTTGATTTCAGCAAAGGTTGGAACATCACAGAGCATTTGATTTTGTTCAGGTACCAAAAGACAAGGAATAGCATCTAAAACATCAGGGTGAATAGAATGAGCAGACGAAGAAAATGCACTTTCAAAGTGAGCCACAAACATGGAGGCCATTTCAGACTTATCATCCACCACAGTACCATCATCACCATGAAGAACATTAATAGCCGATCTCCTTCTTTGTGACACTGCACAGGCATGAAAATATTTTGTATTTCGGTCACCCTCCTTCAACCATTTAATTCTAGACTTCTGTCTCCAGAAAATTTCTTCCTGAAGTTGAACACGACTAAGGATAATACGAGCGTCTTCAAGCCGATCCTTGTTACTTTGAGAAGGATCACCATCAAATTCCCCCTCAGCAATGTTGAAATCTTCCTCAGCCTCCTGACAATTATCAACAATATTTTTGAAAACTTTTTGTTCCACTCTCTAAAAAAGGACTTCATACGCTTCAACTTCATAGCCATAGAAAGAAGGGAAATGAGGAACAAGGCGCTGCTGCCCAAGCCACACTGGCATCACCAATAAAACTAGGATGGGAGGTCCACATTTGTTGAAAGCAAAATCTAGATGGAACACCATGGGAATTCAGATTAGCAGCAATAAGTAAAGGACAGTGATTACTGCAAGCTCTAGACAAATGACGCACAGAAATCTACGGGCATCTAATGGACCACTCGCCATTAAAAAGAACTCGATCCAGTCTAGCCCAGATCCCATTCATTTGCTGGCCATTATACCATGTAAATCTGCCTCCAGAGAACCCAGCATCCTCTAACCCCGCAGTCGAGACATAAGCCTGAAAATCTATCATAGACCTTTCAAAAGCCCTCCTACCACCCCTCTTCTCAGTGGGATCAAGAATACTGTTAAAATCACCACCAACAATCCACGGGCTAGAAGAGGATGAAGAGAAATCAATAAGATGCTCCCATAAGATACGACGATCAGAGAGAATGCAGCTGGCATGGACCACAGTAATAAATACATCACAAGGAAAAGGTGCACTTAAACGAACCGTGATATGCTGGTCAGAACAAGAAGACACAACCACCTGAAGTTGAGACTGCCAGAAGATCCAGATCCTAGCACTTTCACTGGCATTAGTCATACAAGAGAACATTTTTAATTTATCATTGTACTTGGATATCTTAGAAGGACACAGTTTTGGCTCAATGATAGCCAAAAAGAAACATTATGGGATCTCACAATTTGTTTCAACCTACTAACCGAGGGAGAATTGCCTATACCTCTAATATTCCAAATTAGAGCATTCATTAAATCGGACACTGGGAAGAGTTAACAGAGGCGCTCCTGCGCAGAGAAGTACGAGTTTTAACACCTTCTGGTCTGACGCATCCCTTACCCACAAAATTCACATGAACCTGAGTAGGATCTGGAGGTTCAACCTGAACTGCCATTGGAAATTCAATTGGTTTGCCAATTTGCTCACCAGAAATGGAAAAAAACTCATCAACAGGATGATCATCTTGGGCAGAAGAAGAAGGAAGCAACTCATCATCACCCCCAACGACTTTGAGGTTTTTTCCAGGTTCTTCATTACCAGGAATAAGAGGAGGGGGAACAGCAACTCCTTGAACTCAACCCATGCTCAAGGGAACATGATCATCCTCCGAAGTATTGTCCAAAACACCAGCACCCATATCAACAACCAGACGAATACCCTCTTGTTTCTCACATAAACCATCAAACAGAGCCACCTCACCAGTATCCGATATAGGTGCATCGGTTGAATTTGTAATCAAACCACCCACAGAGATAGACTCCTTACCAGTATGGCAAACATCATTAACCATAGTAACAGAAGAAATAGGATGCCATTCTTGACGAGTAACAACAACCGGGGGAATAGCTGCTTCTTTGACAGGTGGAACAGATGAATTTTTGCAGTTGGACATCAAATGACCCAAGTGGTGGCATGAATGACAAAAGGATGGAGGATTTGGAAAAACGAGAGGCTGCCAGAAACCATCAGACCCAAGACCAACCCACATGCATTCCGGAAGCTTTTTCGAAACGTCTAGTTGGACACAAACACGAGCAGCATGTGTTCTGGTTAAGCACTGAGTGTCCCTATGAACCTAAAGAACCTGACCAATACTGCCCGCAATAGAGTGGATCATAGCATCATTATAGAAGTTGGCTGGAAGGCCCGGTAAATCCATCCAAACAGGAACCAGCGACGAGTCCTTATCAGGGGAGAAATCCATGGTCCATTGAAAAAACCTGAATAGGCGACCTTTCACGTATAGAGAGTCCTTCAACAAAACCTTTAAATAGTCCTCTTGATTTTGAAACCTCAGGAGGAGATGTCTCCCGTCCAGCGCACTAATCACAAAATCTTGTTTGAACTCGAATCGTTGAGCTAGGTGCAGGCTAATCTCCTGGAAGGAAGCCGCCCAAGGGGGGTCCTTGCAATGATAGCAAAAGCAAGAGGAGAGCAGGATATCTGTACCTCGTCCATAGAAATGAAAGCAGCCGGTTCACCGGAATCCGTACGTGCAGGCACATGAACCTTCAAAGGCAAGGAAGGAGACTGAATAGATTTCATCACAACTTGGGCAAAGGAAGGCCCGTCTTGAATATCAGAACTCAAACGATGCAAAGCATTGAACACCTGGGCCGGCTGAGAGGAAGGCAACGAGGACGTGGGGTCCTGCATGGGCATGGGCGCGCATTCAATGATCGATGCGGTCTTGACACCCTTCGAGGTAGAAACCAGCCGACCACGATCAGGGACGGACCAAGCCGCCAGGACTGGTTGATCACCAAGAGATCGGGCCCGCGCAGGGGGACAGAAGGAAGTGGATGGGCCCGGAAGAGCGGGGGAGGAACCAAGCTCCCCCCCCCCCCCCCCCCCCCAGGCCAGCCATGGCCGGCGGTGGCCTAGGGTTGACCAGGGAAGCAGCAGCGGAGACGGATGGCAGACATGTAAATTTTTTTTTGCAGTGCATGGGTACGGAAATCTAGGTCAAATCCCTTGATTCCCAAGCAGCCACGTGTCCAGACAAATTCACGTTTTTTAGTTTCAGTCGAAGTGTGTCGACACCACAGGGCACTATGTCGACACCACAGGCAACTGATGCAGAACAGGCTTCTGGGATAGTGAACTAGTGTCGACACACAGGTGGACTGTGTCGACACCACTGGCTACTGCTTCAGAACAGGTTTATGGGACAGTGAACTAGTGTCGACACACAAGTGGACTGTGTCGACACCACTGTGACAAATTTATGTAAACCTGAAAATATAAATTGTAAACCATTAATACAAGATATTATCATTAAAATGTGAGATATTAAACATCAAAAACATGTTGTTTAAGCATTGTTGTGATATGTAGAAAATGTATAACATGTTCAATTAGTCATCATTTTAATATGTACAAAATGTCATCATCAAAATCAAATTATGAGTGATGTTCATTGGTCATCACTAAAATACAACTTTAGAAAATTCCAAAACACACTCAACCCAACAGTAATGATATAGCACGTAATGTTGCACAATGGTGCACTAGTAATGATTGCACTTGTATAGATAGCACTTGTATTGATTGCACAGATTGATTGTCATAGATTAAATCTTGATAGTATAATGGCACTGGATGTATGCCAATATCTTGATCATTTTAACTCCCATGGATTAATGGCACTTTTTGGGTACTCCTCCCAGGACCAAATCAGTTCCCATTGCACGGCATAAGTTATGTTCTTTATCTTAGACAATCATATAGATGGCTAAAATAGAGTACCAAGAATAGATGAGAGTAGTAGACGAATAGACGAGAGAGTAGAGAGAAAGTGAACAGATGATAGTATAAAGACCATAGATGAGAATAGGGACATACTCGTAAAACAACATTAAACAGTCAATAATAACAGTTGCATAACACTAGGTCGAGTGCCGGCAGTCCGATAGAAGTCACAATCGCCCATTAGCCTTGTTATGAACACATGCTAGATGGTCTGGCACGATCCCAAGATAAGAAGGAAACACACTAAGGTCATTTGGATCGTATTGATCCCTAAGCCTCAGTTTGGCAATGGGTTGGAGTTAGAGATAACTCCAACCCATGACTAAAGTTACATAGGGTTAACTCATTTTTTAGTTTGTTTTCTTATGTGTTAACCTAGTTTAACTACAATGAGTTAACCCACTTTCTCTTGGAATTGCTTTGGCAAGATAAAGTGAGTTAACCCACTTTCATATCAAAAAGTGACTTGAAAAAAAAGTAGCAATTAATGTTATGTTGAGAAAAGAGAAAGTAGAAATTAATGTTATGTACCGTCAAGACAAAAAGGTAGTTAACCCACTTGATTTAACTCCAATCCACCTCTAGAGGTGGGTTGAAAAATTGTGAGTTAACTCACATCTGACCCACTTTTAATCTAACCCACTTGAGTTAACTTTTTTTTGTTACCAAACTACATTTTGAGTTTACTCTGAGTTAACTTTGAATTAAATTTAAGTTAACTCGTTACCAAACTGAGGTTAAGAGTGTGAAGGGTTTTAAGGGTACAACCGGCCCGTCGGCAATGGACGTGCGCCAAAGCCAAGAAGACTTACGGAGGCCTTGATAAGGAGTCCCTGGTCCAGTCAAGAGTATTTCCAACGGAGAGCTGGTCCATGCCAAGAAAAAGTGTGTAATGAAACGTTGTCCGTCTTGCCTCGAGTGCTCGAAGGCAGAAGGACGCGATAACGATGTACAAATCACGCAAATAAAATGGAAACAAGTGTTATTTAAAATAGTAGGAAATTTAAGTGAAACAATTACACTTAATTACTGAATAGATTATTGAGTAATTTAATAAGGTCAAATAGGAAATATTGATGTTTAGTGGGTGTAAGTGTAAAGAAATCATGAAAGCATGTATGATCGTGCATATGGCTTTTAATTAATGAATTTCAAGAAATTAATACCAATTTTAATAATCAGATCAATATTGTTCATAATAGTGCACAATTTAGGGTTAACTAGGGTTTAAATGGAATATAGAATAGGGGTATGTGAGCAATTATAGGTTCTGGCGACATTGTGACATCGCGACAGGGTCTCCGTCGTGTTTCATGTCGCGACGGGTGGTCCGACCGCATTCTGATGAACCGGTCGTGCTGGCGCGAACCAGGAGGGAACCGCGATGGCGCGGGCCGTCGCGTTTATGACGCGGCGGACCAGCCAGTTGTGACCCTTCTGAGATCGCGATGGGTCGGGCCATCGCGATTTCATAAGGGCGGCCGGGCCCAGAAAAGGGGATCAACCCTTTTTCCAGGTTAGGTCCCACGTTCCCTGCATGATATGGATGCTTTCTAAATGAAATATAAAATCGTACAAAGGTCCAAAAATTGTGAAACTAGTTTTATACGAAAGTAGACATGTAGTTCTATCACTAGGCACAAGTAATTAGAAAATAAACAAGTATTAGGCATGCTTTAATTAGGTTACTTTTCGGTGACCCAAAACATGCATAGTCATGGTTTTCGATTTAATTAGCAAAGGATGCACGATGGAAATAGGGGGAAATAGATTCATTAGAACCCTAACATCATGCAGTAACTATGATAATTATTTCGAGGCATGTGATCAAGTAAATTCATGGATTAAAGACAAATAAGAAGGTTCAAGTACGTGATGATAACAGAGAATTTAGCATTTAAATGGCTCTCATGGAACAACGAAAAATTTGGAAAATTATAGGGCTTTCAAAGATGGATGTATGGGCTACCTATGGCTGAAGTTATGTGATTTGTGCTTGAGAGATTGCCTACCTTTTCTCGCTGTTAAGAAAACCTAGGGTTTTTGATGAAGAAGAGAAGAAATCCCCTTGCTCCAAGCCTCTCTCTCCTTGCTCCTTTGTCCTCGGCCTCCTCTTTCGTTCTCAAAAGCGACAGCAACGAACTATGGGATGGTAGGGATGAATTGAGGGGTGTATTAGGTTGCTTAAAGAGTCCTTCTTCCTAAAAACTCCTCCTTTCCATAGAACTCTGAATTTCCATCTTTATCACCCTATTTCTTACCTTTATCTACCTAACAGAATTGGGGAGAGGCTAAATTTCGTGCGTAAGGAGTTTGGGTAAATCTACGGCTCCTTTTTAGGATATATATGGGTTAATTAATAATTATCTTAACCCTTTACTAACTATTATTATTTAAAGTGTGAATTTAGCTTAATTACCTCCCATCCAAAGATGGGCTCTTGGCTTTTTGGCCCATTACCTCTTATGTGGACCATTAATATAACCCCTTTACTAATTTAGCTTAATAGGTTTTAATTTAATTCCCTTTTATTCAATTATTCCCCTCTTTAATCTAACTTAAATCTATTTATCATATTTATTCAATTAAATACTTAATTTAATAACATTTATTGATATTTAAAATTTTAGAGTTGCTACAGGCAGGCTACTATAGGAAGTTTATCCAGGACCTTTCCAGGATAGCAGAGCCGTTGACCAGATTGACCAAACTCGAGACCAGGTTTGTTTGGACAGAGGACTGCGAGTGGAGTTTTCAACAGCTGAAGGAGAGGTTGACTTCAGCTCCAGTGTTAGTCTTACTGTCAGACAGCGGAGGTTTCGTGGTGTACACTGACGCTTCGAGGTCAGGATTGGGTGCCGTGCTGATGCAGCATGGTGGGGTCGTCACCTATGATTCTAGGAAATTGAAGAAGTATGAGGAGAACTACCCTACCCACAACTTAGAGTTAGCAGTCGTGGTGTTCGCTCTGAAGTTGTGGAGGCACTACCTATATGGTGAGGCATTTGTGATCTTCACAGATCATCAGAGTTTGTAGTACATCTTCACTCTGAAGGATTTGAACTTTAGGTAGCGAAGATGGATATAGTACTTGTAGGACTATGACCTTACCCTCTCCTATCACCCAGGAAGGGCTAACGTCATGGTGGACGCCTTGAACAGACGAGTTCGTCTGAGCTTGTTGATGGTTAGGGAGTGGAGGTTGTTTGAGGATCTTGCTTAGGGAGTTTTCTATCCTTCGAGGCATAGAGAGCATGATGTGATGACCAGTTTGTCCTTGTGTGTATCGTCAGGTGCTGGAGGCACAGTAGGCAGATACAAAGTTGGCCGACGTCTTACAGATGCTAGAGGTTGAGCAAGATGAGGACAGTGAGGTCAGGCTCAAGGGTAGATTGTACATTCCTTGTGATGCGAGCCAGGCGCTGTTGGCAGAGGCTTACAGATCGAGGTATGCTGTTCATCTTGGTTCCACCAAGATGTATCATAATCTGAAAAGGTTCTTCTAGTGGCCTAGGATGAAGAGGAGTGTGGCGGAGTTTGTCGCTCGTTGCCTTACTTGTCAGTAGGTGAAGGCTGAGCATCAACGTCCTAGTGGTGAGCTGCAATCATTACCTATTTCTGAGTGGAAGTGGGATGACATCACCATGGACTTTGTGGTTGGTCTACCCC
The DNA here is from genome assembly GCA_014218235.1 of Colocasia esculenta. Taxonomy (NCBI): domain Eukaryota; kingdom Viridiplantae; phylum Streptophyta; class Magnoliopsida; order Alismatales; family Araceae; genus Colocasia; species Colocasia esculenta. The sequence continues at coordinate 58,574,352 of CM024762.1, forward strand.
ATTCTCCGTAGAGGCATAATGGCATTTGGGTGATTGTGGATAGGTTGACCAAGTCAGCACACTTCCTTCTAGTCAGGATGTCTTGGTCAGTGATAGGTTTGCCAGATTATGTGAACTGAGTTGTTCCGTTGCACGGAACCCCATTTCTATAATTTTTGACAGAGATCCAAGGTTCACTTCAGGGTTTTGGCATAGTTTGGCAGAGGGCTCTTGCACAGAGTTGGTTAAGTTCGGTGTACCACCGCAGATAATGGTCAGTCAGAAAGGACTATTCAGACTTTGAAGGACATGCTAAGAGTGTGTTTCCTGGAATGGGGTGGCACTTGGGAGTTGCACATTCTGATGGTAGAGTTTGTGTATAACAACAACTATCACTCTAGTATTGAAATGGCAGCATACGAGGCTTTGTATGGTCAACCATGCAGGACACCACTTCACTGGTTCGAGGTGGGTGAGAGGTAGCTCTTGGGACCAAGATGGTACAACAGTGTGCAGATACAGTCAATTAGTTAGGCAAGTACTACAGGCACACAATGTTGCGACCACAGATGAGACTGGTGCTAACCGAGGCCTCTCAAAATGCCCCTAAACAGCAATTCCGGTGTTTACAGAAGGGGAGCATGGAGAACAATCTAAACACATGCTAGAAGTACAAACCACCCTCATTCACACCTATGCATGTCAATGTAAGGGATCTACACTCATCATGAAACCTCAGATGCACAAATGATAACACTCAAACCCCAAACGCCCCAAATGCTCAAAGGATCATACCAAGCATCCACATACACCTAACATGGATTCTACAAGGCTTGGAGAAGGGAAGGAGATCCTAGCATGATTGAAGTAGGGAAAAGTTGAGGGTCCCTACCTCCAAATGAAGAGCCAACCAGTTGGGGTCTTCTCGTGTGAGTGGACACCTCTTCCTCGCTCCAAGCTCCATGTTCACACCATCCACAAGTAAGGTACGGCCTCATACACATCGGAGAAGATGTCACCACCATGAAGAGGAAATGTCACGCCCACGCCGGAGATGGAAGGAGAGATAACGGAGACACCACACACCACAATCTCCTCCACATCAAGCCCCAGATAGCAGGGGAAAGGGAAGAGTAGAGGAAGAAGAAAAGGGGAAGAAGGGGAAACATTTGATGGTTTTGCCTATATAGGCAATGAATTTGACAACGCGACAGCTTGGTGTTTGCGTTCACTAATGAACACGACAACCATCTGGTCGCAACCTCGAAGTCCTCGAACTTGTCGTGAGCATGTCTGAACGACTGGCATGTCACCTTCAGGTTGCACGAGGCACGACATGTGTCCCAACTATCCCGACAACAAAACGACAAAAGTGTTGTCAATGGCCAGAATCTGTCAGAAGGTGAACGCGACGACGTACCCTTCACGTTCCAAAATAGAATACGACAATCAAAATTGTCATATAACGACACGACCTCTCGGATCCCCTCCACAAACCCCGAAGGTCACGCTGCCACCCACAGATCCGAAGACCTGGAAGGGTTAGAATTTAGTCTAGTGAGATAACCAATGAATTCAAATAACTATAACAAGAAAGTTTGTACATTAATAAACAAATATGTACAACATGTCCCAAATAAAAGTACAGGTACAAAAAAAAAAAAAAAGTACAGTCCTTACGGGGGGCATACCCCAAGGACTTGCAAAAAGGCAACTCACACCAGTACAAGAGCGCTCACTCTCACACTGTTGGCAATGCACGGTGTAACAAACAACCGCCTCAATCGTTCAGCACCGAACTCCTGCGACAGTGAGCCCCTATCTGAAGAAAGTAGGGGGAATGAGTCTCGTGAACATGGCCTAGTAGGGCTAACCAGTCCCATACCAGCCAGAGCAGTAGAACTCCAACTAAAGTGGAAGCAACTACGCTAGAAAGTAGTAACTAAGGAAACAACTAAACTAGCTACTACAAAACAATGGAAATAGAGTAACGCCATGACCAACAACCGGGGTCGAGCCACACACGACTCCCACAAAACCAGCGTAGTTGGACACGATGCGGAAGCAACCCTCAGCACACACACACTGAGACAAAAGGCTCACAGAACACCGGAGCAACCACGTGAGACTAGAGTCTCACAACACAAGCACAGCCATCCCAGACTACCACGAGGTCAAAAAGGTACACAGATAGGTGTTACCACGAATGACACCGAGCAGCCACGTGAGAAGGACGTCTCACCACAAGCACGACCACCTCAGACATCCACAAGGTCGAGGGTCCACAAGAAGAACCACTCGGGAACCTAAACACACCACGAGGTCAAGAAACCACACATGCCGGTGCCATCACAGACGGGCACCAAGGAATGAACTACAGAACAACTGTTGGGGCCCGCACAAGGCACACTCAGAGAACACGCAATGCGGAAGCCGGCAAAAGCACAGGCCAACAAGGCTAGACCAATGATACCTAGGAAACTAGGCACGGCTAGGATACAACCAGTTTGCAAGCTAGGGCAACGGATCTATCGCCAGGGACCCCGAAGGTCGCGCTGCCACCTACGAATCCGAAGACCTGGAAGGGTTAGAATTTAGTCCAATGAGATAAGTAATGAATTAAAATAACTATAACAAAAAAGTCCATACATTAACAAGGAAACTATGTACAACATGTCCCAAATAAAAGTATAGGTACAGAAAGAAAAGTGCAATCCTTAAGGGGCATACTCTGAGGATTTGCAAAAAGGAAAGTCTCAACTCACACGGTATAAAAGCTCTCACACTGCTGGTAACACACGATATAACAAACCGCCACCACAACCGTCCGGTAACGAACTCCTGCGACAGCGAGTCCTTACCTAAAGAAAGTAGGGGGGTGAGCCTCGTAAACAAGGCCCAATAGGGATAACCAATCCCTTATCAGCTAGAGCAACAGGAACTCTAAGGAAAAGTGGAAGCAACTACTCTAGAAAGTAGTAAACTAAGAAACACCTACTGCAAAGTACTACCAAGCAGCGGAACAGAGTAACGCCACGATTGACAACCAGAGTCAGCCACACGTGACTCCCATAAAACCAGCACCGAGATAAAGATCTCACAGAACATCGGAGCAACATGACCAGAGTCTCACCACAAGCATAGCCATCCCAGACCTTCACAAGGTCAGGAAGGGTACACAGATAGTTGTCACCACGAATGACACCGAGCAGCCATGTGAGAAGGACGTCTCACCATAAGCATGGCCGCCTAAAACCTCCACAAGGTTGAGGGCCTACAAGCAAACCACCCCGAACCCCGGACACACCACGAGGTCAAGAAAACACACACACCAGTGCCAACACGAATGACACCAATGAACGAACTACAGAACAACAGTCGGGGCCAACAAAAGGCACACCGAGAGAACACGCAACTTGGAAGCCACTAGAAGCACAGACCAACAAGGCCAGACTAACGATGCCTACGGAAACTAGATAGTACTAGGCTACAACTGCCATGCAAGCTAGGGCAACGGATCACACTTGGAAACACAGGAGGGAAACGTCGTCACAAAAATAGCAACCAAGCCACCGCCACTGGTAGTCAAGAGGACACACCAGCCACTCCCTTTACTTGCCAGCCACCGGCTCTTGCCTACAACCTACCCGGAAGAGTGAGGCCAGCGAGCCACCACAAAGAATACCACACACAAACAACTGCAACCCGGCTGAGTTGCGGCCCCACTCCTGGCACCGCGACGCATCTCCAGAACCAACACCGAGAGCGACAGTGAGAAGGACTAGCTGATCTGTGCCGAAAGAACAACCAAACCACCTCGGCATCCCATACTTAGCTATGAGAGCTCTGCAAATGACTCTACGCTGTTGTCCCCTACCATTTTCCCCTTACCTACCAGAGTCTGCAACTCGAGCTCGCCCACCGCTTGGAAAACTCCCTTAACCGGCGCGGGGACTGGGGGTCCCAGGTAACGGTAACAACCTCTAAACGGTACAAGTCCTTGAGTAACAAGCACCGGAAAACTAGGAACAGTCAGGGCAACCACAACAAGCAACGACACCACTGACTCGTAACCAAGGCAAGCCCAGCAAGCATAGGTACGTACGGCACCCAACTTGGAAAACCCCCAAGAGGGACGTCGGCCAACACATGCACACACACCACATCCAGGAATGCAGGATTAGAGAAAAGGCTCCACAATAGCACAAAATCCAAAAGGCGACAAGAAGCCCATCGCAATCAGAACCTGAAAGCGGCATAGAACCTATCTCGACCAGAACGTGACAGCCAGGGTGTCGCCTTCAGATGATGAACGTGACGTATCGACCCCGTCGTGTTCTTCATCTAAGACAAAGCCCTTGGGAAGGAATAGCCCCAAGGACGACACCCAAAACCTGACAAGGGCAGCAACCACGGAACACCAATCATGTGCCTAAGTTGGGGAAGAAACATTCCTCTAACCAACTTACGCACAGACCACCCATGGTAAGCCCAGAAACAAGGAAACTGACAGACAAAGGGAATGCGACAACAACATTGTCGCCACCAGAAGGCGACAAGAAGGGTGTCACCTTCAAATGCTGAATGCGACGTATCGACCCATCGTGTTCCTCATCTAAAGGCAGGACCCTTGGGCAGAACCACCCCAAGGTCCACACACCCAAAGGAACCACATAGACAAATCACAAACTTGAAGACGAGCCATGTGCCAAGTTTGGGATACCTCCCTCTAGCCAACTTGGACACGGGCCACCCCCACCAAGACCGGAACAGGGAAACAGAACTAATAAGAAGAACACAATGGTCATCCCATCGCTACCAGAATGTGACAGGTGACCCGTCCCCTTCTGACTCGTGTCACAATAGCCAACTTGTCGCGACCTCAATCAAAAGACCGAGACTAGGGATGGGCCATCCTTTAGTCTCCCCAAAGCTGCAACAGCCACAGAAAGGGAGGGAAATAAGGTGTACACACCAACTACATCTGGAAAATAGGCTCGAGGCACCAACACCAGCTATCCTTGCCCACAAACCACAAGAGAACTAATCTACACAAGGGGGAGCACCACCGGCAAGCATCCACCTATGCAAAACAACAAGAAAGCCTACGAGCACAGGGAGGACCGCTCGAAACAAAGCTCCATCTCCTCAAGAATGTAAGAGAGAGAAAGAGATCCCTACATGCAATTGAAGAGCCAGACCCGTTGGGGCCCTTCACATCGGATTGGCCGCCTCCTCCTCGCTCCACGCAGCCCCAATGCTCCACCATGTGCACGCCGGCACCTCCACGCCCAAAATGTTTGAGAGGGAGGGAGGAAGCTCTCCCACCACGGAGAGGAGGAGAAAGGAGGAGAAAAAAGAAGAAGGAAGAAGAGAGAGGAGCCTGCGTGCCTTAAGGCCTCGAGACTGAGGTTGCAACAAAGAGCGCATCACGTTCTCACTAGAACGCGATAGGCATCTTGTCGCCTTCTCACAAGTTCCGATAGGTCTTCTGACAGGCGGATAGCCACCAAACCACATGTCACACCTGCAGGTGCCTCAGGTGAATGTGACAACTGGCACGTCGCCTTCATGAATAGAAGCACGGACACGTGGCACACCAGACACAGACATACCACAGGAACGCGACACAGAGGCCGTCGCCTTCCCAACAAGAAGGCGACACAGATCTAGTCTCGTTCAGAACGTGACACCTCGACCTGTCGTGGTCCCAAGATCAACACCAAGGACAACCAAAACTCGGGCTGTTACAGGATCACACTTAGAAACATTGAGAGGAAATGTCATCGCAACCACAACAACCAAGCCACCACCACTGGAAGCTAAGAGGAGGACACACCAGCCACTCCATCTGCTCACCAACTGGCTCATGCCTACAACCTCCCCGGAAGAGTGATGCCAGCGAGCCACTACGGAGAACACCACTCAACAACAACAACCGCAGCATGGCCAAGCTGCAGCCCCACGCCTGGCACTGCGACATGGCTCCGGAACCAACACCGAGAGAGGCAGTGAGAAATTGGACTAACTGGGCCGCACTGGGAAGAAAACTTCAACAACCTCGGTGTTCTACCCTACTCAAGAGAGCTCTACAAACAACTCGTCGATGCTGTCCAAACCACCATTTTCCCCTCAACTACCAGAGTCTATCACTTGAGCATGCCCGCCGCCTGGAGAACACCCTTAACGGTCCCGCGGGAATTAGGGTCTAGGTAATGGTAACAACCTCTAAACGTACAAGCCCTCAAGTGCTGAGCACCGGGCGAATAGGGAACAAGAGGAGCAACCACAACAAGTAAAAGGCATTGTTGGCTCGTAACCAAGACAAGCCCAATAGGCACAGGGTATGTATGTCACCCCTCTTGGAAACCCCCAGGAGGGTCGTCGGCTAACACAATCACACACAACTTAGCCAGAAGATCGATAGGAAGAATGCGACCACAAGTGTGTCGCCTTCAGAAAGAGAAGGCGACAAAGGATCTATCGCAACCAGGCCACGATAGCCAGGCTGTCACCTTCAGATGATGAACGTGATGTATTGACCCATCGTGTTCTTCATCTGAAGATAGAGCCCTTAGGGAAGAACCTCCCCAAAGCCCACACCCCCAAACCGACAAAGGCCATAACCACGGTAGACCATTCATGTTCCTAAGTCGGGGAGGAAACATTCCCCTAACCAACTTAGGTACAGACCCCCCCTGCGAAGCCTAAAAACAATGAAACTGGACAGGCAAGGGGAACGCGATAACAACACTATCCCTCTAAGAAGGCGACAAGAAGGGTGTCGCCTTCAGATGCGGAACGTGTCGAATCGACCCATCACATTCCTCATCTGAAGGTAGAACCATTGTGGCAGAACCACTCCAAGGCCCACACCCAAAGGAACCACGGAGATTGACCACCGATAAGAAGACAAGCCTCGTGCCAAGTTGGCGAGACCTCCCTCTAACCAACTTGGACATGAGCCAACCCCCACCATGACTGGAAATTAGGAAATAGAAGGGCATAGATAACACGATGGATATCTTGTCGCAACCAGAACGCGACAAGAAGTTCATCACCTTCTGACTGATATCACGACAACTAACCTATCGCTATCTCATTCAGAGGATCGAGACCGGGGATAGGGCCATTCCACGGTCCCCCAAGCTACAAAACGACCACTATAGAGTGGAGGAAGAAGAGAACACTCCCAACACAACAAAAGAAGGCTCAAGGGGCACCAATGCCACGTCTCCTCGCCCACACACCACAGGGAACTAAACCACAAAAACAGGGAGCACCACCGGCAAGCATTCTCTTGTGCAAAACCACAAAGAAGCCTCGAGCACAGAGAGGAGAGCTCAAACCAAGCTCCATCTCCTTCAGACAGTAAGAGAGGGCAAGAGATCCCTACTCCCAAATGAAGAGCCAGACCCGTTAAGGCTTTTCACGTCGGAATGGCCACCGCCTCCTCACTCCACGCCACTCCAATGCTCCACCACGAGCATGCCGGCACCTCTGTCGTGCCCAAAATGATTGAGAAGGGGGAGAGGGAGCTTCCCCACTGTGGAGAGGAGAAGGGAAAGGAGAAAGAGGAGCTTGCATGCCATAAGGCCTCGGAACTGAGGTCCCGACAAGAAGGGCATCATGTTCTCAACAGAATGCGACAGGCACCTTGTCGCATTCTCAGAAGTTCCAACTGGTCCCTCTGACAAACAGACAACGTCCAGACCATGTGTCACACCTGCACATGCCTCAGATGAATGTGACAATTGGCACATCGCCTTCACACACATAAGCGCGGACAAGTTGCACACCAACCACAGACAAATCATAGGAACGTGACACTGGGGCCGTCGCCTTCTCAACCAGAAGGCGACATGGATCGTGTCATGTTCAGAACATGACACCTTGATCCGTCGCGATCCCATGATCAACATCAAGCGCAACCAGAACCTAGGATCTTACAAATATAACCAACTTAAAACAAAATTTCGTCCTTGAAATTAAGGGCAAAACCCGATCAGAGAAATCAATAGGCACAAAGAGACCACTAAGTTGTACTTCAACTTCCCGGTGGTCACAACCACGACCCGACTGATAAGTACAAAATTTTTAGTGTTAAATTTCGCACATATAGTTAATTTTAGACAGTCTTTTGTCTATAAATAATGTGCATATTGACTTTAATTTTCATTTCATCCATGAATAAAATTTTGAACATATTAGTTAATTTTTCGGGTAGAACACATAGTTAGATCTTCATTTAAATAAAGTCGACATCTTTTAAATAATTCTTTTCTTTTTATAGGTATATTGTACATAAATAAATCCTTGGTCTTAAGATTTTCTTAATCATTTCTTGTAAATATTAGTTTGTAAATAAATCAAGTTTTAAATAAATCTTAGTTAAATGACACCATTATGCCACCCAATACCAATAAATAAATAAAAACATTTTAAATAAATCACCCTCACCAATACCCTCATGCCACATACCCCATCCAATCTTATTTACAAATATCCCACCCCACCCACTTATTCTACTTAAACAAAGTTTTTTTTTGTTTGTTTTTCTTTCCACCAGGCCAAGCAGACGAATCTGCTGGAAGCTTCAAGAAAAGCAGGGCTGGCGATGGCATCTGGCTGACGGAGGTAAGCTAGCCGGGTGATGGAGTCTTGGGCGATTTGGAGCAGAAGCCGGGTGTGCCTCTGGCGATGGAGCTCAGGAGGTTGCTGTGTGTGTTGGCGTTGGAAATCAGGTGGCGCCCAGGTGTGGGCGGTGCTGGTGCTATGCTACAGGGACCAGGGGCACGGCGAGTTGGTGAAGATGGCGGCCAGGGCTGATGGTGGCCAAGGCAGATGGGCCTGGGATCCGGATCTGGGCGGCTTTGCAGATGAGGCAAGGAACCATGGGGCAATGGTGTGTGGCTCAGGCGGCTATATGCGAAGCAAGCTGATGGCTGAGCTGGAGGGCTTCTGCTGGAGGCGCTCGGATGTGGCAGATGGGCTAGGGTCTGCTGGCATGGAGATGGCGGGCTCGTGCAGGGCCGGTGTGTGCGGGGTTGTGATGGAGGCGCGATGGAGCTTGTGCGCAGAGCTCGTGCGGCCGTTCCTGGCGCGTGAGGAGTCCGCCTGGAAGGTTCCACTGTCTCTATTTAAGGACCCCAAGGTCCCCAAATTGGGGATTCGACTTTGGTGAGTTGGGCAAGAGATGTTGGGGGATTCGACTTTGGTGAGTTGGGCAGGAGATGTTAGATGGTTAGATTTTTCTGTTCTTCCAGAGATGAGAGTTGCGAGAGTTGTTGAGATGTTGGGGTTCGATTTTCAGAATTTTCATAGTTCTCTCTGTTCTTTCAGAGTTCAGATGGTTGGGTGGGGGTTTTCTCTAGCAATTTTTTCTGTATTTTTCTTTTCAACTCTGTAAGAGTTTGAAGGTTAGGAGAGTTCGATACATTGGAGATTGCTTTGTCCATTTCATTTTGCAATTGCTTGTTCCTTCCCTCTGTGTTTACATGGCTTGATCCAGTGGAGCTTGTTACTTCATTTCTTCTGTGGTCGAGAGGGCTTATGCATTTGCTTTTAGAATTTCTTCTTCTCTTCTGTTGTTCAGCATTAGGGGGATTGGTTAATTTCATGTCTTCTGCGTTTCGGGGAGATGGATCCAGTGAATTTTCGTTTTCTTTCTCTTTGGATGTGAGGACTGCTGGGAAGGAGATCAGATAGTTCTATTTTCTGTTCTTGTGGATTGTTCTTCTTTTCCTCTTTAGTTCAGCTGCTGTGAGGATTCCCGAGGCTGCTGGGATCGACGTTTTGCTTCCTTCCTTCCGTGGAGATTGGTGTTGTCTGGCATCTGGAAGCAGGACCATTTGAGGTCTGTGTATCTGAGAGCTCTCGGAAGTAGCATTTGAGGTCTGTGCATCAGAGAGCTATTAGGGTTTGAGAGCTCTTTGATTTCTTTACTGTCAATTGTTCTAGTAATTTCATCTTGCAGAACTGAAGCATTCATCTTGTAAGTTCTTTTTGCTCTGGTGCTTCCCTTCGAGTTATGAAGGTGTGAGCAATTCTGGAACAATAACAGATTTGAATTAAGAAGTGGAAATGCTTGTTGCGTATTGCATCAATTGCTCCGTGGAAGGATGGTTGGCTTGGTCTGTTACTAAGAGTTCTCAGTTTAGTTTTAATGTTTTGAGAATTTAAATTTTTTATTGTTCAATTGGTTGTGATATCGAAGGATTCTAATCGCACTGGAACTTTTAGCGAGCTGAGTGGATTTAAGTCAAATTTTACTGTTGGATCTTCCTGATTTCAAGTTTAAGTAGTTTAAATCAAACTTTATTCAGTCTCCCTGTGGATATGACCTGTTCTCACCACCTTGCTAGTCCATCTTCATGATTTTAAGTTTGTGAGACAGTTTAGAGGAAGTGCGCATATTGATTTGTGCGAGGAACTCTGGACAACGAAATGCACAGCCAACTATGTCGCGCGACCATCTTGGCGCCGTTGCCGGGGAGGCATTAGAGTTTGATTTAATTCTGCTTTTGATTTGATTTCATTTGCATTGGGCTTTTTATTGACTTGTTGTTGGGCTTTCATTTCAGATTTGCACAAGGAGAGGAACTTGGATATTGGGCTTGACCTTTGAAGCCCATTGGAGGAGGAGCTTGCTGAATTTTTTTAATTGCTTTTAATTCCAAATTTTAGATAGAAAGAGTGTGAGTGAACTTTGTAGTGAGGCTTTGATGTATTCTCTGTGCATGTACAGAGATTTCTTTCACGTTGGCATGTAATAATTGGCCTCTTGGTGGTTTGATTGGTTTGACATTAGTCTATAGTACCACTTCATATTTTCTTAGTTAAATTTCATTTCATTCAGTTTAAAAACCAAATAAAAATTAAAAAATTCTAAAATCTAAAAAAATTTCCAAATCGCTCTTTCATGTTAGCCGTTTGTTTGTAAATAAAAATTTCATCTCTCAAGATTAGAATCCCATGTTTTAGGACATTCATCATCTTAATTGTCATTTGAATTTCATTTTCTTGCATTGAAGAGTGCGGGGGAAAGGTAAGGTTTCTAACTTTTGTTTCATGCATTAGACTTAGCATTAGAAAATCCATTGTTCAAATTTGTTTATTGCACTTCACATTTTAAATGGGACTGCTTAAGGGCTTCACCCATTAGAATAAAAAGATAAGGTGAGGGATTTCATCACCCTTTCCTTTGCCCAAAAATCACAAAAATTTCCACATTCTTGCATTTCCTCAGCTTTTAATAAAAACCAGTAGACTTGGCCCTAGGGTTCATAATTAGATTTGTTCTTTCTTAATTCTAAGACTTCTCTTTTAGTCTGGTGTCTAGGATTAGAGGTTAAAAAGCTTACGCTTAAGTGAGCTAGAGGTTATTTAATTGGGTCCTTGCGAAAGCAAGGGGGGCCTCCTCTACTCCACCTCTTACCTGGCCAGTACAAGAAGAGTTAGGATTGGACTTAAGCAAGCATAAATCTGATTTTGAGAAAAATAACATAAGTCCAAGGAACACTTAGTGGTAGGTTAATTTGATTTGAAAGTGTTTGTTTGTTGTGTTTGTTTAAAAATTCATCAAAAATCAATAAAAATCTTAAAAATTCAAAAATCATAAATAGAGGGCTTTTCCACTGTGTATGCTTGGTAGACGATCTTTGAACTTAGATTTGGCTCAACCCATAGACGAGATTGAAAGATTCTTTCATAGGATGGCCAACCAAAACCAGAACCAAGTTGCTAGAAATTTAGAAGAGGCTGCACCCAGACAGATGAAGGAATACTTTATTCCTTCTAACTATCAACCTGCTACTTGTATCAGGCCGAAAATTCCGGCAAATCATTTTGAGATCAAACCTGGAACCATTCAAATGTTACCATCCTTCTATGGCAATCCCAATGAAGATCCTTATAGGCATATAGATGAGTTCCTAGAGATCTGTTCCACTGTAAGGATCCAAAACTTCACTGAAAATGCCTTAAGGTTGACCCTATTTCCATTCTCCTTAAAAGACAAGGCTAAACATTGTTGGGAACCATAGGGAGAACTATCACAACATGGCCAGAAATGCAGCAGGAATTTTTAAAGAAATTTTACCAGATTGGCCGAACAAATACAATGAGAAGAGCAATCACTGGATTCTCCCAACACCCGGGAGAATTAATGCACGAATCATGGGAGAGATTGAAGGAGTTGCTTAGAAAATGCCCCCATCATGGTTTGTCGAGGTGGCAAATAGTTCAAGCTTTTTATGAAGGTTTAACTGAATCGAATAGGCAAATGGTTGATGCTTCGTGTGGGAGAGCATTTATGACTAAGAGCGAGGATGAGGCATATGATCTGTTTGAAACATTGAGTGAGAATTCTATCAATCATGCCTCACTCTACTCTTATGAGAGAGCGTTAGGACCTGTAAAGAAGGCAGGAATGTATGAAGTAAGAGGAAGAGGGAACCAGACTCTAGGGTAGAAGATCTGATAGCTAGACTTGACCAAAGATTGGAGCAGAAGTTGGAACAAAAATTCGATCAATTATTATCTTTGACTGGGCAAGCCACACCCAATTTTCTCAACAACCTGAAACTTGTGCTATGTGTGCTAGCCCAGCTCATCTCACCAGTGCTTGTCCCACTACTGCCCAATTACCTCCTTTCATTCAGGAACAAGTCCAAGCTGCTCAAGGCTTCTACAAACCCTCCTATGATCCATATTCTAACACATACAACCCTGGTTGGAGAAACCATCCAAACTTTTCATGGAAAAATCAATCTGAACAAGTTTCCCAACCTACCTTCAAGCAATCCATGTACGGTCAATCCTATCCCAATCAAATTCGGGATTTGGCCAATCTTCTAACTCAAAACCTCCACAATTCCAAGGAAGTCAAAATTCCAATCAATTTGCTCATACAAATTTCCAACAACCTTCATATCAACCACCGCCTCCTCAACCTAATTGGGATGATAAAATGAATCAACTCCAAAACATGATGACGACTCTATGCAAACTGTGCAAGAACAACAAACTCAAAATCAAATTTTCAACAAAATTTGGCAAGGATAGAGTCCCAAATTGCTGATGTATGTCAAAGGAGAGAGTCCGGTCAGCTGCCAGTCAGGCTGTAGCAAACCCAAGGAATAACCCTCCCGGATTCTATCAGAACCAGCAATACCATCAAGCTCAGGGGTACAGACCACCACCTGCTAGACAAAATGCACCTCCACCACAAAACACACAACAAGCTCTTGTTCAGAACATTCCTGCACCACAAAATCAAAATCAACCTATACAACAGGATCATCCTCCTGCCCAAGCTAGGGGCCCACAAGTAGAGAATGCAAAAACTGTGTCTACCTTAAGAAGTGGAAGAATCAGAACAAATCCTCACCCACACATGTCAAATGAGGATAAAGAAAATGAAAATGAAATTGAAATTGAGGAAGAGATTGAAGAAAATGTTGCAAAAGAAAAATCCAAGGGAAAAGAGAAAATAATTGAAGAACCCCTAGACAAAACCAAGACAAGTGAAGACCCAAGCTGTTACATCCCAAGAGTTCCTTTTCCTGAAGCTTTAAAACCAAAATCCAAAAACAAATCCACTGGTAATGAAGAACTCTTGGAGCTATTTAAACAAGTTCACATCAACATTCCTCTGCTTGATGCCATCAAGCATGTGCCGGCCTATGCCAAATTTCTAAAAGAAATGTGTACTCCAAAACGAGAAGTGAGAAATAAAACTGAAACCATCATTCTTCAGAAATTGTGAGTACCATTGTCTTGAATCAACTTCCTAAAAAGCTCAAAGATCCAGGCACTCCACTAATTCCTTGCACCATCGGTGGAGTCACTTTGAGAGCGGCCTTTTAGATTTGGGAGCCAGTGTCAACCTCCTACCTTCTGCCATTTTTGAGAAATTCAAGATAGGGGAGTTAAAACCCACTTCCGTTGTCCTTCAACTAGACGATCGTTCTGTCACCACTCCAAAAGGCTTAGTTGAGGACGTGATTGTAAAAATCAATAATTGTTACTTCCCTGCCGATTTCATCATTCTGGACATGAACACTCCCCAAGATTTAACTCAGTCCACCATTATCCTTGGAAGACCTTTTTTGGCCACAGCTAGAGCCAATATTGACTATGCTACTGGGATGATGGATATATCATTTGGAGATAGGCGGGTTAGTATCAACATTTTTAGGGCATCTAGGCACCATGACCTAGGAGAAAGTTGTCTAGTGGTAGATACCTTGGAAGAATCTTGCGTGGAAGAAATGGTAGACCAACCCTGTGCTCTAGGGTTTGAGGGAGAGGAAGGACAATTTAACTCTTTATTTCAGGATAATGATCCATCGATTCCACTTGAGTGTCCTCCTAAGGTTGAGCTAAAACCACTCCCTGCTAATTTAAAGTACATCTTTCTTGGAGAGAACGAGACTTGGCCCGTCATAATGCTAGTGATCTTGAGGAAGGGAAGGAGAAGAAATTGATTGAAATTTTGAAGAGTCATAAGAAAGCTATAGGTTGGACAATGATGATTTGAGAGGGATAAGTCCTTCAGTGTGCACACATCGCATATACTTGGAAGAAAATGCTAAAAGTTCAATAGAAATGCAAAGAAGGCTTAATCCCAACATGAAAGAAGTTGTTAAAAAGGAGATTGTCAAATGGCTGGATGCTGAATTCATCTATCCCATCTCTGATAGCCAGTGGGTTAGTCCAACTCAAGTTGTGCCTAAAAAGTCAGGACTGACTGTGATTCAAACGGAAAAGGGTGAGCTCATTCCCACTAGGCTGGCTACAGGATGGAGAGTGTGCATTGACTATCGCAAATTGAATGCGATGACCAAGAAAGATCATTTCCCCTTGCCTTTCATTGACCAAATCTTAGAGAAACTTGCTGGCCAAAAATTCTTTTGCTTCCTTGATGGATATTCAGGGTATAACAAGTGGCTATTCACCCTGATGACCAAGAAAAGACCACTTTCACATGTCCATTTAGAACCTTTGCCTTTAGACGCATGCCCTTCGGGCTGTGCAATGCCCCCGCAACTTTTCAACGTTGCATGCTGTCTATTTTCTCAAACATGGTTGGGGATTACTTAGAGGTCTTTATGGATGATTTTTCTGTGTTTGGAAATGACTTTGATTCGTGCCTCGACCATTTGGCTGAAGTGCTCAAAAGATGCATTAATGCCAATCTTGTCTTAAGTTGGGAAAAGAGCCACTTCATGGTTAAGGAGGGGATTGTCTTAGGGCATATTGTCTCAGAGAGAGGGATAGAGGTAGATAAAGCCAAGGTAAATCTCATTTTCGAATTGCCTCCTCCCAACTCTGTCAAACAAATTAGATCCTTCCTTGGTCATGCTGGATTCTATAGGAGGTTCATCAAAGACTTTTCCAAAATTGCAAGGCCATTGACTTCTTTGTTGAAAGACACTCCTTTCACTTTTGACGAAGCTTGTCATAAATCTTTTGAGGACTTAAAAGACATTTTGACCAAAGCTCCAATTCTACAATCTCCAGACTGGTCATTACCATTTGAGATAATGTGTGATGCTTCAGACTTTGCTGTAGGTGCCATTTTGGGACAAAAAACTGATAAAGGATCTGTGGTGATTTATTATGCAAGCAGAACATTGAATGACACCCAGATTCGATACACAACCACTGAGAAAGAGCTCCTAGCTGTTGTCTTTGCCTTAGAGAAGTTCAGATCCTATCTGTTAGGAGCTAAAATCATTGTTTTCACTGACCATGCTGCCTTGAGGCATTTGCTTGCCAAAAAGGATGCCAAGCCTAGGTTGATCAGATGGATCCTCTTGTTACAGGAGTTTGATCTGGAAATTCATGATAAAAAGGGTCCAAGAATGTGGTAGCTGACCATTTGTCCAGAATAATTGCCCCGGACTCCATGCCTATTAGAGATGCTTTCCCAGATGAGCACATTTTAGCTGTCTCCAATATTTCATCTCCATGGTATGCTCACATTGTGAATTACAAAGTCATTGGACGAGTACCTGGAGATTGGACCAAAAATGAAAGAGAGAGATTCTTTGCTAGGGACAAGTATTATATTTGGGAGGATCCGGAGCTATTTTTTATTGGACCAGACCAAGTGATAAGAAGATGCGTCCCTGAGAGTGAGCATCAAAGTGTCCTCAAGTTTTGCCATTCTCTTGCTTGTGGAGGGCATTTTTCAGGAAAGAAGACCGCTGCTAAGGTCTTAGACTCTGGTTTCTATTGGCCTACGTTGTTTAAGGATGCTCACCAATTTTGTAAGGCATGTCCTAGATGTCAAACCATGGGAAATATTTCTAAGAAGGATATGATGCCTCTTAATCCCATTTTGGTTGTGGAAATTTTGATGTTTGGGGGATAGACTTCATGGGACCTTTTCCACCGTCCTTTGGATACACATACATTTTAGTTGCTGTTGATTATGTGTCCAAATGGATAGAGGCCATTGCCACAAAGACCAATGATCATAAGGTGGTTATCAAATTTGTTCAGAAAAATATCTTTTCTAGATTTGGATGGCCCAAAGCAATCATTAGTGATGGAGGACCTCATTTCATTAACACTCAGTTTAGGACCCTCCTAAGGAAGTATGGGATCACCCATAAGCTGGCAACACCTTACCATCTTGGAAAAAGTAGTCTTCCCCAAAATCTGTCGGTTAGAACTTGAGCACTAGAATGCCTTATTGGGCTATCAAAGCAGAAGGTAAATCTTGATTTAGCCCAAGCTGGTCAACAAAGGACCCTGCATCTGAATGAGCTAGAAGAGCTCAGAAATGAAGCCTATGAAAGTTCCAAGATATATAAAGCCAAGGCCAAAGCATTCCATGATAAACACATTCATAGAAAAACTTTTCAAGTGCATGATAAGGTTTGGTTGTTTAATTCTAGACTTCGTCTGTTTTCGGGAAAATTGAAGTCCCGATGGGATGGTCCTTACACTGTTGTTAAAGCTTGTAATAATGGTGCTGTCATTATTCTTGACCCAAAAACTGGACATTCATTCACTGTCAATGGGCAAAGGTTAAAGCATTTTTTTGAAAGCCCATCTTCTGTAAAAATTGATTCTACCAAGCTAGCTGAGCCAAATGAAGCCTAATTGCGTCTGGCTGAAGACGATAAACTTAGCGCTTCTTGGGAGGCAACCCAAGTGTACAGATTTCCTTTATCAGGTAATTTTCTGTCTTACTTTCTTTTCCTGTAAATAAGTAGGGGGGAGAGGTAGAATAAGCATGCATTCATAGTCCTCATCCCGAACATTGCTTCATTTCTTTTTCTTGAGCTTGTACATATGCAAATAAAAATTTCACAATGTTTCATCTTTGAATAAAAATGGTGGCTTTGCGCATCCCAGACTATGTGTCTGATCTTTAACCATTAAAATTTTGCGGTTGTCGCATTCCCTTGCAAGTATCCATGTTAGGTAGCCTCTAGTAAAGGATTACATGTACCTCTTGTCTACCTTATGTAAGGATTTATGGCAGGAAGTTTCATACACACACTACACAGCCACTTAGACTAGCTGAACCCGAATGTAGCAAATTTGTCAAGGCTAGTAGGAGAGAGGTGATTGGTTTTCTTCCCTCCCCCTAAGTGAATTGTGAAGGAAGTGAAGGCATGTGATCAAGGAACCTGACTGTTCATCCTTCCGTAAAGAGGAAAAGAAAAGAAAAAGCAAAAAAACAAAAGCAAAAGAAAAAAAATTATCCATGAAAAATGCCCCGAATCTGAGTAAAGTTGGACTCGCTACTCTTGAAAAGTGATGGGTTGTGCAGCATTATGGATGAAAAAGAAAAAAATTCTGAGTGCACAAAGTGCAAATAAAGAGGCAAAGTCCTCAAGGAAGATGGGCAGAATGGAACTGAGAGAAACAACCCAATCTGACTAAGCAAGGATCTTATTCACAATTCTTTTCTTCTCCCTCGAATTGATCTAATCTCAATTACTAGCTGAGGCTGAGGAGCTTCAGAAGGGCTGATGTGAACTCTTAAGTGTGCTACCACTCGTACACTAATTTCTTGCCATAAGCCTTTACAATTAGGACAATATATCTCTACATTAATCTTTTACTCGATGATTGTTTAGCATGAGATATTGTATCTTCTAGTCCTACATTTGGAATAATTTTCATTGCTAAGGGACTAGCAATGTTCAAGCAGGGGGGAGTGATAAGTACAAAATTTTAGTGTTAAATTTCGCACATATAGTTAATTTTAGACAGTCTTTTGTCTATAAATAATGTGCACATTGACTTTAATTTTCATTTCATCCATGAATAAAATTTTGAACATATTAGTTAATTTTCGGGTAGAACACATAGTTAGATCTTCATTTAAATAAAGTCGACATCTTTTGAATAATTCTTTTTTCTTTTTATAGGTATATTGTACATAAATAAATCCTTGGTCTTAAGATTTTCTTAATCATTTCTTGTAAATATTAGTTTGTAAATAAATCAAGTTTTAAATAAATCTTAGTTAAATGACACCATTATGCCACCCAATACCAATAAATAAATAAAACATTTTAAATAAATCACCCTCACCAATACCCTCATGCCACATACCCCATCCAATTTTATTTACAAATATCCCACCCCACCCACTTATTCTACTTCAAAGTTTTTTTTTGTTTTTCTTTCCACCAGGCCAAGCAGACGAATCTGCTGGAAGCTTCAAGAAAAGCAGGGCTGGCGATGGCATCTGGCTGAGGAGGTAAGCTGGTCGGGTGAGGAGTCTTGGGCGATTTGGAGCAGAAGTCGGGTGTGCCTCTGGCGATGGAGCTAACGAGGTTGCTGTGTGTGTTGGCGCTGGAAAACAGGTGGCGCCCAGGTGTGGGCGGTGCTGGTGCTGTGCTACAGGGACCAGGGGCACGGCGAGTTGGTGAAGATGGCGGCCAAGGCTGATGGCGGCCAAGGCAGATGGGCCTAGGATCCGGATCTGGGCGGCTTTGCAGGTGAGGCATGGAACCATGGGGCAATGGTGTGTGGCTCAGGCGGCTATGTGCGAAGCAAGCTGATGGCTGAGCTGGAGGGCTTCTGCTGGAGGCGCTCGGATGTGGCAGATGGGCCAGGGTCTGCTGGCATGGAGATGGCGGGCTCGTGCAGGGCTGGTGTGTGCGCGGTTGTGATGGAGGCGCGATGGAGCTCGTGTACAGAGCTCGTGCGGCCGTTCCTAGCACGTGAGGAGTCCGCCTGGAAAGGTTCCAGTGTCTCTATTTAAGGACCCCAAGGTCCCCAGATTGGGGGATTCGACTTTGTTGAGTTGGGCGGGAGATGTTAGATGGTTAGATGAGTTTTTTCTGTTCATCCAGAGATGAGAGTTGCGAGAGTTGTTGAGATGTTGGGGTTCGATTTTCAGAATTTTTCATTGTTCTCTCTGTTCTTTCAGAGTTAAGATGGTTGGGTGGGGGTTTTCTCTAACAATTTCTTCTGTATTTTTCTTTTCAACTCTGTAAGAGTTTGAAGGTTGGGAGAGTTCGATACATTGGAGATTGCTTTGTCCATTTCATTTTTTCAATTGCTTGTTCCTTCCCTCTGTGTTTACATGGCTTGATCCAGTGGAGCTTGTTACTTCATTTCTTCTGTGTTCGAGAGGGCTTATGCATTTGCTTTTAGAATTTCTTCTTCTCTTCTGTTGCTCAGCTTAGGGGGATTGGTTAATTTCATGTCTTCTGCGTTTCGGGGAGATGGATCCAGTGAATTTTCGTTTTCTTTCTCTTTGGATGTGAGGACTGCTGGGAAGGAGATCAGATAGTTCTATTTTCTGTTCTTGTGGATTGTTCTTCTTTTCCTCTTTAGTTCGGCTGCTGTGAGGATTCCCGAGGCTGCTGGGATCGACGTTTTGCTTCCTTCCTTCCGTGGAGATTGGTGTTGTCCGGCATCTGGAAGCAGGACCATTTGAGGTCTGTGCATCCGGGAGCTCTCGGATGTAGCAGAGAGATATTAGGCTTTGAGAGATCTGTGAGATGGGATTCCCTTGCTGTTGTCCTTGAGATTTTTATGGTGTTCTTCTTTCCCTTGCATAGTTCCAGAGTTCGACATTGCAGTTCATATCTCTTTTGCTAATTTCTAACTGAATCATCAGACTTTGAGGAAGACAAGATCCATTGTGTCTCTCCTTACTGTTCTGAAGTTCATTACATTCTATTTCCCTTTTGTTCGTCCTCCCTCAAGTTGTGTTGTTTGGGTAAAGTGATATGAAATTTCTATAGTTCACAGCGTTCTCAGTGCAAATCTTTGTTTGAGCTCTTTGATTTCTTTACTGTCAATTGTTCTAGTTATTTCATCTTGCAGAACTAAAGCATTCATCTTGTAAGTTCTTTTTGCTATGGTGCTTCCCTTCGAGTTATGAAGGTGTGAGCAATTCTGGAACAATAACAGATTTGAATTAAGAAGTGGAAATGCTTGTTGCGTATTGCATCAATTGCTCCATGGAAGGATGGTTGGCTTGGTCTGTTACTAAGAGTTCTCAGTTTAGTTTTAATGTTTTGAGAATTTAAATTTTGTTATTGTTCAATTGGTTGTGATATCGAAGGATTCTAATCGCACTGGAACTTTTAGCGAGCTGAGTGAATTTAAGTCAAATTTTACTGTTGGATCTTCCTGATTTCAAGTTTAAGTAGTTTAAATCAAACTTTATTCAGTCTCCCTATGGATATGACCTGTTCTCACCACCTTGCTAGTCCATCTTCATGATTTTAAGTTTGTGAGACAGTTTAGAGGAAGTGCGCATATTGATTTGTGCGAGGAACTCTGGACAACGAAATGCACAGCCAACTATGTTGAGCAACCACCCGCCACGAATGGAGCACCTAATTAGACAACCAACGACTCATAGAGCACACACCAACAGCGCGGAGCAAACAATCGGATGCCGAAAACTCCACTGGCGTAGCACACACCAAACTGACCAGAAAACACCTGAAACCGCCCGTTAGAAAGCACACGACTGGGTCCTCAATAGACCACGCTATTGAGACCAATCGCTTAGTAACTCATTCTGTCACTAGCAGCTAGTCAGAGGACACAGCTATTGACAACAAACCAAGAAAATGCCAAGAGGTTAGCCACAAGACTCTGTTGAATGGCCCTGTACTACTAGTAACAGGTATCACCTACTGCATGCTAAACGAGAGTCTCATAAGGGTGACCCGAACCCAAGCGACAACAAGCACACAGAGAACACCTCGACATGCAGAATGACATCCACCGACACCACTTGATCACACTCAGACCATCCTCGTGGTCTGACCAGGACATGCAACAACTATCAAGCCACGGAAAACTTAAACCAATCGCTCCACGGGCACAATGTACAGAGACCAAAACGGAAAACACGTCTGAGTCTAGGCCAAAACTAGGCAACTCAAGATGTCGACAAACCATACAATTAAGCACTAGCAACCGAAAGGTCTCACTGTCTCCAAAGACAAAGATAAAGACTCTGCTTCTGGCTTTCAGACACTCAAACATGGCGCACGAGCGAAAACTAACGAGAAGTTGGCATCACACCCGCTACACTTGCACAACTCCAAGCGTGGGTGACGCCAAGCCAACTGCCAAAACACGTTCTGTCGGAAGAACTGAGGCAACCACAAAGGTCAAGAACCACGTCTTGACCCGAGAAGGACTCAAACCAGCACTGGGTACCATAACCGAACACACTTGTTCCCCAGGCGAGAGAGGGAAACTAGACAGGAGCCATGACTAAAGCCGGGAGTACCACTGATAGGGCTACCTACACAAGGCAAAATAGCCACCCCACAGCGGTAACTGTACAACCACAAGGCAAAGGTCAGCGCATGAGTCTCAGAGGCAGAAAAACTCAGTGCCTCCAACATAGAGCAACTCGTGAAATGACAACCTAAATTCGAAACAAAACCCACAGCACAGCCACGGTGTGACAACAAGCACCAAAACCCGCCAAAGTGTAGCACGCACAACTACACTAACAGCCACGAAACGGCACCGAGCCCATAGGAAGGGACTCACCAATAGCGATCCACAAGAGAAACACATAGAAAGCCAAGAACTTCAAGAGTGCAACAACCACATCGGCTCTTAGAAGCACCCAAACACAAGGCACCACTCCTACCTCCGCAGACGGAGAGGGCCACACACTAAACGGCGACAAGTGCCCCCAAAACACAAACAAAGTCACAAGTAAAACACACATTAGAATGATGCTTGCACAAGTAAGCCAAACAAAAGAAGATTGGTGCTGCCTCACACTGAACAACAAGGCACTCTGCCCCACATCGTCCAGTCAAGCAATAAGAAACCAACACTGCAACAGATGGCATAGATAGCTACACCATGACCCATCGCACCATAAGGAAACGACGCGCATGAGGGGAGCAACCAGCTCGACCTCAAAATGTCTCAAGGGAAGGGACCTTCGCCACAAAGGTTGCCACAGTGCACTACGCGGCACAAAACGCCATGGTAGAGCACCACCACCCTGAGCAGCCCATGAAAAGCAGAGGAGGTAGGCACGCAACAGACTCCCTTCGCACATGAAAGAGGAAAAATGCAGCACAAGGATAGTCCTCTAATAAGAGGCACAGCTAACCAAACACCCATGACGCTTGTCAAACAACCATTAGCAAGAGTGCGTCGGGCACGAAAGAACAAGTGGAAAAAGGCAGAAACCATAAGGACACAACGCGGTCCTGCTTGCACATCCAAGGGACTTGGATGTGAACAACGCAGCAAACTAGCCAACATAGGCCCACACACAGGGTCAAGGTCCCTCACCTTGACCAGTGGTAGACAAGCAACCTGCACGCAACAGTCCAACCAATAAACTGCACAATACACCAAAGTGATAGTGCAACACAACCAACCAAACAACATGGACCTTAAACCACAGAGGTAACACAACAGAAGACATTAATGAGCACAAAAATGTCCCAAAGAGAGCCCTCCCCAAGACAACAAGGAATAATTCTGGGAAACCTCTCAAGAACCCAAGACAACAAAGCAACACACCCCGAATCCTAGGGGTGGCCCCACCACCACAAGAGTGTGCACAAGGCAATTCTGGGAGGACCTCACCTCCACCAGAACACACACAAAGGAGCTCTGGGAACACCTCGCCAGAACTCACAACTAGCCAACACCAAGCTGACAACAATCAAAGACAAGTGTCACAGTGCCCAACCAGCGATGCAACTCAGCACACAAAGCATCTACCTAGCTCGAGCAATGATGCTGAATGAGCAGAGCACAATGCACAATGGTGCACAAGCACGAGGGGCCACACACACAGCCAACACAACACACACCCAACCACAAGGGAACAGCCAGCAAGGCAAGGACACCTCCGACCTATTCCACAGACAACAACCCTACACCGGTGAAGGCCACACTACACGTAGGCTCTCTCAGGCTTCGTGACACACCTACACGGATGCGCAGGGCGACGATGAACCCAACCACAGCATGAGCAAAATGGATGACCACGCTTGTCGCACACGCACTCAGCAACAGTAGCAACTCCCCTGGAGCTCACATGAGGATCTTGCTGGAAAGCTACGCACCTGCAAAACATAACGAAATGCTCACGACTAAAACTAACAACAATGGACGGGCCAACAGCGTACTAGTACCTTTCTTTGGGACAACCAAAGTTATTAACTCATTAACAATGTCATTGGACCCTTGAGCTCTGATACCACTATAACGACCCGACCTCCTGGACACCCACTAGGGACCCCGAAGATCGCGCCGCCACCCACGGATCTGAAGACTCGGAAGGGTTAGAATTTAGTCTAGTGAGCTAAACAGTGAATTCAAATGACTATAAAAGAAAGTTCATACATTAATAAACAAATATGTACAACATGTCCCAAATAAAAATACAAGTACAGAAAGAAAAGTGCAGTCCTTAAGGGGCATACCTCGAGGACTTGCAAAAAGGCGACACTCAACTCACACCAGTATAAGAGCGCTCATGCTCACACTCTCACATTGCTGGCAACGCACGGTGTAACAAATCACCACCACAACCGTCCGGCACTGAACTCCTGTGACAATGAGCCCCTGCCTGAGGAAAGTAGGGGGGTGATCCTCGCGAACAAGGCCCAGTAGGGATAACTAGTGTCTTACCAGCTAGGGCAGTAGGAATTCCAACTAAAGGGGACGGAACTACACTAGAAAGTAGTCAGTAAAGAACCAACTAAGCTAGCTACTGCAAAACAATGGAAACAGAGTAACGCCATGACCAACACCACAGTCGGGACACACACGAGTCCCACAAAACCAGCAGAGTCGGACAGGATGCGGAAGCAACCCTCGACACACACACGCTGAGACAAAGGGCTCATGGAACACCAGAGCATCCATGTGAGACCATAGTCTCAAAACACAAGCACAGCCATCCCAGACCTCCACGAGGTCAGGAAGATACACAGATAGGTGTCACCACGAACGACATCGAGCAGCCACGTGAGAAGGACATCTCACCACAAGCACAACCACCTCAGACCTCCACAAGGTCAAGGGTTGTAAGGCCCTCAAATTTCCGTCGCATTAATTGTATTTGTGTGTGTATATTTGTGCTTGTGTATGTATATACGTATTTACGTACGTATTAATTAGTACAATTACGTGTGCATGTGTTTATACTATATGTAAATAATGCATGTATTGAATGGTGATAGTATGGATACATTACCATATACATATTGCATGTATATATGCATGGCATGCATAGTTTTCTGCATGTTTTAAACTTCTGGCCGAAGGTCCCTTTGGCGTCAACCCCTAGCCGTTGAGGGGTTCAGCGTCCAGACATGGACGCCAACACTAATCCAGGCATCTAACGATGTGGACGCCTATTTCTCTGACCTGCATACGTTGCAGAGCCAGAAATTCCGGAAACAAGGGAGCTCACCCATTGGGGAGCTATCCCCAACGGCTCTGAGAGCCATCTTGTCACCTTATGAGTGGGAGAGTGGCCTCTCCCATATGTTGAACCCGGATCTGCCTTCCCCAGCCCTCTCTTCACCCTTTGCAAGAGAGAAACAAGAGGAAAAACCCTAGCTTCTGAGCTGTGAGGAAACCCCCTCTTTGCACCCAAGAATCTGACTCTCTAAAGCTGGATCCGGCCATCTTCCTCGACAAGAAGCTAGCTGGACTGAAGGAGAAGACCTCCCCGACGTTTCCTTGCTGTGGAGATCATCCAGGAGCCCGAAGGAGGGAGATCTTGGAGGACATTCTGCACCTTCTTGGGACTGCCCAAGGAGGGCTTCTTCAGCACTTTTGATCCATTGAAGTAATTTCCTAGAGGCAAGTGACCCTACCATAAGGTTCCTGTATGAGTCTTGGATGGTTTTAGCATTTTTGGTGTATTTTGCTTCGTGTCCTTGACCCCCAAATTCACCCCAACTTGAGGGCTCGAGTCTGTGTTCTGCACAGACCTGCATTGACGGAAAGGTCACTGGACGCTGAGATTATGCTTGGCGTCCATCGACCATGCCGCTAACACTGAGTTAGCGGCCAGAGACCGCCGCCAAGTTCATCTGGACAGAACAGTGACCTGTTCTGCCCTTCCTATACAACTATTTTCGGTATGGTTTCCGTGATGAGGATATATGGTAACCATATACACTATATATACTGTTAAATGTGGTGTGTGGATGAGTGTGATGTGTGGTGGTGAATGTTAGAAATTACTCTCCCATGAAATTTCAAGCATGATTGTTGATAATCTTGCCAATCCATGTTTTATGATTAGGACTAGTCTGAATGCCCTAAGTTTTATCAGATCATGAAGATTAGTGGGTCAGCAAACGTATACTCAATTTTTGATAAATTGTCCATGCTTGCATAAATTGCTAATAAATTCGGTTCGGTAAATAAAAAGGCATGCAAGAAAGATTTGTGGTGATCAATCTATGGTTGTATGATTTAGGGTAATTCTGTATTCTCAGATCATGCATATAACAGTAGTCTATGTTCAGATAGTCAATGGCAAAAATGCATGATGTTGTTAAACTCCATATCAACTTAAATTATGAATGGCATGCTAAATAGGTGTTTTATTTACTGTAAAATCCATTTAGCTCAGAAAAATCTGAAAAATTGAATGTATGATCTTGAACCCGAAAATAGCATGTGGTTAAAATTTTAGGTCATTTGGACCAGTGTATAAGGAGTTATGTACTTTCCATGTGAAATGTAAAAATCTATGTATGTTATCGTAAGGTGGTTAGATATTGTTTAAACCCAACCTGATTGGTGAATTTACTATGTGTTAAACTCCTGAAATCTGTAGTGCCATGTCAGGAAAAACAGAGATATGCATGTGAGTGAGAAAGTGAATGAGATGAAAGGTGATATGTGTAAAACAATGTGTAAAATCAGTAAAATGTGTAAATGTGTAAATGTGCCAAGTGTGGCATTGCTTCCACAGAGGGCAGTGGAACCGTATCAGGGAAAAGTCCCCCTGAGAAGGTTCAATGTGTAAGTGACCCTAAGGGCATTAGGGGGAAATCCTGGAGGTGGACAAGTACCACTGGTTAGGGTGGAGACTTGTTCTCCCGGTCTGCGCAGTCCAAGAGTCGCCATTGGAATGCCTAGATGGCGTCTATGTGTAATGTGATGTGTATATGTCCTTCTTTGGTGGTTTGGACTATGTGTCACGGCACCTAAAATGTGTAATGTGTAATGTGTAATGTGTATGTGTTCATGTGTAAGTGAACCATGTGAAATGTGTAGGTGTAAAGTGTAACCATGTGAATTGGAAACTTGTATAAAGAAAATGTGAAACTAAAAATGTGAGAATATGACATTGAAACCCATGTGAGACAAATCTGAAACCATGTGAAATCAGTAATTTCATGTTGTTATCATCATGTTTATATGTGCGAAGATGTCTAGAATTCATGTTAGGGATAATTGATGAGCACTTGTACAAAATAGCATGATTGGTTGTTCACGTGGTATGTTTTAAACAACATTGTAGCTCTCATGTGTAGGTTTACAGCCATTAAACCATGTGAAACCAGCAACTTAAAGCATGTGAAAATGTCTATGTATGTACTTAAGAACATGTAAAACCCATGCTAGTTGTGTTTTCCTTTCATATATGCACAGTGTTCATGTTGGTAGCTCTCATGTATTGGTTCTTTAAAGGCAAAATTTCACGAGTAAATTGAGTAGAGAGCATGTGATAGGTAAGTTTTATTCCTAGAAATCTGAAAGCATGATCCATGTATTAAATTGTAAAACTTTCATGATAGGTTGAAACTTTCAAATGACTAGCATGCCATGTGTTAAAAATTTTGAATGCGCATGTGGAAACCGCCATGACTTATACGTGTATGTTATGAGTAGTGTTGCTTTCTGAGTCTTTAGACTCACTCCTTGTTTCGGCGTACAGGTGTAGTTGGTGACGTGGCACCGTTGGAGGAGACAGTGGAGACGGACTCCGAGAGCGGAGATTAGTCTTTGGAGTTCTTTGTGACTTGTGCATTTCATAGTATGTAATTTGAACATTGTATTAGAGTTATCATGAAAAGAATGTATAAGTGTGGACATTATGTATTTGAAATTTCAGCAGTTTAAATTATGTGAACTTTTAGCTCTTAATGTTAATTGCGAATTTCATGTATGTTTAATGTGGATGATGATTAAATGAAGACAGTTGTCTTTTACTTCCACTACTCTGTTGTATATTCGCGTGTATCTCAGCTGTTTGTATTGTTTGGGTAAATGTCCCACTGTGAGGACTCTCGCTATACCGACGTGGGTTGGTATAACCGTACCGGTATAATGAGGGCCGTCACAGAGATTGGTATCAGAGCGACCGGTTGAGATTGCACATGAATATACCTAAGTCATCATCCCCATTGCATGCTAAGTATGTCCACATGTGTAGAAAACACTAATAAGAAGTGAAAGATAGATAAGGAAAATGGTTAGAAAACTTAGTAACCTAGCTCTAATGTTGGGTGAAATTTATTACAGCCATGGCTTCGAGAGGTAGGCGTGGTGGAGCGTTGGCCCGTGAGGACGAGCCGCGACGTGATGAGCTGGCGGAGCAACAGGCCCCGGCACCGCGAGGCCCTGTACTTCCCCCACCGCCGTCTGTGGATTACGGAGTATTCATGCAAGGTCTGGTACAAGCCATGCAGACGCAGGCTCATACCCAGGCAGCACTCCAGGCACAATTGGAGGCCCAGGTAGAATAATGAAACAACTAAGTAGTTTGCTATTTAAATTGCATGATATTGTGTTTATCGTATATTGCTTATTGTTTAATGTAGCAGGCTCAGGCACCAGCTCAGGACCATGGTGGACCTTCCATCATGGAGCGATTCAAGAGGATGACCCCACCCTCTTTTAAGGGGGAGAGTGATCCATTAATGGCAGAAAGTTGGTTAAGGGAGACAGAGAAAATCTTCCGAGCCATCAGGTGTCCTGATGAGGATAAGGTGACATTAGCCACCTACATGCTACAGGTAGACTTTTAATTTTGTATGTTTGTATGTTCTGCGTAATTTAGAATTCGTTAGTTGGTGCTTATGAAGGTATATTGTAGGAGAGAGCGGATGTATGGTGGTCCTCCCTACTACGTACACGCTTTGAGGACGGAGCAGTAGACGTGATGTGGGACGCGTTCGTGAGACTCTTTCGAGCCAAGTTCATCCCAGAGCATATCCAGGACAAAATGGAGCAGGAATTTCTCTCCCTGACGCAAGGCTTCATGACCGTGCTGGAATACGAGGCAAGGTTTTATGAACTTTCTAAGTATGCACCGCATATCGTAGAGGATGAGCGCAGGAAGATGAAGAAATTCGTGATGGGACTCAAGCCATCACTGCGGACGAGACTCGTGGCGTTTGACCACCGCACGCTGGACGAGACCCTCAGTGCTGCCTGCAGGCAGGAGGGAGAAATGGAGCAATATCTGGAGGAAAAGAAGGCTTCGCAGAAGAGGCCAGCAGCGACGTTCCAGCGGCAGGATAAGAAGAAAATGGTGTACCAGACACCGCAGCGATCCGTGACAGTCAACAACTCTCAGGTACCTTCTGTACATTCCCCTGGTGTGAAGAAAGAGTGTCCCCATTGCGGGAAGACACATGGTGGTTCCGAGTGCTGGTTGGTAGCGGGTAGATGCTTGAAGTGCGGGAGCAGCGACCACAAGAGCTTGAAGTATCTTTTCTCCCAAAAGGAATTAAACCTGAGGCAGAGGAGATGGATTGAGTTCTTGAAGGACTATGACTTCGACCTTCAGTATCATCCTGGAAAGGCGAACGTCGTAGCGGATGCTCTTAGTAGAAAGAGGTCTTCGCTCCAGCAGGGTTGGAAGATGTTGGAGGATGCAGCGTGCTCTATGACCGAGTTAGAGCCATCGCTGTGTCAGGCTTTTGTAGCTCAGCTATCCCTTAGATCCTGAGTCTTGGATGAGGTGATTGAGCAGCAGAAAGCCGACCCTAGATTGTTAGTGTTAGTGGGTAAGGCGGGCATTGCTCGTGATGAGGACGGTGTGATTAGATTTTAGCACCGTGTTTGTGTCCCTGATTTGGTAGATGTCCATGAGCATGTGTTAGCGGAGGCTCATAGGTCGTGATTCTCTATTCATCCGGGTAACACTAAGATGTATCAAGACCTGAAGAGATCATTTTGGTGGTCCGGCATGAAGAAGGATGTTGCGGATTATGTGTCTAGATGTCTAGTATGTCAGCAAGTGAAAGCCGAGCGGCAGTGACCATCCGGCCTTATGCAGAGGATGGATATCTCAGTGTGGAAGTGGGAAGCTTTCACTATGGACATCATTTCGGGTTTGCCTCGATCTAGAAGGGGCAATGACTCGATTTGGGTAGTTATAGATAGATTCTCGAAGACTGCTCATTTCTTGCCTATGAAGAAGAAGCAGTCAGTAGAGAGTTTAGCTAGATTGTACGTTAGTGGTATCATTAGATTGCATGGCATACCGAAGTCAATTATTTCGGATCGAGATCCGAGATCCACTTCAAGGCTGTGGAAGGGTCTTCAGGATGCGTTAGGTTCGGAGCTGAAGCTCAGTTCGGCGTTCCATCCCCAGACCGATGGACAGTCCGAGAGGACTATCCAGACGCTCGAGGATATGTTGAGACCGTGTGTTCTGGATTGGAAGGATGATTGGGAGCGTCATTTACCTCTTGTGGAGTTCGCATACAACAACAGCTTTCATGCGAGTATTGGTATGGCTCCATTCGAGGCGTTGTATGGTAGGCCCTGCAGATCTCCTTTATGTTGCGAGGAGACTGGTGATAGGCAGTTGATCGGACCGGAGTTAGTTCAGGAAACTTCGGATAAGATCCAGCTTATCAGGAAGAGGCTTGTTGCGGCCCAGTATAGGCAGAAGAGTTATGCCGACAACAGAAGGAAGGATTTGGAGTTCGAGGTTGGCGATCATGTCTTCTTGAAGATATCGCCTACTCGAGGTGTTGTCAGATTTGGCAGGCATAGCAAGCTAAGCCCTAGATTCATTGGCCCATATGAGATTCTCAGATGTTTGGGCAGCGTGGCATATGAGCTAGCTTTACCCCCAGCCTTGGCTAGCGTTCACCTGTATTCCACGTATCTATGCTCAGGACGTATGTCCGAGATCCGTCTCATGTGATTAGTCATGAGCTAGTGGAGATCCAGCCAGATCTTTCGTATGTCGAGCAACCAGTAGCTATTCTTGATCGGAAGGTTCAGCATCTCCGGAACAAGAGAATTGCATCGGTGAAGGTCCTGTGGCGGAACTTCTCACGAGAGGAGGCTACTTGGGAGCTTGAGGATGCGATGAAGAAGAAGTATCCCCTTTTGTTTGAGTAGTGTCGTTCTAACTTCGAGGATGAAGTTTCTTTAAGGGGGAAAGGGTGTAAGGCCCTCGAATTTCCGTCGCATTAATTGTATTTGTGTGTGTATATTTGTGCTTGTGTATGTATACACGTATTTACGTACGTATTAATTAGTACAATTACGTGTGCATGTGTTTATACTATATGTAAATAATGCATGTATTGAATGGTGATAGTATGGATACATTACCATATACATATTGCATGTATATATGCATGGCATGCATAGTTTTCTGCATGTTTTAAACTTCTGGCCGAAGGCCCCTTTGGCGTCAACCCCTAGCCGTTGAGGGGGTGTTAGCGTCCAGACATGGACGCCAACACTAATCTTGGCGTCTAACGATGTGGACGCCTATTTCTCTGACCTGCATGCGTTGCAGAGCCAGAAATTCCGGAAACAAGGGAGCTCACCCATTGGGGAGCTGTCCCCAACGGCTCTGAGAGCCATCTTGTCACCTTGTGAGTGGGAGAGAGGCCTCTCCCATATGTTGAACCCGAATCTGCCTTCCCCAGCCCTCTCTTCACCCTTTGCAAGAGAGAAACAAGAGGAAAAACCCTAGCTTCTGGGCTGTGAGAAAACCCCCTCTTTGCACCCAAGAATCTGACCCTCTGAAGCTGGATCCGGCCATCTTCCTCGACAAGAAGCTAGCTGGACTGAAGGAGAAGACCTCCCCGACGTTTCCTTACTGTGGAGATCATCCAGGAGCCCAGAGGAGGGAGATCTTGGAGGACGTTCTGCACCTTCTTGGGACTGCCCAAGGAGGGCTTCTCCAGCACTTTTGATCCATTGAAGCAATTTCCTAGAGGCAAGTGACCCTACCATAAGGTTCTCGTATGAGTCTAGGACGGTTTTTGCATTTTGGTGTATTTTGCTTCGTGTCCTTGACCCCCAAATTCACCCCAACTTGAGGGCTCGGGTCTGTGTTCTACACAAACCTGCATTGACGGCAAGGTCACTGGACGCTGAGATTATGCTTGGCGTCCATCGACCATGCCGCTAACACTGAGTTAGCGGCCAGAGACCGCCGCCAAGTTCATCTGGACAGAACAGTGACCTGTTCTGCCCCTCCTATATAACTATTTTCAGTATGGTTTCCATGATGAGGATATATGGTAACCCTATACACTATGTATATTGTTAAATGTGGTGTGTGGGTGAGTGTGATGTGTGGTGGTGAATGTTAGAAATTACTCTCCCATGAAATTTCAAGCATGATTGTTGATAATCTTGCCAATCCATGTTTTATGATTAGGACTAGTCTGAATGCCCTAAGTTTTATTAGATCATGATGATTAGTGGGTCAGTATACGTATACTCAATTTTTGATAAATTGTCCATGCTTGCATAAATTGCTAATAAATTCGGTTCGGTAAATAAAAAGGCATGCAAGAAAGATTTGTGGTGATCAATCTATGGTTGTATGATTTAGGGTAATTTTGTATTCTCAGATCATGCATATAACAGTAGTCTCTGTTCAGACAGTCAATGGCAAAAATATATGATGGTGTTAAACTCCATATCAACTTAAATTATGAATGGCATGCTAAATAGGTGTTTTATTTACTGTAAATTCCATTTAGCTCAGAAAAATCTGAAAAATTGAATGTATGATCTTGAACCCGAAAATAGCATGTGGTTAAAATTTTAGGTCATTTGGACCAGTGTATAAGGAGTTATGTACTTTCCATGTGAAATGTAAAAATCTATGTATGTTATCGTAAGGTGGTTAGATATTGTTTAAACCCAACCTGATTGGTGAATTTACTGTGTGTTAAACTCCTGAAATCTGTAGTGCCATGTCAGGAAAAACAGAGATATGCATGTGAGTGAGAAAGTGAATGAGATGAAAGGTGATATGTGTAAAACCATGTGTAAAATCGATAAAATGTGTAAATGTGTAAATGTGCCAAGTGTGACATTGCTTCCACAGAGGGCAGTGGAACCGTATCAGGGAAAAGTCCCCCTGAGAAGGTTCAATGTGTAAGTGACCCTAAGGGCATTAGGGGGAAATCCTGGAG
Source organism: Colocasia esculenta (assembly GCA_014218235.1). Lineage (NCBI taxonomy): Eukaryota > Viridiplantae > Streptophyta > Magnoliopsida > Alismatales > Araceae > Colocasia > Colocasia esculenta. The sequence continues at coordinate 58,607,210 of CM024762.1, forward strand.
GTGGACAAGTACCACTGGTTAGGGTGGAGACTTGTTCTCCCGGTTTGCGCAGTCTAAGAGTCGCCATTGGAATGCCTAGATGGCGTCTATGTGTAATGTGATGTGTATATGTCCTTCTTTGGTGGTTTGGACTATGTGTCACGGCACCTAAAATGTGTAATGTGTAATGTGTATGTGTTCATGTGTTAATGTGTAAGTGAACCATGTGAAATGTGTAGATGTAAAGTGCAACCATGTGAATTGAAAACTTGTGTAAAGAAAATGTGAAACTAAAAATGTGAGAATATGACATTGAAACCCATGTGAGACAAATCTGAAACCATGTGAAATCAGTAATTTCATGTTGTTATCATCATGTTTATATGTGCGAAGATGTCTAGAGTTCATGTTAGGGATAATTGATGAGCACTTGTACAAAATAGTATGATTGGTTGTTCACGTGGTATGTTTTAAACAACATTGTAGCTCTCATGTGTAGGTTTACAGCCATTAAACCATGTGAAACCAGCAACTTAAAGCATGTGAAAATGTCTATGTATGTACTTAAGAACATGTAAAACCCATGCTAGTTGTGTTTTCCTTTCGTATATGCACAGTGTTCATGTTGGTAGCTGTCATGTCTTGGTTCTTTAAAGGCAAAATTTCACGAGTAAATTGAGTAGAGAACATGTGATAGGTAAGTTTTATTCCTAGAAATCTGAAAGCATGATCCATGTATTAAATTGTAAAACTTTCATGATAGGTTGAAACTTTCAAATGACTAGCATGCCATGTGTTGAAAAATTTGAATGCACATGTAGAAACCGCCATGACTTATACGTGTATGTTATGAGTAGTGTTGCTTGCTGAGTCTTTAGACTCACTCCTTGCTTCGTCGTACAGGTGTTGTTGGTGACGTGGCACCGTTGGAGGAGACAGTGGAGACGGACTCCGAGCGCGGAGATTAGTCTTTGAAGTTCTTTGTGACTTGTGCATTTCATAGTATGTAATTTGAACGTTGTATTAGAGTTATCATGAAAGAATGTATAAGTGTGGACATTATGTATTTGAAATTTCAGCAGTTTAAATTATGTGAACTTTTAGCTCTTAATGTTAATTGCGAATTTCATGCATGTTTAATGTGGATGATGAATAAATGAAGACAGTTGTCTTTTACTTCCGCTACTCTGTTGTATATTCGCGTGTATCTCAGCTGTTTGTATTGTTTGGGTAAATGTCCCACTGTGAGGACTCTCGCTATACCGACGTGGGTTGGTATAACCGTACCGGTATAATGAGGGCCGTCAGAAGGGTACACAAGAAGAACCACCCCGGACCCCAGACAGACCACGAGGTCAGGTAACCACACACGTTGGTGCCACCACAGACGAGCACCAAGGAACCAACTACAAAACAACAGTCGAGGCCTGCACAAGGCACACCGAGAGAACACGGAATGTGGAATCCAACAAAAGCACAGGCCAACAAGGCCAGACCAATGATGCCAAAAGAACTAGACACGGCCAGGCTACAACCACCCAGCAAGCTAGGGCAACAGATCACAATTGGAAACACCGAGAGGTAATGTCATCGCAACCACAGCAACCAAGCCACCACCACTGGCAGCTAAGAGGAGGACACATTGGCCACTCCCTCTGCTCACCAACAGGCTCCTGCCTATAACCTTGCTAGAAGAGTGAGACCAGCAAGCCAGTACCATACAGAACACCACTCAACAACAACAACCACAGCCTGGCTAAGCTGTGGCCCCACGCCTAGCACCGTGACGTGGCTCCGGAACCAACACCGAGAGAGGCAGTGAGAAACTGGACTAATTGGGCCACACTGGGAAGAAAACTCCAGCAACCTCGGCGTCCCACCCCAGTCAAGAGAGCTCTATAAACATCTCGTCACTATTGTCCAAACCACCATTTTCCCCGCAGCTACGAGAGTCTGTCACTGGAGCACGCCCGCAACCTGGAGAACTCCCTCAACAGGTATGCGGGGACGGGGGTCCAGGTGACAGTAACAACCTCTAAACGGACAAGCCCTCAATTACCCAACACCGGGAGAACAAGGAACAAGTAGGGCAACCACAACAAGTAAAAGATACTGCTGGCTCATAACCAAGACAAGCCCAGTAGGCACAGGGCACATATGACACCCCTCCTGGAAACCCCCAGGAAGGCCATCGGCCAACACAAGCAAACACAACTCAGCCAGAAGCTCGGTAGGAAGAATGCGGCCATAGGTATGTCACCTTCAGAAGGAGAAAATGATAAAGGACCTATCGCAACCAGGCCACGACAACCAAGGTGGCCTTTAGATGATGAACACGATGTATCGACCCATCGCGTTCTTCATCTAAAAATAGAGTCCTTGGGGAAGAACCTCCCCAAGGCCCACACCCCCAAACTGACAAAGCCCACAACCACGGAAAACCAGTCATGTGTCTATGTTGGGGAGGAAACATTCCCTTAACCAACTTAGGCACAGACCACCTTGCGAAGCCTAAAAACAATGAAACCTAATAGGCAAGGGGAACGTGACAACAACACTATCGCCATAAGAAGGCGACAAGTAGGGTGTCTCCTTTAGATGCTGAACGTGACATATCGTGTAAGGTCCAGCATGTTTTCTACAAGTTTGCACTTTCAAAAATTTGTTTGGTCGGATTTCAGGACCCTGGACGATGTGTTTCAGGTGAATCAGAGGTCTGCTGCGAGTGGGCTCTTGACATCAAGTATGTGTGACGTCAAGATGTGGTTGACGTCAATCGACATTGACGTCAATCTACTACTTGTAAGTTGTTCTGACGGCAAGTTCGATTGTCGTCTATTTTGTGTTGACGTCAACATGTTTTGACGTCAAGTTTTATTGGAATGTTGATGTCAATGATGATTGACGTCAAGATTTCTATTGATGGTGATGAAGTTTGACGTCAAGTTTTGCATGTTCCAGTCTGAACTTTTCTCCAAAACTAGTGGTTTTCTTTAGATAGATTTGAAGGAGTAGAGTCGTGTTAGGGCAAGGATCTTACCCCAATCACGACCCTTGACTCTCTATATATAGAGTGTTCATTTTGGGGAGAGAACTTTTGCTCTCTTGCTAGGATTTGGGTGCTGTGAGTGGAGAGAGAGAAGGCAATCCCGAGAGTAGATCGGTCGTGTTGCTGCTTGATTGAGGTTGCTGTTGAGAAGAGAAAGCTTCCATGATCTGAGAGGAAGGCTCTGGACGAGGAGATCATGGCCCGATCATGCTCAAGACGAAGGATTTGATCTTGCTTGGAGGATACCTCTTTAGGTGCGAAAGGGGGCTTTCGTTAATTATGGTAATTATTCGAATTTCTATTTACACGAAAAAGCACGTGAATACTTGATAATTTTAATTTCCATGATGTATACATGTTATAAAAATTATTATATGCTATACTTCAGTTTGTTAGACTACTGTAAGCATGATTTAGGGCTTGTTAACCTCATTTTATTTCTGTTCATAAATAATTTGTATTTTTCTGAATAATAACCTAATTTTGACTTTAATTATGAAAAATAGTTTTACTGCTTTGAAAATTATGTAAAATTACTGATGTGTTATGTTTAACATATATACCCCGTGGTTAAAATTTTAGCATGTTTTGATTATGGTACAATTAGTTATGAATTTCTGATGCTTTCAGTACCATGTTTTAATAATAAGTCTCAAATATATTTTAAAATGTGATTAGCATCATGATTAGGTTCTGTTAATTACTATTCATGATTAATCTGAGTATTTGGAAGTGATTAATATTTGTTTCATGTTATATGTATGCATGTGCATGGAAAGAGATAGAATATATGACGTGTGCATGAATAACATGATAATGTGAAAGATAAAAGTTGTGCCAATGAGACACTACCACCATAGATTGCATGGAGCCATACTATAATAGTGCCCCTATTGGAAGGCTCAATTGTGTTACGTGATACCCGGGGCAACGGGTCGTGTGAAATCCTAAAGGTGGACAAGTTCCACTAGTAATGGTAGGGAGGGCTTCTCCCTATTCGGCGTAGTAACCAAGACTTGATCATTTTGCCTGGAGATTAAGTATGTGTATTTGATTGTGTGATCTTTCTAGTGGTGGTTTGGGCTGTGTCTTGGCATGTGTAAAAGTGAATATGTTAATAATGTGTAAGGTGATATGTGAACGTGGCACATGGTATGTGCAAGTGATGTGACATGTGATCGTGAAAAGTGAAAACTATATGAATGCTATGTGAAATCAAGTGTAAGTGAATGTGAATATGATAAGTGTGAGAATAAGTGCATGTGGAAGAAAAGGTAAAAGTGTATGTGAATATGCCATGAGAAAATAATGCATGTGTTAATGTGATTTATGCTAAATGATAATTGTGATATCATGTTTAGTACCATGTGCAGAAGCATGTTAATTATGTCCATCAGTTAGTAATAACTTGATGAGCATGTTAGTAGTATCATGTTATAATTTTTAATATAAGCCATGTGTTAGTGTTATGTGAAAGTAAGAATTGCAAGCATGTGATTATACAAATACTCTCATGTTAGTGACACCATGTTATAAGTGACCATGTTTAGAATTCTTGTTGTACATGAGTTAGCATAGTTCATTTGTTTAATAGATTCCATGTCTAATTATCAATGTTATAACATGAGCATGTGTTAGTTTAATTGTTAATTACTAGTAAGTTAATGATAATGTGAGTGTTAGTAAATTGTTAAACTGTTAGAAGCGTGTGTGGTAAGTGCGTGGTTTGCAATTCTAAGTTGCTTGCTGAGTCTATTGCATAGACTCACCCTTGCTAACATTTCAGGAGACTTAGAAGCCAAGGAGTTAGCGAGATCCGACGTGGAGTGTGAAGAGTAGATTGAAGATTTTTAGTTTATTTCTTAGTATGTGATGCATTTGTAATATGGACTTTGGTTTATTGTACTTGGAAACTGGCTATATTTAGTGGATGTTATGTTATGTTACAATGGTATGTGGATTATAAGGTTGATGGAATCAGAGTTATTTATTTTCCTATGTAATATTCCTTACTATTTGTGTATATCTCAGCCCATGTGACTATCGTTGGGGTTTTCTCCCATGTAGCGACTTCCTCTCGTTCGACATGGGTTGGAATAACCGTATCGGGCGGAAGTGGGTTGTTACATATCAACCCGTCACGTTCCACATATGAAGGCAGAACCACCCCAAGGCCCACACCCAAAGGAACCACGAAGATTAACCACCGATAGGAAGACAGGCCTCGTGCCAAGTTTTGGAGACCTCCCTCTATCCAACTTGGATATGGGCCAACCCCACCACGATCGAAAATGAGGAAACATAAGGGCACAGATAACACGACGGCTATCCTATCGCAACCAGAATGCGACAGAATGTTCGTCACCTTTTGACTGATATCCGCCCCGACGCGGAATGTCGGAGCGGAATTACAATTATTAAATAGTACAGAGCGATAAATAAATGAAAAACTATTGCACAATTGGAATAATATCAAATAAACTCCAACTACATTAATAATTCATCAAACTCCATTACATTCTCTAATCAGAGCCAAAACTTGGGCCCATAGTACTTTATTAAAATCCAAACAAATACATAATGACTAACTAACTACTAAGCACGGGTTGACGAAACTGGTCACTCTTGCACATCATCCTCATTCCCCTCCTCGTGAGTGTGGTCATCACCATTCGACTCACCTGAAATACATGAAATAATAACGCATGATGAGCGAATAACGCTCAGTAGGACTTAATGCCTCGTATGAACAAGCATGCTTTAAATGATTAATGTCTTATATGGCAGGATAACTAGAGAGCATAGTCATGTAGAGCAAGGTAACGATAGCAAGAGAATGATAGCACTAGTACATGGAAAATAGCACAGCAAGTACGATAAAGGATTGGCCATGTAACGATATAGCACGTAAAGTTGCACAACGGTGCACTAGTAACGATAGCACTTGTATAGATTGCACTGATTAATAGCACTTCGGTTGATTGTCATAGATTAAATCTTGATAGTATAATGGCACTGGATGTATGCCAACATCCTGATCATTTTAACTAGCATGGGCTAATAGCACTTTTTGGGCGCTCCCCCCAAGACTTGATCGGGCCTCATTGCACTGGCATAAGTTATGTTTCTTATCTTAGACAATCATAAGGATGGCCAAATAGAGTACCAAAAATAGATGAGAATAGTAGATGAATAGACGAGAGAGTGGAAAGAATGTGAACAGACGAGAGTATAAAGATAATAGATGAGATAGGGGTATAATCATAAAACAACGTTAAACCGATGATTGTCACAGTTGTACGACACTAGGTCGGGTGCTGGCAGTCTGGTAGAAATCACCACCGCCCACTAGCCTTGCTAAAGCACAGACTAGAAGATCCGGCGCGATCACAAGGTAAGAAGGAAACACACTAAGGCCATTGGATCGTACTAATCCTTAAGGGTGTAACGGGATTTAAGGGTACAACCAGCTCGTCGACTAAGGACGTGCGCCAAAGCCAAGGAAACTTACGGAGGCCTTGACAAGAAGTCCCTGGTCCAGTCAGGAGTATTCCCAACAGAGAGGTGGTCCATGCCAAGAAAGAGTGTGAAAAGAAACGTTGTTCGTCTTGCCTCGAGTGCTCGAAGGCAGAGGGACGCGATAACGGTGTACAAAGTACGCGAATAAAACGAAGATAAGTGTCATTTAAATAATAGAGAATTTAAGTGAAATAATTAAACTTAATAATTAGCAGATACATTATTGAGTATTTTAATAGGGTCTCATTGCAGATAAAAATGTTTAGTGTGTGCAAGTGTAAGAAATCATAAGAGTATGATAAATCGTGCACATGGCTTTTAATTAATGATTTTAAATATTTAAAAATTATAACATTCAGGATAATACTAATCTTAACAGCTCATGATTTAGCTTAATCAAGGGTTAAATGGCATAAATAGTAGGGGCATATGGGCAAATATCATTTTTGGTGCAAATCCTGAAAACGCGACGGGGGTACCCGGGCGCGACTGTCGAACTGGCCGGCCTGGCACAGTTCGGGAGGAAATCGCAATGGCGCAGGCCGTCGCATTTAGAACGTGACAGATCGGCCGGTCGCATCCTCTCTGATATCGTGACGGGTCGGGCCATCGCGATTTCAGAGAGGCAACCCGACCCAGAAAAGGGGATCTGCCCTTTTTGGGTTTGGTCCTTCCCTCCCATGCATGATACCGAGATCTTCTAAAATCGATATAAAATCTCATGATGATCCAAATATTTTGAAACCAATTTTAAATGAAAGTAGACTTATAGATCTATCAATAAACATGAGTAATTAGAAAACAGAGAATGTTTGTGCATGCTTTAACAAGGTTACTTTTTGGTGACCAAAACATGCATAGTTTATCGAAAATGAATTAATTCTCAAAGGATACATGATGGAATTTAGGGAAACTAGGGGCGTTTGAAAGCTAATATGATGTACTATTTATGAGAATTTTTGCATGGCATGGGATCAAGTACGTGCGTAGATTGAAAGCAATCATGAAGGTTCAGGTGCATGGTATGGACAGAAATTAAAACATTTAATACTCCTTCATGGAGAAACAAAAAATAGGGCAATCATGGGGCTTTACAAGAGGGGATCATGGTCTACCTAGGGTAAAAATGTATTAGTTCGTGCTTGAGAGATTGCCTAACTTTTCCCGTGAGTAAGAGATCCTAGGATTGATGACAATGCGAGGATGAAAAACCCTCCTTTTTCCAGCCTTCTCCTCCTTGCTCCTTCGTCCTCAGCCCTCTCTCTTCATCTCCCAGAGCACTAGCCACGTTCTATGGGGTGATAGAGATGAATTGGGGGTGTATAGCTTGCTACAAGAGTCCATACTTCCTAAAAGCCCTTCCTTTCCCTAAAACTCCGAATTTCTCTATCTATCATCCTATTTCTTGCCTTTATCCCCTAATTAGGATTAGGAAGAGATCCAATTGCATGGGTAAAGGGTTAGGGTAAGTCTAGGACTCCTTTTTAGGATATATATGGGTTATTTGATATTTATCGTAACCCTTTTACTAATTATTACTATTTTTAGTACGAATTTCATTTAGTTAGCTCCCATCCCATGATGGGCTCTTCACATTTGGGCCCAACAATCCATGTTAGGACCATTAGTAAAACTCATTACTAATTTAGCTTAATGGGTATTAATTTAATTTCCTTTTATTCCATTTATTCTCCCTTTATTCTAATTAATTTCCATTTCATATTTATTAATAAATTTTTTATTTATTTAGGATTTTTAAAATTCAAGATTGCTACATCATCCCCCTTTTAAAAAGAATTTGGTCCCCAAATTCATATAATCGTGAGAGGAAGAGTTACTTACTGAATAATTCTAAGTAATTTCGTCGCATGGTTGCTTCGGGTTCCCATGTGGCTTCCTCAACTTCATGATTTCTCCAAAGTATCTTGACCATAGATATGGGCCAGTTCCGAAGCTGTTGTATCTTCTTGTCCAAGATTCGCATCGGCTTCTCTTCATAGGTCATATCTTTGTTTAGAATGATGTCGTCGTAACTAATTACATGTGATGGACCGTACACATACTTCCTTATTATTGACACATGGAAGACGTTGTGTACAGTTGAGAACTTGGGACGTAGTGCCAGATGGTACACCACCACGCCAACTCTTTCCAATACCTTCAAAGGACCTATGAATCTCGGCCTTAACTTGCCTTTCATCCCAAACCTTTGGAATCCTCTGGTTGGGGATACCTTAAGTTGCGCATGATCTCCAGTTTGGAATTCCAAGTCCCTTCTTGTTTTGTTAGCATAGCTCTTCTGCCTGGACTGAGCTATCTTAATCCTGTCCCTGATGATCTATATGTCTCTGCTGATGTTCTGTACCATGTCTGGTTCCAGTCATTGTTGTTCACCTACCTCATTCCAGCATACTGGCGATCTACAGCTTCTTTCGTACAGTGCCTTAAATGGTGCCATCTTGATGCTGGCCTGGTAGTTGTTATTGTAGGCGAGTTCTATTAGTGACAACTTCTCATTCCAGTACCCCTCAAAATCAATAGTGTAGGCTCGCAGGATATCCTCCATAATCTGATTAGTTCTTTCCGTCTGCCCATCTGTCTGTGGGTGGAATGTTGTGCTAAAATTTAGTTTGGTGTCTAAAGCAGTCTGATGTCCCTTCCAGAATCTAGATGTGAATCGAGGGCCGCGATCTGAGACTATGGACACAGGAACTCCATGGAATCTCACTATCTCCTTTACATATAATGCTGCAAGTACATCTACACTCCAGGTACTCTTCATTGCTAGAAAGTGTGCGGACTTAGTCAAATGGTCCACTATGACCCATATAGCATCAAGCCAACCACGAGTTCGGGGTAAACCCATGATGAAATCCATGGCAAAACTCTCCCACTTCCATTCGGGTATGTCCAGGGGTCTGAGTACACCTGTAGGACGTCGGTGCTCTGCTTTCACCTGCTGACATGTGAGGCAGTGCGCGGCATGCTCAGCCACCTCACGCTTCATGTTGGGCCACCAAAATGTTCTTTTCATGTCTTGGTACATCTTGGTTGCGCCTGGGTGAATTGTATACTTAGTCTTGTGTGCTTCATCCATCAAGTTTCTCTTCAGCTCTTCATTGTCAGGCACGCATGTCTTGGCTTGGAATAATATTCTCCCATCCTCAGTGATGAAGAAATTAGGATTGGCTGCTATGGTCTTCTTTACTCAGATTAGAAATGGATCATTTGCATGTTGCTCTCTAATCTCGACAAAGATGTCGGGTTGAGCTCTAAGATTGGCAACTAACATCTTATCACTTCTCTTCTCAATATTTAGATCCAGACTGGCGAATTGCTCAAGTAATTACATCTTGCCCATGACTAAACAAGATAATGACGCTACTGGCTTCCTACTGAGTGCATCAGCTACTGCATTACCTTTGCCTGGGTGATATTAGATATTGAAATCAAAATCCTTCATATACTCCAACCATCTTCACTGTCTCATATTGAGCTCCTTTTGCGAAAATAAGTACTTCAGACATTTGTGGTCGGAGTAGATAATGAATTGCTCTCCATACAAATAATGCCTCCATATCTTAAGTGCAAATACCACAGCAGCCAATTCTAAGTCATGAATAGGGTAATTAACCTCATGCGGCTTCAACTGTCTTAATGAATATGCTATCACCTTCTCATTCTGCATTAATACGCAGCCTGGACCAATTCCAGATGCATCAGTGTAGACTGAGAATCCTTCGCCCTCGACTGGTAATGCGAGGACAGGTGAAGAGGTCAAGCATTGCTTCACTGTCCGAAAGCTCTTCTCACATTCCTTGCTCCAGACATATGGGTTCTCTTTTCGCATAAGGCGAGTAAGAGGTATAGCTATCTTGGAGAAGTCTTTTATGAACTGCCTGTAATATCCAACCAGTCCAAGAAAGCTTCTAATCTCAGTGACATTGGTCGGTCTCTCCCAGTTTAAGACAACTTCTACTTTTGAAGGATTGACAGTGATACGATTCTTTGATATGACATGTCCTAGAAATGACACCTCCTCGAGCCAGAATTCACACTTGCTCAATTTGGCATAGAGTTTGTTGTCTTGCAAGATTTGCAAGGTGATCCTTAGATGCTCCTCATGCTCTTCCTTGGTCTTTGAGTATATAAGAACATCATCAATAAATATCGCGACGAATTTGTCGAGGTAGGGCCGATAAATGTTGTTATCAATTGCATAAAAGCTGCAGGAGCATTGGTTAGTCAATAAGATATGACTACAAATTCATAATGACCGTACCTGCTCCTGAAAGCCATCTTGTAAATATCCCCATCCTTAATTCTCATCTGATGATATCCCGATCTAAGGTCAATCTTAGAAAAGTATTTAGCTCCTGATATCTGATCAAATAAGTCATCAACATGAAGTAGAGAGTATTTGTTCTTGATTGTCAGATGATTTAATTTCCTGTAGTCGATGCATAGCCTCAGGGATCCATCCTTTTTATTGACAAATAGCATTGGTGCTCCCCAAGGAGAAGTACTTGGTCGGATAAATCCCTTTTCTAATAATTCCATCAACTGCTCCTTCAAGTCTTTCAATTCAGTAGGGGACATTCTGTAGGGTTGGCGTGACACCGGTGCAGCTCCAGGTGTTAGATTAATCGAGAAATTCACATCTCTTTCAGGTGGAATGCCTGGCAGCTCATCGGGGAACATGTCGGGGTACTCTTGCACTATATGTATGTCTGATATCTTAGATGCTTTCTTTTCAATGACTATTGCGGCGAGAAATGCCACACAACCCTTCCTTATCATGTTATGAGCCTTAATGGCAGAGATGAGAGACAAATGTCTCTTGTGTCTACGTCCCGTAAACGTCAACTTAGGGAATTCACTAAATGTTATCTTTCCCCTTCTACAGTCAACAATGGCCCCATAAGTAGTTAGCCAATCGGCTCCCAAAATAACATCGTAGCCCTCCATGGGCATACAGATCAAGTCAGCTCTAAGATTGAGTTCACAATTCATAACATCAGCTAATGAAAAGTATTTGTTTAATTGAGCTTTCTCCCCTAAAGGTGTAGTGACAGGCAATTCAAACTCCATGGATGCAGGTTTCTCATTTAATGTACCAGCAAATACTTGTGATATGAATGAATGTGTTGCGTCAGTATCAAAAAAAACAAAAGTCGACTGAGAGAAAACTGGTAAAGTACCTTCCACGACTCCACCTTCCTCGGTGGTCTCCACTTCTTTCAAGGCCTGCAGTCGGTCAGGCTTCTTCTGTCCTGTAGGACGCTTCTCGTTCTCCTTAAGTAGGGGGCAATCGGGAATACGATGCTCTCGACTATCGCAACGTAGGCGCACGCCTACCTTCCGACAGCATTCTTTCACTGTGTGACCTAGCTTGTCACAGTGCTTGCACCTGGGCTTTGTTGGGTGCAGTGGGGGCGAAGACTTTGGGCTTCCGCTCTTGGCTTGGCCCATCAGTGATGCTTAACAGCCTTTTCTTGCCATTGGTGGGCTTGCTTGGTGCTCCAGATGTCTGCTCCTTTTTGACCATTCTACCCTTGATGCGATCGGTGAGGTCGGTCGCATCCTCCAACAGTTGTGCCTTCCTGACCATTTCTGGATAAGTCTGGATATCTAATGGTGCCAGTTGCGTAATATAAGTGGGCCTGAGCCTGTTAAGGAATCTCTTTGCCTTCATTATCTTAGTACCTACCAGGTGATTGGCATATCGTGCCAACCTAGAGAACTGAGCTTCATACTCAGCAACAGTCAGGTTCCTCTGTTTCAATGCAGCAAAATCAGAGGCTGTCCTTTCTTGGAGTCGTTCAGAAAAGTACTTGGAGTTGAAGTGCTCCTTATACTCATTCCATGTAAACTGTGCATCAGCTCTAGTCGCTTCAACGGACTCCCACCACGCACGGGCGTCCCGCTCCAGCTGAAAGGTCGCTAGAAGTAACTTGTCACCATCCGCGTATTGCATCACGCGGAAAATACGTTCAATCTCTCTTAACTAGTTCTCAGCTTCATCGGGATCAGTGGTCCCATTGAAACGAGGTGGATTCAAATTGTGAAAATTCCTGTGTAGATCTCTGGCTCCTCGGTTATTATTGGCTCCAGCAGCCTGAAGTAATGCCTGCATGAGCTACTGAATAGTGTGTTGCATGTCACGGAGTTGAGCACGCTCCGCTGCCATTGTTATGGTTTAAGTTCCTTCAAAAGAGAATTTTAATGCAAGATATTTGAGATTGCACTAAGTTTGTGCGTGTGTGAATTTATTTTAACTAATTACGCTTGGTTCTACCCATCTCACATAGGTACAGAATTAGACTCTAAGTCAAGGCAGGCTAACCTAGATCATCCTATACTTAAGAATAACCTAGGCTCTGATACCACAAAACTGTAACGCCCCGACGCGAAATATCGGAGCAGAATTACAATTATTAAATAGTACAGAGCCATAAATAAACGACAAACCATTGCACAATTAGAATAATATCAAATAAACTCCAACTTCATTAATAATTCATCAAACTCCGTTACATTCTCTAATCATAGCCAAAACTAGGGCCCATAGTACTTTATTGAAATCCAAACAAATACATAATGACTAACTGACTCATAACTAACTAACTACTAAGCACGGGTTGATGAAACTGGTCACTATTGTGCATCATCCTCATTCCCCTCCTCGTAACTGTGGTCATCACCATCCGACTAACCTGAAACACATGAAATAATAACGCAGGATGAGCGAATAACACTCAGTAAGACTTAATACCTCGTATGAACAAGCATGCATTAAATGATTAATGTCTTAAATGGCAGGATAACTAGAGAGCATAGTCATGTAGAGCAAGGTAACGATAGCAAGAGAATGATAGCGCTAGTACATGGAAAATAGCACAGCAAGTACGATAAGGGATTGGCCATGTAACGATATAGCACGTAAAGTTGCACAATGGTGCACTAGTAACGATAGCACTTGTATAGATTGCACTGATTAATAGCACTTGGGTTGATTGTCATAGATTAAATCTTGATAGTATAATGACACTGGATGTATGCCAACATCCTGATCATTTTAACTCCCATGGGCAAATAGCACTTTTCGGGTGCTACTCCCAGGACTTGATCGGGCCCTATTGCACTGGCGTAAGTTATGTTTCTTATCTTAGACAATTATAGGGATGGCCAAATACAGTACCAAGAATAGATGAGAATAGTAGATGAATAGACGAGAGAGTGGAAAGAACGTGAACAGACGAGAGTATAAAGATAATAGATGAGATAGGGGTATAATCATAAAATAATGTTAAACCGACGATAGTCACAGTTGCACGGCACGCTCACTTGTCCTGCTCTCAAGGTGCAACACTTGTCTCGTGCTTGTAGCGATCACAGCCCTTTGCTTATATCCCCGATTTTAGATGCTACTGCTGTCCCTTCAAGGTTTTGTTTTCAACAAATGTGGACATCTCATGAGCGGTTTCTCCAGGACTCTAAAATAGCCTGGGAGGCTACTCCGTGTTCTTCCCTCCACCTTTTAAACATGATGATGAAGCTGAAGCATATGAAGATTTTCTACGGAGACTGGAACAAGAATGTTTTTAAGAATGTCCATGATAATGTCTTGCTTTCTGTAGAGGCGCACTCTATAGCTCAAACTATTTTTGATGATCATCCTACTCCTAAGAACCATGTTCAGCTCTCTGTTGCCAGGGATGATCTTGCTCGTGTCCATGCCCAGGAGGAAATGTTTTGGCACTAAAAATCTAGATTAAAGTGGCTTAAGGAGGGTGATGGGAACACAAAATTTTTCCATGCTTATGCAGCTTCTCGTAGAAGGCGTTCAACCATAAATCTGATCCATAGTGACACTAGTATGCCTGTGACCGATAAAGAGGAGATGGTAAATTTATTCGTCTCTCATTTTTCTACTGCCTTTACCTCTGCCCCTCACCATGTTGATCAGCACCTTTTGGAGGATATTCCAGGTTTGGTGGATGATGTGAAAAACAATTCACTTTGTGTGGTTCCTAATGCTGAGGAAATCAAAAGCGTTGTTATGACTATGTCTCCTGATAGTGCTCTTGGGCCTGATGGATTCACTGGCTATTTTTTCAAAATCTGCTGGGATTTTATTCAGAATGACATCGTGGCTGCAGTTCAAAGTTACTTTTGTGGTCATGCTTTGCCTAGAGGTTTTACCTCTTCTCTTATTGCTTTGATCCCCAAAGTCGACATCCCAAAAACTTGTGCTGATTTCAGGCCAATTAGTCTTTGTAATTTCTTCTATAAAATCATATCCCGCATTATCAATGACAGACTGGCACAGGTTTTACCTATTATGATTTCTGAGCAGCAGGGTGCATTTGTTAAAGGTCGAAACATTTATGAGAATGTGGCTCTGGCTAGGGAGCTAGTTCAGCATTTGCATAAACGGTGTAGAGGTGGTAATGTCATTTTTAAGCTGGATATGGCCAAGGCATATGATCGGCTGGAGTGGGATTTCTTGTATGCTGTGCTCCGCAAGTTTGGTTTCTCTATCAGTTTTATTTCTCTAATTGAACCCCTTCTTTCCAATTGCTGGTTTTCTATATTACTAAATGGTGAAAATCATGGCTATTTCAAGTCTACGAGAGGCCTTCACCAGGGTGACCCTCTTGCACCAGCTTTGTTTATTCTTGCAGAGGAAGCTTTAAGTAGAGGGCTCAGCTCTTTATTTTACCGCAGCAATGGTGGAGCTTTTCAAACTCTTCAAAGATGTCCTCTGCTATCTCACTTACTCTTCGCGGATGACACGCTTATTTTTTCCAATGGTTCTATTAGACATATCAGGCGGCTTATGAATTTTCTAAGGGCGTATGAGGGGTCCTCGGGTCAGCTCATCAATGTCACCAAAAGCTCTTTCATTGTGGCGGACAAATCTCCAGTTTATCTCAGTCGATCTATTGCTGATATTACGGGTTTTGTTCAGGCAAAGTTGCCAATCAAATATCTGGGAGTTTCGCTTTTTGCTGGAAGGAGGAGGCCTTGTTATTTCTCTCATATCATTGCCAAAACCGCTGCCAAATTGCAAACCTGGAAGTCGGGGTTCCTTTCTTCTGGTGGGAGACTTGTTCTTATAAGACATGTTCTGTCTGCTCTGCCTATCTATACGATGTCCTCCCAGGCTATTCCTACTACTGTCATGAAATCCTTCCACAGATTGCTGGCCAATTTTTTCTGGGGCTCTTATGATGGTTCGCCCAAAAGGCACTGGATATCTTGGGACATTATCTCTCAACGCAAAGAATGTGGCGGTCTGGGGGTCCTCAATCTTTCCCAAATGCATCTTGCTTTGAAGACCAAAATGCTATGGAGGGCGATTTCTGGCACCTCTCTATGGGGTCATTTCTTCTAGGCAAAGCACTTTCATCACTCTCATTATTCCACTGCCTCTTTTCATTTGTTGTCTGCTGCGGACAGAAGATTATGGCAACATGTGTCACGGCTGATTGCAACTAATCATCGGGTTATGGTGAAAGGTCTGAGTTCTCAAGCCAATTTTTGGTTGGATATTTGGACTGGGTCGGCCCCCCTTAGGTGCTTCCTCCCTGACCAAATTTGGTTCAATCTGCCAGATAAATGTTGGTCTATTAATCAGGTGACAGCTGATCCCACTTGCCATCATATTCATATTGCTCGGCGTTTCTGCCCTCCCTCCCTCCTTGGGCACATTTTAGCTTGTAATGGTGGTCTGGATGATTGGATTTGGTGCCCCACCACCAATGGTAAATTTTCCAAAATTTCTGTCCGCAAACTTGTGCAAGGTGTCCCTACGTATGGCTGGTCTAACATTTGGAGTCCTCATGTCCCGATCAAGTGGTCGGTTTTTATCTGGAGAATGGTATGTGATTGTGTACCAACTGATGATGCTATAGCCAGCTGCGGTATCCCATTATGCTCAATGTGTTCCTGTTGTCGTAGTCCTCACTGTAAAACTAGTGTTCACCTTTCCTTCCATGGGGAAGTGGCAACTGAAGTTTGGTCAGGCCTATTCTGTTTTCTAAATTTCTGCAACACATCGGTTACTAATGCTTCTCATGGTGTTTTTCACTATATTTCTGGTTTGTATTGTTCCACATTTTGGGGGCGTTTGGCCAGACTTATATTTCTAGCAGTCATATGGGAGATTTGGTGCAGCCGCAACAGAGCCAGATTTGATGCTCAGCCAATGGTGGCCCGTCAGATTTTATATAGAGTTATGATGCATGTTTCTGATTCTCAAAAAATTTTTCCTTTCCGTATCATGGGTCTGTCCGCCTCTCATAGAAGTTTCCTTCAGCTATGGGGTATCGCCATTCAGTGTTTGCGCCTCTTGCCCCACTAATTGTCAGATGGTATTTGCCTCCACCTGGAAGACTTAAACTTAATGTTGATGGTGCTTACAAATTAACATCTAGTACTGCTGCCGGCGGAGGTATTCTCAGGAATGAGCTGGGTGAGATTATGTTTGCTTTTGCTGCTAGATATCCGGGTGTTCATTCTAGTCTTGAAGCTGAGGCTCTAGCTCTTCGAGATGGAATAATTTTGTGCTGCGAAAAGGGCTTCTCGGAATTTCTTATTGAGAGCGACTCCCTAGTGCTGGTGCAAATCATGAAGGGTCAATATTCTTGCCCGTGGCAACTATCCATTGCTATTCAGGATATTTTTCATCGTTGTCAGGACCTACATGTTTCTTTCAGTCATATATACCGGGAGGCTAATCAGGTGGCCGATAGTCTTGCTGGTCATGGTTGTACTATTACTAGTTCTTGTATTGTCTGGTCATCTTGGGCGGATCTTCCTTCCTCTGTAAAGGGGCCCTATCGCCTTGATAAGATGAGGTTCCCTTCCATTAGGCCCTGACAATCCTATGTAATGCTTCTTCTTATATATAAAATTTCTGATAGGTGTGTGGTGGTGGAGTGACTTACTCATCCCTTCTCTGAAGGGGTGAGCACTCTCCTACCCCCCTATCAGATATTTATTTAAAAAAAAAAAAATAGTTGCACGACACTAGGTCGGGTGCCGGCAGTCTGGTAGAAATCACCACCGCCCACTAGCCGTGCGAAAGCACAGACTAGACAGTCCAGCGCGATCACAAGGTATGAAGGAAATACACTAAGGCCATTAGATCGTACTGATCCCTAAGGGTTAACAGGATTTAAGGGTACAACCAGCTCGTCGACTAAGGAGGTGCGCCAAATCCAAGGAGACTTACGGAGGCCTTGACAAGGAGTCCCTGGTCCAGTCAGGAGCACTCCCAATGGAGAGGTGGTCCATGCCAAGAAAGAGTGTGTAAATAAACGTTGTCCGTCTTGCCTCGAGTGCTCGATGGCAGAGGGACGCGATAACGGTGTACAAAGTACACGAATAAAATGAAGACATGTGTCATTTAAATAATAGGGAATTTAAGTTAAATAATTACACTTAATAATTACCAGATACATTATTGAGTATTTTAGTAGGGTCTCATTGCAGATAAAAATGTTTAGTGTGTGCAAGTGTAAGAAATTGTAAGAGTATGATAAATCGTGCACATGGCTTTTAATTAATATTTTTATTTAAATATTAACAAATAATAAAATTTAGGGTAATACTAATTTTAACAGAGCATGATTTAGCTTAATCAAGGGTTAAATGGCATAAATAGTAGAGGCATAAGGGCAAATATCATTTCTGGCGCAAATCCTGAAAACGCGACGGGGGTACTCGTCGTGATTCAAGTCGCGATGGGGTGGCCCGGGCACGACTATCGAACCAGCCGGCCTAGCACGGTTCGGGAGGAAATCGCGACGGCACAAGCCGTCGCGTTTAGAATGCGAAGGACCGGATGGTCGCATCCTCTCTAAAATCGTGACGGGTCGGACCGTCGTGATTTCAGAGAGGCGGCCCGACCTAGAAAAGGGGATCTGCCCTTTTTGGGTTTGGTCCTTCCCTCCCATGCATGATGTCGAGCTCTTCTAAAATCGATATTAAATTTCACGATGATCCAAAAATTTCGAAGTCAATTTTAAATGAAAGTAGACTTATAGATCTATCAACAGGGATGAGTAATTAGAAAATGGAGAAGGTTTGTGCATGCTTTAACAAGGTTACTTTTCGGTGACCTAAACATGCATAGTTCATAGAAAACGGATTAATTCACTAAGGATACATAATGGAATTTAGGGAAACTAGGGCGTTTGAAAGCTAACAGGATGTAGTATTTATGAGAATTTTTGCATGGCATGGGATCAAGTACATGCATAGATTGAAAGCAATCATGAAGGTTCGGGTGCATGGTATGGACAGAACTTAAAACATTTAATACTCCTTCATGGAGCAACGAAAAATAGGGCAATCATAGGGCTTTATAAGAGGGGATCATGGTCTACCTAGGGTAAAATTTTATTAGTTTGTGCTTGAGAGATTGCCTACCATTTCCCGTGAGTGAGAGAACCTAGGGTTGAAGACGAAGAGAGGATGAAAAACCCTCCTTGTTCCAGCCTTCTCCTCCTTGCTCCTTCGTCCTCAGCCCTCTCCCTTCATCTCCCAGAGCTCCAGCCATGTTCTATGGGGTGATAGAGATGAATTGGGGGTGTATAGCTTGCTACAAGAGTCCATACTTCCTAAAAGTCCTTCCTTTCCCTAAAACTCCGAATTTCTCTATCTATCATCCTATTTCTTGCCTTTATCCCCTAATTAGGATTAGGAAGAGATCCAATTTTATGGGTAAAGGGCTAGGGTAAGTCTAGGACTCCTTTTTAGGATATATATGGGTTATTTAATATTTATTTTAACCCTTTTACTAATTATTATTATTTTTAGTACGAATTTCACTTAATTAGCTCCCATCCCATGATGGGCTCTTCACATTTGGGCCCAACAATCCGTGTTAGGACCATTAGTAAAACCCATTACTAATTTAGCTTAATGGATATTAATTTAATTTCCTTTTATTCCATTTATTCTCCCTTTATTCTAATTAACTTCCATTTCACATTTAATAATAAAATGTTTATTTATTTAGGATTTTTAAAAATCAAGGTTGCTACAGTGATAGCTAACCTATCGTAATCTCATTTAGAAGACCGAGATCGGGGATGGGGCCATCCCATGGTCCCCTAAGCTACAAAACCACCACCAGAGAGGGGAGGAAGGAGAGCACACTCCCAACACAACGGAAGAAGGCTTGAGGGAAACCAATGCCACGTACCTCTCCTCGCCCATACACCACTGGGAACTAAACCACACAAAGAGGGAGCACCACCGGCATGCATTCCCCCGTGCAAAACAACAAGGAAGCCTCTAGCACAGAGAGGATAGCTCAAAACAAGCTCCATCCCCTAAAGACAGTAAGAGAGAGCAAGAAATCCCTACTCGCAAATGAAGAGCCAGACCTGTTAGGGCCCTTCATGTCAGAATGGCCACCTGCTCCTCGCTCCACGCTGCTCCAATCCTCCGCCATGAGCACGCCGGCGCGTCCGCCACACCCAAAATTCCTGAGAAGGGGGAGAGGGAGCTTCCCCACCGCAGAGAGGAGAAGGGAAAGGAGAAAGAGGAAGAAAGGGGAAGAAAGGGGAAAGAAGGAGAAATAAGAAGGGCGTCACGTTCTCAACAGAATGTGACAAGCACCTTGTCACCCTCACACAAGTTCCGACAGGTCCTCTGACAGATAGATAGCCTCCAGACCACCTGTCACACCTGCACGTGCCTTAGGTGAACACGACAACTGACACATCACCTTCACACACATGAGCACAGACACGTGGCACACCAGCCATAGACAGACCATAGGAATGCGACATGGGGGTCATCGCCTTCTCAACCAGAAGGCAACATGGATCGCGTCGCGTTCAGAATGCGACACCTCAATTCGTCGCAATCCCATGATCAACACCAAGGACAACCAGAACCCGGGATGTTACATGTCACCTTCAGAAGGCGACGGCCCGATATGTCGCGACCTTCTATAGAGGCTAGCTGGCTAAATAAGGGATCTTAAAATATTAAAATATTCTATTTTCATATCCATTAAATTTTTCTTCATTTTTATAGTATGTGAAACATGGTGTCACTTTGGATCGTGGAGATTTGTTCATAAAGACCTGTATAAAGAAGAATGGTCAAGCTATCATTGAAGATTGTGCATCTGTGATTCTATGTTTTGTTTTCTTATACATGAATATTTCTTCTTATCACTTTATCATATTAGAATAGTTTTATAGTTGAACTTTTTTTATCTTATATATTACGAACTGAAAAAATTGATTAGTCAAAACTTGAAGAACAAAAGAGTATACAACCATCAATTTCTTAATCATCAATTGCCACAGCTGATGATGTTTATACACAAGTTCTTGGAAAAGATAGACCTAGTCATATATGTGGTATTGGAACTGGTGTTCATATAAAGAAAGTGACAATTTACCCAAGTGGAGAATCACACACACAATTAAGAGAAGACAATTTGTGATTGATAGCAATGGTGAAAGAATTGGCCAAAAAAATAAAGGATGTTGAGTTTCTAGTGTGGCAGATAATTAAATTTTCTGCATCTATTGATTGATTAATATTAGAATGTTCTTCCTTTCATTACTCCTTTGATATTTTTTTTATTAATAGAAAAATGAAAATCAGCAATCATCAACTTGGAAGTGTCCTACATCATCTCCTAGTATAACTAAACCTCAAACTGTTTTGGTAAAATATTTTATTAATTTCTTCAAATATACTCAATTCCTTTTGTACAATTATATATTTTAAATTTTTGTTATATTTTTTAAATTCATAAATGCAGCGAAGAAAAATTGTGTTGCTTGATATGGAAGGGCAGGGAGTTGCTAATAGTGTATTCATGAGTGATGATAAGGAGAAGGTTGTCATGGAAATTTTTTTGGGGGATGTTTATTGTGAGGTATCTATGAATTTTGTAGTAAAGCCCGATGCACCACTCATTGTAAAAGATGGAGAACGAATGAGGATGAGAGATGCTGCGGGGAGCCATATTGTTTGGATAAAAGATTATGTAAGATATCTTTATCAAGATTTATCTTACTTTTGCATGTATTCATTTATGTAATTTGATCTAATTCATTTGTCTTCTACAGGTTCAACTTGATCCTCACCTATACACCAAGTTCAAATTATGGATGTCAACAACAATACATATGAACTGTAAGTGATTCAGATAATTGGTTATTTTGTCTACAAGATGCTTGTTAGCGCCTTTCTCTCTTTACTTTAGCAGTCCAAAAAGATATAGACTATTGAGATTTATTGTTCAACCCGGTTAAGAAGGCACAACATGACAATTATACCTTGATATCAATCTTTCTATCTCTCTCTCTCTCTGTATATATATATTGTGATGCCCTAAAATTTTGTTCATAGACTTTAATTTCAATTGTTATCTATTTTATTGTATATTAAAAAATTTTGTGAATATGTATGTATAGTTAAGTTTTCCTGAAGAGAGGTTGGCCTGTTCTCGGGCAGGTTGATGGCTGTGTCGACCTGTGTTGCTAACGGCAACATCGATTTTCGTCGACAGTAGGTTAATGACAACATCTCTTGTTGTCAACTTTAGGTAAACATCCATGTCGATTGACGTCAACTTTGGGTAGACGGCAATCACCTTGCTGTCAATTTCTTCTGGTGCAGACCATGAAATTTTTGCAATCCAGCTATGGTGGAGTTATGGTAAGGGCGAAAACTTAGGAAACGTTCGGGGTTACATCTCCTACCCTCTCTGGACCGAGTATGGAAGCCCAATCTTTTTTTAAAGGGGTGGTCTAGCCTTCCTAGTCCCATTTTGGAGTCTCTCTAAGTCTCAAGAGGATAGAAGAAGGGAAATCCGGAAATTTGAGCTTTGTGGAGACCAAGATCCAATGCCTTCGAGTTAGGAGGCTGTGCCTTTGAAGGTTGAAGGTGTTTCCAGCGTGCTCATGTCATAGGAGACCGTCTGGTTGAGGATCTTTACCACAGAGGGAGAACTGTCTTGGTTGGCCAAGGCGGGCTTCATCAGCTAAATCCGTAGATCTTTTGATGTTTTAGAGGCAAGTAACTTAGGGATTGGGCTCTCAACTATAGTTTCTACCTTTTTATAAATTTTTTATGATTTTAGAAATTAAAACAATAGTTAGATTTAGGGTTTGCATGAGTTCCGGAAGGGTTCTGTTATCTGTCAAGTTAACGACAACTTTACTGACGTCAAGAACAAACTTAATGTCAAGCCCCTTGCCGTCAAGTGAACTTAACGGCAACTCTGTTGCCATCAAGTTCTTCTGTCTACCATTTTTTTTACCTATTTTTACTTCTGGAATTATATCATTATGTTCAGACTTCGAATGGATCTTCTGTAACATGTGTAGGGTTAAGTAGGTTAACTTCTTAACATACCACAATTTGGGTTATTTTCTATAGTCACCATGATTTTAGGGTAATTTTTGAATTCTATGAATAAGCATAGATTTAAGAAGAGATTTTGTACTTAAAACATGTTTGTGATCAAAATTATGATTTCTATGTAGAAATACATGCTAGGGTTAAGTTCATGCTGTGATGGATCTATAATCAGAATTTAACTATTTTCTGTAATTTCTATTACTGAAATACAAAAATGAGTAGTATTGTTTTAATTTTATAAATAGTTTTTGTATTTCTATAATCGTGATATTTTGAATAATGGATTATATTAGTATGATATACTTCAGTAAAGATATGGAACCTGGTTGGCAGACGGTTTCAGTGTGATGAATATTTCTCTATTTATATCAATGCTTAGATTAATATAGAAATTAGTGTATAAGTCAGAAAATCTTGAAAAACTACTGGTTTGCTCCATGATGATAGGGTCATGTTTTGAACAAATTTCGTGAATTTATGATATCTGTAACCATTTTAAGTCTGTTAACATCATGAGAAATGTGCTATATTAATTAGATTTTTGGGAAATTCTCAGAAAATACAACATGTGATCAATCTGAAATATGTCTCTGTCGTGATCTGAATATGTGTACATGATTTGGGCAGCATGCTATGTTGCATTTGAATATGAAAAAATTGTATATGATTCTATATTCGGTTAATAAGACACTGCCACCATAGAAGCAATCTGGAACAGAACCATAGTAATGCCCCTATGGAAGTGTTCAATATGTTATGTATGTTTCTGAAGGCACTGGAAGAAATCCAAGAAGTGGACAAGTACAACTGGTAATGGTGGAGAGAACTTCCCCCGGTTCTACGCAGTAACATAGACTCTATCACTGTCTGCCTAGGTGATGAGTATATGTTCATATGTCTATCTGACTTCTAATGGGTGGTTTGGATTGTGTCTGGCAAATTTATACATATGTATATGTAATTCAATATGTTTATTTTCAGCCTTAGAATGATTAGAATGTAATACTTGTCATATTTTTGTTATGTTGAATGTTTAGTAGTCATGCTCACTTATGCAAATTCTTGAAATCATATATGCCATATACACCATGTTGATACTTGAAATTATGTCATAATGATCAGATCTGGAATCACTTTGCGAAGTTAGACATTATGATGTTAGTACAATGTCTTAAACTCATGCCTTATGCAAGTAGCATTTGTACATACTTTTGACTTAAGATATGTTTAGCAAATGATTACCTTACAAGTAGTATGATTGCTGAAATCTATATGCAATAACATGATTTGAAACTATCTTATATGTTAGATTGGTAGTCTATTTTTGGGTTGCTTCATGAGTTTTCGTTTTAGACTCATACTTGCTTAACATTTCAGGTGAGATAACGGATCCCGAGACTTTAGTAGCGGGATCGGATTCGGAGCGTGATGATTAGATTTGTGTGTTGAGTAACCTTTGTATGTGAGGAATTATTATGTTATGAACCTTGTATTTAAACTACTTTAGTGATTGTGGACTTCTTTTATGGAATATGGACTTGAATATTAAAGTTGATTAGTTTGTTCTTTATTTCGGCTGCATTGGTATTTATTTGTGAATGAATCAACCTACATTTGATATATGTTGGGGTGTGTTTCCCATATAGCTCGTCACTTGGACTCGATGAGAGTTGGTATAACTAGACTGGATCTAAGTGGAGTTACATATATATATATATATATATATACACCACCGTATGATCTTTGTTAATTTTAATGTTTTCTTGAGTACATTTGAATTTAAATGCGGTATCTTTGGTTGCTTGGCACACTCGATAGAGTTGAGTCTTTACAATTTTGAAACTGAAAATTGTGTTCTCTTCTTATGATGTCTTTGGAGGGTGGGGCTGTTTAATTAGAGATTCTCATCCTCATCTTATTCTTGTTTGGATTTTGGGATGTGGGGGGACTGTTTAGTGACTGCTCAAATGAATTTTTTTCCTGACTGAACTTGTTCTAGCTAGCTTCTTCACACTCCTCATTTTATTCTTGGATTCGGTACTGGGATACTGTCTGGGGGTAATGTCAACTGTCGTCACCCTGAGTTAGTAGTTGAGTGGAAGAAACATGAGACTTATTGGCCTGCTGGGTATTACTCAGGTAAAAGTGCAGCATTTATTTCATTCAGAAAAAAATGTCTAGACTTGTTTCTATTAGAAGCCGGCTTGTATTCAAATTTAGGAGAGAATTTTTACAAGGGTTTATTTTTTCCATCTTGTCAACTATCTGCACCTGCACCACTTACACTTGATTGATCTTTTTGACTGTCCTATGAAGATGGGAGATAAAGATCGAGGCTTTCTGTCGATTTTAGAGGCATGATAGAGGTTTCGCATTGCTTTTTAGTTATCTCATGTCCCACATCTGTGCTTTAGAGTTTTTTCTAGGTCTTTTTTAAATGGCATTTCTGTCGATTTTAGTCTGCAATGACACTAATTTCTGACTTGCCTCATTTTGTAGATTTTATGAATCTGAAATATCAAGAAAACAACATACCACCTAAAAAGTGTTTTAAGTCTAGTGTACAAGTGAGTTTTACCTGATCTTTGATGTGTCATTGTCCATGGAGGAGTTCTCCCTTTGGGATTATGTTATGTAATTTTAAACCACTGAGAGATTGATGTTTAATGATGCACATTATATGTTATGCAAGTTCTTTTTTATGATGATGATGGTATGGTGTTGTTTTTAGTTTGGTTGATAGTTTGGGGCCTCTTGTTCAATGTGATTTTTTTAGTGTATGATGTTGTGTGTGAATTGAACAATGTCGATCAGAGACTGTAGTGAGTTAAAAGTGTTTTATTTGGTGTTTGATGTTATTGTGCTGAAGTATGTTGGTGTTTAATATAATATTTACAGTAAAAATCAATGTATAAGATATATATCACTTATGTCAAGATACAGGTATGGCTACGGAGCAACAAACATATTATTTATGCTAGGCGATCAGGTATAATTATGGTTATTCTATAACGTATAAAACAACAAGTATATGTCTTACGCTAGGCAGCAGGTATAGTTACGATTATTCTGTAACACATAAAGCATCAGGTATATTACGGTAAGATACAAGGCAACAGATATATTACTAACAAGTATGGCTACGGTTATTACATTTGTTACAGACTTTTTACATTATACTTACAATTTTTAGTAAGGGAAATGTATATTAATTACTTACCCCATCAAATGTGTAGATGTGAGTAGTGAAGTCGGTGATCCTTTTCCTACGACTATTTAGTTGACGCTATATATATCAAATATTTTTTTACATTCCTTATGGTTTTCTTAATGAATACTTACGGTTATAAGCATAAATAAGACATATATGTACTCACATAAAAAATAGCCTAGGTATAAGCATAGGTGCATAATCTACCTATTCTAATGGTTATTCAGTCGTAGAAGATTTTTATTGGTTGAAAAAAGAGAGGGAAATTTTTTTATCATATTTTCAACCAGTAAAACTACTTTCTAACAATTCATATTATGATTATTATCCTCTACATCATCCAAAACATTTCTGATCTAATAAATCTGATAGGACATTGTCAAACGTTAAAATTGTGTCACAAAATAAAATTATTAAATTATTTTCCGAAAAGCGGAAAGCGTTCCACGACAACGCAATACGACCGGGCGGTTTGTCACAAAACTCGTTCTACACGGATCCCGCCCCATCAAAATAAATGCTTTAGACGAAGATTCCAGAAAGAGAATCGAGTTTTGTGTTTTAAACGGAAAACCGAAACCGCAGGGTCTTTACACTGTACCCGCAGCGCCGGATTTTCCAAAACATTCGTGCTCTGCTTTGTTATGCGTCGTCGAACATGGCATACGCTTCGATGAGAGGCTGATACATGCTCCTCATACTATTGAAGAAACGCTTTGTGATTTGGAGGGCCCACTTGCGGTCTTGTATACAGGCCAGTGTTACAAACTAGTCGACCAGAGCTAAACAGCACCCTTCTCAGACTCTTTTATGTTCAGTTTTTAGCGAGTTCCAACTCATTTTAATACTCGATCGTGACGAGTATTATTTGTCATTTTTATTCAAACTCGATTAGTTAACCATTCGTAATATTCGAACTTGACTTGCCAAATTATTTGATTACGTAAATAAGTTCGAATTTGAATTTGAGTTAAAAAATTCTTACTTATTTACAATTAATCTTAGTCAAAAGATAATTGACAAGGATACGCATTTGCCAACGGGTTGCAGAGTCCATTTTCTAGCAGCTCAATCCACCCAAGTATCTTTTTATATCCCATATGAGGCTAAGTTATACACACTGTCTAATACCTTATTTTTTATGTGGTTGATTAATGTCGACTACCAACTGGTAGTGAAAACACACGAACTACAACAAAACTAAAACTAAAACAGACCCCGGAAGAAAACCCTTAAAGCAATCCAAAATTCCAACCTAGCAACCTGCAAGTGCCCAACCAGGTTGGGACTCTTGTCATGGAGGTTCCCACATCTTAGAGGAGTCACATGGATTTAGCATACAATTCACGGTTTGTTCTAATAAAATGCCTGGCTGAAGCAACAGTACTCTCTGTTGGTGATACATGAACACAGTACTATATATCTTCAAATATTACTTCATTCCTTACTTTCCATATGTGATCCAAGGTAAAGGCTACTGTTGCATGCTTTGCAGAAGATAGTCGCAAAATTTTGCTCTTCCATTTGTACACCTATCTCACAATTCAGCTAGATGCCTTGTAGGGTTTGGCCATTCAAGTATTTTTGCAATTGCACTTTTTTACAACCCAGTAAAGCATGTGATGTGTCCTCCTGTTCTTTCCCACAAACTTCACACATTTCTTGAACCTGAATATGGTATAATGTCTTAAATACATGTTTAATTTTTGGTAATTTACTCTAAGCCAACATTCATCGCATGACCTTTATCCTTGGCATAGCCGACCGCTTCCGAATAATGGTGTTCTAGAAACACACTGCTTTTTTATTACTCCCTTATACTTGCTCCCTAATTAACTTGTACTTTGTCTTGAAATTGCCCGATTGATTTGGAAACCGACACCTTGTGTAGCTTTTGTGTGCACCTAATGTTGGAATTTCTTTGATTTTTCTGATTAGGCTGTGTGGGAAAATGGATTCTACTCCACATATGCCTTCCTCATCTAGTAGAATATGTAAGTGATCCTCCTCCTTCTTCGCCACTTCCTAGGACCCATACGATTGATATTCCTTTCTAATGCTTCTCGGCCAGCATTGCGTTGTCAGGACAAAATAACTTGAATGGCCAGCTATATCCATGTAATTAATTACCTTTCCTCATATATATATATATATAAATGTTTATTTATTACTAAATTCATCCAAATACTCTCCTCTCCTCTACAAATTGTAACTACATATATATGTTTAAGAAGTAAAGCACTAGTTATGACCAACATCCCTGACACCTACTCTACTTGATCTAAACCAACACTCTTGTATCTATATCTATACTAATATTATAATTCTCAGTTTTGGGGCTGCCACGTGGCAACACCAGGACAAATTTATTCCCGCCAAAACTCACAAATACATCTCCTACCTCACTCTTTTAATGTACTTATTTTAATAAGGCAAGTCTCTCACCTAAAGTTGTGAAGAAACTTTCTAAACTCGACATGTTCAATCTTGCACAATTTTTTTTTTTAAATTACAGTTTTATACCACTAAAAAATGACTACCTATTATATTTTTTAAAATCTTACTAAATCTTCCAAAGTAAGTCTAAAAATACCAATGGTAAGGCAACTACTTGTAGTTTTATACCACTAAGAAATGACTATCCGTAATAATTTTATATCACTTTATAATTTTTTAAATCTTACTAATATATATATATATTAAGATATATTTAAATCTAAAAACTTTCCGTGCATCGCACGGGTACTTATCTAGTGTCGTATAATCTTCAAAAAACTAGATTAGAGACACCATGAAGGTGAATAATGGAGATCTACCTCGGATTGTTTTGATCCATTTGGATGGCACGGACAATGAGTTGTTTTTATAGAAATTAAAATTAAGCTCCCGTCCGAATATATATATAGGAGTTGCCTCAGAAGTCCGTAATTAATCTTAGGAGGTGTGGACCTTCCACATCTTGTGTTTGAAAACGGTAAAGCAAATGAGATTTCGTCGCTTGTTCAAACTATAGATAGGTATTTCCCTAGTTATACAGTTTACTACTAAGCCATCAATTTTGTGTCTGCTGCCAAAGATACATGAATCACACTAGTGAAGTAAAACCCATATTTTACTTTGAGTGTCTGGTAGTTTATATATCTAAATCTTCATAAATATCTTATATTTTGATAATAACTCTATAAAAATAAATAAATATTTTGTTTTCATACTGATTATGAATAATTTGAGTATGTTAACGAATATTATATAGAGTATCATAACGAATTTATTATTGAATATTTTAACAAATATATTATCAAATATTTTAATGAATTACTCGGGAACATAATTGAGTAAAACACACTTTTGTTCAAAGTCGACTTATTTATGAATTGACTTTTTATTTTATTTTATTTATTTAATCTAATGAAGAAATCGAACTTTTGTCCTTGAGCCAAGCCTTGAGGTTCATTTACGACCCGACCTTTGGCCCTCCCCAGTCCTGCCAGCGCACCTTATCCATGCGCATCGAAGCGCACCTGATCGTCTGATCTCTGGGCCGTCAGAGCGACGTCGCTTGCAGGCACGACATCCATGCAAACCGGAAGACCTCTGTACGCGCGGCTTCGTGTTCCCTCCGCAACATTAGTTGTCAGACGTAGACGCAACCATTCTCTTTTCGACACGTTGCATCGTCTTACCACGTAGTACATAGTAATCTGACGTGGCTCAAGGATTAAAATGCCATCAAAAACATCTGATGGTATTTTCACTCATATTTATGTACTAAAATGTGTATTTAATAAGCTTTTTTTTTTACTAATAACTTGACTCACTAATTAGACCACCTGTTGACCATAGCTGGCTTTTAAAAATCAAGTACGTATGCAATGAGACATAACTAGAAAGGTTATTTTTGTTACTATCCCTTAGTTAAAACCATGAAAAAGGCCTCTTAAAAGGGTTCAAAAAATATTTTCACATCTATTAGTTTAGATAAATGTTTAGTACTTTTTTGGATGGCAAAAAAGTGATGTGAATTATTTAACAAGTAGTTTTATTGGTTGAAAATCGGAGAAAAGAAAATCTTATCAATTTTTTTAATATTACTTGTGAAATAATTCACATCATTTTTTTACTCTTTAAAGAGTGCATTAAACATTTCTTCTTAGTTTAATATCTACGTGGATTACTTCTTACACAAGTGGGCTCCCTTACGCTTGACCCCAGGCACCCCAACAAGCGAAAGCCTGAGTAAACATGATCCAAAGGGAGCCGACGTCGTCTTCTAACATGTTCCGAGAAGGCGTTGTGCCCGCATCCCAGTGTCACCACGTCGACCGATCGCTGCGGGTCCTACTCCGCCACTGAGGATTGGGAAATGCCGTCGCCTAAAGCTTTTCCGAGGGAACAACTTAAGCCCGCCCCGCCCCGGGCGGCAACTATAGAAGAGGGTGCGCCCCTGCCGCCTGCTCCCGCAGCATCAAACAGATTCAGCACCACCATCGGTAGCGATGGCGAGAGGGAGCCACATCGCCACGCACATCGCCGCCATGGCGGTGGTGGCCGCCATCCTCTCGATCGTCTCCGCGGAGGTCTTCCTCGAGGAGCGGTTCAACGGTATGTAGTAACCCCAAGGCCACCCTCCATCCTTTCCGTCCATCCGGGTTCCCTGCAGTGCTGTCGCAGACGCTCGAGTCGACGGGCTTGAGCCTAATCCATCTGCCTGTTCTGTTTCTTCGACTGGTTGAGCGTGCAGTCTTGTGCTTCTCTGATGGATTCTGTGCTGTCTCTTCAGCTCTTGCAGTTTTATGCTTCGTGATATGTTGATTACTGCGTCGCATTTGGATTTGTTTATCTCCGTGTTCGATTTGCTTGTCTGGATCATAGGCCTGATTAGGGTTTTAGTCCTTTTTTCGCAATGCTCATAAGAATATCTTGTTATCTCGGTCGTATGTCATCGAGTTACTGGATGTGGTACGTGTATTAGGCGAGAAACGTGGATACATTTTCTTTAGTTGAAAACAGGGCCTTCTAAGCTTGTGCAATCGACCATCAAAAGTAAGAAGATGTTTGCCTAATGTTCTTTACCTCTTCTTTTTTTCTGATCGCCTACGGGTGACTGGGAAAACCAGGATTCTATGATGTGCTGTTCTGGCCTTGGACAAAATTGTCGACTTTCCTGCAACTTTTATTACTCTCTCTTAACTCGTTCTTTGTGCATTGGTTTTAAGATGGATGGGAAGAGCGATGGGTGAAGTCTGATTGGAAGAAAAGCAAAAACATGGCGGGTGATTGGATACACACAGCTGGAAACTGGAGTGGTGACCCAAACGACAAAGGTAAACTTGCGCTGCTCTTTCTCGTTCTACACCCAACCACAACCACCCCCAACAAGAGATAGAGAGCTTTTCGGCAATGCCAATGCAGTTGCAGAAATGCCGTGATCCCGATGTTTTTTATTAAATAAAGGCATTGCTGCCTGCCTAATTGTTGTTTCGAAACAACTTTGGCTGTTTCGAAGCTTCTCAATCTGCGCTGCCATGTAGTAATGAAAACATTCTTCTCTAAGGTTTAAACAAACGATGGCATGCATCCTTTAATAGGAGCTTTACAACCATGTGGCCCTTCGGATTGGCACAAAACTGCTAGTTTTGGATTCTTCGAATTCTATAGCGTATAATCATGAAACTAGACTTATTGGTTATGACCTGCTCTTATTGATGGTGCCTGTTGCAGAAAGCAAGAAGCAGGGGGATTGTTTAGCACATTTGCTTAAAGAGGCTGAATTCTGTTTTTCATTCTTAACATAGATCCAAATTCTGGGAAAATCCGGCGAATAGAACAGTTACAGGATAACTCCACATTAAACCAGATGGCCGATAAGTCTCACAGTCATTTGCACAAACCTGGCAAAAATCACCAGAAGCATCATGTAGATGACACCCAAAGTTCTACTGTTCTTTGGCAACATTTCCACAACTAAATCCCTCCTTTCTCCCTTGATCCCTGGTAAACAGGTATCCAAACTTATCCGGACTACAGATTCTTTGCCATCTCTGCTCAATTCCCGGAGTTCAGTAACAAGGACAAGACCTTGGTTATTCAGTATTCAGTCAAGCATGAGCAGAAGCTGGATTGCGGTGGTGGATACATTAAGTTGTTTAGTGGTGATCTTGATCAGAAGAAATTTGGAGGCGGAACTAATTACAGGTGATTTGACAATCAAACTTACTTTTCCTGGATGTGTTGAAAAGTACATGAGTAGCTCATTTTTTTTTATTTCTAATGTTGAGTATCTTAATCACACACATTTAATTCGTTTCTCACCGATAATCTTTTTTCATCTCACCCTAACGAAGCATTATGTTCGGACCGGATATCTGTGGCCACAACACGAAGAAACTCCATGCAATACTTAACCGCAGAGGGAAAAATCACTTGATCAGGAAGGACATCGACTGTGAAACGGACCAGCTGACCCACGTTTACACTTTCATCATCCGCCCTGATAACACATATAGCATACTGATTGATAACAAAGAGAAAGAAACTGGCAGTCTTTACGCTGACTGGCTGATACTTCCACCCAGACAGATTAAGGATCCGGATGCAAAAAAGGTCATAATCAATTTCTTAGTTCTGTTTCTTTCTTTAAAAAACATTGAATTTTAGCCATGAAACATATATGTGGTGTTATATTGCAGCCAGATGATTGGGATGACAGAGAGTATATTCCACTCCCTGAGGATGAAAAACCTGAGGTAATGTTACATTATCTTTATCTGATGTCATGTATTTTTGTACAATTCCACATGTCCTAAGTATTGTCGGAAACCACGTTTTCAATGTGACCACTGGATCATCAATTTACCTACAAAAATACATGGTTTCGACGATAAATTCAGTAGTTCCAAGCTGTAGCTGCAAGCATTCTTTGGACACAGGATTTAATCAGTGGTGGATCTAGTTTATTGCCAATGGGGTCTTGAGACCCCATTGGATTGTAAAAGTTTTATTAGAGAGGTTAAATTTCACTATTAGTAACTCCACTGAATTAAGACATAAGTCTATGGATGCGTCATTAATGATCCCACTAAATAAAATTTCTAGATTTGCCATTGGATTTAATCATTCATTTGAAACTATACCTGCAACTTGTCCTTGGTTCAGTTCAGTTCCCCGCTGAACATCATTACCCTGAAGAAGTTCTCAACAACGATCAATTTGTTAGTATCTGTAGTTCCTTAACACGATTCTTAACCGAGGTTCCTTTTGATGAACAAGTCACCTATTTTGAAACCTTGAGACCCTTTTCCTATGCTACTTTTAGTATTTAGGAGTAATCCTGCATACTAGCTTCTAATAAAGTAACTTTCTTGCTTTCTTTTAATCTCAGGGGTACGATGACATCCCAAAGGAAATACCGGACCCTGATGGAAAGAAGGTGACTATTTCTTACAACTACTGCAATTTGCTAGCTGTTGGTCCCTCGTTGTACCTGGAAACGGATACCGAGGTTACGTTGCTGACTTTTCATATACGACTGGACTCTGGCTTTTACAGCCAGAAGACTGGAACGATGAGGAAGATGGCGAGTGGGTTTCACCAACAATTCCGAACCCCGAGTACAGGGGACCATGGGAAGAGAGGGTGAGCTACATGGAAAAAAGATATCTACATAATCGAAAAATGAGAATTCGAGTTTGACAATTCTTCCCTAATTATTTACAGAGAATTAGGAACCGTAATTTCAAGGGCAAGTGGAGCGCACCCGTGATTGACAATCCAGGTTCAGTACTTTATTCTTTGGGAACATCAACATATCAATGAGTTTGCATGGCGTGGTCTGCAGAAATTAATCGTAAGTGATCTACTGCAGAGTTCAAAGAGGATCCCGATCTGTATGTCTTCCCAAACCTCAAGTACGTGGGATTCGAGTTGTGGCAGGTAATATGGCTGCATCTACGACTGCATTTTAGCTTGCCGGTCATAGTCTACGTCAAACTTAATACCGTCCTTATTTCAGGTTAAGTCCGGTTCCATATTTGACAATATTCTGATTTGTGACGATCCCGAGTATGCCGTGAAGCTAGCAGAGGAAACATGGGGAAAGAACATAGACGTATGGTTTCCTTCTTCTGATATAAGCACAAGATTATGACCCTGTTGGGTGACCAAACTCTGGCTTATTGTGTTTACAGGCTGAGAAGGCGGCTTTTGATGAATTTGAGAAAAAAAGGGAAGAAGAGGTACTAGTGTAACTTTCCATAAGACCTTGGTTAACCTTTTCTTTCATGGATTAGTGTTTCTCATATGTATTCTTCTTAAATAGGAGAAGGCTGCGGCGAGTCAGATCAATGAAGCTGATGTGAGTTCACAACCATGAGCTGCCCTTGGTTTTTCCTCACTTATTCTGACTACAAATATTGACTGGTTTAATTACCAAATTTACAGGACGAGGAAGAGGAGGGCGAGAACAGTGATGGTGATGAATCCCATGTGGTTTGTAACCTTGTTGCCAGTTAGTTCTTCCCGGCCCTCTTGCGGTATTACAGCTGTTATGGCGATTGATATCCCAATTTGCAGGATGAGGAAGGGGAGATCAAGGGGAGAGAGACAGAAGAAAAGAAAGAGGGCAACAACAAGGCAAACCCACGTGTATGGTCCTAAACTCTACTCTCTTTCGTACAGCCGCAGTAATGTTCAACGTTCCACGTTAGGCCCAGCAAAAAAGGAGATGCCATCGTCAATTCTAAAAGCAAATAAAGGGCCCTCACAGTGTCTAACACTGGAGACTCTTCTAACCATTGTAGATTATGAATCTATGATATTATGATTTTGTAACTTCGGTTCTTTTTTTTTTGTAATTATTTTTCAGGATGAGCTGTAGCAGGACGCCATGACGTTGAACCAAGTTTCTTGGGTTGCAGCTGTCACTAGCCGCGTAATTTGTTTTTAACCTCTTGTTTAGGGACTTCAGAGAGACCATTCTCTTCATCTGCGAACTTAGCAGCAGATTTAGATGATCAATGAATACATAAGCCTCTGTCTCGGAGCTGATGAATAATGAGTTCTTCTATCTTTACTACAAGCAAGCATAATGTTGTTCCCGGAGAAAGCCTCACGCGCAATGGAGATTGTTTCTTAAATGGGTCTTCTAGTATTCTGATCACTATAAGAAAGTTGGAAGATTCACATGCTTTACAAATATGAGAAACACTTGTTTTCTGTGAAAATAAGTGTTCGGCTTGTGTCTGTACGTACAACTGGACGTAGACTCCGCTGCTAACGTGGGTATTTGTTTTCACCGAAAACAAGTATTTCTCTACGAACATTGACGTCAAACTGGAACCTCGTTACATGGAGCTAGTTTGGTGAAAGACTGGAAGTTCATGGTTGACACCTCGTCACCATCCAAGTAGAGGCGTCAGATAACACGACCTTCATGATCTTTCGTCGTGTGATTCTTGGTCCCCATGGTTCTTTTTCTTTTATTACAAGATGTTATTCTTCCAAATACAAATATCCATCACGAAGGATTGATATCATATTGTTCTGAGTTAGTACTTACTTAGGTATACTAAGGAGTGGCTTAGTAGTAGCACTCCATGTACATCAGGAAGAGGTTAGGAGTTCAACTCCACTGGTAGTAGATTGATAAGAAATTTTCTTCAAAATTTTCTAAGAAATATTTTAAGGGTGTAACTCCCACCACAGGATGTTGTGGACTAGCATTTTAATAAATATTTTTTTTCTAAATAAATAGTACTCACACTGCTTAATCAACTAGGTGAAAAGAAACGCCATATACATACTACAAATGATCAATTTAGAGTTACAAAAGTGGGGACAATTCTTCTTCCTCCTAGTGTGTATATATATATATATAGTGTTGCTCTGCTAAGCCACTTGAAGAGAGTAGATCTTAAGTCTTTTTACAGACTGTTGGATGACCTCCAATAGTGGAGATGAAACGAGTGCGCTCGGAGTGGATCTGTATAGAAGAGACCAGTCATTAGGGGGCTCAAAGACGTGCCCTAGGGAATCACTCTCTGATGCTTAAAT
The DNA here is from genome assembly GCA_014218235.1 of Colocasia esculenta. Taxonomy (NCBI): domain Eukaryota; kingdom Viridiplantae; phylum Streptophyta; class Magnoliopsida; order Alismatales; family Araceae; genus Colocasia; species Colocasia esculenta. Next base: position 58,643,428 of record CM024762.1, read on the forward strand.
CATTAGTGGTGGCTATAGAAGTAGAAAGAGGAGAGATGACTCAAGATTGTTCTCCACCTGTAAAAGTGCTTAGCAATGCTCGAAAGTACTTTCGTTCATCGGAGGGGTCACCAGTGGCTAAATAAGTGTCAGCCTCTTCATTAGTCCACGCATGGTAGGTGGGTAGCCATGGTTAGAACATGGAGGGGATTACCAATGACATGGCCTCCCAAGGCGTTGTGTCCCATTTCGGGGCCATGTCCTGCATATGTAGGGTCATGGTGCTCCTTAGAAAAAGTTTTCCCAAAGTATGGTGCTCGATCTAGTAATCATGGCGCTCGATCTAGTACATCAGGGTAATCATAGGAAGGATACTCGACTCTATCCCTTTCTATCTTTCAGCCTTTCAGGTACTTGTTGACTTCATAGTTGGTCATGGATCTATCATAACATCGATATCGAGTTAGGGGCTCTCTGGGGCTGAGTCTCCCATTGCCAAACTATATCTACTGGAGAGGGTCCAGCTTTCTGGACAATGGGCTCTTTTTTCATGAGCGAGACTCATAGTGGGGTCCCCGACTTTTTGCACTTTTCGGATGTGTTGTTCGGGGGCTATCCTTGTGCCCTAGAATGCCTTTCTCAAGTTCTTTGATCGAGTTAAAGGCAGTGCTTCCCCGGGGGTTGGGGGGGGGGGGGGGGGGGGCTGTTGGTTCAGAGGGGTTGTATAGCAACTCTGATTTTTGAATCCCAAATAAAAATAAAAATTTAATTAAATAAATATGATAAATAGATTTACATTAGAATAAAGAGGGAATAAATAGAATAAAAGGGAATTAAATTAAAACCATTAAGCTAAATTAATAAATGAGTTCAACAAATGGTCCACACATAAAGTAATGGGCCAAAAAGCCAAGAGCCCATCTTTGGATGAGAGATCTTTTTCCCAATTTCGGAGTTAATTATTAAGTAAATTAAAAGGGGCAAAATAATCACTAAAATAGCTTGTAAATATCCTAAAAAGAGACCTAAGCCTATCCTAACCCATTGCCCACGGATTTAGATCTCTTCCGTATCTTATTTAGGTGGATAAAAGCTAGAAAATAGGGTGATAATTATGTAATTTCGGAGTTTGAAGAGGAGAGAAGAGTTTTATTGCATTAGGACACTTAAACTAGCTATACACCCCTCAATTCGGCCCTATCAACCTTTAGAACACTGCTGGAGCTCTGGGGAACGAGGAGAGAAGGCTGAGGACGAGGAGTAAGGAGAGGAAGGGCTTGGAGCAAGAGGATTTATCCTTCATCTTCGTCATAAACCCTAGGTCTTCTTTACACCACGAAAAGGTAGGCAATCTCTCAAGCTCAATCTAATTAAACCCGACTCTAGGTAGACCTTGATCCCCTCTATCAAAGCCCCTAAGGTTTTTCTAATTTTCGTTGCTCCATGAGGGAGTATTAAATGCTTTAATCTATGTCATCTCCATGTACCCGAATCTTCATGTTTGCTTTCAATCCCTGAATCTAGTTGATCTCATGCCACGAAACTTTTATCATAGTTACTGCATGATGTTAGGGTTCTAATGATCCTATTTCTCCCAATTTTCATCATGCATCCAACGTGAATTAAATCATTTTCCATGACTATACATGTTTAGGGTCACCGAAATGTATCCTGATTAAAGCATGCCCAATACTTGTCTATTTTCTAATTACTCATGCCTAATGATAAATCTACATGTCTACTTTTGTTTAAAACTAGTTCCACGAATTTTGGAGCTTCCTGCGATTTAATATCGATTTTTAAAGGTATCTGTGTCATTGCCATGGTGGGAGAAATCCAACCTAAAACGGGGCCAAATTCCTTTTTAGGAATCGGGGCGCCTCCTGAAATCATGATGGCCCGACCCGTCGTGATCTTAGGATGGTCGCGACCGGCAGAACCGTCACGTTTCCCCGTTTGACCGGCCCGGTTCATCGGTCGCGATCGGACCGCCCATCGCGATATGAATCACTACGGGCAACCCCGTCACGATTTTCAGAATACGGCCAGAACCTGTAATTGCATACATACCCCTGTTCTATATGCCATTTAACCCTAGTTAACCCTTAATTGTGTACTTCTATGATTAGTATTAATATGAATATTAATATTTGGTAATATTTACATAAATTCAATTAATTGAAAGTCATGTGCACGATTATTCATGTTCTCATGATTTCTTTACACTTACATACACTAAACCTTATTATTTACAATGAGACCTTATTAAATTACTTAATAATCTAGCTGGTAATTAAGTGTAATTAATCACTTAAATTTCCCAATTATTTAAATGACACTTGTCTTCATTTTATTCGCATGCTTTGTACACCGACATCGCATCCCTCTGCCTTCGAGGACTCAAGGCAAGACGGACAACGTTTCGTTGCACACTTTTTCTTGTCATGGACCACCTCTCCATTGGGAATACTCCTGACTGGACCAAGGACTCCTTGTCAAGGCCTCCATAAGTCTCCTTGGTTTTGGCGCATATCCATTGCCGACGAGCTGGTTGTACCCTTAACACTCGTTACCCTTAAGGATCAGCACGATCCAACGGCCTTAGTGTGTTTTCTTCTCATCTTGGGATCACTCCGGACCTCTGGTCTATGTCTTGGCACGACTAATGGACGGTTGTGATTTCTACCAGACTGCCGGCACTCGACCTAGTGTTGTGCACCTGTTACTATCGACTGTTAACGTTGTTTTACGAATATGTCCCTATTCTTATCTATTGTCTTTATACTCTCATCTGTTCACTTTCTCTCTAACAATCTCGTCTATTCATCTACTATTCTCATATATTCTTGGTACTCTATTTGACCATCTTTATGATTGTCTATGATAAGAAACATGACTATGCCAGTACAATAGGGCCCGATCTGGTCCTGGGGAGAGTGCCCGAAAAGTGTGAAGGATCGATAGAAGGTGTGGACAAGATCTAGAAGGGGGGGTTGAATAGATCTAGGCCAACTAATGCGGAAGCTAAACCAGTTTTGAAAATCCTTTGAATCAGAGTTAGATTAAAAGCAAGTTTCACAGATCTGAGAATATATTAAGTGAGTTAAAACAATTGGAGAGTGAAAACAGGTTGATTAGATAGATTCAAACGATCCTATGCATTCATCTATCGAAGAGTAATTTCAAACCACAAAGAGACCAATGCACAAAGATTTTTAGGTGGTTCGGAAATCACACCATGTGACTCCTACATCCACCCCTCACACACAGTGAGGATCCACTAACAACCTGGGTTACACACCCAACACTGGAGCCTGACAACTCCATAAATGAGTTAGACAACTCACACACTACCTAGAGCAAGACTACTCTAGACTCTGAGCAAGACTGCTCAACAACCCAACTTGAGTGCGACGACTCAAAGACCTGAGCACACAGGCTCACAACCACTTGCTAGAACAAAAACAACAAGATGCAGATCCTCTAGCAATGATCTGATCTATTAAGGCCAATTCAAGAAGATTGGTGCAACAGATTATGCACAACTTCTAGAATAGCCAGGAAGAGACAAGAAGGACTTTAGACTCTAGATTGACAATTCTTGTTCTTCAAGAAAAACTCCCTTGTAGAGGCCGAAATGGAAGAATTCTTGATCACTTGAAGTCCCTTGGTCGATGCTCTGCACTTTTGATCTTGGGATCTTCCTTGAGAGCTTCACAATTGCAGGCTTCTACTTGAACTGCTCCTTTGAAGTTGATGCTAGTGCTTCATATTGATCAGACTTCGATCCTTGTGCTTGGAGAAGGGTGAATTGAGGTGTGAAGCACAAGAGAGAGCAAGAATAGGGAGGAGAGACTCTCTGGCCGCCGCTTGGAGGTTTCTGGAGGCTCTTCTGAGATTCTCTTGGGATGAGTGCCCTTAAGGAGGGTATTTATACCCTAAATATCTGAAAGATACCCTTGGGGTACGTGGGCACCTGATCCAATGTTGATCTCACATCTCCCCTGGGGTGCCACGTGTCCAGGAGGAATCTTAAGTCACAGAGATTCCGGAGTGTGTCGACCTGCCCAGGGGGTGTGTCGACACACTGTCCCAGACTGGCCAAACAGTTCCCTGGAAGAGGTCTCTAGTGTCGACCTGAGATCAGATGGTGTCGACCTGATGACCCAGACAGCAAAACAGGCTTTCTGGGAAGGCTCTCTAGTGTCGACCTGATATCATTTGGTGTCGACCTGCTGACCTAGACAACAAAACTGGCCTTCTGGGAAAGGCATCTAGTGTCGACACTGTCTGATTTGGTGTCGACCTGAGATGGGGTGGTGTCGACCTGCTTTGGACTCGTGTCGACCTGAGATGGACTTTTCTTCATATTTCTGCCTTTGTTCTGAACCATTGTGTCGACACCAAGGTTGGTTGTGTCAACACTACCTTTGCAGAAAATGTTTGTTCCTGAGAAAATAAACACATAAATCATTAGATAAATATATTATCATGAATATCAATGATAAATGTGCTTGGAAACATGCTTTTTGAATATTGTAATTTTAGGTGATGTATTTTACATGTTCCAATGGTTATGCATTAAAATCACAACTTGTCATCATCAAAATATGAGGGGAAATGATTTATTTTTCACACTCAACCCAACAATCTCCCCCTTTTTGATGATGACAACATTAAGTTCATTTGGAATTGGAAGATTTCAATGAGATGTGATTTCAAGCATTTTCATTTTCTTTTATTTGTACTTGTCAAGGACCTTTGAACATGTTTTAGTGACATTGAGATTTATACACATTTGAAATACACAGGTCAACAGCTTGACAAGCATTCATCACATTCAAATTCATTCATAAGATTTGCAATCACATTCAATCACATTCAGGCACATATAATGGGCATAGAAATTTCTATTCATTTCATTTCATTTAAAATGTGAACATTACAATTTCAAACAGACTTCTCCCCCTTTGACATTATCAAAAGAAGTTACATTACTGAGGAGGAGGAGGAGGAGGAATGGGTAACAGAATTTGCTCAATATCTGATAGCCTCTTTTCCATTGAAGTCATACTATATTTCATTTGAGTTTGAAGAGTGGAGAGTCTTGTGTGTAGAAGATGCTCCATTCTTTCTGAATTTTCTGTCATTGAAGCTTGAAGTGCATGGAAGTCATTTGGCCTTGGCTGTGAAGAGGAAGATGAACCAGTGGACCAACCAGGCCTATTCAACACTTTGAATTCTTGCTTGAGTGCAGACATTTCTTCATCTATGTGAGCAGAGAAATTCTTCATATTCTCCAAGTCATCCACTAGATGTGCAAATGAAAGTCTTGTGCTGGTGATCTCATGTAGTGTCTGCTTGGTGTTGAAGACATCAGCTTGGGAATTTGCCAAAATTCCTGAAGAACTATCTCCAACTTTTTCTGGTGCTCCTTCAGCTCAACTGAAGCATCTGCCATTGTCCCAATCAACCTGTTGAACCTTTGGGCAGCATAGTCTGAGGCTGCCTTTTGCTCAATGAACTTAGCAGATACTGTGTTCTCCAATCTCTGAATCCTCAACTCAAAGGTTTCTGACATGGTCTGAATAGATGTGTTCAAGGTGTCAAACTTGTCATTTAGGAAAGAGAGCAACTCTGGTGGAACAGAAGGTCCACCAAAGGATGAGGATGCATGAACTGGATGTTGTGGAGAAAAAGATGGTATTTCAGTCTCAAAGTTCATGGAGGAGGGAGGCTGAAGATGAGGTGAAAGAGGGGCAATAAATGGGTCATTAGCTTGAGCTGCCATAGGAGGCTGATCCTCAGGTATTTGAGGCTGGTCCTCTTGCATTGGAGGCTGTTCCTCTTGCACTGGAGGCTGGTCCTCTTGCATTTGAGGCTGTTCCTCTTGGACTATAGGGACCTCTACTGCAGCTGGCCCTCTTCTCACTTGATCACCAACAATTCTAAATCCCATGAATTTCTGCACATGCTTAAAGCAGTAAATGTTTGACTTAGGGATTTTCTCTGATTTCTCATTCTCTAGAGGCACACCAAAGTGCTTGAATACTGCAGTCAAATGAGCTGCATATGGAAGTGATCTTTTCAAGTCTACCCTGGTGGTCTCAGAGATTATCTGGAACATGATTACATGAAGGTTTATCTTCAGATTCTTGCTCATACAGAAAAGGACAAACCTTTGGATGTCTGTCAACCTATCTCTCCACCACCTTGAGGTGTGATGATGGTAGTGAGCATGTGATGGGTAAGCCTCAAGACAGGGGGAAAGGTGTTGGTGTTGAATTTGGTGACATGGGTTTGCTTAATATCAGTCTCATCTGCAGGCAAACCAGTCATTAAGGTGTAGGCTTCATGGAGGTTGAATTCAAAATTATGGTAGTCTTCACCTTCATCTGGGACTTTGAAAATTGAGGCAGCTATATCTGTTGGCATGTCAATATCAACATCCTTGACCTTAGACTTATACCCTTCATCTGTGCACTCCAAATTCTGATAAAACTCTTGGACAAGCCTAGGGTAAATGACTCTGAATTCTGAAATGAAAGACTGCCAAGACTGAAAGTTGAAGAAGCCCAAAACTTCAGGAAATGCAGCTATCAATTCTCTGTCATCCAAATCTACTGCTCTTGGTTTCAGTATTGTCTTCCCGACACTGAGGGGTTTGGAAGGGGGTCTCTTAGAGGGCTGGGAGAACTCTGATGAGGAGGATGATGATGAGGATGAGGATGAGGATGAAGACTTTTCAGAGATGTCAGGAGAGGAATCTAGGGTTTTTCTCCTAGGGTACATGGACCCTTGACCTGAAGAGGAAGCCCTACCTCTCTTAGCAGATACAGACCCTGGCTGCTCAGCAGAATCATGTCGACGCTTTGTTCTCCTTTCAGTGGAACGAACCTCATCGGCTGGAATTGGTCTTGCAGAGGCCCTTGATTTGGCTCCACGGCGAGGATGTTGCTTTGGTGCCATGAGAGCAGAGTGGAATCGGGTGCTGGAGAGAGAGAGGAATGAGAGAAAGTGAATGGATATGAGATGGAGGAGATAGGAGATGGAGAGAGGTCAAAACCCTTGCCGGAAACCAGAAGAATGCCCACCGTCGGGTCGACCTGGAGAAGAAGAAAGGGGGTTTTGGATAACTTATCCCGCAGGAACAACATGTTCTTAACTGGTGCCCACGGTTTAAATGGGTCCGGCAAGGGTCAGTGTCGACACTAGAGGAGGGTAGTGTCGACCTGACTGAAAGTGTGTCGACACTAGATGGGTTAGTGTCGACCTGGCCTGATGAAAATTTTGGATTTTGAGTAGGGAAAAATTATGTGACTTTTGGGACATCTTTATAATGATAATCAATGGGTGGAATGATCATTTCAAGGATATTTAAGATACTAAAAAATTCATTTGTTAAATTTTGCAAAAATTCAACACAATTCAAGTTTTACACAATATCCAACAGGATATAAGCATTCAGTGACTTGAGTCATGAAAATGATAATTTGAGGGATATAAAACATTTAACAATCAACTTCACACTACCATATTCTTCAATTCCAAAGAGATAAAAAAAATCTTTTAGACTTAAAAACAAGTGTGTTGACAGCAAACATTTTTAAGGAACAACTTGATGATGGATAAGAATGATTATCTCAAACAAATTCTCCAATGATATATATATTTTATTTTGTAACAAACTATCAAATGAGATATATCTTGTTCACTCAAGAACTAATGCTTTTTACACACTATAGTCCCTGGATACTGAAGATTTATCCATTATCAAGTCTCAAAGGGGTAAATGATGACCTTTTGACATGAAAATATACGTTTGTTAGACGCCAATATTTCCAGTTACTCAGTCATCATAAAAAATTGGGCATTTTTATTTTGTTTTGCATTGATTTTTAATTTTTAATCCCCTTTGAACAGAGATAGCATTAGTGCCTCATGACTTACATGGCACTTCATTCATTGTGAAGGTGTGCAGTTTCTCAGCACATGTGCCATTGCTCTGTTGAATGGACATATTTTGGAGAGTTTTTGACAAAAAGATATCATCTATATCCAACATCAATTGCAAACAAAAATATGTTTAAGATCAAGACACACATTATTCTTCAGTCTTAGAAAGAAATCTGAATTTCTGTAGTTTTGAAGAATATAGGTGAGAGTTGACAAATGAATGTAGTAGATCACTCAAGGGATCATTTTGAGACTCTAGACACCTGAATGAGGACATCATGCAAGGAAATTGATGTAATGCAAGAAGGAGTTTTGAATTTTGCAAGGGATATAACTCGTGAATTTTTTAGCTCCCCCTGAGATGAAGATTTCAACCATTTTTCATCAGAATAGAGATATGCAAGTTTTTGAAATCAGAAATAATTATCTTTGAGCAACAAAAGCTCCTCCTTAACAATTGCATATTCATTTCTTGGTACTTGGCGGAGACATATACTCTCGCATAGTGAAAGTGTCCAGACAAGTAGAACTTGTCCTTCTTCAAATCACCATTTGATATACAAGAAGTTCAACACAATGTGAGGTGAAGTGTTCATTGACCAAAAGAATTAGAGATGAAGTGGAGAGAGACATGATGAATCAAGGAAGCAAAGGTGTATGATGATGCAATGAACTTCCCTTCAGAAAATGCCTAACACTCAACCCAATCCCAATGGACATTTACAAAGACCAAGTTCTCTCCTTAAGGATGAGAATCTACTGTCAGGAAGGGGTTTTGTGAAAATGTCAGCAATTTGCTTTTCAGTTTCTATGAAATGGAGTTCAAAAGATTTCTTTGCTACCTCATCTCTCAAGAAATGATGCCTAATTTCAATATGCTTAGTTCTGGAATGCTGAATGAGATTTTTAGACAGATTTATTGCACTTGTGTTATCACAAAGGATGGGAACACAACCTAACTCTTGGTTGTAATCAAGAAGTTGATGTTTCACCCAAAGAATTTGGGTTCCACATCTACCAGCAGCAACATACTCAGCCTCTGCAGTTGACAGAGCTACTGAATGTTGCTTCTTAGAAGCCCAAGAGATTAGGCACCCACCTAGGTACAAACACAAGCCACTTGTGCTTTTTCTATCTAATTTACAACCAGCATAATCAGCATCACAATAGGCAATCAAATCTAATCTACAATTAGCAGGATACCAAATTCCTAAATCACATGTTCCAACAAGATATTTGAAAATTCTTTTAACAGCTAGCATGTGACTTTCTTTAGGATTTGATTGATATCTAGCACACAAACACACACTGAATTGAATATCAGGTCTAGAAGTTGTAAGATAAAGTAGAGAACCAATCATACCTCTGTAGGTCTTTGGGTCTACTGACTTACCATTTGAGTCTTCTTCTAGTTTAGCATTTATAGCAATTGGTGTGTTGGAGTGCTTGAGGTTCTGAAAGTCAAACCTTTTAGAAGTTCTTTGACATACTTGGTTTGACTGATGAAGATCCCCTCATGAGTTTGGTTAACCTGCAATCCCAAGAAAATTTTAGATCTCCCATCAAACTCATTTCAAATTCATTTTTCATTTGATTGGAAAATTCATTGCACATGCCTTTATTGGTTGATCCAAATATTATGTCATCAACATAAATTTGGACAACAATTATTTGATTAGTGACTATTTTTGTGAACAAGGTTTGATCAACAGTTCCTCTAGAATATCCTTTTTCAAGCAAAAAAGAACTCAAACGGTCATACCAAGCTCTTGGAGCTTGTTTAAGACCATATAGAGCCTTATGAAGCTTGAAAACATGGTTAGGATATTTTTCATTTTCAAATCCAGGAGGTTGTTCAACAAAAACATTTTCCTAGATATATCCATTTAAGAATGCACTTTTAACATCCATTTGATAAACTTTGAATTTCATGGAGGATGCAAAAGCAAGGAAAATTCTAACTGCTTCTAGTCTAGCTACAGGGGCATATGACTCTTCAAAATCAATTCCAAACTCTTGATTGTACCCCTTTGCAACTAGCCTAGCTTTATTTCTTATGACTTGACCAGATTCATTCAGTTTATTTCTGAAGACCCATCTAGTGCCAATGACTGTTTGGTTACTAGGTCTAGGTACTAATTCCCATACTTGATTTCTTTCAAATTGATGAAGTTCATCATGCATGGCATTAATCCAATTAGAACTTGATAAAGCTTCATCAATTGACTTTGGTTCAATTTGGGAAATTAGAGCTAGTGGGTCTTCTTCAATAGCAAGCATGAAAGATGATCTAGTCCTAACTCTATCATTCAAATTGCCAACAATATTATCTAATGGGTGATCTCTCAAAATTCGATGTTCAGAAATTACCTGTTGAGGGGTACTTAAATCTGGAGCAATGTTACCTGATCCACTTGAAGATGGTGAATTGGTGTTCAAGATCTCACCAGTGTCTTCAAGCTCCTCAACAGTTGGTGAAGAGTCCACAATGAAGTCATCCTCTTCACTGTCTTGATTTTTCCTGCAAGATTTAGAAGAGTTAGTTGAAAAGGAATTTTCATCAAAAATAACATGAGGAGACTCTTCAACAGTTTTGATTTTGAGAATGTACACTCTGAAAGCTCTTGACACTTCTGAATACCCAAGGAAGATGGCTTCCTGACTCTTAGCATCAAACTTGTCAAGATTTTCTTTACTATTGTTGTGTACATAACATTTGCACCCAAAGATTTTGAAATAAGAAACAGTTGGCTTCTTGTTTTTCAGTAATTCATAGGGGTTTTCTTGATTTTTGGTCTGACCAATGCTCTATTGAGAATATGATTTGCTGTGTTTACAGCTTCAGCCCAGAAAGATTTAGGCAAATTACTCTCAAGGAGCATGGATCTAGCCATTTCCACAAGAGTTCTGTGATGGCCCTCATTATACCGGTACGGTTATACCAACCCACGTCGGTATAGCGAGCGCTGCCACAGTGGGACATTTACCCAAACGATACGTACAGCTGAGATACACGCGAATATACAACAGAGTAGCGGAAGTAAAAGACAACAGTCTCCATTCATTCATCATCCACATTAAACATACATGCAATTCGCAATTTGCTTAAAAGGAACTAAAGTTCACATAAATTAAATTGCTGAAATGGAAATACAATTGTCCACACTTTTACATTCTTTTCATAGTACTCTAATACAATGTTCGAATTACATACTTAGGAAATACACAAATCTCAAGAACTCCAAAGCTAGCTAGTCTCTGCGCTCGGAGTCCGTCTCCACCGTCTCCTCCAACGGTGCCGTGTCACCAACTATACCTGTACGCCGAAGCAAGGAGTGAGTCCAAGGACTCAGCAAGCAACACTACTCACGATATACACGTACAAGTCCTAGTGGTTTCTACATGCACATTTACAATTTACAACACATAGCATGCTAGTCAATTCAAGTTTCAACCTAGCATGAAAGTTCTACAATTTTATACATGAATCATGTTTTCAGATTTCTAAAATAAAATTCACCTATCACATGCTCTCTATTCAATTTACTCATGAAACTTTAATCATTAAAGAATCAAAACATGAGAGCTATCAACATGAACATTATGCACACATGAAAGGGGAACACCATTAGCATGGATTTCACATGTCCTTAAGTACATACATAATCTTTTCACATGCTTTAGGTTGCTGATTTCACATGGTTTAACGGCTGTAAACCTATACATGAAAGCTACAATATTGCATAAAACATATCATGTGTTCAAACAATCATGCTATCTTTTGCCCGTTTTCACCAATTATCCCTAACATGGATTCTAAACATCTTTGCACATAATAACATGATGATAATAACATAAATTCACTGATTTCACATGATTTCAGATTTGTCTCACATGGTTTTCAATAACACATTTTCACATCTTTTTAGTTTCACATTTTCTTTACACGAATTCCCTCTTTCACATGGTTCGCTTTACACATACACATTCACATTGTCACTTACACATTTACACATGGACACATACACATTACACATTTCACATTTACACATTTTAGGTGCCGTGACACATAGTCCAAACCACCAAAGAAGGACATATACACATCACATTACACATAGACGCCATCTAGACATTCCAATGGCGACTCTTGGACTGCGCAGACCGGGAGAACAAGTCTCCACCCTAACCAGTGGTACTTGTCCACCTCCAGGATTTCCCCCTAATGCCCTTAGGGTCACTTACACATTGAACTTTCTCAGGGGGACTTTTCCCTGATACAGCTCCACTGCCCTCTACGGAAGCAGTGTCACATTGGCACAATTACACATTTACACATTTACCGTTTTACACATGGTTTTACACTTCACATTTTTCATCACATTTACTTCCTCACTCACATTAATATCTCTGTTTTTCCTAACATGGTACTACAGAATTTCAAGAGCTTAGCACACAGTAATTTTCACTAATTAAGTTGGTTTTAGACAATAACTAATCACATTACGGTAATACACGTAGATTATCACATTTCACATGAAAATACATAACTTTTTATTTACTTATCCAAATGACCTGAAATTTTAACCACATGCTATTTTCGGGTTCAAGATCATACACTCAAATTTTCAGATTTTTCTGAGCTAAATAGAATTTACAGAAAATAAAACACCTATCTAGCATACTATTCACAACTTAAGTTAACATGGGGTTTAACGTATCCTGCAAATTTGCCACTTACTGGTTTAGACAGAGGCTACTAATATATGCACGATTTGAGAATACAAAAATTTCCCTAAATCATACATCTATGGATTTCACCACAACCATTCTTGCATGTCTTTCTATTTATCGAACCGAATTCATTTGCAACTTATACAAGCATGGATCAAATTTACCAAAATTGGGCATACATTTACTGATCTACTAATCTTTATGAATTGACAAAAACCAAGGTATTCAGTTTAATCCTACTCATGGAACATGGATTGGCAAGAATATTATCAAGTCATGCTTAAAAGTTTAAGGAATACAATTTCCTACATTCACCATCACAAACCACATTCATCCACACACCACAATTGATAATATACATAGAGTATAAGATTACCATATATCCTCATCACGGAAGACATACCGAAATTAATGTATAAGAAGGGCAGAACAGCTCACTGTTCTGTCCAGAGGAACTTGGCGGCGGTCTCTGGCCGCTGACTCAGAGTCAGCGACAGGGCCGATGGACGCCAAGCATGATCTGGGCGTCCAGGGACCTTGCCGTCAAGCCAGGTCTGTGCAGAAACACAGACCCGAGCTCTCAAACTTGGGTGAATGGGAGGGTCTAGGACTCGAGGAAAAATCCATAAAAATAACAAAACTGACCTAGACTCATACGGGGACACCATGGATAGGTCACTTGCCTTTCAAAAATTCTTCCAAAGGATTTAGGGCTCGGTGAAGACCTCCTTGGGCAGTCCCAAGAAAGTTGCAGAAAAGCCTCCAAGTGATCTCTTCCTCCGGCTCCTGGATGATCTCCACGCCAAGGGGATGTCGGGGAAGCCTCCTCCTTTGGTCCAGCTACCTTCTTGAGGCAGTAGATCTCCGGATCAAGCTCCAGGGGGTCGGATTTGATGGTGCTAAGAGGGGGTTTTCTCACAGTTTTCCCTGTAGGGTTTTCCTCTCTCTTTTCTCCTCTTGCAAGGATGAAGGGAAGAGTGGGGAGAGCCATTTCGGGTTCAGACCTAAAGAGAGTCTCTCTCCCACTCACCAGGCCGATTTGACAGCCTTCAGAGCCGTTGGGGACAACCCCCAATGGTTGGCTTGCCTTGTTTCAGAAGCTTGCAGCTCTGCTGCACATGCAGGCCAGAGAGATTGGCGTCCATATCGCTGGACGCCCGGATTAGTATCGGCGTCCAGGTCTGGACGCTGACACCACCTCAGCGGCCAGGGGTTGACGCCAAGGGGCCTTCGGCCAGAATTCTAAAATATGCAGAAAACCATGCATACCGAGCATATATACATGCAATACGTATACGGTATTATATCCATACTATCACCATGCAATACGTACATTATTTATATTTAATATAAACACATGCACACGTACTCGTACTAATTAATACATACGTAAATATGTACATACATACACAAACACAAATATACACACATAATCACAAATAATGCGGCGGAAATTCGAGGGCCTTACAAGTTCTGTTCTTTCTTTCCACAACTCATTTTGTTCTGGAGTTCTTGGTGAAGAAAACTTGTGGAAAATTTGAAGTTCAGCACATAAATCAGAAAATGATTGGTTTTCAAATTCTCCCCCATGATCAGTCAAAATATTTTTGATTTTATATGAATAATTTGTTAGGGCAGTGGTACAGAATTTCCTGAATTCAAGGCATGTATCACTTTTGTGGGACAAGAAAATGACCCAAGTAAATCTAGTAAAATCATCAATGATTACAAACTCATATCTCTTGCCACTAAGACTTAGAATTCTTGTTGGGCCAAAAAGGTCCATATGAAGTAGTTCTAGTGGCCTAGATGTGAGTACCTCATTGAAATTCTTAAAAGATTTCCTGGTTTGTTTACCTTGAGCACAGATCCCACAAACTTCATTTTCAACATTTGAAAAGGATTCAGGAAGACCCTTAACCAGATTCAGCCTTAACAATTTATTCAGGGTTCTAAAACTTGCATGGCCAAGTCTTTTGTGCCAAGTCCATGCAATTTTATCTTTATTTGCAACAAAGCAAAGATTTTTAGAAAAGTTTTTATTAAGGTCAATCATGTAAACATTGTTCTCCCTTTTACCAAAAAATTTGACTTTATCAGTTGATGAATCAATTATTTTGCAAAAATCAGATTCAAACACAACTTTGTGACATTTGTCACATAGTTGGCTGATACTGAGCAAGTTGTAATCAAGACCATCAACTAATAAAACACTATCAACAGAGTTTGAGGAAGTTTGACCAACCTTTCCAGATCCAATGATCTTTCCTTTATTTTTACCTCCAAATGTCACTGAACCACCCTCTTTTTCGAGCAGGAAAGAAAATTTGGCTCTATCTCCAGTCATATGTCGTGAACACCCACTGTCAAGGAACCACACATTTGATTTGGGTGCACGACCTTCCTGCAACATTAATTAGTGGAGAGAAGATTTTGGTACCCAAACAGAGTTGGGACCATCAGAAAGTTTGGACAATGTTAACAAATCTTTTCTCATCCAAATTTGACTTGTTTTTGACTTTTGGTTTATTACTTTGGTGTTCTCTGTCTTTTTCACTTTCTTCTTTTCTTTCGGGATGAAAACACCAGTATTTTTGTTTTTGGTAGGAGGGGTGTTTTTCATTTGAGCATGAGAATTCAGATGAGGAGGTGGAATCCAAGGATTTTGTTGGTACATTAGAAAGTTAGGATAGAAAAATTGGGGATGATACCAACTTGAGTTATGATACCATTGGCTCCAAGAATTGGTCCAATCAGCTTGATATGCTGTCTTGGAGGTCCAAGGCTCTTCATTAAAGACTTCCTTTGACTTTTTCTTATTTTTCAGATTTTTATTTGAATTTTTTATTTTGTGGTTTTTCTTGGTTGATGTTGAGCAGGTCGACCTGTCCTTGACTGGTGTCGACACAACAGCCACAAAAGCCTTCTTCTTGTGGACTGGTGTCGACCTGTCAGGTGACTGTGTCGACCTGGTTGCCTTGTTTTTGTTCTGAGTTTTTGGACTTTTTGGTGTTTTGCTTGATTTTTGTTTGATTTCACTGTTTTCAAGACTAGGACCTTTGACAAATTTAATTAAGGGTGCTTTATCCTTTTTCTCACTAGATTTATCTTTCTTGGTTTTTTGTTTGTTGAATCCTAATCCATGAGAGATTGATTTCATATTTGTTCCCAACAAGGCCTCCAAATTATCTTTGCCATTTGTGAATGTTTCAATGACTTTATCTTTTTGTCTTAGCTGGTTTTCCAAAATTTTAATGTCTTCAATTTTTTGTTGTTTATCTTGATTTTCTTTTTCCAGCTTTTCAGATAAGTCTTTGAATTCACTGGTGGCCTTTTGAGAAGTTAGCTTTAGTTCATCAATCACATTTAAAAGATTTTCTTTTTCTTCATTCAATTCTATTACTTCATTTTCATGTTCAAAATTCTTTTGTTTGAAGATTGGTTATTATAAATGTTTTCAATTTTCTTTTTGAGATGCTTATTTTCTTTTCTCATTTCAGTATAGTTTTCAACTAATTCAGCATAAGCATCCTGCCAATCTTCAATAGAAAAATCTTCAAAAGAGGTGCTTACCTTTCCATCCGAACTATTTGCCATGAAGCATATCTCCTCACTTCCTGAGCTTGAGGATTTTTCTTCTTCTTCTTCTTCACTTGTGTCTTCATCAGACCAAGTGGCTACCATGGCCTTTGGCTTCTTGAATTTGTGAATTTTCTTGTGCTTCTCCTTCTTGTTCTCAGGACATTCTCCCTTCATATGTCCTGGTTTGTTGCACCTGTAACAAATGACATTAAGATCAGATTTCTGATTCCTATTTTAGTTAACATTAGAAGAGAAAATATTTCTTTTACCTGATGGGAATTTCTTTTTCCCTGAGAATTTCCCTTTTCTATATTTTAGGAATTTCCTGATTTGCCTGGTCATGAGGGCAAGCTCATCCTCATTTGACTCAGACTCATCAGAACTTGTTTTCTCTTGACTTTTGTCCTTATTACTAGATGAGGCCTTTAATGCTACTGGCTTGGTTTTGATTATGTGTTCTTCATTTCTCTTTAGATTAATTTCATATGTCATTAAGGATCCTATTAACTCATCCAAAGAAATTTTGGACAAGTCTTTAGAATCTTCAATGACTGTGGCCTTGGTGTGCCATATTGAAGAGAGAGAACGCATGATTTTTCTTACCAAGTCAGCATCCGTATAGTCCTTACCTAAGGCCTTCAGTCCATTGACTATGATCATGAACCTGACAAACATTTCAGAGATTGTCTCGTTAGATTTCATCATGAACAACTCATATTCAGAGACAAGTATGTTAGCCTTGGTTTCTTTAACTTGAGATGTCCCCTCATAGAGTACCTCAAGTTTATCCCACATCTCTTTGGCAGATTTGCACATAGAGATTCTTGAGTACTCTTTGGGGTGAACAGCACATTGAATCATGTTCATGGCACTATAATTCAATGTTGCTCTTCTTATCTGTTCCCTAGTCCATGTTTCTTCTTCTCCCTGGTTTTCATAGGGACCTACTTCCACTACTTTCCAGATTTCATAATTTTGGGCTCTTAGAAACACTTGCATTCTATTTTTCCAATATGAATAGTCCGTTCCATTAAAGAATGGTGGCCTATTTATGGAATGGCCCTTAGCTATGAATCCTCTGGAATCCATTTAATTAAACAGAAGGTGCAAGGAAGGAAGCACTCAGCAAAACGAACAATCAAGCAAACAAGCAACACAGAACACTCAGAAACTGCTCAAATCAGATCAGATCAAGTGTAAACCCTCTCTGATACTAATTGAAGGATCGATAGAAGGTGTGGACAAGATGTAGAAGGGGGGGGGTTGAATAGATCTAGGCCAACTAATGCGGAAGCTAAACCAGTTTTGAAAATCCTTTGAATCAGAGTTAGATTAAAAGCAAGTTTCACAGATCTGAGAAGATATTAAGTGAGTTAAAACAATTGGAGAGTGAAAACAGGTTGATTAGATAGATTCAAACGATCCTATGCATTCATCTATCGAAGAGTAATTTCAAACCACAAAGAGACCAATGCACAGAGATTTTTAGGTGGTTCGGAAATCACACCATGTGACTCCTACATCCACCCCTCACACACAGTGAGGATCCACTAACAACCTGGGTTACACACCCAACACTGGAGCCTGACAACTCCACAAATGAGTTAGACAACTCACACACTACCTAGAGCAAGACTACTCTAGACTCTGAGCAAGACTGCTCAACAACCCAACTTGAGTGCGACGACTCAAAGACCTGAGCACACAGGCTCACAACCACTTGCTAGAACAAAAATAACAAGATGCAGATCCTCTAGCAATGATCTGATCTATTAAGGCCAATTCAAGAAGATTGGTGCAACAGATTATGCACAACTTCTAGAATAGCCAGGAAGAGACAAGAAGGACTTTAGACTCTAGATTGACAATTCTTGTTCTTCAAGAAAAACTCCCTTGTAGAGGCCGAAATGGAAGAATTCATGATCACTTGAAGTCCCTTGGCCGATGCTCTGCACTTTTGATCTTGGGATCTTCCTTGAAAGCTTCACAATTGCAGGCTTCTACTTGAACTGCTCCTTTGAAGTTGATGCTAGTGCTTCATGTTGATCAAACTTCGATCCTTGTGCTTGGAGAAGGGTGAATTGAGGTGTGAAGCACAAGAGAGAGCAAGAAAAGGGAGGAGAGACTCTCTGGCCGCCGCTTGGAGGTTTCTGGAGGCTCTTCTGAGATTCTCTTGGGATGAGTGCCCTTAAGGAGGGTATTTATACCCTAAATATCCGAAAGATACCCTTGGGGTACGTGGGCACATGATCCAATGTTGATCTGACATCTCCCTGGGGTGCCACATGTCCAGGAGGAATCTTAAGTCACAGAGATTCCGGAGTGTGTCGACCTGCCCATGGGGTGTGTCGACACACTGTCCCAGACTGGCCAAACAGTTCCTTGGAAGAGGTCTCTAGTGTCGACCTGAGATCAGATGGTGTCGACCTGATGACCCAGACAGCAAAACAGGCTTTCTGGGAAGGCTCTCTAGTGTCGACCTGATATCATTTGGTGTCGACCTGCTGACCCAGACAGCAAAACTGGCCTTCTGGGAAAGGCATCTAGTGTCGACACTGTCTGATTTGGTGTCGACCTGAGATGGGGTGGTATCGACCTGCTTTGGACTCGTGTCGACCTGAGATGGACTTTTCTTCATATTTCTGCCTTTGTTCTGAACCATTGTGTCGACACCAAGGTTGGTTGTGTCGACACTACCTTTGCAGAAAATGTTTGTTCCTGAGAAAATAAACACATAAATCATTAGATAAATATATTATCATGAATATCAATGATAAATGTGCTTGGAAACATGCTTTTTGAATATTGTAATTTCAGGTGATGTATTTTACATGTTCCAATGGTTATGCATTAAAATCACAACTTGTCATCATCAAAATATGAGGGGAAATGATTTGTTTTTCACACTCAACCCAACAAAGTGTCATTTGCCCATGAGAGTTAAAATCATCCGGATGTTGGCATACATCCAGTGTCATTATACTATCAAGATTTAATCTATGACAGTCAATCAGTGCTATCAATACAAGTGCTATCTATACAAGTGCTATTGCTACAAGTGCACCGTTGTGCAACTCTACGTGTTATATCGTTACATGGCCAATCCATTACCATACTCGTTGTGCTATTTTCTTGTGCAAGTGCTATTACTCTTTTGTTATCATTACTTTACTCTGCATGACTATTCTCTCTAGTTACCCTACCTTTTTCAGACATTAATCATTTAAAGTATGCTTGTATATACGAGATATTAAGTCCTACTGGACATTTATCGCTCATCATGCGTTATTATTTCATGTGTTACAGGTGAGTCTAATGGGGAATACCACACTCGAGAAAGGGAATGAGGATGATGCTCAAAAGTGACCTGTTTCGACAACCAATGCTTAGTAGTTAGTTAGTCGTCAATTAGTCATTCCGTAATAGTTTAGCTTTGAATAAAGTTCTTTGGGCCCTAGTTTTGGCTCTGATTAGTGATTGTAATAGTTAGTTGATGAATTATTAATGAAGTTGGATTAATTTTGGATTTAGTCCAATTGTGTAATGGTGTATGTTTATTTACTCACTCAATACTATTTAATAACTATAATTCTGCTCCGATATTCCGTGTTGGGGCATTACAGGTTGGCAGTGCTTCATCTTTAGGCCGGACTTATTGTGTAACGTCCCACTTCTGCCTAGTATGGTTATATCAACCAACGTCGTATGAGAGCAAGTCGCTATAGGAAAGCAGACCCCAACGATAGTCATATAGGTTGAGAAATACACAAATAGAGAAGAATATTACAATGAAAAATAAACAACTCTTATTCAATCAATTTTATAATCCACATACCACTATGTATATAGTCAAAGAAGAAGAAAGAACAAGGCATAACTCATCATATAGCCAATCTCCAAGTACAATAATCCAAAGTCCATATTTTAATAACATCACATAGAAATCTTCAATCTACTCTTCACGCTCTAAGTCGAATTTGGCTAATTTCTCGGCTTCTAAATCTCCAACTCTTCCAAAAATGTTAGCAAGGATGAGTCTACGTACTAGACTCAGCAAGCAACTTAGAATTGCAAACCACACACTTACCACACATTCTTTCAAACAATTCAAACACATTACTAATTATCACATTATCATTAACTTACTAGCAATTAACAATCTAACTAACACATGCTTATGCTTTAACATGGACAATATAAACATGGAATCTACTAAGTAAAACTACACTAACACTTGGATGGCAAGACCATTAACATGATTGACTTTAAGCATGAACTTATTAACATGTGAACAATAGCACTCATAGTTACACTTTTCATACACATGGCTTTTAACACTTATAAATCTAACATGGTCATGATTAACATAACTAAATATGGATAACATGGAAAACATGATATCATTAACAATTTGAAACATATAACATGGTTTGGTTTATTAGGAACTTCAAATCCAGGTGGTTGTGCACCAAAAACTTCTTCTTTGATGTAACCAATTAGAAAGGCAGATTTGACATCCATTTGAAACAGTTTGAAGTTGTTGGAACATGCATATGCTAACAAAATTCTCACTGCCTCTAGCCTAGCTACTGGTGCAAAGGATTCTTCAAAATCTATCACAAAATCTTGATTGTATCCTTTTGCAATCAATCTAGCTTTATTCTTAACCACATTCCCTTCTTCATTTAATTTAATCCTAAACACCCACCTAGTTCCAATTATTGATTTTTTTGGGTTTCTAGGAACTAGGCTCCAAACATTATTCCTCTGGAATTGATTTAATTCTTCATGCATTGCCTCTACCCAAGAATTGTCATTTAAGGCTTCTTCAATATTCTTAGGTTCCACTTGAGATATGAAGGCCATTTGATCTTGTTCAATGATATTTTTGAATGTGATCTAGTTTGAACATTGTCATTCACATTTCCTACAATATTTTCAAGGGGATGATCTTTAGAGTACCTGAAATTGACTCCGGTGAATGTGCTAACATTTTTGGTTGGCCTATTCTGATCTTGTGTCGACCTGTTGTTGTGATGTGTCGACACATCTTCATTTTCAGATACTTCTTCTATTTCCAATGACTGATCTGATTCCTTCACAAGGATGTCTACATCATCTTCTTGGTTTCTACAAGAGTTAGAGTCATTAGTGTTTACATAATGCTCATCAAAGACGACATGTGGAGTTTCCTCCATAGTTCTTGATTCATTATTGAAGACTCTATATGATCTTTATTGTTCAGAATATCCTAGAAGGATACCTATATCGCTTTTCTTTTCAAATTTATCTAAATCTTGCTTATCATTGTTGTGAATGAAGATTTTACTCCCAAAGACTCTAAAATAAGCAATGTGAAGTTTTTACCTTTCAAAAGCTCATAGGAAGTTTTTGTTGAGCAACTACCTCTAAGAAATATAATCACTTTCTTAGTTTTTATAAAATTATGGTTTTGCTATGAAAAATCTTTAAATATATATTTTATACCACAAAGTTTTTAGGTAACAGTATCCTCAAAATTTTCTAAGGCCACAACTATCTCTCAGCATACTGAATCCGACTACCATATTCGACTCCTTCAGAATAGCAGTCAGAAGTCATCGAATTTTTTCTAAGTCCACATCGTTTACATACCATTCGACTGATGACTTCGACTCTTACAGCCGAATGTCTTTTCTTTGTGATTCGACTGATGACTTCGACTCTTACAGTCGAATGTCTTTTTCTTTGTGATTCGACTGATGACTTTGACTCTTACAGTCGAATGTCTTTTTCTTTGTGATTCGACTGATGACTTCGACTCTTACAGTCGAATATCTTTTTTTCGACTCTTACAGTCGAATATCTTTTTCTTTGTGATTCGACTGATGACTTCGACTCTTACAGTCGAATGTCTTTTTCTTTGTGATTCGACTGATGACTTCGACTCTTACAGTCGAATGTCTTTTTCTTTGTAATTCGACGACTTACACTTGAATGGCCTCTATATTCAACTAATACCTTCAATTGTCTCAATCGAATACCTTAGAAATCCTCACAGAACTATTGTAGTCGAATCATCTTGATCACTCATGAGTCAAATTACTCTTACTCCTTCAATCGACTCATCTGTTCACATTCAACTACACAATTCTGTACTTATACCTTTTATACTTGTCAACTCTATATTTCTGAACTATATGAAGATCATCAATCTAGTTTGTTTATCTTAAGCAAATTCGATAGGACGATTGTTGTATGCAAACTTCGAAGATTATTATTATATTTCTGACAGGATTTGACATGTCAGCTTCTAAATTAATTATCTTGTGCTAAACATGTTCTGAAAAGTGTCTCCTTGAAATCCTCAGTCCTGATGACCTACCTTGCCTTATTGTTAGCTTCACAAGACACATAACATTTATGTAAAACTCAGACGCATGACATCTAACCATCTCACCTACCACTGACAGACGCATACTTTAACTTTTTGTCTATCTGTCTACTGTCTGTAATACTTGTGGGATACTAGGTTCCATGCCTTGTACTGAATTTTTCTGACCCACCTACCACAAGGGTATGGAGATACGTTTTCTCTTGTGTCTTGTCCTTGCAACAGGCATTTATTGAGCATGTGTTCAGCATGCCTCTCCCTCAGCTACTTACTACAAGAGCTTATCTAGCTATTATCAAAATGAAGACCCCGGGAAGAAGCATACTTGAAGGCCTGTTGGACAATCTCTTCAAGACTCAAAGAATCCCAGAATTCCTCCTCAAACGGATATATTGCAAATGGCCACAAAGCTCCAACGGTCATCCTCTCAAACGGTCATATTTTTAAAGATTATAAAAAGAGCTCAAGAGGAAAAAGAACACACACAGAGAGACACAGATAGATCATCCTTGAAGTGAGAATCCATAAAGTACATTCAAGTCTCATTCTCCTGAAAGAGTCATTCGAATTCCTCAAGCTCCCTCTGAAGTCTTCATGCTTGACTTCCTCTGAGAGCTTCCTTGTGTTCAGAAAAATCTGTGGAGAATTTCTGTTTGTGGGTGGCTATTGTACTTAGTTTCAATTCTCTTTAGTCCACCTCTTTTACTTCAGATAGGATTTAGAGTCAATTCTATATCTGTTGTATCCATCTGAAGTCTATGTGTTTTGTGCTCAATTTTGAGGCAAACACACCTCTGTCGAATTTCCTTGTATTTATGCAGATATCTGTCTCTGCACTTTGCCCCTCTTGTGTAGGGAAGGCCTTGGTGAAAAGGCATTGCTGTACCCCTATATAGGGAAGACTTGCTTGGGAGCAAGTGGGTTTGTAATTCCTCTCAAGGATGAGAGAAGGCCAAATTCATTGGCAGATTAGTGAAATCTCAAGTGGTTGGCTTGAGGACTGGATGTAGGACTTCCATGTGGGAAGGGCCGAACCAGAATAAAATCTGTGTCCAATTTATTTATGTGATTGTTTCCGCCAAGTCTACACTTGAATCACACACATCACTTTGAGTACTAACTATTTATTTAGTACTGTGTGTAGACACCTATTTCTGACCCATAAGTCGAGCAAAATCCCTTGTCGTATCATTGACACCCCACGTTGCCCCATCATCATCAAGCTGGCTTTCTCCGGTCATGACATCATTTCCATTAGTTCATCTCCCTGGAGGACCCTTCCTGGTCAAATCAATATCTCTCACTATAGCTCTCTGAGTCAGGAGCCCGATGTTTCAACCCGAAGGCTGCACATGGAGATTGGACACATTGCATGGCCAAAACGCAGAAAAGTCACTGAAGGCGACAGGCCCTATGTCGCGTTCCATAAAACGACAGCCCCTATGTCGCGATCATAAATCCATATTTTAAATCCTTGAAAAATCACAAAATGACTTGAAATCACCTTCCTTATGAGGAAGGCGACGTATCGAGCTGTCGCATTCAGGAAGGCGACACAAAAGCCATCGCGTTCAGGACCTTAAACAGGAAACTCTCCCGAAGCCAACTTGGACACATGCCAAAGATGGTAATTGCTTCATTTGGACGTCCAAATCACGTCCAAATCCTTTCAAATTTGGAGGAGACCTTCCTAACATATCCCTTTCCAAGTTCCAATTGCCCATGCGCAGCCATACTTAACCAAAGTCGGACTCCTTCCCATTATTCCTCTCAGACTCGAGTTGGGAATAATCGCCCATAAGTACCTCGTCTCTGCATCTTTTGGGGGAAGGCCAGATTCATTAGTTCGCTGAGCAAGAGAGCTTCATCTTCCATGAAGAGAGCTTCTCCCCCAGACGACTCAGAAGAGCCCCCCAGGGCGTTTTCCCATCGGCTACACAAATCCTCTCCCCTTCTTCTTAGGGGTGAACACGGTCCGGTTCAGTTCGGTTCACCCTATTTTTTGGGTGAACCGAAACCGAACCGAAATACTGTTCAAACCGAACCGAACCAAACCAGTTCGGTTCGGTTTAAATCGAAGTTAATTCTAAAATATACACAATCGCTTGTCTGCTGTGGCGGTCAAGGCGTTGGCCTCTATACCCATTGGTTATGGGTTCGAATCTCATTTTGAACAAAATAGGCTCACTTTTAAACATTTTTTTCCTATAAAAAACCATTGGCGGAAGAGAGGAATTGAACCCGCCTCACCGCCCTGACAAGGAGCCTTGCTTGCCAACCGGCCTATTTAACATTTGAGTAAATAACATACACATTATATATATAATCGGTTTATTTCGGTTCCACAATGTGGAACCGAACTGAACCAGTTAGATGCCCAACCCGAACCGAACCGAACCGAACCGCTCGGTTTGGTTCGGTTTTTCGGGTTGGACCAAATTAGGAACACCCCTACTTCTTCTCTTTATTTCATTCAATTCTTGCATGCATAGTCTTGTTTTCTTCATAAGAATAACATTAGGTCATGACACACACACCCATACTTAACACCCACAGGGGTTAAAAACCCCAATCTCGTGAGTTCCCCCCATAATAGTTCATGTTTTCATGCTTTTCATTGAATAGATCTCATACATACGAATTCTAATAGGTGTTTCTCTTGTTTAAATCACTTTGGTAGGTGTTTGAAGATCAGAGCAACGTGAGGCTCTTGCCCCTCGGCCGGCTGAGGAGCAGGAAGATAAAGAACCCACGTTTCCATCCATTGAAGAGGAAGGCGACATTGCTTCTGTCGCAATCCAGAAGGCGCCGTGGCCTCCGTCGCATTTAGGTAAGAGCATAGCGACGCCACCTACGTCGCATTACCAGGTACGCCTTCTCTTCAATCTTCCTTTTCCAACATAGTCAGCCCTCCATCTACACATCCAAAGGCGACTACATTGGTGGCGATCACGGTCAGTTCCTAATCCCTTACATGTTCACAATCTTTCAAAAAAGGGAGCACAATCCGTGATTACACCTTTTGGCAATCACGGTGGGACCTCTTAGTGCCCATCACGCTTGCTCTTTCTTTCCCTGCCGTTCTTACCTTCTAACGGGTGTGTTGTGTTCTTAGCTATTTTTTGGTTCTGTTCCTCGGAGTTTCTTAGTGCTCTGCGGTTCTGGGTGAGAAGGTGACAATATCACGTCGCGATCAGAATAGCGACACACGGCACGTCGCGATCAGGTTAGTGCACAGCGTCTTCCTTGTTGTTTCTGTTCTATGTGCTGCTGGGAGGAAGGCGACGTCCTTGCGTCGTGATATGGAAGGCGACAGCAGTAGTGTCGCTACCGGTATGCGCTCTCCCCGTACACTTTCTTGCATCATTTAAAAATTGCGGGAGAAAACACGACGCTGTTACCGTCGCGATAAGAAAGGCGACGATGGTTCTGTCGCAAGCAGGTCAGTACCCTGGTCTTTTGAGTTTCCATACAAATTTGGGTTCATTTGATACATACTCCATCCACGCTCCATCATACCATGTTTATTCCATGATTTTGAGAGTTTGACTAGTCTTGTGTGTTGTAGAATTGTTTGATTTCTGTGCATAATTAGGGCCTAGTTGCTCTCTGTCCACTGTGAGAAGGAACGCGACGGCTGATTGTCGCGATCTTGGTCGCGACAGCTATCTCGTCGCCCTCTCCTCTGAGAGCATTTAGCCTAATTCTTGTTGTGTTAGCACTAGGTTAGAATTTGTATGCACTCCGGTGCACATAGGATTTACATACATCTTCCATACTTGTAGTATAGGTTTCCCTCAGCGACGCCGCTCTCTCGGCCACATACTCCTTGTGTCCGACTAGAGCACTCGCTTGAGGGCCTCCGTAAGTCCCCGCTGACCATGGATTCCTACCACCAGGTCGGGCTGGTTGTACCCGTCGCACCTAGGATCGAGTCTAATTCATTTGGCAAGGTTGAGAGAATCCTAGTCATACCCGTAGTTGGAAGCTTTCTCCATTTAGGAACCCCTCCTCATTTGGAGAGAACATGCTAAAAGTCAAATCATTAAAAGGCAAATGAATCAATTAAAAGAAACCATCATCATGCCAATCGCTTGCTTTGGTGAGATGTTTCTTTTTCTTTTGTCTTCATAGGATTGTGTGTTTAGGAAACCGAGAGTCTGTCTAGGTTAGGCCATTTCTCTCAAATCTGGAAGGCTTTCCCCGTCTCTATGCGCTCGCATGTCAAACATGGAGTCATATCTGAACCCAGTCTACGATGAGAATCAGGACCCTGCCCTCTACACCTCCCAAGACTACGAGGATTCCCTTCCTCACGATCTCTTTGGGGAGTCAACCCGGCCTTAGGTCGCTACTGTCCATGCCTCTGAGGGTCACCGTCACAACGATATGGGCCCGTCCCAGAACACCCATCCTCCTCAGTCGGATGATCAAGCCACTCAGCTCTTGCGCTTAATCCCCCAACTTGATCAATCCCAGATCCAAACCGTCATGACGGCCCTCAAGGGAAAGGCCGCTTCCTCACCCTCACCTAGAGCGGGCACGTCACGCCCCGCGCCAGCTACCTCCAGCCCCCATGTTATCTGGAACAAGCCGACAAAACCCCATCCGGCCGTGGACCATCCGATCACACCTTGAATCTGAGCATTACCTTCACCGTGGAGTCGAGGCCCCGGTCTCACCATATCAGCCATGTTACTCCCCTATCGCCCTGAGCCACGCGCCAGGCCTACCTCTCATGCCTCTTCCATGCACGCTCAGCCATCCGCGCACCAGACATGACGTCCGAGTGGGCGTCCATCAAGAAGGAGCTCCAAGAGCTCCAAAAGCAAGTCGACCTAGGCAGCACCACGACGTGCACATGCCAACTTCAATGGCCTATGGGTCCCCTCTCCATCCGAGCTGCCGAAAGTACCAAAAATACAATGGCTCAGGCAATGTACATTCATATCAAGGACTTCATCTACGAGTCCGCTCCCTACCAGCATGACCACGCCTCATGGCATATCTTTTCCGCGCGGCGCTGGACGGGCACGCCCTAGATTGGTTCTACTCCCTTTACTTGAGGATGCTGAGGACTTCGCTGTCGTGAAGGCCAAGTTCCTCGAACAATTCCAAGACAGGGTCGGGCCCTGAATACTCCTTACAGATCTCATGGCTGAGAAGATGAAGTCGGACGAGGATTTGCCTCGTACGCCGATAGGTGAGGAAATGGCGACCAGAGTTCGGGTACCTTCCAGAGGGGAGAAGGTGAAGATCATCATCGCCAATGCCACGCCTACCTATAGAAACATCCTGGCGATGAATGACATCACCACCATGCATCAACTCTACAGCCGGGCCCGGTTCATCCAGACCCAACTCAAAGACTCTCCCATCCACTCTATGTTCGAACCCCAAAAATCCCGGTTCCAAAGAAAGCCTCAGGGGCCAGTCACTGAGGGAGTACAAGTGAACGAGCAAGTGAGTGCGTTACCCTGCCGGTCAGAGCCAAACCGCCAACCTTACAATGCCCAGGGTCAGAACCCTGCCTCCGCCACAGGGACAACACACAGCGCCAATACAACCAGGTGCCGCCCCCGGATGGCTCTCAGCAAAGGCGCCCCATGGGTCCTAGAAGAACTCACTACCCGCCATTGCGGAGACACTCTCCGACATATTCTTGGCTTGCTTTCCACAGACGCCATTGGCTACCCTGAGAGACCCTTGAACCCTAGTGTGGATAAAACCCGGGTACTGCGTCTTCCACCGGAGCCTAGTCACACCATCGACCAGTGCTTTCATTTAAGGATTTCGTGTATGACTTGCATGAGCAGCACAGGATAGATTGGATAGCTCCCGAAAGTGATCGGAGATATCAAGGAAAGGCAGTGGCAACAAAACAGCAGCAGAGGCACAGCGCCAGCCACCCCCTCAGCAACAACAGCAGCAAACAGCAACATCAACAGCCGTTGCAGGACCTCGGGATCGTCCACAACCCATTACCTAACATCCACCAGCTCCAAACTCACCACCACAGCAACCTTCCCAGGTAAACCCCATCGTCCAACACCCTCCCCCTCAGGCAAACTGGACGTACGATGATGAACTAGAAGTTCAGCAGATGATGGCCATAACCAATATCCTATCCAGTCCCAAACAATACAACCAGCCTACACGGCTCCCTAGTCAATCCTCCTTTAGGTTCTACGGCCAACGCCATCATGCTGCCCGTCAGTTCAGCACCCGCACCAGTTGCCAGCCCACCATCATCTTACCTTTCGCCCCAACCATCTCCGTACCTCTACCCCCTATCATATCTACTCCCTCACCATCATTCTACCCCCATCGGGCCGGACCACACCCTCCGCCGCTACACTATCCTCCGCCAGACAACCACCTACCCATCCGACCACCCTGCGAAGCGGGAGAGTCTTTCGCGCCCGTACCCACCTATCTCCATACCTCCACTTCCACAAACCCCCAGTAGGTCCTGCAACCGCCACAGCAACAACAAGCTCAGCAACAAATGCAAGATGAGGGGTTGATTGAGTCGCTGCCTGGAACCCACTATGACATCCTCAAGCACCTGGATCACGTGCCAGCTAAGATCTCCATTTTGGAGCTAATAAAGAAGTCCAAGGAGCACCAGGAAGCCCTGAGGAATTTTTTGCAGAAGGTGGTAGTGAATGAAGACATGCTGGCTGACAAGCTACCTAGTGCCCTGGCCATGGTGACTCCCAGGCCGGTGATCACATTTGCGGAAAGCAAACTAGCACCCCCGGAAGCTAGGAGGCTCCCTCTCTGCGTCACTCTGGTCATCAATCATGTAGCAGTGGGAGCGGCACTGGTCGACACGGGGGCATCCATAAACGTCTGCCCGCTGAGTACCTTGAGAGCCTGCGACCTATTGGAAGGGATGCTAAGGCCGACACCCACCACCATCGCGCATATGACAACTCTAGAAGATCTTGTCATGGCATGGTGACTGTGCAAGCCGAACTGGGACCCCTCTCTGTCACAGTGGACTTCTACGTCCTCGATATTCATCCCATGTTCAAAGCTATTCTAGGGTGTCCGTGGTTGGAAGCGCTCGGGGCTGTACCGTCCACTGCACACCAATGCCTAAAGTTCCCTTTTCAAGGACGGATCATCAAAGTCAAGAGTATAGCTACTACCCACTCAGTAGAAGCCCTCCACGATACCTACCAGCCGTGTGGCCAGCCAACAAACCCATAGTCTCGGTGCTAGACATCAACTGCCCATGGAGCTACACGTTCCAATCCAAGAGAGAGACCAATCTAGCACGGGTCAATGCAGTTAAGAGGAAAGAGCCACTAAGCACGAAGGGGTGGCAAATCATGATGAAGCTAGGATATGAAGAAGGCAAGGGCCTAGGGGCAGAGCTACAGGGCATAGTCAAACCCATCCCTAACATTGCCATGAAAAACCGATGGTGCTTAGGTTATAGAGAGAAATCCAAACCATGGTCATCCAGCACGTCCACTCTAAAGGCCGACCGCGAACCACTCACCTGGACACTCTGGTGTCACTTCATCAGGGGGCCTACCCAACCTGGGTACAACACCGTGGTAATTGAAGCAGAACTGACACAGCACGAGGTGTATGGCCGAAACTTCTCTCGGCACATGGCCCCCCTGCTAACCTATAGAGCATTAGAGGCACTCCGTCCAACCAGGAGGAGAAAGATAGGGGACCCAGAAGCTAAGTGGTACAGATGGTTTGACATAGAAGACATCACCATTGCCTTCAGCCGACTATTCTGGGAAGAAGAGAGAACATGGCCGCCAGCTGCGGAAGAGTTACTAGATCCACCCACTGCCATCATATCTAACAGGCAGCTCATGAACGATGCCTCAGACATAGGAGAGCCAGACATCCCCTATGAAGAGGGAAAACATAGATGAACTCTAGAAGGGTACCTGCTTAGCCATCCACCATCCCTTCTGGATTCCCTCCTGCCCAGTCTGGTCCCGTCCTCTCCTCCCTTGCTTATTCAGCTGACCCCTCAGCTCCTGATGGTGGCACACAGCCTCCTCACACCAGACCTCCCGCCTGCAATCCTCACTGCCCTGCAGTCCAATCCAGGTGACCACGAGGTCGCCCTCTTCTGTTACATGCTCTCCACCGATCTCCAAAAAAAAAACGCCCATTTTCAAATGCACGTTGAGGTCGAAGAGCCGGCACTCCTCCTTCACTCTCTTGATCAGGGGCACCCCTTGACTGGGGCTTCCCCTCTTGCTCCTTCACTAAGAGCCATTCTCTTCAGGGACACCATGTCCTCCCCCAGTCCTGTAGAGTCATCTAGTCTAGGAGAGTCTAGGGTAGGTGAGTCTAGCATTAGGTTAGATAGGCCTAGGGTAGAGAGTCAGGACATCCCGGTATCCACCAAATTCAAGTAGCGTCCTAGGAAGCAGCGGGGAAAAGCTATTCCCCGGAGATATCTTCAAGAGCTAGCTCGGCGGTGTCAAGCGCTGCTATTGATAGAGGAGTTCACAAGGGAAGCGCTGGTGTTTGAAGAAGTTTTCGAGCAGGATGGGGTGTTCTTAGACGACGGATTCGGCGTCTACGAGATAATGAATGATGAGGACCCAGTCGATGAAGAGGATAGCGAAGTAGATGACGGTGCCGAAAAATATGCCAATGGAGTAAGAAGATTTGGTGAACCCACAACGGCAGTGGATGAACCTACTAAGGAAGTCAAACTTGGAACAGAAGAAGATCCCAGGATTGTGATTATCTCAGCAAATCTCCCTCCTGATGAAGAAGAGGAACTGGTGCAAATCCTGAGGGAGTACAAGGACACATTCGCCTGGTCTTACGAGGACATGCCCGGTCTAGACCCCTCACTAGTGGAGCACCGACAGGTACTGAAAGAAGGGGCAAAGGCAATCAAGCAGAAACTCAGAAGGTTCCACCCACTCATAGCCCTGAAGATGAAGGACGAAGTAGATAAACTCCATAAGGCTAGATTCATTAGGGTAGTGCTCTATCCGAACTGGGTGGCCAACATAGTCCCTGTCATGAAGAAAGACGGCAAAGTCAGAATCTGCATCGACTTCAGGGACTTGAATAAGGCATGTCTGAAAGACGACTTCCCGCTTCCTCACATTGATGTGCTGATCGACAATACTGTTGGGTATGAAACCCTCTCATTCATGGATGGATATTCAAGATACAACCAAATCCATCTATCTCCTGAGGATCAAGAGAAAACATCCTTCACCACGCCCTGGGGAACATACTGCTATGTAGTCATGCCCTTCGGGCTGAAGAATGCTGGGGCTACTTATCAAAGGGCGATGATGGCCATCTTCCACGACATGATACATGTTTATGTAGAAGTATACATGGATGACATCTTGGTGAAGTCGAGAACCAGGAGAGAACACCCCGAAATCCTAGCCAAGGTGTTGCAGAGGTCGAGAGAATATCAGCTGAGAATGAATCCGAAGAAATGCGTGTTCGGGGTATCATCAGGAAAGCTGCTAGGTTTCATAGTTAGCAAGCGGGGCATTGAGATCGATCCAAATAAGGCCAAGGCTATATCAGAAATGCCTCCTCCAAAGAACATCTCGCAATTAAGAGGGCTAATCGGGCGTTTGCAATTCATCAGAAGATTTATCTCTCAGCATTCGCAAAGATGTCGCCCATTTTATGATCTCTTAAAAGGAGGGGCAAAATTCGAATGGAATGACAAATGCCAAGCAGCCTTCGATGAGCTGAAAATTTATCTCATGAATCCCCCAGTCTTACAGCCTCCTGTACCCGGAAAGCCGCTAATCCTATATCTCTCAGTCATTGAGGATTCCCTAGGAGCTGTCCTGGCACAACATGATGAATCTGGGAAAGAAAGGGCAGCATACTACCTCTCTAGGCTCTTCAACACCGCCGAATCCACGTTCACCACCGCGGACAAAACTTGTGCCGCACTCGTGTGGGTGGTCCAAAAGCTCAAGCACTATTTCCTTGCCCACGAGGTCAAGCTGATCTCAAGGATGGATCCACTCCACTATCTGCTTGAAAAACCTGTCCTCTCTGATCGGCTGGCACGCTGGCAGAGTTTACTTTCTCAGTTTGACATCTCCTTTGTGGTCCAAAAGGCCGTCAAGGGTTATGCGATCTCCGAGCATCTGGCCCATCTTCCGCTCCCTCACAGTGACTCCCTCCGAGAGGAATTTCCCGATGAGGAACTCTCAGCCATAATCAAAGACCCCTTCTGGTCCCTTCATTTCGATGGTGCACTCAACTCTCAGGGACGGGGCATTGGAGCCGTGCTTCTTACCCCGGAAGGTATTACCATCCCCTTTGCATATCAACTCACGTTCCCTGCTACCAACAATATGTCGAAGTATGAGGCTCTCCTTGCCGGTCTCAAGCATGCTTATCTGCTGGGGGCATCGCACCTCAGAATTATAGGAGACTCTCAGCTCGTCCTACGGCAGGTGCTCTCAACTTACCGCACTCGTGACCCGAAGCTCAAGCCATACCAAGACCTGGTCACGCTGTTGGCAAGGCAGTTTCGCAAGCTCATCTATATCCACATTCCTCATTCCCAAAATATCTTGGCCGACGCTCTGGCGTCGCTAGCCTCATCCCTATCCTTCCCTCTGAGTCGCCAGACTGAGACAATCATCGTCCAACGTCTCGATGTTCCATCTACCCAGGACCCTTGGTATAGCGACCTTCGGGCAACCTTAGAAGAGAGGGCTAGGAAGAGAGGAGTGCACCAAGTCATGTTAACTGAGCTCGAGGAGATCCTAAATGAAGAAGAACTACCATGGTACTTTGAGATAGAGCAATACTGCAAGGAGCATATCCTGAAGGGGCAAGTGCAGAAGACCGCAGGGCCATTAGAAGAGCCGCCTTGAGGTACACAGTTGTCGGAGAAGTTCTGTACAGGCGAGCTCTTAATGGAGTCCTTTTAAGATGCCTTACCGATGACGAGGCTTGGAAAGTGGTGGAAGGGGCCCATACTAGTGAATGCGGAGGGCACGTTAACAGTCAAATGCTCGCAAAGAAGATTATTAGGCAGGGCTATTACTGGCCAACCCTAGAGGAAGACTGTACCATCTACGTCCGTAGGTGTGTCAAGTGTCAACTCCATGCTGATAAAATCCATGCCCCTTCCTCTTCACTACATCCACTCTCCACACCTTGGCCATTCTCCATGTGGGCTTTCGACATTATTGGCCCTCTTGGTGACTCTAATGCTCAAACCAAACAGAAATCATTTATCCTAACAGTGACTGACTATTACACCAAGTGGGCAGAAGCCGAAGCATCCACAGTATGCCGCTTCATCATGAGGAACATCATTTCGCAGTTCGGAGTGCCAAGCAACATCGTCACAGATAACGGGCCACAGTTCATTTCGCAAGAGCTCCAGGACCTCTGTAAGAAATACAACATCACGCTGCATCATTCATCGCCATATTACCCACAAGGCAACGGCCAGGCTGAAGCAACTAACAAAACCCTTCTTAAAATCTTAAAAAAGACCTGTGAGTCGCATAAATTCGTCGACTGGCCAGAAAAGCTAATAGAGGCTCTATGGGCCTACCGTACCTCCGTCCGCACTCCCACGGGACAAACCCCGTATGCTCTCACTTATGGGATGGAGGCGGTAGTTCTATACGAGATCCTAATCCCGTCACTAAGAGTCCAATTAGACAAAGAACTTAATCTTGACGAACGTCGAGAGGCGTTGCTAGTCCAATTGGAGCTCTTAGATGAAAGACGGCTTATGGCAGCCGACCATGTGCTTTCATATCAAAAGCGAATCTCAAGGTCTTTTGAAAAGAAGGTAATTGAGCGTAAATTCCAAGAGGGTGATATGGTCTTGAAACGCATTTTCATCAAACCCGGAGGTCCTAGGTCAAAACTGCAACCTAATTGGGAGGGTCCGTACATTGTGAGGGAAGTCTACCCCGAAAATGCTTACCGCTTAGTTAATGCTGAGGGCGTCGAATTATCGCATCCATGGAACGGGTTGTACCTCAAACGTTTCTATCCTTAGGCCTATAGGTGTGAGGCCACAACACCTAGACCGGGGAATAACCCCGTGTTGAAAGTCTAAAATCCCTCCCTAATCGTCAAGGATCGCTCTAAGTTAGGATTAACACACACCCACGGGAAGCCTGGATAACTGCACTTGGTAGATGCTGCAACTGTGCGGGCTCTACTCTAGCGATGCATCGGTCATTCTCTCCTAATCGGTCGAAGTGTAGGGGCAAAGGGGTTGTAAGGGCGAGGTCGTCAACCTACAGCATACCCCGACGAGAGGAAGTCTCAAACAGGGACAGTCAAAATAACAAAGGGCAAAGAAGCAAAGAAACGAAAAGAAAAGAAAATTCCATAGTACAACAGGGGCATGGCAAAGAGTGGCAAAGTCCCCGCGGGACGCTCATGAGCCCGGTCGTACGCATGCCCCAAATAGTGCAAGTCCATAGTAAAAGACGATAAAGTCCCTCCACAACAGGCCTAATCTTCGAAGGGTATGCTGTAGGAAGTAGTCGAACCCAACATCCCTAATCCCACACAAGACTTTCCTTAAATAATCTTCCGTTTCTCCCTATAAGGTTGAGTCACCTCTCGGGTACGGCTTAACTAGTCGCAGCATCAACTAAGGGTAGTTTCCCAAGGCATTGTCACCTCTCAACGCACATCCTAGCCTAGTGAGGTCCGTAGCGAAAATCGGAGGTGATCAAGGCTCTAAACCAGTGGCTCGAACCGGTCTAAGTGTTGTGGCCCGAAGGTGGGAGTACCTTCCGTCTCGCGCGTCTTATTTTAGGAAGGGCTAACGTCGGCTTCAGGCGCTCACCAAAAACTCCAAAAAAAATCAAATATTTTCAATACTCAAAAAAATCAAATATTTTCAAAACTCAAAAAATTAAATATTCTTAAAACTAAAAAAAAATCAAATATTTAAAAAAACCTCAAAACATCAAATAATTCAAAATTCCAAAAAAATGTTTTCATAATTCCAAGCCGTTTGCATCCATGCATCTCATTTGTTTATTTGCATCTTTTGCCTATTTAATAAGGCTTAGCCCTTTGACTAATTATCAAGTTCGGTCACTCGTCGCATTTTAAAGCAAGGGGCAAAGCCTAAGAACATATCTAACTTGTCTTATGGTTGTCTAAGTGTGCAGGACGCGAAAAAAGAAGGCGGCACTCACATCTCAGTCGTCGCTCTCACCCGTCACTCAGTCGCAAACCATAAGATAAAAAGGTCCATTCCATTCCATTCATATCATATACATAACAAAAGGGGCAAACAAAAAGTACAATCCCTCAACCGTTCTCCCTCGTACCCTCAGGAGGGCGGGGAGATGGAGGGGCCATCGCCCTCGGCCCTGTCTCACTACCCTCCGACGCTCTCTCCTGCCGCCGTGCCTCCTCCTCATTCCTCCGTCATCCGAAGGAACCGGTCAAATAATGTCCAGCGGACCCGCTTGGGATACCGCTCCTGTTGGCTGCCGAACGGCTGTGTCCGACCAAGGCTAGGGCCCTCTCCAGGCCCTTCATCTCAGACCGCAGCACGTCGCAGCGGTGTCTCTCCTCCCCCAGCTGGGTGCGGAGGTCTCCAGCCTCGGTGCGCAGTCGCGCCGCCTCCTCCGCCTCCTGCTGCCAGCACGCTGCCGCCTCTACCTCCTGGCACCACCGCAACGCCTCCTCCGCTACCTCACGCCACCGCGTCACCTCCGCTGTCTCGGGGCATAGGCGTAGCTCCGCCATCTCCGCCTCCAGCGTGGTCATTCACGCCAGGGCAGTCCTCAGCTCCTGCTCCTGCAATATCAAACATCTTGTCAGAACTCACAAAAGAAACAAAAGCCCAGAGGCATCTAAGTAAGTAACTTACCCGCTCCCGCAACTGGGCGAGGGCGTCCTCCGCTCGGGACGCCGCCGACGCTAGCTGGCCCTCCAAAATAGAGTGGCCAGGATCTTCTCGGGAAGAGGAGGCACCTCCCACCATCCGCTGGGCCCTGTCCAACTCTGCCCGCTGCAAAAGAAACAACAGGAGTCAGTCAACCAAAACTAGAAATAGAAGGGTAGGGTGCAAAATGAAGGATCGAGGTGAATGTGTGGAAAATATCTAGAAGGGGGGGGGGATGAATAGATCTAAGCAACTTTTGCGGAAGCTTAAACAATTTTAAAAACACATTAGAATCAGAGGCAATTTTATCAGTGAAAAGTCACAGATCTGATAAGATTAGAGTGAGTTGGTAAAAATAGATGTGAAATAAGTTGTTTAAGTGAGTAAAACCGATCCTATGCAAGCATCTAGCGGATGAATTAATCAAACCATAGATAGACAAGTGCACCAGGAATTTTTAGGTGGTTCGGAAATCACCCAAGTGATTCCTACATCCACCCCTCACAACCCGTGAGGATTCACTAAACACAACTGGGTAACACACCCACTGGAGCCTGACAACTCCAACATTGGAGAGCTTACAACTCACACCACTTCTAGAGTAAGACTACTCTAGAACAACTGAGCAAGACTGCTCAACCCACACTTGAGTTCGACAACTCAAAACTGAGCACAACGGCTCACAACAACCTGAGCACAAGGCTCACACAATTACTTGCTAGACACCAACTCAAGACATAGATCTTCTAGCAACAGATCTAGTCGAAATTTGAGAACACTAATGAGAATTATGCAGAAGCACTTGCATAATCTCAAGAGATATCTCAGAAGAACAGAAGTACAGTAAAATGTATTGAATGGCTTCGTTCTTCAAGTGTACTCCTTTGTAGAAGCTTGGATTGGGAAGAAGCTTGCAAACTTGAAGTCCAAGGCGATGCTCTGCAATCTGGGAGGTTGGATCTTCCTTGAATTCTTCTCCAACGATGGCTTCTACTTGATCTGCTTCCTTGGGATGCTTCAGAAGCTTCTGTAAGGATCAAACCCCAATTCTCACACCTTGAATTGGTGAGAAGAGGTCTTCTGCAACCTCTAGGAAGGCAGAGGAGGGAGACACGAGCTCTTGTGGCCGCCTGGAACTTTTCTGGAGGCACAAGAGTTTGTTGGGTCGGCTCACTGATGATTGGCCATAAACGGGGCTTTTATACCCAAAAGATTCCAAGAATACCCTTTTGGGTACAAGGGCACGCGATCCCAGGTTGATTCCTGATCGCCCTAGGAAGACACGTGGCATTCAGCAAAAGTAAGTTGGAATCTCCTTGGAGTGTGTCGACCTGCCCTGGTGGTAGTGTCGACACACTGATCAAAGCCTGAAATATGGTCTCTGGAAAACCCATGGTGTCGACACACTCTTCAGGTGGTGTCGACACCCTGATTGCAAACTGAAGGCTTGATCTTCTGGAAAGCCCATCCTGTGTTGACACACAATCCAATTGGTGTCGACACCCTGATTAAACCTGAGAACTGGCCTTCGGTGGGAAGTCCAGTGTGTCGACACACTCACTGGCCTGTGTCGACACACAATCATCACAGATGTGTTTTCTGCCTTCGGACCTGAGACCTTGTGTTGACACCATGAGGGGTGTGTCGACACACTTTTACACACAGGTTTGTTCCTGAAATATACAACACATATATCATTAGTTAAATGATTTATCAAGAATATAAATGATGAATGTGGATTAAAAACATGCCTTTTTGAACATGATTTCAGGTAACATATTTATGACATGTTTCGTTTAAATTGCTTTAAAAAAACACCTCTTGTCATCATCAAAATAGGAGAGAAATGTTATGAAATATATACTCAACCCAACAATCTCCCCCTTTTTGATGATGGCAACATTAAATCCATATTTCAATGTGGTTTTGATGAAGTGTGATTTTAAGCAATTTTTGATTGTTTAAATTTTTGTTTTCTTTTTGTTCATACTTGTCAAGGACCTTTTGATATTCTTCAGTAACAATTGATGATGTGTTTGTGAGATACAATGTTACTTGAAATGAGAACTTTTGTGCACACAAGTCAAGCAACTTGACAAGTTTCAAACACAAAGACAAAGATTTGCATTCACAATCACAATACTTTTCATTAAGCCAAGCAAACATTTCATTTCATTCAAAAGACCATTACATCAAAATATTACATTCAATTCATTCATTCTTCTCCCCCTTTGACATCATCAAAACAAATGTACATTAGGTAGAAGATGGAGGAGGAGGAGGAGGAATTGGAGCAAGAAGAAGCTCAATGTCTGACAATCTTTTGTCCATTGAAGTCATGCTTGACTTCATATGTTCATGGATAGTTGTCAGCCTAGTGTGAAGATAATGCTCCATTCTATCAGAATTCTCCATCAAGGTGCTTTGAATTCTTTTCAAATCATCTGAGACAGGTTGAGAGCTTGATGAAGATCCATCTGACCAACCAGGCCTTGAAATTATCTTTACTTCCTTCTTCATGGCTGAGATCTCTTGACCAATGTGTTCATTAAAGTGTCTCATGCTTTCCAAATCATCAGCTAGATGAGCAAAAGCACACCTGGTTATATTAAGCTGAGAAAGAGTCTCTGTAGTGTTGAAGACATCTGCTTGGGAATTTGCCAAAATTCCCTGAAGTACTACTTCCAGCTTTTCTTGGTGCTCTTTCAGCTCAATATAGGCATCTCCCAGAGTGCCTATAAGTCTGTTAAATCTCTGAGCTGCATAATCTGAGGCTTCCTTCTGCTCAATAAACTTAGCTGACACTGTGTTCTCTAGTCTTTGAACTCTCAACTCAATTTGTCTGACATGGTTTGAATAGGAGTTCAATGTATCAAATTTAGCATTGAGGAAAGAGAACAATTCTGGTGGAATTGAGGACCCACCAGAAGAAGTGGCTGATTGGAATGTAGAGGAGAAATGTGGAGGTTCAGAAATATGTGGAATGGAAGAGGAAGGATCAGCTTGAGGTGGAATAGGGGTTTCAAGCTGAATGCCACCTTCAGGAGTGATATGAGGTTGGTCCTCATCCATTAGAGGCTGTTCCTCATCCATTAGAGGCTGATCCTCTAGCAGTTGAACTTGATCCTCTTGAACTTGAGGCTGGCCCTCATGATGTTGAGGCTGACCCTCCTGATCTTGAGGCTGAGCCTCCTGAACCTGATGCTGGTCTCCTTGGATTTCAGGTTCCTCAAAAAGGACTGGACCTCTCCTAATTTGGTTGCCCTCCAGTCTAAATCCCATGAACTTCTTAATGTTCTTGAAGCAATAGATATTTGATTTGGGAATTGTCTGGAATTTCTCACCCTCCAATGGCACACCAAAGTGCTCAAACACTGGGGTGAGGTGAGCAGCATATGGAAGTGATCTCTTTAGATCTTTCCTGATGGTCTTGACATTATCTGATACATAATGTGATGGAGGTTCACCTTTATATCCTTTTTCATGCAAAAGAGTACAAGCCTTTGAATTTCTGTTAATCTGTCCCTTCCACCACCTTGGGGTGTAATTATGGTGGTCAACATGTGGTGGATGATCCTCAACACTGGGGAAAAGGTGTTGGTATTGAATTTTGTGACATGTGTTTGTTTGGGATCAGATGGATCAGAAGGTAGGCCAGTCAAGAGTGTGTAGGCTTCATGAAGGTTGAAGTCAAACTTGTTGCAACTGGCACCCTCATCTGGAGCATGAAATAGGGTAGCAGCTAATTTTGTTGTTAAATCTATTTTTACTCCCTTGACCAAAGATTGGTACCCAAGTTTTGTGCATTTCAGATTCTTGTAAAATTCTTGAACTAGTCTTGGATAAAAGATTGGAAAATCTGATATGAAAATCAACCAAGACTGAAAGGAGAACAATGTCTGAATCTCTGGAAATGAGTTTGCTAGCTCAACATCTGTCAAATCTAGAATTCTGGGCTTCAAGATAAGTTTGGCGGCACTATGAGACTCGGAGGTAATTTCTTCTTCTTGAGACTCAGAAGATTCAGAGGAAGAGGAGGATTCCTCAGGGTCTTCAGAAGGGGAACCCGAAATTTCTTGTCTAGGGTTGGAGTATGACTACCTCTGCCTGAAGTGGAGGTTCTACCTCTCTTGGCTGCCCTCTGAGGTGCAGAAGAAGATCCTGGTTGCTCGGCAGGATCGTTTCTTCTCTTGGTTCTTCTTTCCAATTGTTCAACGGCAACCTCTGCCGGAATTGGCCTTGAAGAGGCCCTTGACCTTGCGCCACGGGGACCCAACTTCCTGACCATGGTGCAAGAGGAGTGGAATTCGGAATGGATGGAAGATTGGAGAGATGATGAAGGATTGATGCGATTGAGAGAGAATTTGGGAGGATTTCTTGCCGGAAAACAATGGGAATGAGGCCGTCGGGTCGACCTGACGCCCAAAAAGAGGTGCAGTGGTACACTGCCCCGCAGGAACAACAAGGGTTTAAGGTGAACCCTAATGGTTTGAAAAAAAATCTGGCAAGGGGTAGTGTCGACACAGGAGGAAGGTTGTGTCGACCTTACCGAAAGTGTGTCGACACGAGTCACATTGTGTGTCGACACGGCCTTAGAAGAAAATTTTGAATTTTTTGAGAGGAAATTTTGAGAAATTTTGGGAACATCTGTAGAATGATAAGCAATGAGAGGAATTATCATTTCAAGGATTTTTAAGAGGCTTAAAATTTCATTTGTTATATTTTGCAAACATTCATCACAATTCAAGTTTTCAAACAATTGCCAACAGGATATTAGCATTCCAAGACTTGAATCAATAAAATGAAAATTGAGGGATATAATATATCTAACAACCAACTATAATCTACCATATTTCTCAACTTAAAAGAATTAAAGATATCATCTAGACCAAATACTATTGTGTTGAAAATAAAACACAATCTCAAAGAACAACTTGATGAGGGATGAAAATGAGTCTTTCTAGACAAATCTCCAATAATACTCACATTTTTTTTTGTTCTTTTAGCAAACTATCAAATGATATAAATCTCTTTCACTCAAGTACTAGTGCTTTTTACACACCATAGTCCCTGGATACTTAAGATTTAGTCATTATCAAGTCTCAAAGGGGTAAATGATGACCTTTTGACATGAAAATATACGTTTTGTAGACGCCAATATTTCCAGTTACTCAGTCATCATAAAAAAAAAATCATAGCACATTTGCTTTTGTTTTGAATTTATGTTAATTTTGTTTCCCCTTTGAACAGAGTTAGCAATAGTGCCTCATGACACTTCATTCATTGTGAAGGTGTGCAGTTTCTCAGCACAAGTGCCAATGCTCTGTTGGATTCTTAATGATTTTGGAGAATTTGTGAGATAGAAATCAAATACATCCATTCATCAGTTGCAAACAGAAAATGTTTTAAGTTCAAGGCACAAGATGTTGTTTAGTCTAGGAAGAAATCTGAATTTCTGTGGGTTGAGACATATAGTTGAAAGTTGATTAGTAAAAAATATAATAGATCACTCAAAGGTTCATTTTGAGACTCTAGACTTTAGAATGAGGACATCATGCAAGGAATTGATGAAATGCTAGAAAAGTTGTGAATTTTGCAAAGTGATGACTTGTGAATTTTCTAGCTCCCCCTGAGATGATGATTTCAACCATTTTTCATCAAAATAAAGATATGCATGTTTTGAAATCAGGATATTTTCTTCTTGGACAACAAAGACTCCCCCTCAACAATTGCA
Organism: Colocasia esculenta; assembly: GCA_014218235.1. Classification (NCBI taxonomy): domain Eukaryota; kingdom Viridiplantae; phylum Streptophyta; class Magnoliopsida; order Alismatales; family Araceae; genus Colocasia; species Colocasia esculenta. Next base: position 58,685,662 of record CM024762.1, read on the forward strand.
TATTCATTTCTTAGTACTTGGCGGAGTTATGTACTCACACATAGTGAAGGGTTTCCAGACAAGCCTGACTTGTCCTTCTCCAAACACCATTTGATATACCAAGAAATTTCAATACAATAAGAGTTGAAGAATTCATTACCAAAAAGAAATGGAAGTGAAAACTAGCAAGTTTTTGAAATCAGAAAGAGTATTCTCTTTGAACAATAAAAGCTCCCCCTCAACTATTGCATATCAACTTCTTAGTACTTGGCGAAGTTATGTACTCACGCATAATGAATGGTTTCCAGACAAGCCTAACTTGTCCTTCTCCAAACACCATTTGATATACCAAGAAGTGTCAACACAATAAGAGTTGGAGAATTTATTGTAAAAAGGGAATTAGACTTGAAAGTGAGAGAGAGATATGAACAATGTAATGCAAGGAAGCAAAGAGTTATGAAATGCAAAGAACTCCCCCTTAGACAATGCATAGCACTCAACCCAAACCTTAAGAGAGATCAAGAAGGTGGACATTTACAAAGACCAAGTTCTCTCCTTAAAGATGAGAATCTGTTTTCAGGAAGGGGTTTAGTGAATATGTCTGCAATTTGTTTATCAGTTTCAATGAAGTGGAGTTCAAATGATTTCTTTGCAACCTCATCTCTCAAGAAATGATGCCTAATTTCAATGTGTTTTGTTCTAGAATGCTGAATGGGGTTTTTAGACAGATTGATTGCACTTGTGTTATCACATAGAATGGGTACACACCCTAAATCTTGGTTATAATCAAGAAGTTGATGTTTCACCCAGAGAATCTGAGTTCCACATCTACCTGCTGCAACATATTCAGCCTCTGCAGTTGACAGAGCAACTGAATGTTGCTTCTTAGAAGCCCAAGAAATAAGGCACCCACCTAGAAATAAACACAAGCCACTTGTGCTTTTTCTATCTAATTTACACCCAGCATAATCAGCATCACAATAGGCAAACAAATCTAACTTGCAACCAGCAGGATACCAAATTCCTAAGTCACATGTTCCAACAAGATATTTAAAATTCGTTTAACAGCAAGCATGTGACTTTCTTTAGGATTAGATTGGAATCTAGCACATAAACACACACAAAACTGAATATCAGGTCTAGAAGTTGTAAGGTAGAGCAGAGAGCCAATCATACCTCTGTAGGTCTTTGGATCTACTGACTTACCAGATGGATCTTTTCTAGTTTAGCATTAATGGCAATTGGTGTGCTTGAGTGCTTAAGGTTCTGAAAGTCAAACCTCTTTAATAGCTCCTTGACATATTTGGTTTGACTGATGAAGATTCCTTCATGTGTTTGGTTGACCTGCAATCCCAAAAAGAATGTTAAATCTCCCATTAAGCTCATTTCAAACTCATTCTTCATTTGATTTGAAAATTCAGTGCAAAGGCCTTTATTGGTTGATCCAAATATTATGTCATCAACATAAATTTGGACAACAATTATTTGATTTTTTACTATTTTTGTGAACAATGTCTGATCAACATTACCTCTAGAATATCCTTTTTCAAGCAAAAAGGTACTCAAACGGTCATACCAAGCTCTTGGAGCTTGCTTAAGACCATAGAGTGCCTTATTAAGCTTGAAAACATGGTTAGGATATTTTTCATTTTCAAATCCAGGAGGTTGTTCAACAAAAACATTTTCCTTTATGTATCCATTTAAGAATGTGCTTTTGACATCCATTTGAAAGACTTTGAATTTCATGGAGGATGCAAAGCAAGGAAAATTCTTACAGCTTCTAGTCTAGCTACAGGGGCATATGATTCTTCAAAGTCAATACCAAATTCTTGGTTATACCCCTTTGCAACTAGCCTAGCTTTGTTTCTTATTACTTGACCAGTTTCATTCATTTATTTCTGAAAACCCATCTAGTGCCAATCACTGTCTGGTCACTAGGTCTAGGTACTAATTCCCATACTTGATTTCTTTCAAATTGATGAAGTTCATCATGCATAGCATTAATCCAATCAGAACTGGATAAGGCTTCATCAATTGACTTGGGTTCAATTTGGGAAATTAGAGCTAGTGGGTCTTCTTCAACATTTTGTAAAAAAAAGATCTGGTCCTAACTCTATCATTTAAATTGCCAACAACACTGTCTAATGGGTGATCTCTCAGAAATCGAGGTTCAGAAATTACCTGTTGAGAGGTGCCTACTTCAGGAGCAATGTTACCTGAACCACTTGAAGATGGTGAGTTGTTGTTCAGGTTTTCTTCAATGTTGTCTATCTCCTCAACGGTTGGTGAAGAATCCACAATGAGGTCATCCTCTTCATTGTCTTGTCTTTCCCTGCAAGATTTAAAATCATTAGTGGAAAAGGAATTTTCATCAAAAATGACATGTGGAGATTCTTCAACAGTTTTGGTTTTTAGAATGTACACTTTGAAAGCCCTTGACACTTCAGAGTAGCCAAGGAAGATAGCTTCCTGACTTTTAGCATCAAACTTGTCAAGGTTTTCTTTGTTATTATTGTGTACAAAACATTTGCACCCAAAAGTTTTAAAGTATGAAACAATTGGCTTTTTATTTTTCAACAATTCATAGGGGTTTTTATGATCTTTGGTCTGATCAAAGCTCTATTTAGGATGTGATTGGCTGTGTTAACAGCTTCAGCCCAGAAGGATTTGGGCAGATTACTTCCTAAGAGCATGGATCTAGCCATTTCCACAAGGGTTCTATTCTTTCTTTCCACAACTCCATTTTGTTCTGGAGTTCTAGGTGAAGAAAACTTGTGAAATATTTGAAATTCAGCACATAGATCAGAAAAGATGTGTTATCAAATTCACCCCCATGATCAGTTAAAATATTTTTGATTTTATGTGAATAAGTTGTTAAGATTGTGGTACAGAAATTCCTAAATTCAAGGTATGTATCACTTTTGTGGGATAGAAAAATAACCCAGGTAAATCTAGTAAAGTCATCAATGATTACAAACCCATATCTCTTGCCACTTAAGCTTAGAACTCTTGTTGGTCCAAAAAGGTCCATGTGAAGAAGTTCTAGTGGCCTAGATGTGAGTACCTCATTGAAGGTTTTAAAAGATTTTCTAGTTTGTTTTCCTTTAGCACAGATCCCACAAACTTGACCTTCAACATTAGAAAAAGATTCAGGAAGACCCTTAACCAGTTTCAATCTTAACAATTTATTCAAAGTTCTGAAACTTGCATGGCCAAGTCTTTTGTGCCAAGTCCATGCAATTTCATCTTTATTTGCAACAAAACAAAGATTTTCAGAAAATTTTTATTAAGGTTGATCATGTAGACATTGTTTTCTCTTTTTCCAAAGAATTTGATTTTATCAGTTGATGAATCAATTATCTTACAAAAATCAGATTCAAACACAACTTTGTGACCTTTGTCACATAGTTGGCTGATACTGAGCAAATTATAATCAAGACCATCAACTAATAAAACATTATCTACTGAGTTTGAAGAAGTTTGACCAACCTTTCCAGATCCTAAGATCTTTCCTTTATTTTTACCTCCAAAAGTAACTGACCCTCCCTCCTTTTCAATCAGACAGGAAAATTTTGCTCTATCTCCAGTCATATGTCGTGAACACCCACTGTCAAGGAACCATACATTGGATTTGGGTGCACGACTTTCCTGCAAAAAGATCAATGGAGAGAAGATTTTGGTACCCAAACAGAGTTGGGACCATCAGTATGATTGAGCACAGATATCAAATCCTTTCTCACCCAAATTTGATTTGTTTTTGACTTTTGTTTTGTTACTTTGGTGTTTTCAGCCTTTTTTTGTTTGTTCTTTCTTTTAGGAATGAAAGCACCAAGATCTTTGTTTTTGGGAGGAGGGGAGTTTTTCATTTGAAAATTGGAGTTGAGATTAGGAGGTGGAATCCATGGGTTTTGTTGGTACATCAAGAAATTTGGATAATAGAATTGAGGATGATACCAACAGGGATTTTCATACCATTGGCTCCAAGGATTGGTCCAATTATCTTGAACTGTTGTCTTGGAGGTCCAAGGTTTTTTATGAATCATTTCTTTTACCTTTTTCTTATTTTTCAGATTTTTATTTGAATTTTTGGTTGAGTTGTTTGTGATTTTTGGTGTTGAGCAGGTCGACCTCTCTTGAACTGGTGTCGACACAACAGCCACAGAAGTCTTCTTCTTGTGGACTGGTGTCGACCTGTCAGGGGACTGTGTCGACCTGATAGTCTTCTTTTGTTTTTGAGTTTTTGCTTTGTTTGGTGTTTTGTTTAAGGTTTTGTTTGCTGTTTGTTGAATTTCTGTGTTTTTCAGATTAGGACCCTTGACAAATTTAATCAATGGTGCTTTTCCCTTTTTCTCACCAGATTTATCTTTTGTTGGTTTCTTTTTGTTGAATCCTAATCCATGAGATGTGGTTGTCATGTTGGATCCTAGCAATGCCTCTAGGTTATCTTGGCCTTTTGTGAAGGTTTGGATAACCTCCTCCCTTTCCTTTAGCTGGTTTTTAAGAGTTATAATTTCTTCAATTTTCTGTTGTTTTTCTTGTTTTTCAATTTCCAGCTTTTCTGTTAAGTTTTTGAATTCTTGGGAGGCCTTTTGAGAGGCAAGCTTTAGATCATCAATTAGGTTCAGGAGATTTTCTTTTTCTTCAAGCAATTCTGTTACTTCAGTTTCCATTCACAAGTTCTATTATTTGAAGATTGGTTATGGTAAAATTTTCAATTTTCTTTTTGATGTGTTTGTTTTCTTTTCTCATTTCAGAATATCTTTCAACCAGTTCTGCATACACATCCTGCCAATCTTCAACAGTATAGTCTTCAAAGGAAGTATTTACCTTTTCATCTGTGCAGTTGGCCATGAAGCAAACCTCCTCACTTTCAGAGCTTGAGGATTTCTTCTCTTCTTCTTCCTCACTTGAGTCTTCGTCAGACCAAGTGGCCACCATGGCCTTTGGCTTCTTGTACTTCTGGAATTTCTTGTGCTTATCCTTCTTGTTCTCAGGACACTCTCCCTTCATGTGTCCTAGTTTGTTGCACCTGTAACAGACAATATTTTCGTCAGTTTTGTGATTCTTGTTGAAATTAGAAGAGGAAGTGTTTTTCTTACCTGAGGAAAATTTCTTTTTCCCAGCCATTTTCCCTTTTCTATATTTCAAGAATTTCCTGAATTGTCTAGTCATGAGGGCAATCTCATCCTCATTTGACTCAGACTCTTCAGAGCTTGTCTTTTCCTGACTTTTATCTTTATTGCTTGAAGAGGCCTTAAGTGCCATAGGCTTGGTCTTAATTATGTGTTCTTCATTTCTTTTTAAGTTGATTTCATATGTCATTAAGGATCCAATCAATTCATCCAAAGAGATTTTGGACAAATCTTTTGAATCTTCAATGACAGTGGCCTTAGTATGCCAAACTGAAGAAAGTGAACGCAAGATTTTTCTTACCAAGTCTGCATCAGTGTATTCGTTACCCAAGGCCTTCAGTCCATTGACTATCACCTTGAACCTGGCAAACATTTCAGAAATATTTTCGTTAGATTTCATCATAAAAAGTTCATATTCTGAAACTAAAATATTTGCCTTGGTCTCCTTGACCTGAGATGTTCCCTCATAGAGTAATTCGAGTTTATCCCACATCTCTTTGGCAGATTTGCACATAGAGATTCTCGAATACTCCTTGGGATGGACAGCACATTGAATCATGTTCATGGCACTATAATTCAATGTGGCTTTCCTTATCTGTTCCCTTGTCCAGGTATCTTCTTCTCCCTGGTTCTCATAGGGACCCACCTCAACTACTTTCCAGATCTCATAGTTCTGGGCCCTCAGAAATACTTGCATTCTATTCTTCCAATAAGAATAGTCCGTTCCATTAAAGAATGGTGGCCTATTTATGGAATGGCCCTCAGCTATGAAACCCTTTGAATCCATGACTCTAAAGAAATTGCACAGAGAAAGAACTAAGCAAGCAAACAAACAAACGAGCAAACAATCAAACACACCACACTCAGAAACAAAAACTGCTCAGATCAAATCAGATCGATGTAAACCCGCTCTGATACCAATTGAAGGATCGAGGTTAATGTGTGGAAAAGATCTAGAAGGGGGGGGATGAATAGATCTAAGCCACTTTTGCGGAAGCTTAAACAATTTTAAAAACACTTTGGAATTAGAGGCAATTTTATCAGTGAAAAGTCACAGATCTGATAAGATTAGAGTGAGTTGGTAAAAATAGATGTGAAATAAGTTGTTTAAGTGAATAAAACCGATCCTATGCAAGCATCTAGCGGATGAATTAATCAAACCACAGATAGACAAGTGCACCAGAATTTTTAGGTGGTTCGGAAATCACCCAAGTGATTCCTACATCCACCCCTCACAACCCGTGAGGATTCACTAAACACAACTGGGTAACACACCCACAGGAGCCTGACAACTCCAACACTGGAGAGCTTACAACTCACACCACTTCTAGAGTAAGACTACTCTAGAACAATTGAGCAAGACTGCTCAACCCACACTTGAGTTCGACAACTCAAAACTAAGCACAACGGCTCACAACAACCTGAGCACAAGGCTCACACAATTACTTGCTAGACACCAACTCAAGACATAGATCTTCTAGCAACAGATCTAGTCGAAATTTGAGAACACTAATGAGAATTATGCAGAAGCACTTGCATAATCTCAAGAGATATCTCAGAAGAACAGAAGTACAGTAAAATGTATTGAATGGCTTCGTTCTTCAAGTGTACTCCCTTGTAGAAGCTTGGATTGGGAAGAAGCTTGCAAACTTGAAGTCCAAGGCGATGCTCTGCAATCTGGGAGGTTGGATCTTCCTTGAATTCTTCTCTAACGATGGCTTCTACTTGATCTGCTTCCTTGGGATCCTTCAGAAGCTTCTGCAAGGATCAAACCCCAATTCTCACACCTTGAATTGGTGAGAAGAGGTCTTCTGCAACCTCCAGGAAGGTAGATGAGGGAGACACGAGCTCTTGTGGCCGCCTGGAACTTTTCTGGAGGCACAAGAGTTTGTTGGGTCGGCTCTCTGATGATTGGCCATAAACGGGGCTTTTATACCCAAAAGATTCCAAGAATACCCTTTTGGGTACAAGGGCACGTGATCCCAGGTTGATTCCTGATCGCCCTAGGAAGACACGTGGCATTCAACAAAAGTAAGTTGGAATCTCCTTGGAGTGTGTCGACCTGCCCTGGTGGTAGTGTCGACACACTGATCAAAGCCTGAAATATGGTCTCTGGAAAACCCATGGTGTCGACACACTCTTCAGGTGGTGTCGACACCCTGATTGCAAACTGAAGGCTTGATCTTCTGGAAAGCCCATCCTGTGTCGACACACAATCCAATTGGTGTCGACACCCTGATTAAACCTGAGAACTGGCCTTCGGTGGAAGTCCAGTGTTTCGACACACTCACTGGCCTGTGTCGACACACAATCAGCACAGATGTGTTTTCTGCCTTCGGGCCTGAGACCTTGTGTCGATACCATGAGGGGTGTGTCGACACACTTTTACACACAGGTTTGTTCCTGAAATATACAACACATATATCATTAGTTAAATGATTTATCAAGAATATAAATGATAAATGTGGATTAAAAACATGCCTTTTTGAACATGATTTCAGGTAACATATTTATGACATGTTTCGTTTAAATTGCCTTTTCTCATAGGGCCCCGTACCTCCGTGCATAGGCACGGAAGTAGTCCTCGTCGCTAGTGGCCTCCGAGACCACCTCTCTGCCACGCTGCTCCCAATCAGTGAGCTGCTCGCGGACCCAGACCGTCCAGTTGGTCTCCTGCTGGATCCCTCGAAAGCTCCTGCCCGGTCTCTCCCATAGCCTCTGTCGGGTGGGGAACTCCACTACTGACTGATGAAGCCCAGTGCCCGCGCGACCAGCCGGTGGTGGAGCGGTACCACTGTGTTGAACGAATGGAGCCAAATGTCCCTACCGAAGTAAGGACGGCCCCGCTCCACCCACGGCTGGGCGGCGTCATCCTCCCCGACAAAGGGAGTCCACTGAACCTGCACACCACAAACAAAGAGAGCAGTCAGTCAAACTATCAAGAAAGCAAAGCAAAGGGAAAGGACTAAGGCTAAATGTACTCACATGGCCGAAGGGCACGCTGTCCAATGCATCATTGATCATAGTCACCTGCCGGCGCAATGACTACTCGTCCCAGCGGAACCTCCAGCGTCATAGAAGGGGCACGGCACCAGCCCGTCTCGGCTCACCACGACCCAAGGAAGGGAGGTGGTGATACGCCCACACCTGCAAAACAACATAGTCAGTACCACATCTGATCAGAACAAGCAGAAGAAATGCAGTAGAGGGTAAGGGTAAAGGAGTATACCTGTAGGAGTGGGAAGAACCCGGCTACCCCCGTCACCCTGCTGGAGGTGCCCAAGCTGTCGAAGAGGTGGGCCAGGAGGGCCGCACCCCAAGCGTAGTTGCCCACGCTGGACAAATCCTCCAGCAGGGGTAGGCACCGGCAGCTAACCGGGTCCCCTCTGGTCCCCCGGATCAGCTTCCCGATCACAAGGATTAGGAATCGCCTCAGATCGCGGTCCGCTGCCGCTCCCTCCTCTTCCGCCAGCTCTGCCCTAGCGTCCCCCATCATCTGAGTCATGTAGTCTGCCTGGCTCTTGCCTATCTCGTGGCGCGCGCGCGCCACCCCCAGGCTCGCCTGCAGCCCCATCCTCGGGATCAACGACGATCTCTCTCGCGTCACCGCCAATCCTAGCAGCCTCTCTACCAGCTCCTGATAGCTGGTGTAGGTCACCCCCGTCACCGCCTGGCCGTCTACGCGTAGGCCGGTGATACGTACCATGTCCTCTAACGTGGGGATCATGTGACCCCACGGAAAGAGGAAGGTGTGGCACTCGGGGTCCCACCTCTCCTTCAGGGCCTGGATCATGGCCACATCAGGAGCCAGCTCATCTAGTCTGAGGAAGGGGCCAAACCCCATCTCCTCCAGTCGGGCCCTCTGGAAGTCCGGCAATCCACGGTAGATTGCCCGAACAACTGCCCACCCGAGCCTGGACTGCAACTCGCTATGCAAAACATACACAGAAAGCATCAGAAATCAGCCAAGGAATCGCCACTCAGTCTCAGTCCTGTCATCGCGACAGGGCCCCTGTCGCCTTCTAAAAGGCGACAGGAGGCCTGTTGCCTTCTGTTCCTGGTCGCGACTAGTCGAGCTGTCACCTTCTTTAACGCGACGCTAGGCTTGTCGCGATCCCATTGGTAAGGCGACCGCCATGCTGTCGCGTTACCAGGGTGACCAAGAGACGAGCTTTACCTGTTTCTCGGCCGTTTTTCTTCGGGCAAAAGCCCTACATCGGAGTGTCTTGCACTCTTGTCATCTCACATGCATGGATTGGGGCTTGAGGACTTACCTTTTTCGGTCCGACGGGATCGTCCTCGTCCGGCACCTCCGCCGCGACATCCTCCTCCATTGGCACTACCGGAGGGTCCTCGTGTGCCGCCGTGGAAGAACCCTCATCCGCTTGACGGCGGCGAATCATCTTCTTCATGCGGCGCCGGCCGCAAGCACCGTCGCCTCCATCACCTCCACCCTCCATCGCAAACTACCGGAAGAGATAGGGAAAGAAAGAGAAGAAGGAGCGGGGAAGAGAGCCACCGCCGTCGGCCGCCGGCAACCGCCGCCGGAGAAAGGGAGGGTCGCCGGAAAGGAGGAGTGGCCGGGGAGAAGAAGAGGCTATGGGTTTTGGTCACCGGAGAAAGGAGGGAAAGTGGAAGGAAAGGGAAGGGGCGCGCGGAAAGAGGAGGGCTCCAGGCCCCAAATTCAAATCCCTATCGGTTATGATAACGCGACAAGGGCCTTGTCATTTTTGTTGTTAGGTCGCGACATACCCTATGTCGCTTTAACTTTTAATGTCGCGACGGTTGACCTATCGCATTCAGGGTAGCGACACCAGCATATGTCGCCTTCTTAGTCAGTGCACAGAACCTTCAAAAAATCGATTTCCATTGTTATAATTCCAATGCTTACATCAAATAAGAGCAAAGATCTCATGTCTCTCACTCTCATTACATCAAGTCCCTCAAATCTCTCAAAGATACAATCAACTCTCTCTCTCTCACTCAAGCTTCCAGTCCCTCAAGTGGCCGAAGCTTCTCATGTTCCCGAAGATATGCTTGGTACGTCTCCCGCTCCTCCTGCAGTGTCGGTGGAAGTGCATGGGTAGCACACACCCGCCACAAAGCCAACGCGCTCCGTACGGCTTGCTCGTCCTCCGGGTCCCCCAAACGCCGCTTGTTCATCGGAGGCAAGTGAGATAGCGAAAGCACTCTAGTCCTCAGCTTCCCAACCCGTAGATAACACCTCTGTGGGTTGTAGAGCACGGTCGCCATGTTACCCATAAGTTGCAAATCCAATCCTCACCCAAGTGGAAGCCGGATCTCCGCTCCGCGCAATGCCGCTATGTCCAAGGTGAAATGCTCCACCTGGAGAGTGCTGAGGTAAAGGCGCCATGCGCTCCTCGTCTTCTTGTCCGCTGTCCTGCACACAACCTTGTCGCGGAATTTGGCCGCCCCGCCAATAAAGCATAGTGGATGGCACCCGAAAATCTGGCTATCGGTAGTGGGGTTGTCTACAGGCTTGAATTTTATCCTCACTCCCAACCAACACTCCAAGAGGATCATAGAGCCGTAGAGTGAACCCCCCGTAGAGGCCGAGGTAAGACCCGCATATAGGTAAGCCAAAACCGCATGGGAGAGTGAGAGTCCCCGCCATACCCCACTAATAGTGCTAAGGTTCGCGTAGTCTATGAGGTGATCCCCGGACGGGAAGAGAACCACCCCACACAAACATATGGCCACAACCTTTGCTATCTCCCTGTGGTCCATGTTCTTGTTCTTACATTGGGAGATGACCCACTTAGACAACGACACTAGATGGATAAATTGTGGGCTAATCATGGTGTGTACATCCCCCGGATCGGTCATGAACTCCCTTAGAATAAGCTTCGGGTTGATGGGCTCAACAGTGTAGCTTATACTTTGCTCGTCCCCCGGCTTGGTCTTAGGAAGAGCTAGGAAAGCCTCGACCTCCTCTAGAAGGACGGTCGCCTCGAACTTGGGAAAAATGAAAGTATGGGTTTGTGGGTGCCATAATTCTATGAGGGCCGTGATGCTATGCCAATCAAATGAGATTTTATGGTAGTTATGGGCCACTATCAAAACCCCACCTAAACCCCACTCTTTCAAGAACCGGATAACAAACATGGGTAAGGCCTTGATCATGGGGGTAATCCATGTAAGCTTAGAATAGCGGCGGGAGCCCGGGAAGAGCTAGAAGAGAGAAAAAGAAAAGGGAGGAAGAAGAAGAACAAAATTAATGAAGAAATTCATAGAAAAATTAATTGAAAATTGAAAACACCAAAAACTTACCTCTCTAACTTCCTTGCTCCGACTCAAGTGGTTGGGAACGTCCGTCAACCTCATAAGAGCTTTATAAGTCGCCCGAGCGCGCTTGGGACCTTCGTAATCCGCCTCCCCATCCACGGAAGCAAGAGGAGCTCTCTTTATGGCCATGAGAGCTTGCAAAAGTTGAAGAAAAGAAGAGAGAGGAGAGAGCTACGAATTTGGCTTCTCATCCCCCTTATTTATAGAGCTATAACACTCCTATTCCTGCTAGGAAAGGGTAGAGAAGACCCATTAGGAGTGGGACTTTGAGTGGAGAGCAATTGGAATCCAAATGGGAGTCAAACTCAAGCTTGGGGCTGAAAGGTTTTGAGCTCGGGCTGAGAAACCTATGAAAGCGACATATCGACCCGTCGCCTTCAAGGTGGCGACAAGTCTTACGTCGCCTTCTTTAGTCAAGGGTCGCGACATGCCCTATGTCGCCTTCTGATCAGTTTATACTGTTCTACCTATTCCTCTGTGATTGCTCAGAATGTTTGCACATATGCTTTCATGTTCATTATTCGGTGCATTGTATCATATGTATCTTTACTGCTTTGATTATTGAAAATCCATAAAAATCAGAAAATGCAGGAAAATCAATAAAAATCAGAAAATTTAGAAAATCAAAAGCGACGTCCATCAGGTAAGTTAGGTAAGTATCTCTAACCCTAATCCCTCCGCATTACTATATGATATCTACGCTACTATATCAGCTCAAGGACCGGCTGGTTCCCAGTGTGTTCCAGGATCTGAGTTCCCCTTCATCAAAAACAAGGATGATCTAGGTGCACACTGCTAATCGCTGGATAGGCCGTTGGGTGATATGACTCGGGGACGACGTATTCTATCGCACGTCGGGGATGCGAAGTGTCTTGACCCTTGCCTATATTGTCTAGCAATATTATCCTTGAATACTTGTTATTTTCTCCCTTTCTTTGCATTCGTTTTATAATTTCTTTTTTTCTTTAGCCCAGCATGCATCATGTAGGAATTTTTAGCTTCATGAATCATGATTTGTCAAAGTTAGCTTCCCAATGATGTTTCAACGCAGATCCTCATTCTCGGACAAGAATTGCATTCCATTCCGAATTTGAAAGTTTTCCTCGAGCTAGCTACTCGGTCCAGTTTGCCAGTATGGCTCCTATTCAAGATTCCTCTCATCACCATTCATTAAAACAGTCATTCCTTTATCTCCGATCCGCTCATTAGTCGTGACCCGCTCAAAGGCCAGAGTCGAATCGACCCGCCGAGCAGCACCTATCCCCTAATGAACAAAACCTGCACGCTAAAAATAGCCAGGGTACCTCTTGAATCGAGAGGTTGATCATTTCTTTTCTTTTGATTTTTATTCATCCCAAATAGGAACCATCCTCGCATTCTGTTCCCAGCCATGTTCGAGGTTAGTCAGATAATTCTCGCCGCTTATTCGTCCAGAATGGGTGTCTCTTTACCTTGATGCCCGCTTTTCAGCTCATTCCGCTTTACTCCGCTACATCGCCGTTTCACGCCATTTTCGCTTCATCACCGCTCCACTCCCTTGCAAAGCAGACATCAAGGAGGGGCAATCTGTAGACACCCATTTATGACCCATAAGTCGAGCAAAATCCCTTGTCGTATCATTGACGCCCCACGTTGGCCCATCATCGTCAAGCTGGCTTTCTCCGGTCATGACATCATTTCCATTAGTTCATCGCCCTGGAGGACCCTTCCTGGTCAAATCAATCTCTCTCACCATAGATCTCTGAGTCAGGAGCCCGATGTTTCAACCTGAAGGCTGCACATGGAGATTGGACACATTGCATGGCCAAAACACAGAAAAGTCACTGAAGGCGACAGGCCCTATGTCGCGTTCCATAAAACGACATCCTCTATGTCGCGATCATAAATCCATATTTTAAATCCTTGAAAAATCACAAAATGACTTGAAATCACCTTCCTTATGAGGAAGGCGACGTATCGAGCTGTCACATTCAGGAAGGCGACACAAAAGCCGTCGCGTTCAGGACCTTAAACAAGAAACTCTCTCCGAAGCCAACTTAGACACATGCCAAAGATGGTAATTCCTTCATTTGGACGTCCAAATCACGTCCAAATCCTTTCAAATTTGGAGGAGACCTTCCTAACATATCCCTTTCCAAGTTCCAATTGCCCATATGCAGCCATACTTAGCCAAAGTCGGACTCCTTCCCATTATTCCTCTCAGACTCGAGTTGGGAATAATCGCCCATAAGTACCTCATCTCTGCATCTTTTGGGGCAAGGCCAGATTCATTAGTTCTCTGAGCAAGAGAGCTTCATCCTCCACGAAGAGAGCTTCTCCCCCAGACGACTCAGAAGAGCCCCCGAGGGCGTTTTCCCATCGGCTACACAAATCCTCTCCCATTCTTCTCTTTATTTCATTCAATTCTTGCATGCATAGTCGTGTTTTCTTCATAAGAATTGAAGGGTTATGCGGAAATACACAATACGGTAATCTAGAAGGGGGGGGGGGGTTGAATAGATTACGGCAATTTTAAACTATTGATGGCTTCTTTTCGATGCTACATCGATCTTAATGAAATTTGATTAGAATTCGATTAAGTATGAGACCGCTTGAGTTGATCTAAATGAGAACAGGGAATCAAACGTGCGTATGAACACCGTGCCTACCAATCATCTATCGCAAAACGCGAACAAACCACAGAACACGATGATTTAAGGTGGTTCGGAGTACACAACTCGTGTATCCTACATCCACCGTCCACACACACACGCAGAAACGACTGCTTATGAGCGAGTTCAACACAACAACTCAACCACACACACGTTGTCTGATGAAACACGATCAGAACAACCACAAATACGTGAATCAAGCACAAGGGATGCTCGAAACACAACCACACACACACACGATGGAATGGAAATTATGAGATGGAGAAGAATTAGGAATTAGGGAACAAATCCGGTTGGAATTCTTCTCGTGGATCGTCCAAACGCTCTTCAAACTTCGATTGGATGTAGATTGATCGATGTAGAAGGTTGAATTGACGACGATCCGGCTTCAGCTCCGCATAGATGGTGATTCCACGACGATCTGGGCGGAAAGTTGAAGCAGAGCAGCAATTTGGGGCTTTTCCTCTTGATCCCTTGGAGGCTCTTGGATGGGAGGCTGCTCTCTGCGAATTTGGCTCCAAAAGGATGCTTATATAGTGTTAGGTAAAGGTGGGGGTCGTGGAGGAAGGAAACACCCAAGTGGGGGCCGGATTTGGAAACTCAAAATCTCATGTTTCCGTCGTCTGTCGACAGGTGCACTTGCATCTGTCGACAGGCGCACTCAGGCTGAGAACTGGGTTTCAGGAAATTGAGTTTCTGAGTGTATCTGTCGACAGGCAGTTTGCATCTGTCGACAGATGCACTCAGGAATAGAAAACCTGAGCTCTGTCTTGGGTTGACTGTGTGTATCTGTCGACAGGTACATTGCATCTGTCGACAGATACACCTCTTTGACAGATATTTGTGCTTTTTGCTCATTTCTTCAATGCCTCTTCAATGCTCCATGTTTCATGCTTGTGCACCTACATGCAAATACATTGTTAGTGATGTACATTGTATGATTTAGCAATGTTTAACTCAATCACTTTCATGGTGTTTTTCATGTTAGTTAGCACATCAATTTTGCATTAAATCAATGTTCAAGGATGTTAATGTGATCATCAAAAACATGATATATGGAAAACCCAACAATCTCCCCCTTTTTGATGATGACAAAAACATTCAATTGATGCATATATTGATGTTCTCCCCCTTTTTGACAACATACAAAAGGTCAAGTCATGCACATATGGAGACAAATAAACATGAACTGAGTTTTCATTGATTGATCATTGAAATTTCACAGTACATTTGATAATCATTACATGACTCAATAGAAATCAAAAGAAAGGGAAATAACATGAACAAGCAAAAGATGACTAGACAAGTGAGACTAATTCCCAGCTAAGACTCTTAGTGACCTCTAATGACCCTGAGACCCTCTATTCATTGTCATGTCCAGCAGAAGGAGGGTGACGGGATCCATCTCTCTCGGAGTAGAGGTGGTCAAGCCGGTCATCCAGAGTGTTGAGGCGAGCATCCACTTGATCAAATCTTGAAGTCATCTGAGCAAATCCTGAGATCATTTCTTGATGGATTTGTGCCAAGTAATCATGAATGGATTGTTCTTGAGGCACAGGTACATCATCAAATTCTTGAGCTTGGTCAGGCATTTGCTTATCCTGAGGTTCTTCATCACTGCCTTCATTTGCTTCATCGCCTTCATTGTCTTCTTCATTTGTTGAGTCTTCAGCTCCTTGTGGTTCCTTTCCCTTGAGAGTCCTTGTGACTACATCGTCTACAATCTTGTAGCCCATGAAGGGTTATGCGGTTGGCAGCAGTAAGATCAAAAGCACTTCGGGACTTTAATGAGATGAGCTCACTTGGAGGGATAGGAATGCCAAGGAAAATAAGAAGAGAAGTGATGGGGCAAGCATATGGCATTGATCTTTTGGTGTTAGAGAAACACCGACGGATGAGGCTTATCATGAGTTCAGGCAGATTGATTTCTTGACACTTGAGGAAAAATATGAACAAGGATTTATGGACCTCGGTGACTAACTCTCGACTTCCATCCTTCGGGACGATCAAGGTAGTGAAGATGTGATGGATCATCCGGATTAGAGGAGGAAAGGAGTTGGCGTTGAGACGAGCAATCTCCTTGGTAGAGTCATAAGGTTCCAACGTGAGAAGCTCATAGTACTCAGAAGCAGAGGGAGTGTAGTTGAAGAGTTCAACTCCTGAGTTTGGAATTTCGAGGGCTGTGGAGAGAAGATTGGCGGTGAGGCGAAAACGAGTGCCTTTCACCGAAGAGTAGAGATCTCCCTGATCGGAAAGCCCTAGGTTATTGTAGAACTCGGAGACGGCAGTTGGAGAGTACTGCAAGTGGGAGTACAAGAAGGATGTCCACCCTTGTGTGTCAAAATAGGGTAGGAGTGAGGGGAACATCGGTGCTAAGGACTCGAAGTCCACATACCGGGATTGGACAATCTTCTTGAAGGTGCCGATGGGTCGGATTAGATGGAGACCTTGAGGAACGATGAGTTCCGGCAACCGATCCTCACGATGCTTGCTGCGACGTTCGGAAGGAGCCCTGGAGCTTTCTCCGGCGTCCGTCGGAGCGCGACGACGGCGAGCGAGAAGCTTCGATTTGGGTGCCATCGCAGGAAGAAGGATGAGAATGGAGAGTGAAGGGAGAGTGGAGGGATCCCAGACGAGGAGCAGCAGGATCGTCGGAGACGGAGCCTGAAGGGGGAAAGATAGGGGGTTTGGAGAGGAGGAGGAGGGAACGAGAGAGGAGGGGTGAGAATGGGTCGTGGGCGGCCTTAGAATGGATTTAGAAGGTTTTAAAAGAGAGGCCCCACAAAAAGGAGGTGAACCGGCGCGAGGGTTTTCTGCAAAAACGGATCTGGGCCGTCGTCTGTCGACAGATGCCAGTCTATCTGTCGACAGATAACTCCTTTTTGGTTAAAAATTGATTTTTGACAATGTTTTTCAAAGGGACAAGTGTTCATTTGTTGTTTTAAGGCAAAATGGGTGTATGTGCAAGATAAAAATTCATATCCATTATGATGAAGACATGACACAAATCTAAAATGATTTTGAATTAAAACGATAAGTTCTTTAATTAGATCATGAAGAACACATTTCACAATAGCCAGTGAAAATTAAATAACTCTTTTGATTAAGGCCGTTGAAGAAAAACATGCATCTTAATAGAGATGATAGTCAGATGACAATTGAATTAGATGGCCACAAGAACGTCTTACCGAAGAAGCACATTGGACTTGACATAAAAAGTTTTCGGAGGCTTCACTCTATTTCTGGTATGATTTTAGAATCTTTAAACAACGAAGATGGAAAAGAGTGGCAATGAGGAGCACTTTCACTTTTTCATGTGAAGGTAGACATTTGTGATGCCAATACCCCCAGTTACTCAATGTGAGTGTCCGTCAAGCCATTGTATAGAGATAATGAAACAACCTTTTGACGCGAAGACCGACATTGGTGATGCCCATGTCCCCGGTTACTTAGTGATTTTCATCATTGCTCTACCTCCATCCCACAAATGAAAGATAAATTTGTTGATTGAACCGAAGAAATAGGTAGCTTTTCTCCTTTTTTTTATTATTTTGCTTTTTGTCAAGTACATGAGATTTCTTTAGGCAAGATGTAATGTAGAACATTAAATTCAAGAGCTTTTGATTTTTCAAATCATTTTAGATTCATGTTTAACGACAAGGGAGTTATTCAAAGGAGATGTTTAAAAATCATTTGGTTTGCTCATTGTGTTCAAAATGATCTAAAAAGACCTCAATCAAGTGTTGCATCAAAAACACATTTAGACTTGGTTCATGACTTTGACATGAAGTGGATATGAAAGGTTATATTGCACACAAACAAACCAAGGTTTACCTTTAAATCAAGTAAGGAACACTTTCTTGAAAAGTATGAAGAAGGAATTGAAAAATAAGGAAGAATGTGTGTATCTGTCGACAGAAGGAATCTGTCTGTCGACAGATGCACACAGACTGATGAATTGAAGTTTCTGTCAGAACAAGACTGAGTGTATCTGTCGACAGATGGAGTGAGACTGTCGACAGATATGAACAGATTGGATTTTTCTGGTTTGAGATTGATTGCACATTGAGTTCAAGGAAGTGAGAATTCAACAAGGAGATGTAGGAAGAGTTTCCTCAAGAAAATACTCATCTATCCTTAACTCACTCCCCCATAGTGTGTGCACGTGTTGACACAACATCCAAGCAAGGATTCACACAAGCATTTGATACAAGACAAACATGTTCATGAAAGGAAAGTCATACACAAGCACATGGTCACAGAAAAAGCATTGTTTCATGGAGTTAACATGATAAAATGTAAGGAAACTAAAAATCCTATGTGAAGTACAGGGCCTTTATATGAAATGGGACTATTGATACTTGGCGGAGAATATTTCTCACGCATGATGATAGTTTCCAAACAAGCCGAACTTGTTCTTCCACAGTTCACCATTTGATATACCACATAGTCATTCACACATAAAGAGCATGTACTCCAATATGGATAGTTAGTTTCATTGCATTTTACACAAACCCAATTCTCTTCTTAAGGATGTGAATCTATCTTCAGACAAGGGTTTGGTGAAAATATCAGCCAATTGTTTTTCTGTGGGAATGAAAATAAGTTCCAAGGTTTTATTGGCAACTTCATCTCTCAAGAAATGATGACGGATTTCAATGTGTTTAGTCCGAGAGTGTTGGACAGGGTTTTTTGAAAGGTTGATAGCACTTGTGTTGTCACATAGGATAGGTGTGCATCCAATTTGAACATTATAGTCAGCTAACTGACTTTTGATCCACAACACTTGAGCTGCACAACTTCCTGCAGCGACATATTCTGCCTCTGCAGTGGAGAGTGCAACCGAGTGTTGTTTCTTGGATGCCCACGAAACCATGCAACCGCCAAGGAATTGGCAATATCCACTAGTGCTTTTTCTATCAAGTTTACATCCAGCATAATCAGCATCAGAATATGAGATCAAATCAAAACTACTGCCTGCTGGGTACCAAAAACCCAAATTGCATGTGCCAGAGAGATATCGGAAAATTCTCTTGACTGCAATTAAATGGCTTTCCTTTGGACTAGATTGGTATCTAGCACAAAGGCAAACACTATATTGAATATCCGGTCTACTTGCAGTAAGATAAAGGAGTGAGCCAATCATACCTCGGAAGTGCTTTGCATCTACCGGTTTACCTTTCTCATCATTTTCCAATTTGATGCTTGTGCTCATTGGGGTGGAGGCCGGTTTAGCTTGCTCAAATTGAAATCGTTTGAGAAGCTCTTTGACATATTTTTCTTGATTTATGAAGAATCCGTCTTTATGTTGTTTCACCTGCAAACCAAGAAAGAATTGAAGCTCCCCCATTAGACTCATCTCAAATTCACTGTGCATGTGTTTAGAAAATTCTTCACACAGTGAAGGGTTAGTAGAACCAAATATGATATCGTCCACATAAACTTGAACAACAATTATGTGATTGCGAACTTTCTTAGTGAAGAGTGTTTGGTCTACTTTACCTCTTGAGTAGTTCTTGCTTACCAGAAAATTGCTTAGTCTATCATACCAAGCTCGAGGTGCCTGTTTCAAACCATAAAGAGCTTTGTGCAATTTATACACATGGTTAGGCATTTCAGAATTTTCAAAACCTGGTGGTTGAGAGACATAGACTTCTTCTTTGATATAGCCATTTAAGAAAGCAGTTTTAACATCCATTTGATAAAGTTTGAACTTATGGGAGCATGCATATGCCAATAAAATTCTGACTGCTTCTAACCTGGCTACAGGAGCAAAGGACTCTTCAAAGTCTACACCAAACTCTTGACTATATCCTTTTGCTACGAGTCTTGCTTTATTTCTGACCACTTTTCCTTCTTCATTAAGTTTATTCCTAAACACCCATCTAGTTCCTATGATAGAAATTTCAGGGGTTCTAGGAACTAAACTCCATACATTATTTCTTTGAAATTGACCAAGTTCCTCATGCATAGCATCAATCCATGAGTTATCTTTTAAGGCTTCTTCAACATTTTTGGGTTCCACTTGAGAAACAAAAGCAAAAAGATCATGTTCAATTATTTTTCTTACTTGAGACCTTGTTTGAACAGAATCATTTAAACTACCTATCACATCATCAAGTGGGTGATCTTTGGAATACCTCACATTTGTGATTGTTGAAGGGCCGGGAGTATCTTGTCCTTGAGGAATTTGATCTTGTGAGTGTAGTTCTTCAGGAGGTTCACTTTCTGGTGGATTCTCTTCAAGTGTTTCATCTTGTTTTCTGAATGCAATTTCATCATCTTC
Organism: Colocasia esculenta; assembly: GCA_014218235.1. Taxonomy (NCBI): domain Eukaryota; kingdom Viridiplantae; phylum Streptophyta; class Magnoliopsida; order Alismatales; family Araceae; genus Colocasia; species Colocasia esculenta. Next base: position 58,706,016 of record CM024762.1, read on the forward strand.
ATCGTAGTCCCTGTGAAGATATCCACCTTTGGTCTTGGAATCTTCTTCAGATTTGTCTTTTGCTTTGACTTGTAGATCCTTGAGCGATGTCCCTTCATCCTCTTTTCCAGTCCTGTTAACATTCAAGCTGTTAGATTTGGCATAAGTCTCATCAAAAATAACATGTGGAGTTTCTTCCACAGTGCGTGTTTTATTGTTAAACACCCTATATGCCCTAGAGTGTTCTGAGTAGCCTAGAAAAACACCTTGATCACTTTTGGCTTCAAATTTATCTAAATCAGATTTATCATTGTTATGAATAAATACCTTTGAGCCAAAAACTCGGAAGTACCCAAGGTTGGGTTTCTTACCTTTCAACAACTGGTAGGGGGTTTTCTTTATCACAGGTCTTACCATGGCTCTGTTTAGAATGTAGCACGAAGTGTTCACCGCTTCTGCCCAAAAGCTTTTGGAGAGTTGGCCTTCAACTAGAAGAGTGCGAGCCATTTCCACCAATGTTCTGTTTTTCCTCTCCACTACTCCATTTTGTTCTGGAGTCCTTGGGGAAGAGAACAGATGTTCAATCCCTTGGTGCCTGCAAAAATCAGAAAATGCATTGTTATCAAATTCTCCCCCGTGATCGGTGCGGATTGAGCATATTTTATTCACATTGCCATGCTCAATCTTGTTAAAGAATTCTTGGAAGATTGTAAGTGTTTCACTTTTGTGTGCCAAGAATTTGACCCATGTGAACCTAGAAAAATCATCTACAATGACAAAACCAAAACGTTTGCCATTGAGACTTAGAGTTCTAGTTGGTCCAAAAAGGTCCATGTGCAACAGTTCATATGGTTTAGATGTGCTTACCGGTGCTTTAGATTTGAAAGACTTCCGGGTCTGTTTTCCCTGTGCACATGCATCACAAAAACTTTCATTGTTGTTAAAAGAAATGTCAGGAAGTCCACTTACCAATTTGAGCTTCATGATCTTGTGCAACACGTTGTAGCTCGCATGGCCAAGCCTACGATGCCACAGGGTCAATTCATCCTGTCTATTTGCAACAAGACACAAGTTGTCATTTTCTGGATCATCTAAGTCAACTAAGTAAATGTTATTCACTCTTTTTCCAAAAATTTTACACTTCCTGTTTCTTTATCAACAATTTGACATGAATTAGATTCAAACATGACGTTGTGACCTCTATCACACAATTGACTTATGCTAAGCAAGTTGTGATTAAGGCCATCAACCAACAGTACATTTTCAATTGAATTGGAGGTACACTTACCAACATTACCTGTGCCAATGATTTGGCCTTTGTTGTTACCTCCAAAAATGACTTGTCCTCCGTCTTTCTCCACTAGGAAACAGAATTTACCTTTGTCGCCCGTCATGTGCCTCGAACAGCCGCTATCCAAGTACCATTTGTTTTGATGTTGGGCTGCTAGGCATTCCTGCAAATGTGGATCAGACAAGAGTTTTGGTACCCAAATTACTTTGGGTCCCAAAATTTCATTCATGCAACAAAGTAGATGTTTAGGAATCCAAACTTGTTTGAATTTTTGTTTCTTTGGATTATTCCAGCATTGTTTTTCATCATGACCAATCTTTTTGCATACATTGCATGAAGGAATTTTCTTTTCAATTTTTTGTTGCTTGTTAGACTGTTTATTAGTTGAAACTGTTCTTGTCTGTCGACAGGCACCATTGCATCTGTCGACAGGTGGCTTTTTCTTTTGTTTGTTGGGAACATTTTGTTTAAGTTGCATTGCCTTGGTCTGAGACTGTCTTGAGTTATGCTTTGTGGGAACATGCTTGCTTGTGCTTGGGCTAGGATCAACAAATGAAGTGATCAATGACTCTCCTATTTTCTTTTGTTTGACAGGTTGATATCCTAACCCATGCTTGGTTACATGTATTTTGGCGCCCAAAACCGCATCTAGATTTTGCTTCCCTTTTACAAATTTCATTAAGTCCTCAGATTTTTCTTTCAATTCCTTTTCAGTTTGTTCCAACTTTTTCTTGGTTCTAATTGTTCTTCTTGAAGGAATTCAATAGAATGGCTTAAACAGTCTTTTTCTTTTTGTGTTTCTTGCAATTTCATTTTCAAGCAATCCATTTCTTCATTATGAGTCTTTTCATCAACTTTCATCATTTTCAATTCTTTTGTCAGGAATGCAATTCGTTCATCATTGTTCTTATCATGCACAAGGGAGTTGCATTTCGTTTTTAATGCTCTATTTTCAGATCTATATTCACAAAATTTTTCAAATAAGGTAGTGTATGCTTCCTCCCATTCACTTGCAGTGAAATCATCAAATGAGAAATTTACCTCGCTGGAGTCATCACTCCTAGCCATCAAGCATTTCACTTCTTCATCATCGGATGTTTCTTGTGCATCTTCATCTTCATCTTCATCACTCCAGGTGGCCAACATTGCTTTGGCCTTTTTGGAGGTGAGTTTTTCCTTCTTCAGCTTCTTCTTGAGTTCCGGGCATTCTCCTCTCATGTGCCTTGTTTCTTGCATTCATAACAAACAATGTCAGATTTTTTGTTGGACTCATATTTCTGTGAAAATTTTTCTTTTGAAAGGGTTTAGAGTTACCTGTGTCTCTCCTTTTGAACTTCAGAAATTTCTTGAATTGTCTAGTGAGCATTGCCATTTCACCATCATCACTCTCACTAGATGTTTCTTGCTCATCACTATCTTGTTGAATGGATTTCTTGGAGCTTGTTGATGTTTTGTTGGATGCTTTTAGAGCAATTGACTTCCTAGGATTTTCTTCTAATTCTTTTCTTTTGATGTTGATTTCATATGTCATTAAGGAGCCAATTAGTTCATCCAATTTCATTTTGGAAAGGTCTTTGGAATCCTCAATGACAGTGGCCTTAGTATTCCAAGATGAAGTAAGAGATCGAAGGATCTTTCTTACTAAGTCACTTTCAGAGTATTCCTTCTTAAGACCTTTAAGCCCGTTAACTATTATCATGAATCTTGCAAACATGTCTGATATGGTTTCATCAGTTTTCATCTTGAACATTTCATATTCAGACACTAACATGCTAACTTTAGTTTCCCTTACCTCGGACGTACCTTCGTAAATGAGTTCAAGTTTGTCCCACATCTCCTTTGCTGTTGAGCATGTGGAGACTCTTGAAAATTCCTTTGGATGCACCGCACATTGCATCATGTTTAGTGCGCTCCAGTTGAGAGTTCCTTTAGCTATTTGGTCTTTCGTCCAGGTGTCTTCGTCCTCGGGCAACACATATGGTCCCTTGCTGACTATCTTCCACAGCTCGTAATTTTGAGCTCTCAAAAATACCTGCATACGGTTTTTCCAATAAGGATAGTCAGTGCCATCAAAATAGGGTGGCCTGGTTACTGAATGTCCCTCGGCCATATACCCTTTGCTAGAATCCATAAGATCGAAAATCTCCTGATCGCTAGATCAAATGACGAAAAACAGTAAATCGGAGAAACCCGCTCTGATACCAATTGAAGGGTTATGCGGAAATACACAATACGGTAATCTAGAAGGGGGGGGGGGGTTGAATAGATTACGGCAATTTTAAACTATTGATGGCTTCTTTTCGATGCTACAGCGATCTTAATGAAATTTGATTAGAATTCGATTAAGTATGAGACCGCTTGAGTTGATCTAAATGAGAACAGGGAATCAAACGTGCGTATGAACACCGTGCCTACCAATCATCTATCGCAAAACGCGAACAAACCACAGAACACGATGATTTAAGGTGGTTCGGAGTACACAACTCGTGTATCCTACATCCACCGTCCACACACACACGCAGAAACGACTGCTTATGAGCGAGTTCAACACAACAACTCAACCACACACACGTTGTCTGATGAAACACGATCAGAACAACCACAAATACGTGAATCAAGCACAAGGGATGCTCGAAACACAACCACACACACACACGATGGAATGGAAATTATGAGATGGAGAAGAATTAGGAATTAGGGAACAAATCCGGTTGGAATTCTTCTCGTGGATCGTCCAAACGCTCTTCAAACTTCGATTGGATGTAGATTGATCGATGTAGAAGGTTGAATTGACGACGATCCGGCTTCAGCTCCGCATAGATGGTGATTCCACGACGATCTGGGCGGAAAGTTGAAGCAGAGCAGCAATTTGGGGCTTTTCCTCTTGATCCCTTGGAGGCTCTTGGATGGGAGGCTGCTCTCTGCGAATTTGGCTCCAAAAGGATGCTTATATAGTGTTAGGTAAAGGTGGGGGTCGTGGAGGAAGGAAACACCCAAGTGGGGGCGGATTTGGAAACTCAAAATCTCATGTTTCCGTCGTCTGTCGACAGGTGCACTTGCATCTGTCGACAGGCGCACTCAGGCTGAGAACTGGGTTTCAGGAAATTGAGTTTCTGAGTGTATCTGTCGACAGGCAGTTTGCATCTGTCGACAGATGCACTCAGGAATAGAAAACCTGAGCTCTGTCCTGGGTTGACTGTGTGTATCTGTCGACAGGTACATTGCATCTGTCGACAGATACACTCAGAGATGCAAACCTGAGTTCTGTCTTGGAATGACTGTATGAATCTGTCGACAGGTACATTGCATCTGTCGACAGATACACCTCTTTGACAGATATTTGTGCTTTTTGCTCATTTCTTCAATGCCTCTTCAATGCTCCATGTTTCATGCTTGTGCACCTACATGCAAATACATTGTTAGTGATGTACATTGTATGATTTAGCAATGTTTAACTCAATCACTTTCATGGTGTTTTTCATGTTAGTTAGCACATCAATTTTGCATTAAATCAATGTTCAAGGATGTTAATGTGATCATCAAAAACATGATATATGGAAAACCCAACAAGAATAACATTAGGTCACGACACACACACCCATACTTAACACCCACAGGGGTTAAAAACCCCAATCTCGTGAGTTCCCCCCATAATAGTTCATGTTTTCATGCTTTTCATTGAATAGATCCCATACACACGAATTCTAATGGGTGTTTCTCTTGTTTAAATCACTTTGGCAGGTGTTTGAAGATCAGAGCAACGTGAGGCTCTTGCCCCTCGGCCGGCTGAGGAGCAGGAAGACAAAGAACCCACGTTTCCATCCATTGAAGAGGAAGGCGACATTACTTCTGTTGCAATCCAGAAGGCGCCGTAGCCTCCGTCGCATTCAGGTAAGAGCATAGCGACGCCACCTACATCGCATTACCAGGTACGCCTTCTCTTCAATCTTCCTTTTCCAACGTAGTCAGCCCTCCATCTACACATCCAAAGGCGACTACATTGGTGGCGATCACGGTCAGTTCCTAATCACTTACATGTTCACAATCTTTCAAAAAAGGGAGCATAATCCCGTGATTACACTGTGATTTTCAGAAGAAATTTTAAAAGGTCAAAAGTCCAATCACCCCCCTTTAGGACTGCTTTGCTTGCCATTTCGATCCAACAAGTGGTATCAGAGCGAGGTCTTCTCAGAAGAATCCTAAAAAAAAAGGTTTGAGAAGAAATGGCATCTGAAGCTCACAACTATGAAGGCCAATCGGTTTCAAGGCCACCATTCTTTGATGGTGAAGATTATCAATATTGGAAGATGAGGATGGAATGCTTCATCAGAGGTACTGACTTCGACCTCTGGCAGGTAATAGATCAAGGTGATTATCAAGTCATGGGAGAATCCTCTTCTGGTGCTCTTTCTATTGCTGACAAAAGAAATATGTCTTTAAATTATAAAGCAAAAAATTATCTATGCTGTGTTTTATGTAAAAGAGAGTTTAATAGATTATCAGCCTGTAAAACAATAAAAGAAATGTGGGATAAGCTACAAGTTACATATGAAGGTACAGATAGGGTTAAACAAACTAGGATAGACAAACTTGTATCTCAGTATGAACAATTCAAAATGCTTCCAAATGAGAATATTACTCAAATGTACAATAGATTTTCAAATATAATTGTAGGATTGAGTGCTTTAGGGAAAAATCTGACAAATGAAGAAACTGTTAGGAAAATATTAAGATTCCTAACCAATGTTTGGACTCCTAAAGTCACAGCCATAGAGGAAGCACATGATTTAACACAATTGACCATTGATAAGTTAATAGGATCCCTTATGGCACATGAAATAAACATGGAAAGGATCTCTGAAAATTCTTCAAAAAAGAAAATTTCAAATGCTTTGAAGATTGCAGATTCCTCTTCATCTGAAGACTCTAAAGAGAAATCAGATGACAGTGATGATGAGGCTATGCTCTCAAGGAAGCTACAAAGAATCTTGGCTAAGAAGAAGAAATTTGGGTCAAGGAAATTCTTTAAGAAAGACAAGAAGAAGGAACATACATGTTATGAATGCAATCATCCAGGGCATTACAAATCTGAATGTCCCAGACTCAAGAAGAAGGACCAAGTGGACAAATCAGATAAGAAGAAAGGAAAAGAAAAGAAGTTCAGAAGATTCAAGAAGAAGGCTATGGCAGCAACTTGGGATAATGAAGATGCTACCAGCTCAGAATCTTCTAGCTCGGAATCTGATGAAGAAGAAAAGGCAAATCTAGCCCTCATGGCAGGACTAGAACAGGTAAATTCAGAAACATCTTTTACTTCCGGTTCTGAATCTGATTCTGATAACATTGAAGATGTATTTAATGAACTTTATGAAAAATACAAATCAGTGGTTAAACAAATAAAGATAGTTAAGCTAAATTTAATAAACCAAGAAAAGAGCAATACCTTTCTTAAAAAGGAAGCAGAAAGGTTAAACCAAAATCTAAATGAAACCAAAAGAGCTAATGAGTAGATTTGAAAAATAAAAATAGCAAAATTCTAGAATTAGAATCAAATCTAAACTTACTCAAGAATGAAGAAAAATTAGTGGAAGAAAACAACTATCTGAAAGCTACCATTGAAAAATTTCTAATTGCAAAACCTCACTATTTATTAGAATTAAAGGTTCTAGGTATGGTAAAAAGAAATATGGATTAGGATACACACCTCCACATAATGAAGAAGAAATTATTTATCCTGAAGTATATCCAACACCTAAATTTGCAGCAGAAAAGAACATAAAAAATTCCAAAAAGGTAAATCAGCATAACTACAAACCGAAACAGAAGTTCAGCAACAATGTACAGAAGAAAAATGCTTTCAATTTGTGTTGTACTCATTGCAATCAATTAGAACACACTGTTAGCACATGCACCACTGGACATTTAAGATGGATTCCTAAAACTAACCATCATGGACCCAAGAAAATTTGGGTACCAAAAGTTACAACTTAGCCTATTTTGCAGGGTCGGCTGAGGGCATCCAAATGGCATTTGGATAGTGGATGGTCAAGGCATATGACAGGAGATAGGAAGCTTTTCACCAGTTTTAGAGAAGAATCTGGTCAAGTAACTTATGGAGATAATGGAAAAGGAAATGTACTAGGATGTGGAACAATTGGTACTAAAGAAAAGAACCTAATTGAAGATGTTATGTATGTAGAAGGTTTGAAGCACAGTCTGATCAGTATTAGTCAACTATGTGATAAAGGGCACTTAGTAAGTTTTCAGAATGACAAGTGTATAATTCAGAAGGATAACAAGATTGTTTTTGAAGCACAAAGAGTGAAGAATTTGTACACATTGCAACTAGCAAAGTTAAAAGAAGTAAATCTGTGTCTAGCCACTACCAAAAGTGATGAGTCTGATCTATGGCACAGAAGACTTGGTCATGCTAGCACTTCAGTAATCAAGAAATTGATAAGGCATGATTTGGTTGAAGGACTTCCCAAATTGAAGCTCAGAAAACATGGAATATGTTCAGCCTGTGCAAAGGGAAAGCAGACCAAGACTCTTTTCAGTCTAAAACAATTGTTACAACTTCCAAGCCATTGGAACTAATTCACATGGATTTGTTTGGACCAATGAGGACAGTCAGTCTTGGTGGAAAATTATATGGTTATGTGCTTGTTGATGATTATTCAAGGTATACTTGGGTATCATTTTTAGAAGCCAAATCTGAAGCTTTTCAAGCATTTCTGAAATCAGCAGAATAGTTCAGAAAAATCAGAAATTCCAGATCACAAGTCTCAGGTCAGATCATGGTGGTGAATTCAAAATTGAAGAGTTTATGGAGTTCTGTGAAGAGAATGGAATTCAATAAAACTTCTCAGCTCCAAGAACACCCCAACAGAATGGAGTAGCAGAAAGAAAGAACATAACACTGTTGGACATGGCCAGAACAATGCTAAATGAATATAATCTACCAAAATACTTCTGGACAGAAGCAGTAAATACAGCTTGCTACATCATCAACAGATGCATGATCAGACCCATTCTGAAGAAAACACCATATGAGCTATACAAGGATAAGAAGCCAAATATCAGCCATCTCAGACCCTTTGGTTGTAAGTGTTTTATTCTAAATAATGGTAAGGATAATCTAGGAAAATTAGATGCTAAAAGTGATGAAGGTTTTCTGGTAGGATATGTTTCAAAACCTAGAGGCTATAAGGTATTTAATAGAAAAACTTTAACAATAGAGCAATCAGTTCATGTATTATTTGATGAAACTAACCCTTCCATCAAAAAGATAGAAGGAGAAGAAGAAGAATGTGTTGATGATCTCTGCAGGAATCTTGAGAAGACTTCTCTTGAAGAAGGAAAAGAAGAAGTAGAAGATCCTCCATTAGAAGATCTTCAACAACAGCAAGAAGAATCACAAGAAGGACTACCTAGAGATTTGAGGTACCATCGGGACCATCCTAGAGAAAACATAATAGGTGATCCTCAATCCAGGATAAGAACAAGAGGTATGCAAATTCCTTGTGACTTCTCTGCCTTAGTTTCACAAATTGAGCCTAAGACAATCAATGATGCACTGGTTGATGAATCTTGGATCCTTGCTATGCAAGAAGAACTTAATCAGTTCAAACGTAGTGAAGTTTGGACCCTTGTGCCTAGACCTACTGATCATCCAGTTATTGGAACCAGATGGGTTTTCAGAAATAAAATTGATAAATCAGGGGTAATAACTAGGAACAAAGCTAGACTTGTAGCTCAAGGATATTCCCAAGAGGAAGGCATAGACTTTGATGAAACCTATGCTCTAGTAGCTAGATTAGAGACAATCCGAATTTTATTAGCTTATGCTTGCTCTCTTAATATCAATTTATTTCAGATGGATGTTAAGAGTGCTTTTCTGAATGGTTTTATTAAAGAAGAAGTATATGTTGAGCAACCACCTGGTTTTGAAGATAGTAAGTATCCTGATCATGTTTTCCGTTTAAAGAAAGCACTATATGGTCTGAAACAAGCACTAAGATCTTGGTATGAAAGATTAAGTGCTTATCTTATATCACATGATTTTATAAGAGGAAAAGTAGATATCACCTATTTATAAAGAAATTTTCAGATGGAATCTTAATTGTACAAATCTATGTTGATGACATTATCTTTGGCTCTACTAATGAATCACTCTGCAAATTGAGTTTGAAATGAGCATGATGGGTGAACTTAATTATTTTCTTGGATTGCAAATCAAGCAAACCAAAGAAAGAACTCACATCTGTCAAACCAAATACATTTCAGATCTACTGACTAAGTATGGCTTTGACAAATGTAAGCCCTTAGGAACACCCATGAGCTCAGACATTAAGTTAGACAGTGATTCTCTTGGCAAAAAGGTAGACCAAAAGACCTATAGAGGAATGATAGGATCACTGCTCTATCTCACTGCAAGTAGACCAGATATAATGTTTAGTGTTTGTCTTTGTGCAAGATTCCAAGCTGATCCAAAAGAATCTCATGTTCTTGCAGTAAAAAGAATTTTCAGATATCTTATTAATACTAGTAACTTAGGTCTATGGTATCCTAGATGTTCTGATTTCAAGTTGATTGGTTATAGTGATGCTGACTATGCTGGATGCAAATTGGATAGAAAAAGCACTAGTGGTACATGTCAAATTCTTGCAGGTTGTTTGATATCTTGGTCTTCTAGACAGCAGAATTCAGTGGCTTTATCCACTACAGAAGCTGAATATATTGCAACTGGAAGTTGCTGTACTCAACTCTTGTGGATCAAGCATCAATTAGAAGACTATGGTCATCAGCTTCAAGATATTCCAATGCTTTGCGACAACACCAGTGCTATAAATTTAACAAAGAATCCAATCCAGCACTCAAGAACCAAGCATATTGAGGTTAGACATCATTTCATCAGGGACCATGTAAGCAATGGAAATATTTCTCTTGAATTTGTTTCTACAGAAAATCAATTAGCAGATATTTTTACAAAACCTCTCCCTGAAGAAGGTTTACTTCAATAAGAAGAGAAATAGGTATGTGCAACCCTGATTAAACTCCTAAAGTAGTGTTTAAATTGCATTGATAAGAATTTCTTTGAACTGTTTGTGGAAAAACTATCCTGAAAAATCGCTAAGTCCTACATTCGACTTATGCATTCGATTCATGAATAACTGATGCATTCGATTCATGTTATAATGATGTATTCGACTGATGCAGTCAAATACCTAATTCGATTCATTAAGATATTTTAAAACGACGCTTACTATTCATAATTTGTTTTTAATTAATTATTTGAGGTAACTAACACCTCATTAAGGCGCGTCCCTTCGTAATTAAATGTCAAATCAATCATCGCGTCCTTTAATCCTGAAATCAAGCGCCAGTTACTTTTTCCCTCTCTATATAAGTAAACCCCTTCTACCTTTCAAAACACCTGTTTGAAATCCTCTTTCGACTCACTTGTCTTCTTGCGTTCTTCGCGCCTTCACTGTACTCCGGCGAAGGATCTTCCAGGAACCATCTGAAACCTCACCTCTCTGGAAGAAAGGTAGGATATTTCATCTCTACTGATCATTTCTTTCTCTCCTTTGAAGGTTTCCTGAGTCCCTTTTGTTTCTATCGTATAGATGGCTTCCCTTAGGGCACAAGAGTCTGTCCAGTTGACCCCAGACCAACTACAACGCAATGCTAAGATTGCCATTTGCTCTGGAAAGGCTGCTGAGTTCTCTCACTTATCTGGAAATCTATCTTGGGTAGAAGAGATTTTGAATGCTATGGGTTGGACCAAAATCTGTCAGATTTCTGAGCCATTTGTTGCCGATGCAGTCAGATCTTTTTATGCTTCATTGCAAATCTCTGCTGGAAACTCAGTAGTAGGGTATGTCAAAGGCATCAAAATCACAATTTCTGAAGAGCTTTTGGTCGAACTGCTGGATTGTCCCAACTCAGGGCATAAACTTAGTGAGTTCATCCCTTTGGAAAAGCAAAAATTAGGGGTTATTGGCAGCCTAGGGACCCTCAACAAATGAGGACTTCAAGTTAATGAGTTGTCTGCTAAGAAAAGATTCATTCATTCTGTAATTACCAATATCATAACTCCTCGAGCAGGAACTCATTCCTCCATTACTGTTAGAGATGGAAATTTGTTATTTTGGGCAGTTCAGAGGCATAAGGTGAATCTGTCAGCAGTAATTTTGGAGAAGATGATTGCTTCAAAGGATCTACAAGAATCTCTTCCATATGGATCTCTACTTACTCTTATCCTCAAGAAATTTTCAGTGGATCTATCTGGAGAGATGTTTGTTGGAAACAAAGAGAAGATAGGCATTTTTACTTTGAAAAGAAGCAAGTACTCCTTAGTTGGCAAGAAGCAAAATCTGTGGTATAAAAGTTCTGTCCCAGAGTGTGAACATGAGATCTATCCTGATGAATCTTTGGTTTCTCTACTCACAAATGAAGCCCCAGCATCCGAAGTTCAGCATGAACCTCCTTAATTCAGATCAGATCTGAAGACTCATTTCCTGTGCAAGAAGATGTTCCTCCATCCATTCCAGTTCTTGATGCTCCAGAGGACACCATTAATGATGTCCTAAGAGATCTCAGAGGCAAGAAAGTTATTTATGAAGATATCCCTACCTCTTCCCCCCATGATCACCTCTTTGAAGAAAGAGAGCCTCACCACTCTCCTTCTCAGTTTGAGACCCGGCCAAGGTCTCAGTGGGAGAGCAGCAACTGCCTCAATGACATCCTAGATTTGGTTAGAAGCCAGCATGAGAACATGTCAGTTCTCCACATGCAAGTTGTTTTGTTAGATGCTAAATTTGATGGTCTGTCTAATGAGGTCAAGCAGATTAAAGATCTTCTACTTCAGTTGGTGTGCCAACCAGGCACCTCTAGGCCATCAGGGCCTGCTTCCTCACAGCAGCAAGAAGAGACTGTGCCAGCTCAAGAGCAAGAACACCAAGCAGAACCTCAAGTACCTATACCTGAGGAACCAGTCCTTGAGCAATCTGTCAAAGAACCAGAAGTTCAGGTTGAGGAGCAGCCTATTTCAGTTGAATCTCAGCAGCATCTAGATGAGCAGACCACTGAGCAGCAGGCTCAGTTAGCAGTAGTTGTTTATTGAACCCAGTGTTGAGCAGCAGCAGGTGAACAAATCTGAAAAGCAGCCAGAAGAAGTGGCAATAGACATAGAGGATTCTATGCAGCAGGCAGTAGCCAAGAGACCTCTCGAGCCCTCTCAGGATTTCCAGACATTTAAGAGAAAGGTAAAGAGGAGATTAGTCAAGAATGGTGTACCTGTCAAACCTGTTCTTCCCTCTCCTTCCTCCAGGGCCACATCTCCAACTGCTATACCAGCTCCTGCATCACCTACTCCAGAACCTCAATCTCCTGCTCCCTCATCATCAGCACAACCATCTCCACATTCCTCTCTGGATATACTTCCAGTAGTCACTCCTTTCTCTAAGGATGTTAAATTTTCTATCTACCCTTGAAGTATCAAGTTAAACCACTTAAAGAGTTCACCATAACTCTTTCCACTCAACCTCCTCACTTCTATTCCTCTCTTCCCACTGCCTCAAAGTCTGACTCCAAGAAAACTCTCATGCATTTAGTTGAGATACTTCCTAGTATCCAACTGTCAGCTACCAGTGGACCCAAATTGGGAGATAAACCTTCCTTGCTACTTCCTCCTTTTTGGTATGCCTTCACTCATCACTCTGAACAAAACATGAATTTGTTCAGAGAATATCTTGCTATTAGAGCATTTCTGGAAGTTCATGGGTTGCCAGATTTCACGTTTGAACATTGGCTTCTTATCTTGATTCAAACCTCCCAACTTTCTATTTCTGATCTTCAACTCATCTCTCAGAAGAGCCACTGCCTCACACCTCAAGAATTTGTTGATCTCTACCCTAAAGAGGCAGCTAGGTTTTTAGAAAATCAATCCAGAACCCATCACTTGACAACTGCTCAACATCTTTCTCTTAGATTCCATGCCCTTTTTGCAGAGCATCTCAGGGCCTCTCAGGCCAAGTACCTTGAAATGAGATCTTTCAACCATGAATGGTTCAAACTGGGATTGCATGATGTTTCCAAAGGGCAGTATGAGAATTTGCTCAGAGGGCAAAGAGAAATTGTTCCTTCCATGACAGTGGCATTACCATCAGGTCTTCATCCTCCACTGGTAGGAGCAGTTTCCTACAGAACAGCCTTTGCTGAAACAATCTTCAACAGATTCCTCTGGATTTCTGCCAGATTCAAAATCAAGTACAAATCCAAGCTAAGTTTCCAAAGGTTCGTATTTCTTCAGTTATTCAAGAAAGACAAGCATCTTCTTGATATCCAGTTATGTTTTGCTGAATCCCAAAGATTCACCCCTGAGCAATGGGAAGCAGCCTATCCATCCTATCACTCTCAGTGTTTGAAGATGAAACTTAACATCAATAAGTTTCACTCCAAGTGTCTTATGGATTTTCATCAGAGTGTTACTCACCGATGGGCTGAGAGGTACCTTGTGTACTATCAAGCTAAGGATGTAGCCATCTCAAATGGTCTCTACTAGAATCTGCCCTTCAATGAATTCCTCCATCTGGCATCCACCAAACAGTTCGTTCCTCTCTAAATCAGGATGGACATTGACAAATATCATTACAGAATTGGTTGGTATAGGAGGCGCCACATCAAGTCTATCAAGAAATTACCCTCCACCAACCCAACCTACAATGTTGATGATGCTCTGTTTGCTCGCTCCTTTAACAAGAATGAGGAAATACTTTGGGAGTTCATCCAACCATTCTTAACCTTACTCCCTGCTTCTCTGTTGTTACCCCGTTCAGCTAGAATATGAACTTTGTAGTTGTATTTCTTTCTTAGTACTGTTTGCTACTATGTACTTTTTACCCCTTTATAGATGCAATTTCTTCCTACTTGTGCATTTCTCTGAGTTTTATCCTTTCTGTTAATGTCACAAAGGGGGAGAAAAAGGTATAAAAATAGTATATGATACATTATCTATTTAAAGATTTTTTTGTCATTAACAAAAAGGGGGAGAATTATTGAGCAACTACCTCTAAGAAATATAAACTTTCGTAGTTTTTATAAAATTATGGTTTTTCTATGACAAATCTTTAAATATATATTTTATACCACAAAGTTTTTAGGTAACAGTATCCTCAAAATTTTCTAAGGCCACAACTATCTCTCAGCATACTTAATCCGACTACCATATTTGACTCCTTCAGCATAGCAGTCAGAAGTCATCGAATTTTTTCTAAGTCCACATCGTTTACATACCATTCGACTGATGACTTCAACTCTTACAGTCGAATGTCTTTTTCTTTGTGATTCGACTGATGACTTCGACTATTACATTCGAATGTCTTTTTCTTTGTGATTCGACTGATGACTTCGACTCTTACAGTCGAATATCTTTTTCTTTGTGATTCGACTGATGACTTCGACTCTTACAGTCAAATGTCTTTTTCTTTGTGATTCGACTGATGACTTCGACTCTTATAGTTGAATGTCTTTTTCTTTGTAATTCGACGACTTACAATTGAATGGCCTCTGTATTCAACTAATACCTTCAACTGTCTCAATCGAATACCTTAGAAATCCTCATAGAACTATTGTAGTCGAATCACCTTGATCACTCATGAGTCGAATTACTCTTACTCCTTCAATCGACTCATCTGTTCACATTCAACTACACAATTCTGTACTTATACCTTTTATACTTGTTAGCTCTATATTTTCTAAACTATATGAAGATCATCAAATCTAGTTTGTTTATCTTAAGAAAATTCGATAGGAGGATTGTTGTATGCAAACTTCGATGATTATTATTATATTTCTGACAGGATTTGACATGTCAGCTTCTAAATTAATTATCCTGTGCTAAACATGTTTTGAAAAGTGTCTCCTTGAAATCCTCAGTCCTGATGACCTACCTTGCCTTATTGTTAGCTTCACAAGACACATAACATTTATGTAAAACTCAGATGCATGGCATCTGACCATCTCACCTACCACTGACAGACCCATACTTTAACTTTTTGTCTATCTGTCTGCTGTCTGTAATACTTGTGGGATACTAGGTTCCATGCCTTGTACAGAATTTTTCTGACCCACCTACCACAAGGGTATGGAGATACGTTTTCTCTTGTGTCTTGTCCTTGCAACATGCATTTATTGAGCATGTGTTCAGCATCCCTCTCCCTCAGCTACTTGCTACAAGAGCTTATCTTCTAGCTATTATCAAAATGAAGACCTCTGGAAGAATCATACTTGAAGGCCTATTGGACAATCTCTTCAAGACTCAAAAGATCCCAGAATTCCTCCTCAAACGGTTATATTGCAAATGGCCACAAAGCTCCAACGGTCATCCTCTCAAACGGTCATATTTTTGAAGATTATAAAAAGAGCGGAAGAGGAAAAAGAACACACACAGAGAGACACAGATAGATCATCCTTGAAGTGAGAATCCAGAAAGTACATTCAAGTCTCATTCTCCTGAAAGAGTAATTCGAATTCCTCAAGCTCCCTCTAAAGTCTTCATGCTTGACTTCCTCTGAGAGCTTCCTTGCGTTCAGAAAAATCTGTGGAGAATTTCTGTTTGTGGGTGGCTATTGTACTCAGTTTCAATTCTCTTTAGTCCACCTCTTTTACTTCAGATAGGATTTAGAGTCAATTCTATATCTGTTGTATCCATTTGAAGTCTGTGTTTTTTTCTCAATTTTGAGGCAAACACACCTCTGTCGAATTTCCTTGTATTTGTGCAGAAATCTGTCTCTGCACTTTGCCCCTCTTGTGTAGGGAAGGCCTTGGTGAAAAGACATTGCTGTACCCCTGTATAGGGAAGACTTGCTTGGGAGAAAGTGGGTTTGTAATTCCTCTCAAGGGTGAGAGAAGGCCAAATTCATTGGCAGATTAGTGAAATCTCAAGTGGTTGGCTTGAGGACTGGATGTATGACTTCCATGTGGGAACGGCCGAACCAAGATAAAATCTGTGTCCAATTTCTTTGTGTGATTGTTTCCGCCAAGTCTACTCTTGAATCACACACATCACATTGAGTACTAACTGTTTATTTAGTGCTGTGATTTTCCGAAGAAATTTTAAAAGGTCAAAAGTCCTATTCACCCCCCTCTAGGACTGTTTTGCTTGCCATTTCGATCCAACAGTTTTCTTTAGGACTGGTCTTGCCATAACTCTCTTAAGAATGTAACATGAGGTATTTATAGTTTCTACCAAAAACTTCTCGGAAGATGACTTTCAATTAGCAAAGTGTAGGCCATTTCAACCAATGTCCTATTTTTCCTTTCAACTACTCCATTCTATTCAGGAGTTCTTAGTGAGGAAAATTTATGATCAATTCCTTTGCTTCTGTAGAAATCAAAAAATAAGTTGTTGTCAAATTCTCCTCCATAATCAGTGAGTATGGGGAAAATTTTATTTATGTTTCCTTGCTCAATCTTATTGAAGAAATTCTTAAAATTCTCAAAAGTATCACTCTTGTAAGATAGAAGGAACACCTAAGAAAATCTAGAGAAATCATCAACAATCACAAACACAAACCGATGTCCACTAAGACTAAGTGTCCAAGTAGGACCAAAAAGACCCATATGCAACAACTCAAAAGGCCTTGAAGTCATTATAGGTGCAACATATTTGAATGATTTTCTAGTTTGTTTACCTTGAGCACATGCAGAACAAACAATTGCATTTTTATTTTTCTTTATTTTAGGAAGTCCGTTCACAAGAGTATATCTGATCAACTTTTTCAAAATATTTCCACTGGCATGACCTAGCCTTCGACGCCAAAGTTGAAACAGATCATGCTAATTTGCAACCAAACAAAGGTTTTCATTTTGTTGTTCATTCAAGTCAACTAGATAGACATTATTGATTCTTTGACCAAGAAATTTATTTTTTCCAGATTCTTTCTCAATAATTTTACATGAATCAAAATCGAATATTACCTTAAGGCCCCTGTCACACAATTGACTAATACTTAGCAAATTATGATCAAGACCATTAACTAATAACACATTTTCAATGGAGTTTGAGAAATTCTTACCCACATTTCCTGTGCCAATAATTTGACCTTTATTTTTACCTCCAAAAATTACCTAACCCCCATCCTTTTCAACCAATGAATAGAATTTTTCTTTGTCTCCAGTCATATGCCTTGAACAGCCACTGTTGAGGTACCATTTGTGTTTCTTGTGGGCTGTAAGACATTCCTGCAATGGAATTTAGAAGGAAGATTTTGGTACCCAAATTACTTTGGGTCCCATCAGTTTTTTCAATTCACTAACAATATGCCTTGGAATCCAAACTTTCTTGAGTCTATATGCATTCATGTAAGATCTACAATTTTAATTAGAATGCCCAGATTTTTTACAGATTTGCATGACATGAATTTATGGGATGTGAAATATTTATCAGTTTTCTGATGAGAAATAGATCTGACAACTTGCTTCATGTTTTGTTGATCATTGAAATGAGCTCTTCCATGCTTAATTTGTGTTCTGGAATTTTTAGATTGATTCTCACATTTGTGCTTTGAATTCAAGGATTGGTTCTCTTGAGTATTTATTCCAAATTGATGGTAAGATGATGTTCCTTTAACAAAATATGTTATCAATGTCTACCCAAATTTCTTTTTGCTTTCAGATTGAAAACATAATCCATGCTTTGTAGTCTTCATTTGAACCGCTAAGATTGCATCTAGATTTTGTTTTCCTTTGACAAATTTTGATAGAGTGTCCTTATCACGCAATTCTTTTTGAGTGTTTTTCAATTATTCTTGAAGCAATCCTTTTTCTCTCTTGAGCTCTTCAGTATTTTCAATCAGAATCTGTTTTTCTTTTTCAGCATTTTGACACATTTCCTCCACATTATCAAGTTGCTCATTAAGAATTTCTTTTTCATTTTTCAAATTGGCAATTTCATTATTCAGAAGATTGATTTGTTCAGTATTAAGAGAATCATGCAAGATACTGTTAACTTTTTTTTTCAATAGCTTATTTTCAAATTTATACTCACATTACTTCTCAAACAAGGTAGCATAAGCTTCTTCCCAGTCATTAATAGAGAAATCTTCAAATGTAGAATTTGCCTCTGTGTTTTCCTCATTTCTTGCCATGAGACAAGTAATTTCTTCATCATCAGATTCACTATCTTCTTGTTTTTCCTCATCTTCATCACTCCAGGTAGCTAACATAGCTCTGGTCTTCTTGAACATTTGGTTTTTCAATTTTCTTTCCAAGTCAGGACATTCTCCTCTCATATGCCCTTGTTTCCTGCATTCATAACAAATGATGTCAGTCTTTTTATTTAACTCATTTTTCTTATGGAACTCTGGTTTCTTAGAAAAATCTTTCTTAGTGAAGGGCTTGAATTTAACTTTCCCTTTCTTTCTTAGAAATTTCTTGAATTGCCTTGTTAGTAAGGCCATTTCACTATCATTCTCTTCATCAGAGGATTCATCACTGTCATCACAACATTCAATAACATTTTTGAAGCTAGATGTTGCTTTCAATGCGATTGGTTTCTTTGAATTCATTACAGATGCATTCCTTTTCAATTTGATTTCAAAAGTCATCAAAGACCCTATCAGCTCATCTAAATGCATGGTGGATAAATCTTTGGAATCTTCAATAACAGTGGCTTTTGTATGCCATGCAGATGGAAGAGACCTTAGTATCTTCCTTACAAGGTCACTGTTAGAGTACTCCTTTCCAAGACCCTTAAGACCATTTACTATAAGCATGAATCTAGCAAACATTTTAAATTTTGTTTCATCATTTTTCATCCTAAATATCTCATATTAAAAAACAACCATACTTGCCTTGGTTTCTCTTATTTCAGAGGTTCCCTCATAAATAAGTTGAAGTTTGTCCCACATTTCTTTTGCAGACTTACATGAGGATGTAGACACGCGAATTTTGCTCCACCGCGGGCAAATTTCATGTTGCACCATAATGCCACAAATGGCCCTCTTTTTTACCTTGAAAGAGTATTTTCCCCATCATTTTGAATCACCTTCATTCTTCCTCGGTTCTTCCTCTTCATTTTCGGAACCCCTCGGGTATTATAAGCTTGAATTCCTTGTCGCGACGGGTATGGCAACCGCATTATGAAAGGCGTCCAGGATGCTGGACCCAATTCAGGATCTTATCGCGACTGCTATAACAGGTGCAACCTTAATGCGACGGCCGTCGGGGGTGCAACATGAACGCGTCGGGCATACCGGACGTGTTTACCAGGATATTGGAGTCACGTCCGGCATGACCGCCGTGATTTGAAAGTCAAAAAGGCCACCCCAGAAGTCGCCGCACTTGAGAGCCTATGCCGACAAATCATTTAAAAATCATGTAATTGCGTCCTGCCACCTAGACGCGATTTAGAAAGGTCAAATCAATTTTCAAACCAGCAGATGAGCTGATTGCCTCGGAAATTGCCTCTAAGGTAATCGCGTTGGCCATGGCCACCGCGTTTCAAGTCGCGGCAGCCATAGCGGACGTGATTCCGTTCCTTATCGCGGCGTCCTGACAGGATGCGATTTAGAGACATTGACGGCAGTCAGATGTCTGTCTCATCAAGTTGACTTTCTGAATCGCGGTCTGCCGCCCAGACACGATTCCATCATTGTCACGGCGACCATACCCGACGTGATTCAAGTCACGGCCTGCTGCCCAGACGCAATTCAACTCCTATTCACGGCTTCATGTTTGGACGCGATTCAAGAATCTGTTGCCTATAAATTGGACCCAAGGGTCATTTGTTCAGGGGGGGTTCCACGAAGCGGCGAAGCCTTGCCGGATCCTCGCCTTGACGATGCCATTGTCGCCTTCTTCCCTGTGTACCGGAGCGGAACGAGGCGGGAGCATCTTCCTTGTCACGCCCCGACGCGGAATATCGGAACGCGAGGCAGTTGCAAGAAAAGGGTATAGAGCGAGTACTATACATCAACCATTGCACAGTGAATAATACTAAAGCGAGTTCATTTCATTAATACTTTACAATGTCTAGTTACAACCACTAATATTAGAGCCAATCTATTGGGCCCGATTACATTGAAAGACGGCAAAAGACTAAACTTCAAACTTAACTACTACAACGCTAAACATAGCAATAGGACACTAGGGTACCTATGACATCACTTCAGGACATTCCCGTCCTCGTGAGTGTATGGTTCATCCTCGGTCTCACCTGAGAACACAACAACAAATAACACAGGGTGAGTGAACACCGCCCAGTAGGACTTAAATCTTAGGCTCAAGCAGGCTTTAAGTAATTAATGCATTAAAGACAGAGTAACTAATGATAGAGCGAGAGAGAGTGTCAGAAAAAATATAGCAGGACAGTACGTGAACGAAATAGCAAGACTTTCCAAATATAGACTTTCCAAGAATAGCACAAGTGTCAGGAATAGCACAATAATAGCAAGATAGCACAATGTCAAGTATAGGAAGATGGCCATGGTACAAATAGCATAACGAGTATAGCATAGCACAACGAGTATAACATAGCACTTTGTTGTCAATGGACAACGAGAGAACATAGCACTTTTGATTGTCATTTAGATAGTCATGATAGATAGCACTTGAGTGTAATGCCAAACACTCTGATCATTTAAGTCCCATGGGCACTAGCACTTTCGGGCGCACATCCCAGGACCAAATCGGGCCCTTTATATATTGCCAGGCATTAGTTATATTGTTTATCTTTAGACAATCAGTCAATGGCCAATATAGAGTACCAAGAAGTAGATGTGAGCACTAGATGAATAGACGAGATAGTAGAGTGAACATGAATAGACGAGCGAGTAGAGTACAGATGAGAGCTAGTAGACATTGCACGTAACACGTCGAGTAAACAGGCGATAATAACAGTTGCACAACACGTGCACTTGGTGTTGGCAGTCAGGTGGAACTCACGACCTGACCACTGGCCATGTTAAGCACAGGTCCAAAGGTCCGGCGTGATTCAAGATGAGAGTGAACTTCTAATAGCCATTTGATTATATAGATCCCTAATGGGTGTAACAGGTGTTAGGGTACAACCGGCTCGTCGACCATGTGGGAATCCATGGATAGAGGAGACTCACGGAGGCCTTGAATAAAGACTTACTAGTCCGGCAGAAGGAGTTTCCGACGGAGAGTTCATCCAAGTCAAGAGAGAGTGTATATAGAAACAAGTGCTCAACATTCTAGAGGAGTTCTAGAACAGTGGAGCATCGATATCGGTATTCCCAAAACATCGCGAGAAACGATAGACAAGTATAGAGTAATTTAATTACATAAAGTACCAGATGTATTATGAAATAGTTTCATGCCAAATTATGCCATAATTGGATGGTTCAAAGTGTGTGTATTTTTCATGAAATTGTAGATAGAAAAGATCATGTGCATGTATTTTAATCATACAAAATATTCAATTTATAACAAGTGTTATTTTCTGGGTGTATGACTGTTAAGCAAGAGTATAATTACTGTAGATAATCAAGCATTGCTGAGACAAGGGGTTTTTGCAAAAGAACCCAGATCGTGATGTACCCTGATGAGGGTCGCGACGGGGTCAACTGAGATTGCGAGAGGGTCTGGTACAGGTCGCGACAGGCTTATCAGTTCGGGCAGGCAGATCGTGACGGGATTGCATGAGGATCGCGACGGCCTAGTCAGAAGATCGCGACGACAAGTTCTGTCGCGATCATATCGCGACAGAGTGCTCTGTCGCAATGGCCTTGTGAACGCGGCCTATCGGGCCGTCGCGTTCACAAGGTCTGCGCCCAGTCCGAACAGGGAAAGGATATTACATTGGATTGCGGGCCAAAACATACCCTATTTGACATAGGGTGATTCAGAAATTCACAACTAATTGTATAGACAACAAAAAATCGTGAAACTAGTTGCAAAATGACCTAGACATGCACGGGTACTTACAATAAATAGGAATTGGAAAACAATCAGGGTTTGGACTTGTTTTGACATGGGTATTCATAATGAACATGAAATAGTAAGTAGTTGAGATCAACGATTAAATTCGCAAGATAGGATGAATCAAATTGAGGGCTTTTAGGGGCAAAAGATGCCTAACATGCATCAGTTCCTACAGTAAAAATCTCGTGGCATGGGGTGGAGTATACAAGGAGATCAAGAGTTAAGAAGAGGGTTCGGGGTCATGAGAGTTGCAGAACATGAAAAATCAAGAACGAATGATATGCTCGATGGAAAATTATGAAACCAAAGGGCTTTTGTTCCTGATAGACAAGACATCCTACAGAAAAAGTTTCATGGTTTATGCTTGTGAGAATGCCTACCTTTGATCGTTTTCCTCTTCTAGGGTTAAGGTTTGAAGAACTCGGGGAAGAAGCATTGATGGATCTTCCTCTCCACGATTTCTCCCCCTCTTGGCCTCTCCTCCTGGTCCAGGAACCTCTTGGCACGAGCTAGGGTCGGCCATGAGGTTTTAAGAGAAGTATTTAAGCTTCTCCATATTCCCTTTCCTAGTTTAAGTCTAACTTCTATCAAATTGCGAATTTCCTATTTTTCTCTCCCCTTTTTAAGCAAGAGATCTTCTATTTGGGTTGGGAGAGAGAGGATTTCGTGGCCAACCCATTAGGGTAGGTTTAGGAATCCAATCCTAACTCAAACTAGCTATTTAATGTATTAAATTTCTCTTTTCTATTTTAGTAATATTCTAGTTACGAATTTTGGCTATTTCTCTATTATTCCTCGTTTTAAAATCTCTATTGTAGCCGACTAATTTCTAATGGGTCCATTTAATAAAGCCCATTGCTTATTTTCATTTGATGGGTTTTATTTAATTCTCCTTTCTTTAATTTTCTAATTAAATAATATAATTATTTAAAAATTGTTTCCATAAATTTAGGGTTGCTACATCCTCCCCTCTTAAAAAGAATTTGGTCCCCAAATTCATGTGATCATTCAGGAGAGAATGTCTTACCAAAAAGAGCGGGGTAGTTCCGTCTAATGATTCCTTCCGGTTCCCAGGTTGCCTCTTCCACTCCACGATTATTCCATAGGACTTTAACCACATGGATGTGACGATTTCTGAGCTATTGTACCTTCCGTTCCAATATCTTGACTGGCTTCTCTTCGTACGTCATATCTTTGTTCAATATAAACTTTTCGTGGCGAATGATGTGCTTCGGGTCGTACACATATTTCCTAAGCATGGAAACATGGAACACATTGTGTACACATGACAAATCCGGTGGCAACGCCAGCCGGTATGCAACCTCACCAACCCTTTTGAGTACTTCAAAAGGACCGATGAATCTATGGCTGAGCTTTCCCTTTACACCGAATCTTTGGATACCATGAGAAGGTGACACCTTTAGAAATACATGATCACCCACTTGGAATTCCAGATCTCACCTTCTTTTGTCAGCGTAGCTCTTCTGTCTGGATTAGGCAGTTTTGAGCTGGTCTTTGATTACCTGAATGCCCTTTGTGGCACGTTGCACCATGTCTGGGCCTAACCATTGCTGTTCTCCAACCTCATTCCAGCATGCAGGGGATCTACAGTTCCTTCCATCGAGCGCTTCGAATGGTGCCATCTTAATACTTGCCTGATAACTGTTGTTATAGGCGAACTCGATCAGTGATAGGTGCTCATTCCAATAACCTTGAAAATCTATAGTGCAAGCTCTCAACATGTCTTCCACTATTTGGTTGGTTCTTTCAGATTGCCCATCGGTTTGTGGATGGAATGCGGTACTAAAGTTGAGTTTAGTACCCAATGCACCTTGCAGTCCTTTCCAAAAATGAGATGTGAATCTCGGATCTCGATCCGAAACAATAGATGATGGAATGCCATGTAGTCTTACAATCTCCTTGATGTATAAGGAAGCTAGTACCTCTACTGACCATTTACTCTTTATAGGCAGAAAGTGGGCGGATTTGGTTAGTCAGTCCACAATGACCCATATGGCGTCGAGTCCACCACGAGTCTTGGGTAAACCCATGATGAAGTCCATGCCAATGCTTTCCCATTTCCATTCCGGAATATCTAGCGGTCTGAGTACACCAGTAGGGTGCAGGTGTTCCCCTTTTACTTGTTGGCAAGTAAGGCAGTGAGCGACATGTTCAGCTACCTCTTTTTTCATGTTCGGCCACCAAAACATTCTTTTCATATCTTGATACATTTTGGTAACTCCTGGATGAATAGTATACTCTGTCTTGTGGGCTTCATCCATTAGTCTTCTCTTTAGTTCTTCATTGTCGGGAACACATGTCCTTCCTTGAAAGACAAGCCTTCCGTCTGCAGTCATTGCAAAGTCCGGTCTTTCAGTTAGAGTTTCTTTGACGCGGAGTAAGAATGGATCATCGTCTTGTTGAGCTTTGATCTCCTCTAGCAGATCAGATTGAATCTTGATATTGGCAACCAAGACTCGATCATCTCTGTGTTTGATATTTAAGTCTAACCTTGCGAATTGTTCTAGTAGTTGCATCTCGCCAAGGACTAGACTTGAGACAAATGCCATTGGCTTCCTACTAAGAGCATCAACCACGACATTTCCCTTGCCTGGGTGGTATTGGATGTGGAAGTCAAAATCTTTCAAGTATTCCAGCCATCTCCTTTGTCTCATGTTGAGTTCCTTCTGAGAGAATAAATACTTCAGACTTTTATGATCTGAGTAGACAGTGAATTGCTCGCAATATACATAGTGTCTTCAAATCTTCAAGGCGAAGACCACAGCAGCTAGCTCGAGATCATGTATAGGGTAGTTGACTTCATGTGTCTTTAGTTGTCTTGAAGAATAGGCGATGACCTTCTCCTTTTGCATGAGTAGACATCCTAGCCCGATTCTTGAGGCATCGGTGTAGATAGAGAAACCTTCTCTCTCAATTGGTAGAGCGAGAATAGGTGCTGAGGTAAGACAGTCCTTGAGGGTTTGGAAACTTTTCTCACACTCTTTACTCCAAGAGTATGGATTCTCCTTTCGTGTCAGACACGTGAGAGGAACATCGATCCTTGAGAAGTCCTTGATGAACCACCTGTAGTAGCCAGCCAGTCCTAGGAAGCTTCTTATCTCAGTGACATTAGTTGGTCTCTCCCAGTTGAGTACAACTTCGACTTTGGAGGGATCAACAGAGATGCCGTCCTTTGAGATGACATGGCCCAAGAAGGATACTTCTTCGAGCCAGAATTCACACTTGCTAAACTTTGCATATAGCTGGTTGTCTCGCAAAACTTGTAGTGCTGTCTTTAGGTGTTCTTCATGCTCTTCTTTGGTCTTAGAGTATATGAGGATGTCATTGATAAAGACGACCACGAACTTGTCGAGGTATGGCCGATATATGCTATTCTTGAGTTGCGTAAAGGCTGCAGGAGCATTGGTTAGACCAAAAGGCATAACGACGAATTCATAATGTCCATACTTGCTCCTAAAAGCCGTTTTGAAAATATCGTCATCCTTGATCCTCATTTGGTGATAGCCAGATCGAAGGTCAATCTTGGAGAAATATTGCACTCCAGAAATTTGGTCGAATAGTTCATCGACCTTAGGCAATGGGTATTTATTCTTGATGGTAAGCTGATTGAGTTGTCGATAGTCGATGCACAGCCTTATCGATCCATCTTTCTTCTTTACGAATAGCACAGGTGCTCCTCATGGGGAAGTACTTGGTCTGATGAACCCTTTTTCTAGTAGCTCCATCAGTTGTGCCTTCAATTCCATCAGCTCGGCAGGTGACATCCGGTACGGTTGACGCGATACCGGTGCGGCTCCAGGAATCAACTCAATGGCGAAGTTGACATCTCGTTCAGGGGGAATCCCTGGCAAGTCTTCGGGAAATACATCTGGGTAGTCCTGTACTATATATATGTCTTCTATCTTAGAACCCTTCTTTTCCACTACTACGGTTGCTAGGAAAGTAATACAGCCTTTCCTCATCATGTTGTGGGCTTTTATGGCGGAGACTAGAGACATCCGTCTCTTATGGCTAATTTCGGAGAAAGCCAGTTTAGGAAAGTCACTAAAGGTAGCCTTCCCTTTCTTACAGTCGACACTTGCCCCATATACGGACAACCAGTCGGCTCCCAAAATTACATCATAGCCTTCCATGGACATACACACCAGGTCGACTTTTAGGTTATGGTCTCCGATCATTACATCGGCGAGGGAAAGTATTTGTTCAATTTCTCCTTTTCCCCTAGTGGCGTTGTGACAGAGAACTCACAACCCAT
This sequence comes from Colocasia esculenta, assembly GCA_014218235.1. NCBI lineage: Eukaryota > Viridiplantae > Streptophyta > Magnoliopsida > Alismatales > Araceae > Colocasia > Colocasia esculenta. The sequence goes on from CM024762.1 coordinate 58,732,514, forward strand.
GGATATAGGTTTAGCATTCACAGTATCAGCAAAGTTTTGAGATATAAATGAATGAGTGGCTCTAGTATCAAATAAAATGAATGTTGATAATGAGAAAACTTGAAGGGTACCTTCTACCACGCCACCCTCCATAGAGGCTCTCATCATGTAGGGCTTGCAGTCGGCCCTGTTTCTTAGGCGCATTAGAGCGCCTTTCATTCTCTTTCAGTAGCGGGCACTCAGGGATACGGTGCTCGCGACTTCCGCAGCGCAGACATGTGCCGGTTTTCCACTAGCATTCATCAGCCGTGTGACCAGACTTGTCACAGTGTTTGCAGTGGCTATTTGTTGGAGTGTTGGGTACGAAAACCTTGGGTTTCCTTTCTTGGCAAGATCCCTCCGTGATGTTGAAGGGACGCTTCTTGCCGTTGGTAGGCTTAACAGACGCCTGACCCGAGGTCACTTCCTTCTTGACAAACTTCCCTTTGATATGGTCGGTGAAGTCCGTAGCATCTTCTAGCAACTGAGCCCTCTTCACCATCTCGGCGTAGGATGGGATGTCGAAAGGTGCGAGTTGAGTGATGTAGTGGGGCTTAAGGCCGTTTAGAAAGCGCTTAGCCTTCATCCTTTCGGTGTTCACCAGATGTACAACATAGCATGCCAGTCTAGAGAACTGGGCTTCATATTCGGCCACAGTCAAGCTCCGCTATTTAAGAGCAGCGAATTCCACAGCCTTCCTTTCTTGAACACGCTCGGAGAAGTATTTGGAGTTGAATGCTTCTTTAAACTCGTTCCAGGTGAATTGCCCATTCTCTCTAGTAGCTTCCACTGACTCCCACTAGGCACGGGCATCCTTCTCCAGTTGGAACGTGGCAAGTAGCAGCTTGTCCCCCACTGCACATTGCATGACACGAAAAATTCTTTCCGTCTCTTGGAGCCAGTGCTCAGCTTCATCCGAATCCGTGGATCCGCTGAACCTAGGTGGGTTCAGACTTCTGAAGTTGCGATGTTGGTCGCCTACACCATGATTGCCACCTCCTTGAGTGGCTTGCACAATGGCGTGTGTCAGTTCTTGGATGGTTTGTTGCATGCCCTCATTTAAGCATGTTTGGTAGTCATCTTGATTGCTTGCTTCCTACTAAAATAACTTATTGTTATGATACTGATGTGAAATTTAATTTGTGTGTGTGTGAGTTTATTTTTGCTAGTTACCCTTGGCTCTAACCACAACTCACATTGGTAGGATAATTGACTCTAGTCGAGGCAGGTTAACCTAGATCATCTTGTACTAAGAATAACCTAGGCTCTAATACCACAAAACTGTCATGCCCCGACGCGGAATATCGGAACGCGAGGCAGTTGCAAGAAAAGGGTATAGAGTGAGTACTAGACATCAACCATTGCACAGTGAATAATACTAAAGCGAATTCATTTCATTAATACTTTTCAATGTCTAGTTACAATCACTAATATCAGAGCCAATCTATGGGGCCCGATTACATTGAAAGAAGGCAAAAGACTAAACTTCAAACTTCACTACTACAACGCTAAACATAGTAATAGGACACTAGGGTACTCATGACATCACTCCAGGACGTTCCCGTCCTCGTGAGTGTATGGTTCATCCTCGGTCTCACCTGAGAACACAACGACAAATAACGCAGGGTGAGCGAACACCGCTCAGTAGGACTTAAATATCAGGCTCAAGCAGGCTTTAAGTAATTAATGCATTAAAGGCAGAGTAACTAATGATAGAGTGAGAGAGAGTGTCAGGAAAAATATAGCAGGACAGTACGTGAACGAAATAGCAAGACTTTCCAAATATAGACTTTCCAAGAGTAGCACAAGTGTCAGGAATAGCACAATAATAGCAAGATATCACAATGTCAAGTATAGCAAGATGGCAATGGTACAAATAGCACAACGAGTATAGCATAGCACTTTGTTGTCAATGGACAACGAGAGAACATAGCACTTTTGATTGTCATTTAGATAGTCACGATAGATAGCACTTGAGTGTAATGCCAAACACTCTGATCATTTAACTCCCATGTGCACTAGCACTTTCGGGCGCACATCCCAGGACCAGATCGGGCCCTCTATATATTGCCAGGCATTAGTTATATTGTTTATCTTTAAACAATCAGTCAATGGCCAATATAGAGTAACAAGAAGTAGATGAGAGCACTAGATGAATAGACGAGATAGTAGAGTGAACGTGAATAGACGAGCGAGTAGAGTACAGATGAGAGCTAGTGGACATTGCACGTAACGCGTCGAGTAAACAGGCGATAGTAACAGTTGCACAACACGCGCACTTGGTGTTGGCAGTTAGGTGGAACTCACGACCTTACCACTGGCCATGTTAAGTACAGGTCTAGATGTAACGACCCAGAATCCGCATTACCAGTAACAACCAGTAACCCGAATTCTGACCCGCTAACCCACGAGACAAGCTCGTAAGGGTAGGAAGTGAAAGTCCGAGGAGACTATATGTAAGAAGATACACACCATGTAAAGCTGTAAAATTCCACTATATGAACATATCGTATACAACCTCAGAGTCTGAGCAAAGTACAGAGTACAGAAGTACAACAAAAAGGTACAACTCACTGCAACTAAGGAGCACCAACACCGGAGTGGCTAGACTCGCCTGGAACGGGAGTCGACGAAGTCCCACCTGAAAGGGAAGGGAGTGAGTCTCAAGAAAAGAGACCCAGTAGGGAAAAGTAACCCCACCGGCAACTGAACTAAAGTGCGGAAAGTAAAAACTGAAAGTAAGTACACGTCGCACCACAACACAAAACTGTAAACCACGCGGCTCAGTAACACACACTCACACACACATCAAGTAGGACTCAGCTAGGGTCTGTGGCTCGGCGTCCCGTCACCACAGAGGCTCTCAACCCCAGCCACGTGTGCACACTACAGACGCTCTCTCTCGCGTCTGGTCCACGACCGGTTTTTCCCCTACGCTTGACCCTAGCGGTAGAGAAGGGGCTCCACGGAGACCGGCTCAAAACCACCACAAGGAGTACGCACAGGACAGAGTCGCACTCGATGTCCCGGCTCACTAGCGGAGGACAACCACACGCTAGTCGTCTAGACGGAGTCGCACCCACGCCTAGGTAACACAACAGAAACGGGTACACGGTAACGCAACGCGCGTACAACAGACGGAACACACTCAACGTCTGAAACCCCGTACAGTAAGTAAATACCTCGTGCTACAACAACTACTCAAATGCATAGGCGGAGTCACACTCTAAGCCTGGCCCACATGTGCTATTAGGGCGGACATCATATGTCAATCGCCTCTAATCACACAGCTTAAGTCTGCTGGGACACAGGATTAACGGCCTGATCGATTGCCGCCAATATAAGGTAAACGACACTCCCCATGTCGTTTATCCTAATTAAACGGCAATCGACCTTGTCGTTTAAATCACCCCTGAAGATCTCAACGTCAACAGATGTGGACGTTGATATCTTCAGTCCCCCATACCCAGAACTGAACCGAATCAGTCCCAATGGGCAGAACCACTCAACCAGACTCCGACTGATGGAGGGAAACACTTTCTCTCATCAATGTACACTACCAGAACATCTAAACTAAACAGTCTAACACTTAGATTGTCTAATTTATCCAAATCCCGGCATGATACAACCTAAACCCTAAACCATAAATTGCATTCCAATTCACTTAATTGGGCATGCTAGTTTGCTGGGGAGGGTTATAGGGGTTAAGTCCCTACCTCAGAACGCCTTAAGAATCCCCAAACAGCCACTAATCGCGCCGGATCTCCCCGAAGACTCCGCGCGAATCACGCCAAAACCACGCGTTTCCCGCCCGATCAAGCAACGCCACACGATCCAGGGCCTTCCCACGAGCTCAAATCACTCAACAGAAGCTGCAGGAATCAAGAAAGGCAAAGGTGGAAGGAAGGAGAGGAAAGGAGAAGAAGAAGCTCTGCTCTCGGGCTGCCCTATTTCAACAGGACTGGTTAGTCGACGTCAACATCTATGGCCGCCAACTGAACCGCCTACAGACTGACGTCTAGATCACATGTCGTTGAGTTCAACATCAGACGTCCACATCGCTGGACGCTCACTCTGACTCAACGGCAAGCCCTGGCCATCAACTACACAGAATCACTACAGACCCAATAAGGATCCACTAAAGACCCGAGACCTTACAGCCCTCCCCCCTTAAGGAATTTTGCCCTCAAAATTCAAACAACATAAAGAAAGAAGACTCACCAAAGAGGTACGGAAACTGCTCGCGCATCTCGTCCTCCCGCTCCCATGTCGACTCACCACCGGAGTGCCGCTGCCACGCAACACGAACTAAAGGGATTGCCTTGTTCCTCAACCTCTGAACTCGGCGATCCTCAATGTGCAACGGAAACTCTGGTACAGTCAACACTGGAGTCACCTCAGACCACTCTGCACTCTGCAGAACGTGAGACTCGTCAGAAAGGTACCTCCGAAGCATCGACACGTGGAACACGTCGTGCACTGCTGCCAACTCTGACGGAAGCTCAAGTCTGTACGCCAAACCTCCGACACGCTCAGAAATGGTAAAAGGCCCAATAAAGCGAGGACTCAACTTTCCACGCTTACCGAACCTCACCACTCCCTTCATAGGAGACACACGAACAAACACCTGGTCTCCTACCTGAAACTCGAGCGGTCGTCTGCGCTGATCTGCATAACTCTTCTGCCGACTCTGAGCTGACTGAAGCCTCTGTCTCACAAGCTGAACTACCTCAACTGACTGCTGAACCAACTCCGGCCCCGTGACAACTCGTTCGCCAACCTCGAACCAGTCAAGAGGAGTGCGACACGGTCGTCCGTACAAAGCCTCATATGGTGCCAAACCGATACTGGAGTGATAACTATTATTATATGCAAACTCGACCAACGGCAAGTGAACTGTCCACGACCCCTGCCACTCCAGACAACAAGCTCTAAGCATGTCCTCCAAAGTCTGGATAGTCCGCTCTGACTGACCGTCTGACTGAGGGTGGTAGGCGGAACTAAAAGCCAACTCTGTCCCCAAAGCTCTCTGGAAACTGCGCCAGAACCCAGAAGTGAAGCGAGGATCCCTGTCTGACACAATAGAGATCGGCACTCCATGCAAAGGAACAATCCGCTCTACGTACAACGCGGCCAACCTACTCACACCCCAACTAGTCCTGACAGGCAAGAATCTGGCAGTCTTCGTCAATCTGTCCACAAGAACCCAAATGCTGTCAAAACCTCCAGCTGTCCTCGGCAAACCACAAACAAAGTCAGTCGTCACGTGGTCCCACTTCCACATCGGAATCTCTAACGGCTGCACAAGTCCTCCTGGACGCTGATGTTCGGCCTTCACCTGCTGACAGACCAAACACCTAGCAACAAAAGCCGCTATGTCTCTCTTCATCCCAGGCCACCAAAACTGACGTCTCAACCTGTGGTACATCTTGGTCGCCCCTGGATGAATAGAGTACCTGGAACCATGTGCCTCCTGCAACACAACTCTCCTGATAGACTCCTCAACAGGAACATAGAGTCTATCTCGGAACCTAACAGTCCCGTCCTCAAAGCTCAACCTCTGGAAGAAGCAACACACTGTGCAACTCGGGATCTGCCTGCTGAGCCTCAGCAACCTGTCTCACAACTGCGGGAGCTGCTAACAAACTGCCCAACACACACTGACGACGACTGGAAGAAACTCTGAAAGATCCCTCTGTCGCAGACTGCCACAACTGCCACTCTCTAAGCATCAGATGACTCATCTGTGCTTTCCTACTCAAGGCATCTGCAACTACATTCGCCTTTCCAGGCTTATACTCAATGCTGAAATCATAGTCTTTCAGATATTCCATCCATCGACGCTGCCTCATATTCAGATCCCTCTGAGAAAACACATATCTCAAACTCTGGTGGTCGGTACGGACTACAAAACTCACTCCGTACAGGTAAAGACGCCAAATCCGCAAAGCAAACACCACAGCTGCAAGCTCTAGGTCGTGGGTCGGGTAACTCTCCTCGTGGGGCTTAAGCTGGCGAGACGCATAAGCCACCACTCGGCCTTGCTGCATCAAGACCGCACCCAAACCAACACCTGAAGCATCTGTGCAAACCTCAAAACCCTCCTCACCTGAAGGTAAGGCAAGAACTGGCGCCGACGTAAGCAGTCGCTTCAACTCTATGAACTCTGCTCACACTGCTCCGACCACTCAAACGAACTCCCTTTCTCGTCAACCGAGTCAAGGGTGCAGCAACCTGAGAAAATCTCGAACAAACCTGCGGTAGTAACCTGCCAAACCCAGAAAGCTACGAATCTCAGACACAGATCTGGGACTCTCCCACTGCAAAACTGCCTCAACCTTCGCTGGATCTACTGAAACTCCCTCACCTGAGATCACGTGCCCCAAAAAGTGAACCTGTTGTAGCCAAAACTCACACTTACTAAGTTTGGCATACAACTGGTGCTCTCGCAAAGTCTGCAACACGATCCTCAGGTGCTCGGCGTGCTCCTCCTCCGAAGCGGAGTACACCAGAATGTCGTCAACAAACACTACGACAAACCGGTCCAAGAACTGGTGGAACACCCGGTGCATCAGATCCATGAAGGCTGCTGGAGCATTGGTGAGCCCAAACGGCATCACCAAAAACTCAAAGTGTCCATATCTGGTCCGAAAAGCAGTCCTCTCAATGTCAGAATCTCTAATCCGCAACTGATAGTAGCCCGACCTCAAGTCAATCTTCGAGAAGACACGAGCAGACTGAAGCTGATCAAAGAGATCATCAATCCTAGGCAAAGGATACCTATTCTTGATGGTCACTTGATTTAGCTTCCTATAATCGATACACAACCTCAGGCTACCATCCTTCTTCCGGACAAACAAAACAGGTGACCCCCACGGAGAAAAGCTAGGACGAATATAGCCCTTCTCCAACAACTCCTCAAGCTGCCTCTTCAACTCCCTCAACTCTGCTGGTGCCATACGGTACGGTGCCTGCGCAAAAGGTAAAGTGCCAGGAACCAACTCTACAGTAAACTCGATCTCTCTCTCTGGAGGTAGACCAGGCAACTCTTCCGGAAAAACATCCGGAAACTCACACACTACAGGAATGTCTCCCACTCCCAAGGCAATCTGGTCAAGAGTCACTGCAGAAAATAGGAAACCCTGACAACCAGAAGCAAGCAACCTCCCTGCCCTCAAAGCAGAAACTAAAAAGCGAGAAGTAAGAGGTACGATACCCTGGAAGTAGAACGCCGCTGCCCCAGGTATCCGCAAGTGCACCCTCTTCTTCTGGCAATCCATCACTGCACCATACTGCTCTAACCAGTCCATACCCAAAATCACATCATAGTCATGCAACTGCAAGGCAAAAAGACGGGCTGACAACAACTGATCCTGCAACTGCACAGGTACCTCCTCAAGACAGTAGGACGTAAGGACAAAGTCCCCTGTCGGCAACTCTACTGCAAACTCAACAGACTCTCCCGAACTCAACTCTCCAAGGGAGTCTAAAAAGTCCTCAGACACAAAGGAGTGAGAGGCACCGGAATCAAACAAGACTCTAGCTGCACAACCAAAAACTGAAACAGTACCTTCCAGCAGGTGAGCTGCCTCCGCGTCTGCACGAGTCAAGTGGGTAACACGACCTCTACCTCTCGACCCACCTGAACCTCCGGTCTGCTGACGCTGCTGCACAGGTGCCTACTGCTGCTGCTGCTGCTGCTGCACTCGATGTTGTGACTGGGTCTACTGCTGCGGCACACGAGGTAGCAAAGGACAATCTCGCGCCATATGACCCATCTGGTCACACCGGTAACACTGCCCAGCAAAAGTACGTTGTACCTGCTGCGAAGGCTGACCTGTCGGCTGCTGAACACTCCCAACCGACTGCTGCCTCTGCTCTGCCTGCCTCCTATCACGCCGAAACTTCCTCCGAGATCCTGACTTCGCCGTCGTCCCAGTAGAAGTGGACGCGTAGGAAGTCGCAGTCCTCGGGGTCGTCTGCACACTACCCTGCTGCTGGCGAGGCTGAGAAGGAACTACCTGCGTCTGAACCTCTACACTCCGAGCACGAGTCCGCAAGGTGTCTGCCTCCAACGCTGCCGCTGTCTGATAGGCCGCATCCAAGTCTGTGACACGAGCAACTATCAGCGCCTGCCTGAGCTCTGGCCTCAAGCCCCTCACAAACTGCTGAGTCCTCAGACCCTCATCTCCCATAATCTGCGGAGCATAACGCCCTAACTCCACAAATCTGGCCCTGTACTGCACCACAGTAGAGTCCCTCTGCTGCAAGTCCAGAAACTGGTACAACCTCTCCGTCCGGACGTAAGTAGGACAGAAGGCTCTCTCAAAAGAAACAACAAACTCCTGCCACAGAATCTGCCTAAGTGGGCGAGACTGAAAAGTAGTCTCCCACTTAGCGGACCACCAAGTCAATGCCTGCGCTTGCAACTGGTAACTGGCTAGCATCACTCGCTCCTCTGGAACACACTCCATGGAACGAAAAGTCCGCTCCACTGCATCTAGCCATGCTCGCGCTACATCTGGATCAGGCTGGCCCAAAAACTGAGGAGGCTGAAACTGCAAGAACTCCCTCAACACCCTCCCAGTACCACCCTGGGGTACCGGCGCGTCACGGTGCTGAGCAACAAACTGAGCCATCCCCTCAAGAAATCGAGTCATGTCCAATCCCTGAGCTACCTGAGGTGGAGGTGGCGGCGGCGGAACAATACCAGTATGTGCGTCCTGTGGCAAAGGCTGCGTCTGCTGAGGTGGCGGAGCATCTCCAACCTCTGGACGAGTCGCCTGCTCGGCTACTCCCTCTCTAGGACGTCGCCTAGGCGCCATAGAACTACACACAGAATAAAATACACACATAAATACATTAACTAACTCCGGGCTACATAGCTAGATAGATAGCAAGCTATAGCTGCAGCTGTACTCTTTATACTATGAGTCTACATGATTAGTATTTTCTTATATATATCTCATCAGACCAGGCTCTGATACCAAACTGTAACGACCCAAAATCCGCATTACCAGTAACAACCAGTAACCCGAATTCTGACCCGCTAACCCACGAGACAAGCTCGGAAGGGTAGGAAGTGAATGTCCGAGGAGACTATATGTAAGAAGATACACACCATGTAAAGCTGTAAAATTCCACTATATGAACATATCATATACAACCTCAGAGTCTGAGCAAAGTACAGAGTACAGAAGTACAACAAAAAGGTACAACTCACTGCAGCTAAGGAGCACCAACACCGGAGTGGCTAGACTCGCCTGGAACGGGAGTCGACGAAGACCCACCTGAAAGGGAAGGGAGTGAGTCTCAAGAAAAGAGACCCAGTAGGGAAAAGTAACCCCACCGGCAACTGAACTAAAGTGCGGAAAGTAAAAACTGAAAGTAAGTACACGTCGCACCACAACACAAAACTGTAAACCACGCGGCTCAGTAACACACACTCACACACACAGCAAGTAGGACTCAGCTAGGGTCTGTGGCTCGGCGTTCCGTCACCACAGAGGCTCTCAACCCCAGCCACGTGTGCACACTACAGACGCTCTCTCTCGCGTCTGGTCCACGGCCGTTTTTTCCCCTACGCTTGACCCTAGCGGTAGAGAAGGGGCTCCATGGAGACCGGCTCAAAACCACCAAAAAGGAGTACGCACAGGACAGAGTCGCACTCGATGTCCCGGCTCACTAGCGGAGGACAACCACACGATAGTCGTCTAGACGGAGTCGCACCCACGCCTAGGTAACACAACAGAAACGAGTACACGGTAACGCAACACGCATACAACAGACGGAACACGCTCAACGTCTGAAACCCCGTACAGTAAGTAAACACCTCATGCTACAACAACTACTCAAATGCACAGGCGGAGTCACACTCTAAGCCTGGCCCACATGTGCTATTAGGATGGACATCACATGTCAATCGCCTCTAATCACACAACTTAAGTTTGCTGGGACACAGGGGATTAACAGCCTGATCGACTGCCGCCAATATAAGGTAAACGGCACTCCCCATGTCGTTTATCCTGATTAAACGGCAATCGACCTTGTCGTTTAAATCACCCCTGAAGATCTCAACGTCAACAGATGTGGACGTTGATATCTTCAGTCCCTCATACCCAGAACTGAACCGAATCAGTCCCAATGGGCAAAACCACTCAACCAGACTCCGACTGATGGAGGGAAACACTTTCTCTCATCAATCTACACTACCAGAACATCTAAACTAAACAGTCTAACACTTAGATTGTCTAATTTATCCAAATCCCGGCATGATACAACCCAAACCCTAAACCATAAATTGCATTCCAATTCACTTAATTGGGCATGCTAGTTTGCTGGGGAGGGTTATAGGGGTTAAGTCCCTACCTCAGAACGCCTTAAGAATCCCCAAACAGCCACTAATCACGCCGGATCTCCCCGAAGACTCCGCGCGAATCACGCCAAAACCACGCGTTTCCCTCCCGATCAAGCAACGCCACACGATCCAGGGCCTTCCCACGAGCTCAAATCACCCAACAGAAGCTGCAGGAATCAAGAAAGGCAAAGGTGGAAGGAAGGAGAGGAAAGGAGAAGAAGAAGCTCTGCTCTCGGGCTCCTATTTCAACAGGACTGGTTAGTCGACGTCAACATCTATGGCCGCCAACTGAACCGCCTACAGACTGACGTCCAGATCACATGTCGTTGAGTTCAACATCAGACGTCCACATCGCTGGACGCTGACTCTAACTCAACGGCAAGCCCTGGTCGTCAACCACACAGAATCACTACAGACCCAATAAGGATCCACTAAAGACCCGAGACCTTACACCAGAGGTCCGGCGTGATTCAAGACGAGAGTGAACTTCTAATAGCCGTTTGATCATATAGATCCCTAATGGGTGTAACAGGTGTTAGGGTACAACCGGATCGTCGACCATGTGGGAATTCATGGACAGAGGAGACTTACGGAGGCCTTGAACAAGGACTTACTAGTCCGGCAGAAGGAGTTTCCGACGGAGAGTTTGTCCAAGTCAAGAGAGAGTGTATATAGAAACAAGTGCTCGACGTTCTAGAAGAGTTCTAGAACAGTGGAGGGTCGATATTGGTATTCCCAAAACATCGTGAGAAACGATAGACAAGTATAGGGTAATTTAATTACATAAATTACTAGATGTATTATGAAATATTATCTTGCCAAATTATGCCATAATTGGATGGTTCAAAGTGTGTGAATGTGTCATGAAATTGTAGATAGAAAAGATCATGTGCATGTATTTTAATCATACAAAATATTCAATTTATAACAAGTGTTATTTTCTGGGTGTATGACTGTTAAGTAAGAGTACAATTACTGTAGATAATCAAGCATTGCTGAGACAAGGGGGTTTTGCAAAAGAACCCAGATCATGATGTACCCTGATGAGGGTCACGATGGGGTCAACTGAGATTGCGACAGGGTTATCAGTTCGGGCAGGCAGATCGCGATGGGATTGCATGAGGATTGCGACGGCCTAGTCAGAAGATCGCGACGATAGGTTCTGTCGTGATCATATCGTGACAGAGCGCTCTGTCGCGATGGCCTTGTGAACGTGGCCTATCGGACCGTTGTTCACAGGGTCTGCACCCAGTCCGAACAGGGAAAGGACAATACATTGGATTGCGGGCCAGAACTTACCCTATTTGACACAGGGTGATTCAGAAATTCACAACTAATTTGATAGACAACGAAAAATCATGAAACTAGTTGCAAAATGACCTAGACATGCACGGGTACTTACAATAAATAGGAATTGGAAAACAATCATGGTTTGGACATGTTTTGAACACGAGTATTCATGATGAACATGAAACAGTATGTAGTTGAGATCAACGATTAAATTCGCAAGATAGGATGAATCAAATTTAGGGCTTTTAGGGGCAAAAGATGCCTAACATGCATCAGTTCCTACAGTAAAAATCTTGTGGCATGGGGTGGAGTATACAAGGAGATCAAGAGTTAAGAAGAGGGTTCGGGGTCATGAGAGTTGTAGAACATGAAAAATCAAGAACGAAAGATATGCTTAATGGAAAATTATGTAACAAAAGGGCTTTTGTTCCTGATAGATGAGACAACCTACAGAAAAAGTTTCATAGTTTATGCCCATGAGAATGCTTACCTTTGATCGTTTTCCTCTTATAGGGTTAAGACTTGAAGAACTCGGGGAAGAAGCTTTGATGGATCTTCCTCTCCACAATTTCTCCCCCACTTGGCCTCTCCTCCTTGGCCAGGAACCTCTTGGCATGAGCTAGGGTTGGCCATGAGGGTTTAAGAGAAGTATTTAAGCTTCTCCATATTCCCTTTCCTAGTTTAAGTCTAACTTCTATCAAATTCCGAATTTCCTTATTTCCTCTCCCCTTTTTAAGCAAGAGATCTTCTATTTGGGTTGGGAGAGAGAGGATTTTATTGCCCAGTTGACGAGCCCAGAGGGGGGTGAATGGGTCTTTTTAAATTTAATCTAGGAGATACCTGTAACCAAAAACAATCACACAAATGATCTTCAAACTACGTTAGTTACAGTTAGTTTAAATAACAATCACGCAATGAAGACAATCACACAACACAAGGATTATCCTGGTTCGGACTTCCTTTCCTTAGGAGTCCTACGTCCAGTCCCTGAGCAACAACTCAGGATTTCACTAACTAGGGAACAGTCCCCCTAAGGACGCTACAACACCCAGCTCAGCTGGTCTTCCTTCACACTTGAAGGGAACAACACCCTGGATGCCACCAGGTCTTCCTTTACAACCGAAGGAGAGCAACACCCTGGATACCACCAGGTCTTCCTTCACACCCGAAGGGAACAGCACAGAGAAGAATAAATGACTTTCACGCCCCTAGATCCAGCTTTTGATAAGTGAGGATCTGAAGCAACTAGAGCTGAGAGCGAAGAGATTATGAGCAATTCACACTCTCAGAACTTGTACAGGCTCTCTCAAGATTTTCACAAAACTAGTGGAGAGCCAGAGAGCAAAAGACTAAACGGAGTGAAGGATCTTGGCTCTCGATTTTCTTCAGAAGAATTTGAAAAAATAGTCTCTGGATCGATTCTCCTTCTATTCTTCTGTCTTGTATATATATCTTCAATTTGAAATCTAGTCGTTGAAGAGACCGTTCTCTCTCTTTTGAGTAGTCGTTAGACTGAATAACATCTGGAGTCTTGGATGCTTCCTGTCACAGTCTTTTGATCACTTGAGCACGCAAAGAGATGAGATCTTCACAGATATCCGTTGGCTTCTATTTGTCTAACGTTGTACCATGAAACTACATCAAAGGTCTGCACAGATGTCAAACTCAAACAGCAGACAGATAGGCTGTCTCTGATATCAGTCAACGTTAGTAGCAATAGTCAAGAAAATAGTAATGCCAACTGGCTTAAGTCTAAAGGACGTTATCAGAGTAAGCACGATAAAGGATGATATAGTCTGCATGCATGCAGAGATACGTTCAGATCTCATAAATGCAAAAGCGTCAGAGAGATGTCTACGTGGATTTTGACTGGTCAATGCTTTAAGATGAATAAGATATCAAGATATGAAATTGAAGACTGTATGACTTATGAAATCGTTATGAGTCATAGCAAATCGTTCTATAACGGAGGATATAAGAAATCGTTATGAATCATGGCAAGTCATTTTGATTCTGAAGAAATCGATGTGAAACACTTAACAAATCATTATGAAATGCAAGTCGTTATGACAATACACAAATCGTTATGAAACTCTTAACAAATTGTTGCACAAAGCAAGTCATTATGACAATACAGAAATCGTTATGAAACTCTTAACAAATCGTTGCACAAAGCAAGTCGTTATGAACACTTATCGAGTCGTTATAAGCTCTGAAGAAATTGTTGCGTAAAGCAAGTCGTTATGAATCCTAAAGAAATCATTATGGCTAGCAAGTCGTTACGAGTTTCGAAGGAATCGTTACGAGAACTAAAGAAATCGTTGCGGCTACCAAGTCGTTACGAATTTCAAAGAAATCGTTACGAGAACTAAAGAAATCGTTGCGGCTACCAAGTCGTTACGAATTTCAAAGAAATCGTTGTGATAACTTATGAAGTCGTTACAACAAGTAAGTCGTTGCGAGTTCTAAAGAAATCGTTATGATAACTTATGAAGTCGTTACAACAAGCAAGTCGTTGCGAGTTCTAAAGAAATCGTTATGATAACTTATGAAGTCGTTACAACAAGAAGTCGTTGCGAGTTCTAAAGAAATCGTTATGATAACTTATGAAGTCGTTATGACATCGACTTGTTTGAAACAACATGACTTTTCAGTCTTATAAGAAAATCGTTATGAACTTTAACAGAAATCGATATGGACTTAGAGAAATCTCATGTTGAAAAGATTAAAGCTTCAGAGTAGTAATGCATATCTTTATTGGCTTGTTTGACTTCGGTATTTTTTCTGTACTTAAGACTTATGAAATATTCAGCAGATATAATTGATAAATTCTTGTTTGGTTTTGTTAATCATCAAAATATGTATATATATATACAATTAATTAAAATTGCATGGGGACAGACTGATCATCAGATTTCGTGGCCAACCCATTAGGGTAGGTTTAGGAATCCAATCCTAACTCAAACTAGCTATTTAATGCATTAAATATCTCTTTTCTATTTTAGTAATATTCTAGTTACGAATTTTGTGTATTTCTCTTTTATTCCTCTTTTTAAAATCTCTATTTTAGCCCACTAATTTCTAATGGGTCTATTTAATAAAGCTCATTGCTTATTTTCATTTGATGGGTTTTATTTAATTCTCCTTTCTTTAATTTTCTAATTAAATAATATAATTATTTTAATTTTTTTCCCATAAATTTAGGGTTGCTACATTCCTCCTCTTCTTCCTCCATCCAACCGGCAACGGCCCGTCATGCTGCACACATATTTGGGGAAGCACCCCCTCCCCCCCCCCCCTCTCTCTCTCTTTTATCAACATTTTTACTCCCTCCGGGCCCCACGTGGCCCTCCCTTTCCTTTTACACACACATGCATGCATACACACACACACACCTATTTTAGGGGTTTAAAAAACACCACAAGGTGTGTTCTTCTCCCTCTATTCATATTCATTTCAATTATTTTGAGGATTTGTATACTACATCCGGCTAATCCTCTCCTCTCTTATTTGTCTTTTTTTTGCAAGGGTAATCAAACGAGAAAACGCCCTCTACCGTGGCCGGCCATGTTCGTAGAGGAAGAGAGGACACACATCATCCCCCACGCAATCTCCCCACTAAAAAGGTACGCTTGCGATCACTCTTCCATCCCGGACCCTTCGCCGTGCATCTCCATTCGGCACCCTCATGTGCATGGTGATCACGATCCTCTCTTCTCACCTAACGCCACTCCCTCTTTGTACGCGTCGTCGAACATTCACCCCTTGGCGGTGTCTACGAATTGGTGATGACGGTTGGACTTCTTTTCGGGTTTCCCTTTTGATTACCCTCCTCCTTCCGTGCCCCACGTGGCACTCTTCTTTCTTTTTTTACTTTAAAAGCATGCTGTGTGTTAGTTTTTATTTTTAGTTGCCTTTTCCTGCATCATTTTTTTTTGTCTCGGTTTGCTTTTGGAATCGCGTCCAACACAGTGGACGTGATTCAGTCTTGTTATCGTGGTCGGTGTACCCAACGCGTTTAGGTTTCCTGTCACGGCGGCTTGACGCGACGTGTTCTGTTGTCGCAGCAGCCGAGGCCGATGCATTTCGTTCCTTTTCCTTTTGTACATACCCTGCGTTTTATTGCTTTTTTTCCTGCTTTCTTTTCTACTCTCGGGTGCCTGTTTGGAATCGCGTCCCACATAGAGGACGCGATTCATTGCTTGATAACGCGGCCGTCATACCGGACACATTTCTATTTTTTGTCGCGGCGGCCAGAGCCGACGCATTTCTGCCTAACACTGACCATCTACAGGGACCTGTTCATGGCTCTGAAAGCCTTCGGTGCCTTACAAATCCACGTTTGGGTGACTGGACGCGATTCAGACAAATAGCGATCGCTGTACCGAACGCAATTTGACTGACTGACAGAAACACGCCCTTTCTGCCGTATTTTGTTATAACTGCTGCATATAGGGCATATTTTTCATTGGTCAAGGGACCTCCTTCCCTCATATCCTAGGCTCCACACACCTCTCTTGGTAAGGGCAACCTCTTCTTTGGGCATTCCGTCTCATTGGACTAGGGAACCTTTGCCAAGAGCCCCGTAAGTCTTCGTACCCCGTGGATTCCCTCACGGCGGACCGAGCTGGCGGTACCCTTCCGTTGACCTGGCTTAGACATGCCATTTGCGTGGTGAGAGATGATCCTTAGTTGTACCCCAAAGTACTCATCTTCTACCCAACTAGGAACTCACCTGGAGTGACACAATATTTTTCAATCCATTTAACTAATTGTGAAACTCCTTAAAAACAAACGTTAAGCATTACAACTTGTTTGAACCATCTTTGATTGATTAATCTTTGTTCAACCTTGTTTGCTTCTTGCATTGTTAAAAATGGACCCATATTATCATGCTGATTTCTATTATGAGGACTATGAGGATAATGTTAGATCTCCATCTTTCCAATCTCATGTCCATCCACCTCACCACCATGAGGGACAACCTTCCACTTCCTATGGTTACGTGCGCACACCGCGCACTAGCCTATCTGATGTCCCTCCATACCTCACTCTAATCAAAACCCGGCAAGAGCCTGTCCCCCACCATGATTCTACTGTCCAGCATGTCCTACATGCCATTGATCAGCTCACGTCTCAACAACTCAATCTGATTCAATCTTTAGTTGAGGGTGTGACTCCTTCTCCCTCTCCTTCCCCTAAGCACCCACCTTTGTACATTCCGGCGACTTCGCTACATTCCTCTATACATTCTCCATCGCTTCGCCCCCCTGGCCATTTGCACTCCTGTGCTCTGGTCCGAACAGACCGCCACTTGGGAAGGCCCACCAATTCAAGGCCACCCCAATATATTCCCTCACATGCCCAGTGGCAATCCACTCCACTCCAAAATGCTTTTCTCCAGAAATTGAACAATCTGGAGGAACAAATAAATAAGCTTTCAAATTCCAAGGGTGACCCCGTCGCCGCCATGCCGGCTCTCCCACAAATTTATATTCATCCTTCGGAGATGCCAACGTACCGACTGTACAATGGCACGGGTAATCCCTACATTCATATCAAAGAATTCCTTTATGAGTCTTCCCATTGGCAACATGATCCCATCACGTTGGCATATTTGTTTAGAAAATCTCTTGACGGCCCTGTGCTCGAATGGTTCTACTCTTTAGAACCAAGTGAGGAAGGAGACTTCCGCTCTCTGCACAAAAAATTCCTTCAAAGGTATAAAGACCGCATTAGCCCTTATCTCTCTATCACGGATCTAACATCCGAGAACATGAGGGCCAACGAGGTCTTTGTACAATTTGCTGACCGTTGGAGGTCAATGGCCACACGCTTGCAGTATGAGCTCTCGGAGTCAGAGCAAGTCAAAATAATCATTTTAAACTCTACTCCGAGGTTCAGACACATCCTGGCCATGAATCAAATCACCTCCATGGAGGAGCTCTACGAGCGGGGACGTTACATTCAAACCCATTTAATGGACTCCCTAATCGCGGAGCTATTTGATCAAATTAAACTGAGAAAGAACGGATCAATGGACGCCATCCACCATCCACCTCATCACCACACAACATCCACATCATATGCGCCTCAACATAACCTACCCATTTATCACAACATGCTGCCACCCAGGTGTCCATTGATTCATCCTCCTCGGACTCAACAACGTCCAACTGGGCCCTACGATGCCCCTATTTTTCATGAAGAAGCTTCTGCACCCTACGTTGCACCTGCTCTGGCACTCGTGCCAATTCCCGTACCTCAACCACAACAACCTCCACATCTGCCACAGCCTATTGCTCGGGCTAAAGTTGCCAATTCCAAACCCATCCATGAAACCACTTGGTGCTATGACGATGAACTTTCCGAGGTCATTTCGTATGCCATTTACCTACACCTCCTACATTGCCATCCATTGCCATTAAGCCGTCCATGATTAAGCCTCCACCTACCATTACACCAATCATTACACCTCCCATTACGCCAACACCCCTGGCAACCCAAATCGAGCAAATCTTCCCCTTCATACCCATTACGCCTCCACAGGCCATACAACTTTCCACTCCATCTGCCTCTACCCCCATCCGACGAGGTAGGCTCAGGTTTTTAAGGAGCTACAAGCAGAGTCAGCAGAAGGACGTCCCTAGACCGGGCATGCTATTCAAACTCCGAGATTGCATTCCTCGCATGCCGGTCATTGTCAATATACCGAGCACATTCATTGAGCGGGAGTCCTCCCCTCCTCCAATCATGGCCGTCAAGAGGCCTTCTAATCAAGTGCCAATCATTCCAGTCGCCAGCCGGCGTCACTTCCGAATACTCATAGGGAATTTCTCCCTCCAAGCTCTCATGACCCCTTACACCATTATTGTGAACCTTCCCACTCTAGTGAAGGGGTCAGCTTCTTAGATTGTGGTCACGCACTCCAACGCCAAATCATTGGCACAATCTATTATCCAAGGGGTCGTGCCCCTTTCCATATCACACATTTTACAATCTTTGGGCACGGTCCCCACATTGTTGCTTCCAACTCCACCGGTGGAACTCCCCACCCTTTCATTAAATTACCTTCCAAGGGAGTTGCCATTTTCGCTTGAAACTCCGATGGAAGTCAACAATCCAATCATTGAGAGCTGCTCAATCCCTCGGAGAAGAGGAAGACCTTCTGTCCGTAGGGTAAAATTTATGAGGAAATACCTGAGGGTCAGAATGCCGATTCCCAAGCGGAAACCCAAACACCGGGCAAGGCAAAAGACCAGGGGATCTTCTCCATCTTTTTCATATCCCTTCCAATCATCGTTTGTGCTTCTCAACACCTTCCCGTGGGTTCTCCATGTTCCCTCCCCACAGGAGGCATTTTATTTTCATCTTTTGTACAATCCATTTTCTTGCGCTGAGCATCGCGCCCCTTTTTATACTTCTTACTCTCCACTCCGTGCCCCACGTGGCACAACTCCCTTCCGTGCCCCACGCGGCACAACTCCTTTTTGTGCCCCACGTGGCACAACTCCTTCCAGTGCCCCACGCAGCATGTCTCCCTCCTATGCCCACACTGCACCTCTCCATCCTGCGCCCTACGCTGCGCACCTCCCCTTTTGGCCCCTCGCGGCCCTCTTGTTTCCTTCTCTCCTCCGGCTCATCCGGATTCTCTTCCTCTTTCAGGGCATCGTGCCCTTCTTCTCTTCCAAACCCCTCTGGCCCCGCCGGAGTCTCTAAAGTCTTTCCCCCGCTTTCTCCTCTACCCCTCTGGCCCCGCGGAGTCTCTAAAGTCTTTCCCCGCTTTCTCCTCTCCATTTTCAATCGGGTCCTGCGACCCTTCTCGCACTGTTTCGGGCTTCAGTCCCCATTGGTCCTTTTAATTAAAACAAAAAATGTAAATTCTTTGTAGCCTCTGAGTCTCACCCCAGCGCAAGGCATTCGTCATTCCTTTACCCTCCAAACTCTTACTATATTTATTAGTATCAAAAAAAAAAAAATCCATAAAAAAAGATGAATATTTCAGCATTGTCATGCTATCGCAGTATTTTTCTATGAGAACTTCGCGCCATGAGTCCGAAATTCTCTCCCGAGTCATTAAAGTCTGCCCTTGGCATGGGCAATTCACACACTTCACGGCGCCCTAGGCTGATTGCTCTCGGTAGACACCGCCACCGTCGCAGTCATGCCTGAACGGCACAAACGTCTGTTTCTCCCCTCTTTCGGCTGAAGTATGGGTAGTAGAGGTAGTCTGGGTAAGGCAACCAACCAAAGCACTCAATCATAAGAGGATGTCTCTAAATTGGGCAAAAATCAAATGACCAATCAAAATAAAGTCACAATGCACGTCAAGAGTGGCAAAGTCCCCGCGGAGATCCAAATGGATGGATTCAGCCGTATGCATGCAAAAAATCAAAATCAATCAAGATAAGAGAGCATGGCAAAGAGTGGCAAAGTCCCCGTAGGGACTCAAATGGGCCTGGCCGTACACATGTCCCTACAATCAAGTGGTCATTACTCAAGATTCCAAAATAATTGGAAAAGTCCCAATAATTAAATGAGACAGAACCTTCTGACAGTTGTGCCAAGGAAGGAAGTTAAAACCCAACTCCTCGAATATCCATACCAGCTTGTCTTTAAATATTCTTCCCTTCTCCCTACTAAGACTTAGTCGACTTTTCAGGCATGGCTTTGATAGCGGCATCGTTAGCCAAGTGCAATCAGCCCGTGGGCACCACCTTAATGAAACGGAAGGTAACAAAGACCCCCCCCATCAGCCAGTTTTCATAACCTTAATGCCGCCATGGCATGGCAATGTCTCCAAAATCCCAAAAAAGAGGGATATTTTCAAAATCACAAAAAATCAAATATTTTCAAAATTTCTAAAAATTCAAATATTTCAAAACTCCACAAAAATTAAATATCCCAAAACCAAAAAAAAAATTCAAATATTTTCAAAATTACAAAAAAATTTCGAATATTTTTAAAATACCATAAAAATTCAAATCAACAAAATCGAATATTCCAAAATATATAAAAATTTTGAATATTCCCAAAAATTAAAAAAAAAATCCCGATGGTTTTGCACAAGGCAAGCTTCGCCTCCTTACGTCAGATCGTTACACTTCTTCCAATCAGGGGTCCCTCCCATCCTGAACTACAATCTCCTCGGCCAAGCCCGCTTATCCTCATGGTTAAAACAAATAAATTATTTGAGCTGCATCTGTTGTTGAATACTTTATGCATGCCCCATGCTCCATACTTTGAATATGTTATTCCATGATGTTTGTTATCTTAGCTAATGAGTTTTGAGTGCAGGATTCGAGTTACCTCATCTGGTGCAATCAGGCTGCTGCTGCCCCTACCATCCCTATCTGCATCTACTATATGTTATACCATTAGAGTACACCAAGGACCTTGTGGCTTTGAGGAATCTGGGATTTGAGTTCCCCTCTATCAAAAACAATGATTATCCCATAGGATCCTTAGCCGCACGGATAGGCCGTTATGCTTGGCATGTGAGGACGACGGACCCATGCATACCCCCCGATCCTGACTCACTGGCGTAAGAATATTATCCTTGATTATTTTCTACTCCTCTTTTAACTCTATTTTTCCTTTAGCCTAGCATACATGCATCTTGAATTCACTGTGGAAAACCACTCTTCCGAGTCAATTTGAGGGCCATCCGCGCCTCGAAATTCAAAGCAATCTTGAAATATTCCATTCCGGGTCGAATACCCAACTCCCTTTGTTGTCGCCTCCGGGCCGATTTCCTTAAGAATCCTTTTGTTTGGACTTATCCCTTTTATTTTTCCTTCTCCTAGAGATCCACCTGAGGCAGTGGCAGACGCCCCTGATGGTGCAACCTAACGGATTGTGTCCTTAGGTACTTCCCCGACGCTGGAAGTTGATCTCTCCTCCTTCTCTCCCAAGACCCACCTGAGGCAGTGGCATACGCCCCCAATGGTGCAACCTAATGGATTGTGTCCTTAGGTACTTCCCCGACGCTGGGAGTTGGTCTTTTCCTTTCTTGTCCTTTTCCTTCGTCCAAGCATTTGTTTCTTTAGGTCTTCTCCTCCGGTGGTGACTTCCTTGGGTGTCGGTGAAAGACTCTTATCAAGTGGCAGTCACCCAATGATCAAACGCGTGTCTATTTTTCACCTTGGCGTCTACTTTTCAATCCGCTTCCGCCTCACTCCACGTCGCTACACTTCATTTCTTTTCATTCCATTTCATTCCACTTCACTCCATTACACTTCACTTCGTGTCGCTTCGCTTCTCTTCCCTGCAAAGCAGACGCCAAGGCGTGGCAGCCGTAGACACGCGAATTTGGCTCCACTGCGGGCAAATTTCATGTTGCACCATAATGCCACGAATGGCCCTCTTTTTTTGCCTTGAAAGAGTATTTTCCGCATCATTTTGGATCACCTTCATTCGTCCTCGGTGCTTCCTCTTCATTTCCGGAACCTCTCTGGTATTATAAGCTTGAATTCTTTGTCGCGACGGGTATGGCAATCGCATTATGAAAGGCGTCCAGGATGCTGGACGCGATTCAGGATCTTATCGCGACGGCTATAGTAGGTGCAACCTTAATGTGACGGCCACCGGGGGTGCAACATGAACGCGTCGGGCATACCAGACGTGTTTACCAGCATATTGGAGTCACGTTTGGCATGACCTCTGCGATTTGAAAGTCAAAAAGGCTATGCCCCGGAAGTCACCGCACTTGAGAGCCTACGCCGACAAATCATCAGAAGATCTGGTAATCACATCCTGCCACCCAGACGCGATTCAGAAAGGTCAAATCAATTTTCATACCAGCAAGTGAGCTGATTGCCTTGGAAATTGCCTCTAAGGTAATCACGTCGTCCATGGCCGCCGCGTTTCAAGTCGCGGCAGCCGTAGCAGACGCAATTCCATTCCCTATCATGGCGTCCTGATAGGACGCGATTTAGAGACATTGACGGCAGTCAGATGTCTGTCTCATCAAGTTGACTTTCTGAATCATGGTCTGCAGCCCAGACGTGATTCCATCCTTGTTGTGGCGACCATACCCGACGCGATTCAAGTCACGGCCTGCCACCCAGACACAATTCAACTCCTAATCGCGGCTTCCTGTTTGGACGCGATTCAAGAATTTGTTGCCTATAAATTGGACCCGAGGGTCATTTGTTCAGGGGGGTTTCCATGAAGCGGCGAAGCCCTGCTGGATCCTCACCTCGACTCCGAATTATTCCTCGCCGAACCATTCTTCTTCCTCGGAGTCCGACGCCATTGTCGCTTTCTTCCACGTGTACCAAAGCGGAATGAGGTGGGAGCATCTTCCTGCTCTTCTTCCTCCATCCAACCGGCAACGGCCCGTCACGCCGCACGAATATTTTGGGAAGC
The DNA here is from genome assembly GCA_014218235.1 of Colocasia esculenta. Taxonomy (NCBI): domain Eukaryota; kingdom Viridiplantae; phylum Streptophyta; class Magnoliopsida; order Alismatales; family Araceae; genus Colocasia; species Colocasia esculenta. The sequence goes on from CM024762.1 coordinate 58,755,549, forward strand.
ACCCCCTCCTCTCTCTCTCTCTCTCTTTTATCTGCATTTTTACTCCCTCCGGGCCCCACGTGGCTCTTTACATTTTCACCTCCTCCGGGCCCCACATGGCCCTCCCTTTCCTTTTACACACACATGCATGCATACACACACACACACACCTATTTTAGGGGTTTAAAAACCACCACAAGGTGTGTTGTTCTCCCTCTATTCATATTCATTTCATTCATTTTGAGGATTTGTATACTACATCCGGCTAATCCGCTTCTCTCTTATTTGTCTTTTTTTTGCAAGGGTAATCAAACGAGAAAACGCCCTCTATCACAGCCGGCTGTGTTCGTAGAGGAAGAGAGGACTCACATCATCCCCCACGCAATCTCCGCGCTAAAAAGGTACACTCGCGATCACTCTTCCATCCTGCACCCTTTGCCGTGCATCTCCATTCGGCACCCTCGTGTGCCTGGCGATCACGTTTCTTTTCTTTTCCATCTTTTCCACCACTTTTCATTTTCCACCCCTCTGTGGGCCTACTGTTCTTCATCCCCTAGAAAAGGAGCGAAACATAATCTACAGAGGAAACTCTAGAATGTTCCTTGGGATGGATAGCACACTACATCATGTTCATTGCACTTTAGTTGAGTGTAGATTTTCGAATTTGTTCTTTGGTCCATATGTCTTCGTCTTCAGGCAGCTCAGTAGGACCCTTGTCCACAATTTTTGAAAGTTCATAATCTTATGCTTTTAGGAACACCAGCATCTTGTTTTTCCAGTATGAATAATCAGTTCCATCAAAGAATGGAGGTCTAGTGACCGAGTGACCCTCAACCACAAACCCCTTGTTAACATCCATAGCTAAACACTCTTGATCGTTAGATCAAACACCTGTCAGGTGCAAAGAGAACCTGCTCTGATACCAAATGAAAATTAGAGGAAAATATCTATGAAGAAATCTAGAAGGGGGAGGATGAATAGATTTCTACCCTTTTAAAAAGTAAACACTTATCAGATTAGAAACTTATGAGAATTTCAAAGTTCTGAGTTATGCACTGATTCAAATTAGTACAGATAGAGAAAGTAAGGTGTGAATCTACAAATTATTAGATGATATCATACTGAATAGAAAACGTGCCTATCAATCATCTAACGTTAAGATAGATCAAACCAAAGTGACACAAAGATTTAGGGTGGTTCAGATTACACAATTGTATATCCTACATCCACCATCCACACACACAAACAAATCTGCTTATGTAGCCAGTTCAAACAGAACACACAATACACACACTATTTGAGATGATCGAAATCTCAAATTAGAACACACACATGAAATTGAGCAGAAGGATACCTCAAATTTCACACTACACACAAAATGATTTGAAGTTGAGATGTAGAACTAGTTGAATGACAAGAAATTATTGAACAGATGAGACTGGTTCGAATTTCCCCATTTGTGCTTCCAATTGAAACTTCTGAATTGCAGCTTCAATCTGATGATGTAGACTCCTGAATCTAAGAATTCAACTTGACTTTGATCACTCACAGCAATTGGATCTCCAATTCTTCAGATCTGGAGCAGCGGCAACCTTCAGATGAAACCTCTCTCTAGCCGCCGCTTTCTGCTTATGGGACATGAAGGACTAGTGTGTGTTTTCTCAAAAGTGTGAGGATCATGGGCATTTATAGTCCCATGTATGCACTTGGTACCTTAGAGTTTGGGGGCACAAAATTCCCGCTCTAAAGTTCTAGGAACAAAATCTAACACGTGTCTAAGATTTTAGATTCTGGATCATCATTCAAAGTGTGTCGACACAATCAAATTATGTGTCGACACATGATCCTGGCTTGCTGCTCTATTAACACTGGAAGTTAACTTGTGTCGACATATACCTGACTTGTGTCGACACACCTAACTGTATTCCAAAAACATGGCTCTCTGGGAAGCCTCCTGTGTCGACACCATTACAAAAGTGTGTCGACACTACTGACTTTTTTTCTTCTGTCTACTTTCTGAGAGCAAAGGATGTGTGGACACATGAGGGACCTGTGTCGACACAACTGGCTTTACTTCTTGAATTTCTTCACTAGAATTTCTCTTTGTGTTTGTAGGCACGCAATTTCAGCAACATATCGAGCAAATTTCATTTTATACCACAATGCCTCGAAGTGGCTCTCTTTAATTAACCTCTTGAGTGGTTTTCCTATTTTTTTAGGATTTTTAGGAATTCTTCTAAGGGGTCTAAAGAGGTCTGTTAAGCTTCAGTGATTCGTGTCTGACACATTGGACGCCTTTTAGGAGGCTTGATCTGCAATGGGTAAAACTGACGCGTATAACACTTCCTTTCATGGTGCTTACCCTGTTTAGAATCGCATCCTAGCAAGCCGCCGCGATTAAGAGTTTCCATTTTTGAATTATGGCAAATTCCAAAATTATTTTTGGAAAGATTTTGTTGCTAATTAGAACTGCGTCCACATGGTCCGAACGTTTCCAACCTTTCATCATATGAAGATCGATTTCCCTCAAATAACGATTTTGTTCCAATACGCGGCGGTGTAAGCCGACGTGATTCAATATTTCCATTTATTAATATTTGGAAACAATCGAATCAAATTGGAAGTGTTAGAAACGCGGCGGTCTATGCCGACGCGATTCTTAAACTTGCTATAATCGTTGTTTGGAAAGGCTTAATAAGAGCAAGTGGATCTTGGTAATCGTGGCACTTTAGTCGGACGCGACTCATAAGATAGGCGTCCACTGTGTCCGATGCGATTTATGAAATTTTCCCCCATAGAAAGACCCTCGAGGCCACTATTTTGAGCATAACCCAAGCACTACGGCGAAGCCCTGCCGCACCGGGGACTTACATTCCGAACAAAGGAGGACTCCCATTTCAAACCACTCAACTCACATTCCTTGGAGTTCGGAGCCTTCATCCTCCCCATCTCATTGGAGCGAGGCGGGAGTAGCACTCTTCTTCCTCTCCGGTCATTTCTACAGCGGGCTCACATAGCCATCCCCCCCTTTTTTTTCTTTTCATTTCATTTTATTTTTTTATCTCATTACTTAGTACACTCCATCACTACATCACACACACACATCATTTTCTCCACACCTATCTTTAGGGGTTTAACACCATCCCACGAGGTGTGTTAGCGCCCATGCTATCATCATTTCCTTCATTTCACTTGATTTTGGTGCTGCACGCCATAGCCTAATCCTTTTTCACTTGTTTGTTGTCTTTCATTCTTGCAAGGTAACCGTTCGAGCTAAATCATCTTCGTCGGCCGGCCGGTGGAAGAAGTAGAAGTCAACCCGCAGTCACAACTCCTGCGATCTTCGGGTGAAGGTAAGTCTGTCTCTCTCTTCGCCCGTCTCCTTCGGTACCCTCGCATACCTGGCAATCACACATCCATATTGTGCTCACACGCACATTTTTTTTCCCTTTTCCACTCCCCACACCTATTTATTTCCTTTTAATTAAATCTGTCTTTTTAATCTCTCTTTGTGGGAGTGTTTTGAAAAAAACACATCCACAAATTGGCGATCACGGTCGGACTTCTTTCTTTTTAGTTCCGGTTACCTCTCCTTCGGCACCCGCATGTGCCCCTCCTTCGACACCCACGTGTGTCCCTCACTTCATACCCCACACGGTACAACCCCCTCCATTCGCACCCCACACGGTGCTCTTTGAGATTTCCCATCGCCATTACTGATTTGTGTATGTGCGCTTTTCTTTACATTTTCCATAAAGTTTGATTTAAAAAAAATTCATCATCTTGTTCCCCTCCCTATTCACTTACCTTTACCTGAAGAGAACATCTCCATTTGATTTTTAGTTCCATCATCTTCATTGTTTGAGATCATGCTGTGTTGATTTACTGCTTTGATAACTATTCTCGGGTGCTTCTTTGAATTCGCGATGTGTTCAGACGTCACGATTTGTGATTTTGTACAGCAGATTAACCGGACGCGATTATGTGACAGACTCCAGAGGGAGTCATCGCGGCTCTTACAGCTTCTGTAAGCTGTCAGATCTACGATCGACTGAACGGACGTGATTAGCGTTAAAGCACGGCGACTGAACTCGCCGCAATTCAGTCTGTCACAGTGAGTGGTGGTTTTCTGCCATCTTGCATTTTGCATTGCTTATTGGGCATACCTCAGATGAGGGGCCTCCCTCCCTCTTTGCACTAGGATACAAACACCTTTCTTGGTAAAGGCGATCTCTCCTTTGGGCATTCCGTCTCATTGGACTAGGGGACCTTTGCCCAGACCTCCGTAAGTCTTCGTATCCCGTGGATTCCCTCACGGCGGACCGAGCAAGTTGTACCACCCCGGAGACCCGTGCTAGAGAGCCCATCATTGAGAGAGAGTGTGCTTAGTGGGCCTAAAGTTCTCATCTCACCCACTTAGGCCTATAACCACTTGTAGTGACACACTTTAAATAAAATTCACCTTGAATCATATTGAACATTTAATTGGACGTAAGCATCCTCAAGTGTGTGATTAAAAGCCACTAACATCTTCTCTCAAACATGTTTGAGTAGTTGTTTGCTAGTTGCTTGATTAATCAAATCTATTTGTTGAAGTTTTATGTAGCTTCGTTTAGGCCGATCTCTCGGAATGGCTGAATATGAAGACATGGCTTACCATGATGATGCATATGATGAGGTGTATGACTCCATGCAACCCCTTGCACAACTCCACAACCAACCCCATGCTGACCCATCCACTTCGCATGTTCATGTGGTGCATTCATAGTCCCCTCACCTTTCCCCGAGGCATGCCACTACAAATGCTTCTGCTTCCATTGATGTGTCCCAGATCGTAGACATTCTCCAAAGTCTCCAAGCCTCTCAACTCCAGGAGGTTCAGGATGCCATGAAGGGGAAATCCATCCGCGAACCTATCCAATCTCTCCACCCAAATACGGGTGCCTTCTATGAACCAACTCGCGACCCGACGGTCCGATCCTCCCCTGCCCCCTCGCGAGAAAATTCTATTACTCACTCGTGCCCCCACAACCCTATTGGGAGGCCTTCTCATGTCCGGCTAAGCCCCACCACGACAAGGCCCACTTATCCTCCTTAGGCGCTGGCCCACACTTCCGCGCCCGCCAACGCACCTCCCCGCTACCACTCTGTCCAAGTGAGTGCACCCCAACCTCATTCTTCTGGGGTGCCTCCCAAATCATCCTCTGACCAACTCACCCAAGCTCTCCTGGCGAAGGTGAGTCGGTTGGAACACGATTTGAAAAGGGTGTCCGCACCCAAAGACTCCTTTGAACTGGCACTTCCTTCTATGCCAGTCTTTCACCTTCTCCATTGTAAGGTCCCAATATACCTCCGCTACAATGGTAGTGGCAATCCTTTCGTACATATGAAAGAATTCATGTATGAATCCTCCTTTTGGCAAAATGACAATCGTGGTCTTGCATTTCTCTTCCGCCGGTCCTTGGACTGGCCCGCCCTCGAGTGGTTCTATTCTTTGGAGTCCGCAGACACCGAAGACTTTGAAACAGTACAAAGAAAGTTCCTGCAGTGATATAGGGACTGGGTCGGCCCTGCATTGTCTATCACCGATCTTATGGCTGAGAGGATGAAGGCAGATGAGGATTTTGTGCACTATGCTGACCGATGGAGAGCTATGGTTGAGAGGCTGAGGGACCCCTTGTCTGAGTCCAAGTAGGTGAAGATGATCACCGTGAATGCCACACCACAGTTTAGGCATATCCTGGCGATGAATAAGCTGACAACTATGGAGGAGTTATATGAGAGAGCCCATTATATTCAGACACAGCTGAAAGACTCTCCTATTATGACTATGTTTGAGCCAAAGGCCCAGACATTTAAGAAGAGCAACGGTGCTCCCCCTACTGGCGGTCCCACGACCGAGGGGGTTTTGCAAAATGAGCAGGTGAGTGCTATGGGCAACCCTAGTCCCTCCACTGTGTAACACCCCATATAATAATATGTTAAATGGACCAAATCAGCAAACTACCAACAACTCGGACTAGTCATTTTTAGAGCTCGAGCAGGAAAAGAACTCTGAAGTTAAGCGTGCTCAGTTGGGAGTAGTCCCAGGATGGGTGACCTTTCTGGAAAGTCTACCAACTAGTATGGTTGTTGGGCCAGTTTGCTGGTTGGGTCGTCACAAATGGTATCAGAGCCTTGCCCAACCAGAAGTGTAGGAACTAAGTGCCACACAGGGCAAAGTGCTACGCTATGGGAGCCACCTCTTGAGGCCATAATGGCACAAAGTGCTACATAGTGGGAGCCACCTCTTGAGCCTGTGGGGGCCACCTCTAGAATCCTGCCTGCCTGGGGTTTGATTGTGTGCTATATGTGAATAGCGATGAGGACGTCTCTTATATAAGAGGGGTAACTTGTAACACCCCATATAAGAATATGTTAAATGGACCAAATCATCAAACTACCAACAACTCGGACTAGTCATTTTCAGAGCTCGGGCAGGAAAAGAACTCTGAAGTTAAGCGTGCTCAGTTAGGAGTAGTCCCAAGATAGGTGACCTTTCTAGAAAGTCTACCAACTAGTATGGTTGTTGGGCCAGTTTGCTGGTTGGGTCGTCACACACCTACTGTCCTAACACCAACACCAAGACTCAATAACCACAACAGGCCCAATTCAAGTCAAACAACCCTCCAACGTCTAGATCACCACACCAGCAACCCCAACAACCTCAGCAGCCCCAACAACCCCAATATCAACAACCTCCTCCCAACCAGTACTATCAAGCTCCCCCACCACCTCCTCAATATCGCCAGGCACCGCAGCCTCAGTACTGCCAACATGCCCGTCCTCAATACCAGTAATAGCAACCTCCTCCTCCACAATACAATCAAGTTCCCCCTCGAGGCACCTATGAACCTCAACAGCCTAGGCGCCCCCCTGGCCCAAGAAGAGCCCATTATCCTTCCTTGCCAGAGACTCTCCCTGACATTTTCAATGCTCTTATGGCCTCCAATGCGCTCACCATGCCAAGGGAAATGCTACAATGGCCTCCTAATGTTGGCACCTCCCATTATTATGCATTCCACCGGGGACCGGGCCATACTTTGGAGGCCTGTTTTCACTCCAAGGACTACATCTATGATCTGAATGATAATGGAGGTATAGACTGGGAGGAGATGAGGAAGTACATAGCAGAGATGAAGGCGAGGAGGCCGCCCAGGCTGGATCAATAGCAACAACAGCAACACCAGCAGCAGCCCAATATGGGCATTGTCCAGAACCCCCTCCCGGAGCACCAGGCTCTGAACTAGCAAGTGAACACTCTCACAATGTCTCTCCACGATGAAGGAATGCCTGGTCGGTCTATGGAAGTATCCTCCGCCTCCACCTCCCAATCCTCTTTCACTCTACCCCCCTTCATCCATACACCCACTCCCTCTAACCCACTACCCTCCTTTCTACGCATCCCAACAACTGCCACCCACCGTCCAACACCCTCTAGCCAACCATCCAACCCGCCACTTATTCGACAAACCCCCCATCACTTCCACAACGGTACCACCCCCTAGCTCACAAGCCTCCTTTCTGCGCAACCCCTCCACCATACCACCACAACCAAATTGTCTACCTCCTACCACCACTTCCTCACAACCACCATCGTCTAACCCACCTCTCCTCCGCATGCCACCAACCGCACCCCTCATTATTCCCAACCCCCAAGCTCCTTTCCTCTGTACCTCCATTCCACCCCCAAGTGCGGCAAGTATCCAACTATCGCACCAGATGTTCACCACCCAGCCTTCTACTTCTCGTCCACCTTCTGTTCTGCCGGCCGTGGAAACAATAGCGGGAAATAACTCCGAAGAGACGATGGTGCTCTGGAGTGGGTGCATATTCAATCAAATTTTCCCGCAGTGAGAATAGGCACCCCTGCAGCAGGAAGAAGAAGCCCAACAAGAGGAGTCCATCCCAGGGACATAGAGGTCACCGGTACATTCGGAAGCACTTATGCATTACTTGCAAAAAATTATGGTTAATGAAGATCTTCCAGTGAACCAAATCAGTGTAGTCTTGACCCTTACCAGCCACCATCTGGCCATTGAATTCCATGAATCTGAGGTAGCGCCAGTGGAGTTTCAACGGTATGCCCTGTGCTTGACAGTCAACATCAACGGGATCTGCGTCCCCCAATGCTTAGTAGACACCGGAGCATTGATTAACGTCGTGTCTTTGGACACTTTGAATTTTTGTGGAGTTACACTGCAGTCAGTACGGCCCTCCGCCATCACTGTCACGGCCTACGACAACACTAGCAGGTCGCAAAGGGAGTGGTCGCTTTGAAGCTAGGACTGGGTCCGTACATCACTGAGATGGACTTTCACATTCTGGACATGGACCTGAGCTTTCATATGATTCTGGGCATACCATTCATCCAAGCACTTGGCGCCGTTATATCAACTGTGCATTAATGCCTCAAGTTTCCTTACAAGGGGCGGGTTGTCAAAGTGGCCAGTAAACCGACTGTTCTAGAAGTGGACGCAATGACTGACAATTCAGTCCCTTCCATTTGGCCAAGCAACCAGCCATTGATGTGTGTATTATGAAATGTTGTGGAAAAAAATGCTACTAGAAATCTAGAAGGGGGGGTTGAATAGATATCTCCAAATTTTTAAAACCAGTTGAACAGAAACTTAGAGAAACTCAATTGAGTGTGAAATCTGAGTGTTAATGACAATTCTAAACAAATTAGACAAGTTAGATGATGAAATTTTGATGAACCTATCAAGCATCTAGCGCAAGAGACAAGCAAACCACAATGACACAAAGATTTAGGGTGGTTCGGATTACATAACAGTGTATCCTACATCCACCATCCACACACACACACACAATTGTGGCTTATCTTGCCAGTTCAGAAAAGTCACAAAGGAACACACACACTCTGAGATACATAAATCTCAGATTCAATCACACACACGTAAAATTGGGCAGAAGGATTGTACCACTTTCACAAAAACACACAATATAGAGTGAAATTGAAATGAGGGACTAGTCGGAGCAATTGAATTCCAAATTGAAGAGGACTGGTTCGAAGATCCCTGTTTTTGCTTCAAGAATGGGGATCAGTTCTTCTGCTTCACCTCTAGGAAGAAGACTCAGATGGATCGAAATTCTCCTTCAATTGGATCACCTAAGGTGTACAAAGCTCTTGTTCCTTCAGATCTGGGAGCGATTCGCCAGGTTGGAGCCTTCCTCAGAAATTGGCTGGAATTCTCTAGAGTCATTGAAGAACAGAAGTGTGGCTCGATCTCTCTTTAAAGCCAAGTGGATAAGGGGTATTTATAGCCCCATGGGTCCACAACATATCTTGGGATTTGTGAGCATAAAAGTTCCCGCCCGAAAAGCCTTTCCCAAAAGCTTCCACGTGTCCCTGTTAATTAGATTAAAAAGAGAGAGAAAAAATAGACTGACTGTGTCGACACACCTTACCTATGTGTCGACACCCTGTCCCAGTCATCATAAAATGATCTCCTAGACTAGGAACTAGTGTCGACACAAAATTGAACTGTGTCGACACACAGGTTCATGGCAGAGCACTAGATTTTCTGACAGGCTACTGGTGTTGACAGCGCAGGTGAACTGTGTCGACACAATGGAGCACTTATGACTTTTGTTCCTTTGAGCTGTACATGAGAAAACATTGTGAGATATAAATGTAAGCATGATAAGCATGACTTTAATGCATTAATGAATCATATTTGGATATCATCAAAATAAGAGATCCAACAATCTCCCCCTTTTTGATGATGGCAACTATGATTCATTAATTTGGTTTAAATTTCTCACAAATATGACTTGAAAAATAATCATTCACACTTTCAAAGCATATCACAAATGTAACAATGACATCCACAATTTTCATCAGTAGCATCTAAACATTTTCATCTCTTTACAAACAAACATGTCAATCATTTGTTATTGTCAAAGAAGAAATCAGTCACACAAGCATCCAACAAAAAAAAAAAGTGCTAGCATTCACATCACACAGAATTATATTACCCCCAAAAAGTTTGGAAATTTAACATAACATTTCTCAAAATTTTTTCAAAAGTTTCTTGATTTCTCATATGCCAAAAAAGTAAATCATGAATCCTTCTCCCCCTTTGACATCATCAAAACAAAAGATATCAACCAGAAGGGGGTGGAGGAGAAGGAGGAATAGGCAATAAGATGGTTTCCATGGATTTCAATCTTGCTTCTACAGCAGACAGATTTGATCTTAATTGATGCTGCATTGTTGAAAGTCTGGTGTGTAAAAGATCTTCCATCCTTTGATGATTTTCATACATATTCTCTTGAAAGACACTAGTTGCATGACGAGATGAGGAAGATGAGCTGGGAACAGTGCCATGTTGCATGAAATTTGCAAAGTCAGACTTTAGTGCTGTCATCTCTTGATCAATGTGAGTCATCAAGTTTTTCATGCCTTCCATATCATCAACCAAATGTGCAAAGGACAATCTTGTTTTAGAGACTTGAGATACAGCTTTTTGACTGTTGAATAGTCCCTTTTGAGTGTTAAGCAAAATGCCTTCAAGAACTACTTGAATCTTGTCCTGGAGATCCTTAAGTTGGGTACATACATCACCCAAAGTACCAATCAACCTATTGAATCTTCTAGTGGCATGCTCAGCTGCTTCATGCTGTCTCACAAACTGACCATTCACTGAATTTTCTAGCCTCTGAATTCGAAGTTCAAATCGGTTGGACAATGATATACAACACAAATCTTTGAATGTCTGTCAATCGATTTCTGCCACCACCCTGTGGTGTGATGATGGTGGTTAGAATGTGATGAACCAGCCTCAAAATTGGAGGAAAAGTGTTTGTGTTGTATCTTGTTACATGTGTTTGCCTAGAATCATTTTCATCATGTGGAAGACCAGTAAGTAGAGAGTAGGCCTCATGAAGATCAAATTCATATTCACTCTAGGCTTCACCATCATCAGGAATATCAAAGAGTTCTGATGCTAATTCAGGTGTGAAAAGAATAGAAACATTTTTGACCTCAGCCTTAAAACCCTCTTGATCATTTGTCAAATTCAAGTAAATTCCTAAACCAACCGTGGATAGAATGTCCTAAATTCTGAAATGAATTTCAACCAGCCTTGAAATTTAAAGAAGGGAATGAGTTTAGGAAAAGCAGTCGTCAAGGCTTCATCATGAATATTCACAGCCCTAGGTTTAAGTATAGAGCGACCTTCAAATGCAGTTTGGGATGGGGTGACTGCTTGGTCCTCAGATGAATCAAAGATTCAGAAGATGATTCTCTAGAAGATTCAGTAGAATCCGGTATGAGTTTCCTTCTAGGGTAACGTAAGGACATGGGAGACTTGCCTTTGCTGAGAGCAGATGCTCTTCCCCGTTTAGATGGGGTGTGTGAAGGAGTGTCCTCACCTTTTCTCTTGGGCTGATCATGACTGAACTTGCTTCTTCTTTCTGGTTGAGGCTCTTCAATGGTGATACCCTTTGCCGCTGACCTGGTCTTGGCTCCTCTCCTTGGAGACTGCTTGGGAGCCATGGAAGAGGGAAGAATGAGAAGAGAGGGAGAATGGAGATTAGGAAGAGAAGAAACGGCCAGACAGGGGATCGGTCGTTTGAGAGTTTGATGGAGGGAGGAGTTCAAATGGGGAAAAGAACAAGTGGTAGGGTCGACCTGAGAGTTAGGGTATATAAAAAGGAGGTTTGCTCTCTCAAGACGGGTGTTAAGATAAACCCTCGGTCCAAATACCTTAAACATGATCCGCCTGTCATCCCAGGTGTGTCGACACACAGGGTGAGTGTGTTGACCTGACAGGGTCATTGTGTCGACACACATGGAGAATTTGTCGACCTCACAGATATAAGAATTTGCAGTTTTGAGAGAGATGAAGGAGAAGGGATATATTTAATATGATGAATCATATATGAAATCAATTATTCAGGGATTTTTAATATGTTAAAGAAATCATTTCCATTTTTTTTTCTCAACATCATCCCATTATTATTTAGTAGGTTGAAAGATATCTGACATGAAATTGATCACCAAGAAATTCTGAAGGATTGCAGTGATTGCTTAAGTGATATAAACGATTCTATACAGTCAATTTCAACCTTTTACACTTTTCTTAACCAAAAGTAATGTGATTGCTTTAGGATTAAGACAATTCATATGGAGATTGAACACTTTTAGAAGATTTGATTCAGGTTTAAGCTGTTCATTTTCTTTGACTGTATTTTCTTTCACTTTTAAGTAATGAGCTGTCAAATATAGTAAATTTTTTCACTCAAGTAAACATGTTTTTTACACACCAGAATCCCTGGTTACTAAAGATTACTAATTATCCTGCCTCAACGGGTGAATGAAAACCTTTTTACATGGAAATATACGTTTATCAGACACCAATATTTCCAGTTACTCAGTTAACATTAGTTATTTTTGTCGTTATTTTACCCCTTAGAATAGAGATAACACATCACCTCATGACATACATGGCACTTCACTGTTTGTGAAGGTGTGCAGTTTCTCAGTGTTATGCCATTGCTCTGTAAAACATTTTCTTTAAAATGAACATTGAGACTTTTGACACAACTTTACCTTTCATCAGTCTTGAAGGAAGTGTTTAAAATCAATACATAATTGAGCAAAAATCCATGAAAGGAATCAAATTACTTGAGGAATTCAAAGTAAAAGAGAGTGTTGACAGAAAGAACTATAGCATTTAAGAAATCATCCCTTATGTTCTTCAGAAGAATGAATGAACATTTCATGTATTAGATATTCATCAACACACTGAATTAACTTTGGTTTAATGAGAGAAAAATGGTAATGAAGTCTTTAGCTCCCCCTGAGTTATTGATCTCATCTATTTGTCATCACAAGTAAAGAAATCCTTTTTCAGTGAAAGAATGAGTAAGATGATCAAGTGAATTTGATGAAATTGAAATTGAAGAGATAATGATTACAAGAATGAGCATGAATTTGATAGAATTCAGTGTGAGATATGTTCACTACACAGAAGTTTTCCGCAACTCAATCAGACTTCAGCATTATCTTGATCAACTCCAGCAACTTGTTCTCAAAAGGACTTCATAAATAGTTCTGATTCTGAATTCAATTCTCAGACCTTACCTTTGTTTCTCAAGAAACAAGCTCCCCCTCAATATGTGCATTAATGAGCCATTCAACATTCAACTCAATGACATCTAATTGACATTCAATGTCAGAAAGTAATCATCCAGGAACAGTCAACCTTCAACATTCAGTTTTTGGCAGTCAAATTCATCAAGTAAACATACATTATCAATTATGTTTGAAGCATATGAATGATTCTTACACATTTTAAATCATGGGTACTTGGTGGAGGATTTTCCTCAACACATAATGATAGCTTTCAAACAAGCATAACTTGTTCTTCCACTAATCACCATTTGATATAGCTCATAAGCTTAGCATAACGAATCACAAAGTTCTTAGTTTTTTTTTATTATTATTCCATGTTCCATATTCCAAGTTCTCTTCTTAAGGAAGTGAATCTATCTTCAGCCAAAGGTTTTGTGAAAATATCTGTAATTTATTTTTCAATAGGGATGAACTCTAATTCAATGCTTTTATTTGCAAGTTCATCTCTTAGAAAATGATGCCTGATTTCAATGTGTTTTGTTCTAGAGTGTTGAACTGGGTTTTTGGAAAGGTTAATTGAACTAGTATTGTCACACATGATAGATGAACATCCAATATCAATGTTGTAGTCAAGCAATTGACTTTTAATCTACAACACTTGAGTTGCACAACTTCCTGCAGCAACATATTCTGCTTCTGCAGTAGATAGTGCAACTGAGTGTTGCTTTTTGGATGCCCATGTTGTCATGCAATTTCCTAAGAATTGACAATATCCACTAGTACTCTTCCTGTCAAGTTTACACCTAGCATAATCAGCATCAGAATATGAAATTAGATTAGCAGGACATCGAACTGGGTACCATAAACCCAAATCACAAGTTCCACAGAGATATCTAAAAATCCTCTTAACTGCAAGCAAGTGACTTTCTTTAGGACTAGACTGAAATCTAGCGCAAAGACTACACTAAATTGAATATCTGGTCTACTTGCAGTAAGATACAAAAGAGATCTAATCATACCTCTGTATTGCTTTGCATCAACCAGTTTACATTTTTCATCTTTTTCCAATTTGATGCTAGTACTCATGGGAGTAGTTGCTGGTTTGGCTTGTTCAAAGTGAAATTTCTTGAGCAGCTCTTTGACATATTTGGCTTGATTAATAAAGAATCCATCCTCATGTTGTTTGACCTGCAAACCAAGAAAGAATTGTAATTCTCCCATTAGGCTCATTTCAAATTCACTGTGCATTAGATTAGAAAATTCTTCACACAGTGAAGGGTTAGTGGATCCAAAAATGATATCATCCACATACACTTGAACTACAATGATATGATTGTGGATTGATCTTGTGAAAAGAGTTTGATCCACCTTACCTCTGGAGTAATTCTTACTAATAAAAAAAATTGCTCAATCTATCATACCATGCTCTCGGAGACTGTTTTAAACCATAAAGAGCTTTATGAAATTTGTAAACATGGTTAGGTTTATCAAGATCTTCAAATCTAGGGGGTTGAGCAACAAAAAATTCTTCTTTAATATAACCATTCAAAAAGGTAGTTTTCACATCCATTTGAAACAATTTGAAGTTTTTGGAACATCATATGCCAAGAGAATTCTCACTGCTTCTAATCTAGCTATTGGTGCAAAGGATTCCTCAAAGTCAACTCCAAATTCTTGATTATATCCTTTAGCAACCAGTCTTGCTTTATTTCTGACAACTTTTCCTTCTTCATTCAATTTATTCCTAAACACCCATCTAGTTCCAATTATTGAGTTTTCAAGATTTTTAGGAACTAGACTCCAAACATTATTTATTTTGAATTGATTCAATTCATCATGCATGGCTTCTATCCAAGAATCATCTTTTAGTGCTTCTTCAATGTTTTTGGGTTCTATTTGAGAAATAAAAGCCATATGATCTTGTTCAATGACATTTCTAAAATGAGATCTTGTATGGACTCTATTATGAACATTTCCAACAACATTCTCAAGTGGATGGTGTTTAGAGTATTTGAAATTACCTCTTGTTGTTGTGCTTACCTGCTCTGGTGTCGACTCAGTGTCCTATGGTGTCGACTCAGTTTTAGGTTCAGCAGCTTCTTCATTTTCCACAGTTTGATCTTTTTCTCTCATAAGAATGTCAGCATTTCTTCTTGATTCCTGCACAAATCAAGGTCAGTAGATTTTTCAATATTCTCATCAAATATGACATGAGGAGTTTCCTCTACACTGTTTGATTCATTGTTAAACACTCTATATGACCTTGAATTTTAGAGTATCCAAGAAAGATCCTACATCACTTTTCTTTTCAAATTTATCAAGATCATGTTTGTTATTATTGTGAATGAAAACTTTACATCCAAAGACTCTAAAATATGCAATGTGAGTTTTCTTACCTTTCAGAAGCACATAAGAAGTTTTCTTAAGGACTGGTCTTACCATTACCCTATTGAGGACATAGCATGAGGTGTTGACAGCTTCTGCCCAGAATTTTCTTGGAAGCTCACTTTCAATTAGCAAGGTTCTTGCCATTTCAACTAGAGTCCTATTCTTCCTTTCTACAATTCCATTTTGTTCAGGAGTCCTTGGAGAAGCAAACTTATGCTCAATTCCTTTATTCTTGCAAAAATAGAAAAACAAATTATTGTCAAATTCTCCTCCATGATCAGTAAGGATATAATGGATTTTATTTGTTTTTGCATTTTCAAATTTATCAACAAATTCTTTGAAGTTTTCTAAAGTGTCACTCGTGTGAGATAGAAAATACACCCATGTGAATCTAGAAAAATCATCCACAATCACAAATCCAAATCTATCTCCACTAAGACTGAGTGTCCTAGTTGGACCAAATAAATCCATATGCAACAATTCAAAGGGTTTGGAGGTGATTAAGGGTGCAACAGATTTGAAAGATTTCCTAGTTTGTTTGCCTTGGGCACATGAAGCACATATAATTGCATTTTTCTTTTTCTTCATTTTTGGCAAACCATTCACAACAGAATTTCTTAACAACTTATTCAGAACATTTTGACTAGCATGACCTAACCTTCTATGCCACAGTTGAAATAGATCATGCTGATTGGCAACAAGACACAAATTTTCATGTTGATGATCATTCAAATCAACCAAGTAAACATTATTTATTCTTTGGCCAAGAAATTTTATTTTTCCAGAATCTTTTTCAACAATTTCACATGATTCAGAATCGAAAATTACCATAAGGCCTTTGTCACATAGTTGATTTATGCTCAAGAGATTATGATCAAGATCATCAACAAGTAAAACATTCTCAATGGAGCTTGAAGGAGTCTTACCAATTTTTCCTGTTCCAGTGATTTGACCTTTGTTCTTACCTCCAAAAATCACTTGTCCACCATCTTTTTCAATCAATGTAGATAATTTTCTTTTATCTCCAGTCATATGTCTTGAACAACCACTATTAAGGTACCACTTATCCTTCTTGTGGGCTGTAAGACATTCCTACAAAACAGATTTAGAAAGACAATTTTGGTACCCAAATTGCTTTGGGTCCCATCAGTTGTTTCAGCTCAACAACAAGATGTTTTGGAATCTAGATTTGTTTTATTTTCTTGGAATTTGTTCTTGATCTGCATTTTTCATCAGTATGACCAGATTTCTTGCATATTGTGCACATCATGACTCTTTGTGGTGTAAAAACATTATTTCTTTTGGTATGAAAATTATATCCAATTGAGAAATTTTTGTTGTTCTTTGGATACAAATCTGCTCTATCATTTGATTTCCATTTTGGTTGATTTTTGCTTTGAACTTTTTCATGTCTCACTTGGGTTTTGGTTTTGGATTTTAGATTTGTTTGTGGTTTTTCTTTGATGTTCTCTTCAAAGTTGCTATAAGAGGTACTACCTTGAACAAATGAAGTTATCAAGGTTTGTCCAATTTTTTATTTGTTTTCAGGCTGAAAACCTAAACCATGTTTGATGGTGTTCTTTCGAATTCCTAAGATACCATCTAGGTTTTATTTGCCTTAGACAAGTTTTGACAATGTCTCTTTCTTGTCATCCAATTCTTTTTTAATAGTTTTTAGTTCCTCTTGTATCACTTCTTTTTCATTTATGAGTTTTTCATTTTCATTCGTCAAGATCTGTTTTTCTTTTTCAATTGATTGACATCTCTCCTTGATTTCATCAATTTGTTCATCCACACATTCTTTCTCCTTTTTTAGATTATTGATTTCATCAGTCAAAAATTTTAATTGCTCAGATTCTTGAGGACTTTGCACCATGCTGTTCATTTTTCTTTTCAATGTCTTATTTTCAGATTTTAATTCACAAAATTTTTCAAATAACACAGCATAGGCTCCCTCCCAGTCATTAGTTGTAAAATCTTCAAAGGAGAGACTTACCTCAGTATTTTCTTCATGCCTAGCCATAAGACATGTCACCTCTTCCTCATCTGAGCTACTTTCTTCTTGGTCTTCTTCATCCTCATCACTCCATATAGCTAACATTGCTCTTGTCTTCTTGAATATCTAATTTTTCATCTTCTTCTTTAGATCATGACACTCTCCTCTCATGTGTCCTGGTTTCCTGCATTCATAAAAAATAATGTCAGTCTTTTTAGTGGTTTCCAATTTTTTATTGAAATCATTTTTCCTTAAAATATCCTTTCTGATGAAGGGTTTGAACTTACCTTTTCCTTTCTTTCTCAAGAACTTTTTGAACTGCCTTGTCAATAAGGCTAGTTCTTCATCATTCTCTTCATCAGAAGAATCATCATTTTCCTCAGATTGATTAGTAACAATTTTTGAGCTAGATGAAGCTTTTAAAGCAATTGGTTTCTTAGATGTGTTCAGAGATGCATTTCTTTTCAAATTAATTTCATATGTCATGAGAGAACCTATTAACTCATCCAATTGCATGGTTGACAAATTTTTGGAATCCTCAATTACAGTAGCCTTTGTGTGCCAAGCTGATGGATGTGATCTAAGAACTTTCCTAACAAGGTCACTATTTGAATAGTCCTTTCCTAGACCTCTAAGACCATTTACTAAAAGCATGAATCTAGCAAACATCTCAGAAATAGTTTCATCACTCTTCATTCTGAACATTTCATATTCTGAGACTAGAATACTTGCCTTGGTCTCTCTTACCTCAGAAGTTCCCTCATAAATGAGTTGGAGTTTATCCCACATCTCCTTGGCAGACTTACATGAGGACACTCTAGAATACTCCTTAGGATGGATGGCACATTGCATCATGTTCATGGCACTCCAGCTGAGTGTGGACTTGTTGATCTGGTCCTTGGTCCATAGACTTTCATCCTCAGGAAGTTCATCTGGTCCCTTGTCAACAATCTTCCAGAGCTCATAATTCTGTGCTCTAAGGAACACTTGCATCCTGTTTTTCCAATAAGCATAGTCAGATCCATCGAAAAAAGGAGGCCTAGATATTGAATGACCTTTAGCAATAAATCCCCTAACATTCTCCATAGCAATAAACTCTTGATCGTTAGATCAAACAATTAAAGTGTAATGAGAACCCGCTCTGATACCAAATGAAATGTTGCGGAAAAAACTGCTACTAGAAATGTAGAAGGCGGGGTTGAATAGATTTCTCCAACTTTTTAAAACCACTTGAGCAGAAACTTAGAGAAACTCAATTGAGTGTGAAATCTGAGTGTTAATGACAATTCTAAACAAATTACACAAGTTAGATGATGAAATTTTGACGAACCTATCAAGCATCTAGCGTAAGGGACAAGCAAACCACAATGACACAAAGATTTAGGGTGTTTCGGATTACACAACAGTGTATCCTACATCCACCATCCACACACACACACAATTATGGCTTATCTTGCCAGTTCAGAAAAGTCACAAAGGAACACACACACTCTGAGATACAGAAATCGCAGATTGAATCACACACACGTGAAAGTGGGCACAAGGATTGCACCACATTCACAAAAACACACAATCTAGAGTGAAATTGAAATGAGGAACCAGTCAGAGCAATTGAATTCCAAATTGAAGAGGACTGGTTCGAAGATCCCTGTTTCTGCTTCAGGAATGGGGATCAGTTCTTCTACTTCAGCTCCAGGAAGAAGACTCAAATGGATCGAAATTCTCCTTCAATTGGATCATCTAAGGTGTACAAAGCTCTTGTTCCTTCAGATCTCGGAGCGATTCACCAGGTTGGAGCCTTCCTCAGAAATTGGCTGGAATTCTCTAGAGTCTGAAGAACAGAAGTGTGGCTCGATCTCTCTTTAAAGCCAAGTGGATGAGGGGTCTTTATAGCCCCATGGGTCCACAAAATATCTTGGGATCTGTGGGCATAAAAGTTCCCGCCCAAAAAGCCTTTCCCAAAAGCTTCCACGTGTCCCTATTAATTAGATCAAAAAGAGAGAAAAAATAGACTGACTGTGTTGACACACCTTACTTATGTGTCGACACCCTGTCCCAGTCATCACAAAACGATCTCCTGGACTGGGAACTAGTGTCGACAAACAATTGAACTGTGTTGACACACAAGTTCATGGCAGAGCACCAGATTTTCTGACAGGCTACTGGTGTCGACACCACAGGTGAACTGTGTCGACACAATGGAGCACTTATGACTTTTGTTCCATTGAGCTGTACATGAGAAAACATTGTGAGATATAAATGTAAGCATGATAAGCATGACTTTAATGCATTAATGAATCATATTTGGATATCATCAAAATAAGAGATCCAATATATTAGACACATTTAGCATGCATCTAGGCCCAACTGGTTCATCTGTTAGTGCTGCCAAAAGGAGCAAGATTATTACTGAGAAGGGCTGGCATATTATGATGCGAATGGGGTACCAGCTAGGCAAATGGCTGGGGGCACACCTGTAGGGAAGGACTGAAGCCATGAAAGACAGCAAGATGAGACCTAGGGCAGAATTGGGGTATAAGCCAGGCAGGGCAGATCACCAGCAGGGGCAGCCACTCACATGGACCATGTACCAACATTTTAGGAAGGGGTCGCTGTAGCCAGGGAGTGAACAAACATCCACCGTTACTACTGAACTCATTCATCGTTCACCCATTGCCGCATACAGAGCTGTGGGGAATCTCAGGTCCCAAAAGCAAGTAAAGAGGGCAAGTCCAAGTCATAGTGGAGCCGGTGGTTCGACATGAGCGACATTGCTACATCTTTGAGTCAACTCTTCACACCGGCAGAAATTGAGCAGCTGGCAGTGGCCACAAGCAAGAGACAGCAGGTAAACGAAGCCGAGCAGAGCACACATGCTGAAGAAGCTACCACAACAACTAGGCTCAGGGCGGGCCTCTTCTCTCTGGGCATCGCGCCCACACTCCTTTCCTCTTCGGGCAGCGCGCCTACTTTCCTTTTCTCTCCAGGCATCACGCCTTCTCTCCTACAGGCCACCGCGTGGCCCTTATTTATTTCTCTGAGCATTCTTCGGGCACCGATGCCCTACTTTGCAATTTTCCTGCACTCTCCCGAGTAGACGCTCACCCTCCAACTCCCTCTCTCCCCCATTCTCACTTCTCTCGAGTACGTGCTCGTTTCTCAACTTCCTAGATTGGCAATCTCACGTCGCCCTCTTTCCATTTTTATGTTAAAAGAAAACCAAAAAAATCAAAATAACAACACAAATCCCAAAAAAAAGTCAATTTTCCAACGGTTGATTCCATCATTTCCATCGAGGAGACTTCTTATCTATCCTCCGAGTGCGCCCCAACCTACGGGCCACTCCTCCCCGGTCCCATGACCGATCTCTTATTTCCCTCCACGCAGGGACCTCCTTCCCCTTCCACGAAGGGGATTTTTACTGCTTTCACTCCTTCTCCATCTTCCCTCACGCAGGATTCTTCTTTTACTGATTTTCCTTCTCCTCCACCCCCTGCTGTAGATTCTGGTAGCTGTAGCAAGAGTCTAGTTGGGGTAGCAATAAGCTAGGGTAGTCTCTAAAAATAAGTCCAAGGATAGGATTGTTCCACACTGTTTCCTTGCTGATCTAGCCCATAGGTGCAAGGCATGTCTAGCAATTCCAGAATTCATAGAGGAGCCTTTGCAGTTGCTGGAGATAGAGTATGAGCAGTTGTTGTGCCTAATTGATGATGGGTTCGGGGTCTATGAGATCATGGATGATGACGACCCATTTGAGGAAGGTGATGAAGAATTCGAGGACGAGGCTGACGCGTTCGCAAGTGAAGTCAGAAGATTTGATGAACCATCAGCTGTCGTAGAAGAAACCACCAAGGAAATCAACTTGGGAACCGAGGAAAACCCTAGGAACGTCCTCATAAGCAGTAATTGATCACTAGCTAAAGAGGAGGCAATTATCGAGGTTCTCAGAGAATATAAGGACACATTTGCATGGAGCTACGAGGATATGCTAGGCTTGGACACCACGCTTGTTGAACATCGTCTTACCCTTAAGCCGGGGTCCATTGCCATTAAGTAGCAATTGAGGCGTTTCCACCCACAAATGGCTTTGAAGATGAAGGATGACGTTGATAAGATCCACAAAGCCAGATTTATTAGAGTCGTGTTTTATCCGAACTGGGTGGCGAACATTGTCCCGGTTATGAAGAATGATGGAAGGGTCTGAATCTGCATTGATTTCTGGGACCTTAACTACATGTGTCCAAAAGATGATTTTACTTTGCCTCACCTCGAAATGTTTATAGATAACACGGCTGGGTATGAAACCCTCTCCTTTATGGATGGCTTCTCAGGGTGCAACCAAATTAAGCTGGCTGAGGAAGACCAGGAGTAGACCTCGTTCACAACACCATGAGGCACTTATTGTTATGTTGTCATGCCATTTGGACGTAAGAATGCTGGAGCTACTTACCAAAGAGCAATGATGGCTATCTTCCATGACATGATCCACATTTATATTGAGGTATATGTAGATGATTTGGTGGTGACGTCGAGAACAATAGCTGAGCATCCTGGGGTTCTAACCAAGGTCCTATAAAGGTTAAGAGAATATCAGTTGAAAATGAACCCCAAGAAGTGTGTATTTGGTGTGTCATCGGGCAAGTTGTTAGGTTTCATTGTGAGCAAGAGGGGTATAGAGATTGATCCGAATGAGGCGAAGGTGATAAGAGAGATGCCCCCTCCCAAGAATTTAAAGGAAGTTCGAGAACTCATCGGGAGGCTGCAGTTCATTCGTCGGTTCGTCTCGCAACACTCGCAGAGGTGCAGACCCTTCTACGACCTCACCAAGTCGAGAGTCAAATTCCATTGGGACGAGAAGTGTCAGGCGGCTTTTGACTGACTTAAGGAATATTTGGGTAATCCCCCTGTCCTGAGGCCGCCGACTCCAGGCAAACCTCTCATTATGTCTCTGTCCTGGAGGACTCGATGGGAGCTGTCCTTGCACAAGTGGATGAAGAATGCAAGGAAAGGGTGGCATACTGATAGTCCACGAATGCGTCATTAAACACGTGACTAACAATCTCAAATAATCGGCCTACACTAAATATTTTAACAGGAGTTAAGTGGTGAGAGCCGAGTCGAATCCACGGAGAACTAGATTTTAGAGTTGAAAACCTTGGATTTTTATTTAGGAAAATAATGTGATGATATTTAAACTAAGTTTGTATTAAATAAAACTAAACTAATTAAACTAAGTAAATATAGAGAAAGATAAAGAGTGGATTAGGGACAAAGAGACAATGAACTGAAATGACATTCCACTAAATGAAATGGTCAACAAAAATTGTTTTATACTAAACAAAATAAATCAACAACAACCCTAAAAAAATATGGAAAATAGAGAGAAAAAGGAGAGAGGAAACGAGAGAGAGAAGAGAGAGAGGAGCGGTGCGTGAGAGAGAGATAGGAGAGAGAGAGAGAGAGAGAGAGAGAGAGAGAAGAGAGAGGAACGGGAGATGTGAGAGAGAGGAGAGAGAGAGCGATAGAGGAGAGAGAGAGACAAAAAAGAGAGAGCGCAAGAGAAAGAGGAGATAGAGGAGAGAGAAGAGAGAAACGAGAAAGAGAGAGGAGAGAGAGCGCATGAAAGAGAGAGAAGAGATGAAAGAGAGAAGAGAGAAAAGAGAGGGGAGACATGAGAGAAATGAGAAAGAGAGGGAGAGAGAGCGCAAGATGGAGAGAGGGGGAAGAGAAACGTGAGAGAGATAGAGAAGAGAGAGAAGAGAGAAAAGAGAGAGAGGAAGGCGCGAGAGAGAAAAAGCGGGAGAGAGAGAAAACGTGAGTGGGAGAGAGGAGAGGCGAGAGACGTGCATGCAAACACATGCACGTCGCGCCGGGGTCTGGCGGGCAGCTGGTGCAGCAGGGTGCTGGCGGGCGGCCGGGCGCGCGCGGGGTAGTGCGGCAGGGCGCGGGCTCCTATGCTGTTGCTGCTTCTGCTTCTGTTCTTCGAGAGGAGAGAGACCGGGAGCAAGAGAGGGAGAAGAAGAAAGAGAAAGAAGAAGGGAAAGAGGAAGAGGAGGAAGGAGTGCGCTGGAAAGAGGGAGAGAGAGAAAGTAAAAAAAATAATCCCCGAGAGAGAGAGGGGGGAGCTTTTTTAAATAGAGAGAGGTTTTCAAAATAGGGAGAAAATCTTGAAAAATAGAAAGAAGGGAGAGAAAGAAAAAGGAAGGCGGCTAGGGTTTTGCAACTTTTTGTATATGTCAAATTTGCCCCTGCTAGATTGCTTGGTCCATTGGCCCGTTAAGCACTTCATAAAATGGCCCATTAACCTGCAAATACAACATACAATTGAATTTAATCAATTATCATCCATGATAATAGAAATCTTATGAATTTATCAAGTATTAGTCATCAAAATGGCATGATTATTCATGATAATTATGATATTATCACATCCCCCAACTTACTCATTGCTAGTCTCTTAGCAATGCACCCAGGTGAATAATTGGGACAAACAGGAACTTCAAACATCATTTTTCATGTCAAGAAAGCAGAGATAAGACTAATCAACAATAAGTATTTCCGGTTCTAGTAGCATGTGTCAAAGATAATCATGCAGTTTATGTTATTAGACAGTTCCTAAAGATACAGTTGAAATTATCATTTCCTTCATGAATGCACTTATGATCAATAGGCGTTACTCAGATAGTGTATGGGCTTTTTACCTATTACATAGAGATGATATCAACTCTACACTCATTAAATCCAATCCTCGAATTATAGGTAGCTTTCACTCTGCCTTTTTTGTCTCTTCATTTTCATTTTTTTTTTAACTTGGATATCCTTTCACCGTTTGACGCAAACTTCTACACTTCTTGAGGTGCGGAAGCCCGTTTACTAAGGTAGGGATTTCCTTCTTCATTTTGTCGTCATAAATTTTTTTTTTTTCATAACTTGCAGGCAGGTAGCTTTTTCCCCACTATTAGTTTTCAATAAGAGTGTAGCATGTCAATCCTCAACATGAGTATTAGGTAAAACTCTCATCACCCTCATGAATGACACTTATTCATCATCTAATTCATGTGTGTAGGTTCAATAATATTTCAAATGTAGTTTGAGGAAAATGCTAAGAACATAACCACAAAATGCATCCTTTAACCTACCACTAGCACAAATATATACTTAGAGTAAAATCATTCTAGAATGAGATATTCTTTCCATGAAAAAATCATACATGAAGTATAATGTCTGGGATGTTTAGCATGATTTAAAAATTTAAAAGATTTCCCTCCCCCAACTTGAATGACATTGTCCTCAATGGCATAAAAGTAATGACAATAGAACAAAACCAATTGGAAGTTAAGAAAGGGGAGATACAACCTGATGGGCACATGAGGGTGGCTGCACACTAGCTTCATCAAAGATAATGGGCCTTCCAAAACCTAGAACACAATGGAAAAGAAGAAATAAGCTAAACCTTCTAAAAATATTGGGTTGCCTCCCAACAAGCGCTAAGTTTAATGTCTTCCGCTAGACACATGGGGGTAACAGGGTCACGTAACACCCCCAATCAATTGACGCCAAATTTTTTCTTTGTAGGGCATCACCAACCATGGTGGGTCAAGAGGCCAAACTTACCCTTCATATCATTAAATGATAGCGAAATTGGGGTATTCAAGATCATATCTTCAATTAAGGAATATTCATTTGGACACTTAAAATCTTTATATGTGTTGAACACATCAATGCTGACTTTATTGTTTTCATCCTTTTCACCCACAACTTCCATTTTAGATCCTCTTTCATGATATTGAGATTAGATTGAGTTAGATGCTCAGAGGATTGCTTGAACTCCACAGGATGACTTGTGTCAAAGATAGTAGCATGATCTGGAATGAAATGACTTTCAGCATAAGGATGCTTAAAAGGTTCATGTGTAGTTGACCAATCAGCTAGTGGTAGCATGTCCATGAACATATTGGATTTGTCAAGATTAGGGAGAGGTAGGAGTTCCATGTTTTTCTCGAAATCAAGAGAGACCCAATCAATGTGGACTTCAGGAAAAATTTCTAGTTCTTCTCTTACCCAAGAAGAATGATTGATGATTACACCCAGCTATTTCTCCACACTCACCTCTTCTTTGTCACCCACTTGAAATAATGTCACATCAAACTCGGACCAAACATCTGGTTAACACTCTTTCTCTTCTCCCCCCAACGTGAATTCAACTAATTCACTAGAGCTTTCCTCAAGTATGACATTATGGATGGAGTCTTCTTGATGGTCAGTTTCAAGTTAGGCCAAGATAATGGATTGATTTTCAGTGGCACCTATCTCCTTCTGATTTGACCCATTAATATTATTTCTCAATTTCCAAGTGGGTATGTCCACAATCATGTTGGACTGAGAAGTTGTGGATGGAATTCGAGAGTCAAATTGTTGGTCACAATCAAGATAATGATGTTCATGATTGTCAATGGGTTGACAAAGTGACTGGCTATCTTGCCTCCTTCTGATTTCCATCAGTTGAGTAATCAGGAGGTCAGTTTTGACAAAAGATTTTTCCAATTCTTGTTGTTGGTGGGCGAAGGTTTGCTCAAAGACTTTTTGAGCATTACAGAGCTTTTGTATAGATTGCCCAAATTGACAATAAAAAAGGCCTGATTGTGGGGGAGAAGTATAAGTAGACTTTAGATATACATGTCCCTCATGATGGCTTTTGTCATGTATATCAATTTGACTTTGGGCCTAATGTTGAAAGTTGTGGATAGGTGGACTTTGGGCTTGGGCCAGAATAGGTTGATCTCTAAGTGTTAAATGTGGCATTACTTGTCCAAGTGGTTGGAAGGGTGTGCCTTCAGGAGCATTTGTTAAGCACACAGGTAGATCAATGCCAAAAAAAATTTGATCGAACCATGATATGATTTCGTCACCTAGAAAGGGTCCTTGAATTTCCCCTTGAGGATCTTGATAGAGTAAACTCAATTTTTCAGGGGAGACACCTTGGTCAACTTTTGAGTAAGGAGTGGGTGTGGATAACACTTGAAAGGTTTGGGTCTGTTCTTGGGTTGAGGGAGGTGATGAGATATAAAGTGGGTCAACATGTTTCCTCTACCTTGAATCATACATGTGATCTTTAATTGGGTGACCATGAATCAGATGAGCTTGAGTCCATTTGGAGCCATTGAACTGGTAAGTAGAGGTTGATGGATAAAGTGGGTTAGGTTGAGAGTGAATACCATAATGGGCTGATCCAATTTGCCAAATTGATATGCCAATTTCAAACCATAATTGTCAACCCACATAAATCCTTTTTTATTTTTATTTTTATTTTTTTTTCAAGTAAGTTAGCAAACAATTAATCCTATGACACCTAAGGTTCCCTAGGACATAAACATTTGATTTCTCACTAATCAACAGAGGCCTAGCTCAAATCCACTCTCAAGCCCGTTAACTGGCCAGGTAAGAGGTGAGAAAGTGGGAGGTTCCCCCTGCTCTCACAGGGACCTAATTAAGTAACCACTTGTCCACTTAGGCGTTTGCCAAAAAACCTCTAGCCTTAGACACCAGTCTCCAAACTTGATAGTGGGCCCAAGTGGGCCTAAGTCTCAAAGCGAACCCTAGGTCAAGTTTCTACTTTCTTTTATTGGGCTTGGGAATGCAAAAGATGGAGGAAGTTGTGGTTTGTGGGCGAAGGAAGGGTGATCAAATCCCCACCTTATCTTGTTAAGGAAACTGCCCTTAAAATATTTTAGAAATGATGTGCATACCACAAAATCAAGCAAGGGGTTCTATGCAAGCATGGCAATGCATGATCATGATTTTAAGAAAGTTGAAATTCTCACCTTGCCTCCCGCAATCTTCGAGAAGAAAGGAAACTTTTCAAAAAGGAAACTTACCTAAAGATGAAAGTCTAAATGATGCATGTCCTAATGATGGAAAGTTTCTAATCTTGACATGACATCTTTTATTGGATTCAAGTAATTGATTTTTTTTTAATGAATTATCTAAACATGGCGACTAAAAAAAAGAAACTCAATCAAAAGGGTTTTAAGGGTACTTACCTCCAACGCAATCCCTCGTTCTTTTGGAAAGTAAAACAAATAGAAAGAGTGAGAGAGAGAAGGAAACTCACCTCACTTACCATTTTTTTCTGATTTTTTTGTGTGCAATTTTCGGATTTGTTTTCCAAAACAGCCCCTTTTACTTACAGATCTCCCTTTTAGTGACAGATTATTCAATTTTTCAATTTTCAGGATTTCTCACTCTTTATTTGATACCTACAAAAAGAAAGAAAATGTTAGCATGAATATATACAAGAAAAAACCAAGATTATCAAAACTAAAAATCTAATTCCCCGACAACGGCGCCAAAAATTGATAGCCCACGAATGCGTCGTTAAACACGTGACTAACAATCTCAAATAATCGGCCTACACTAAATATTTTAACAGGAGTTAAGTGGTGAGAGCCGAGTCGAATCCACAGAGAACTAGATTTTAGAGTTGAAAACCTTAGATTTTTATTTAGGAAAATAATGTGGTGATATTTAAACTAAGTTTGCATTAAATAAAACTAAACTAATTAAACTAAGTAAATAGAGAGAGAGATAAAGAGTGGATTAGAGACAAAGAGACAAAGATCTGAAATGGCATTCCACTAAATGAAATGGTCAACAAAAATTGTTTTATACTAAACAAAATAAACCAACAACAACCCTAAAAAAATATGGAAAATAGAGAGAAAAAGGAGAGAGGAAACGAGAGAGAGAGAGAACAAAAGATGAGAGAGAGAAGAGAAAGAGGAGCGGCGTGTGAGAGAGAGATAGGAGAGAGAGAGAGAGAGAGAAGAGAGAGGAGCGGGAGATGTGAGAGAGAGGAAAGAGAGAGCGATAGAGGAGAGAGAGAGAGGCGGCGATAGAGGAGAGAGAGAGACAAAAGAGAGAGAGAGGAGAGAAGAGAGAGAGCGCAAGAGAAAGAGGAGATAGAGGAGAGAGAAGAGAGAAACGAGAAAGAGAGAGGAGAGAGAGCGCATGAAAGAGAGAGAAGAGATGAAAGAGAGAATAGAGAAAAGAGAGGAGAGAGATGAGAGAAACGAGAAAGAGAGAGGAGAGAGAGCGCAAGATGGAGAGAGAGGGAAGAGAAAGATGGAGAAGAGAGAGAAGAGAGAAAAGAGAGAGAGGAAGGCGCGAGAGAGAAAAAGTGTGTGAGAGAGAAAACGTGAGAGGGAGAGAGGAGAGGCGAGAGACGTGCATGCAAACGCATGCATGTCGCGCCGGGGCCTGGCGAGTAGCTGGTGCAGCAGGGCGCGGGCGGGCGGCCAAGCGCGCGGGGTAGTGCGGCAGGGCGTGGGCGTGCAGGCGCGTGCGGGGCAGTGCGGCTGGGCGAGGGCTCCTACGCTGCTGCTGCTTCTGCTTCTGTTCTTCGAGGATTGAGAGACTAGGAGCAAGAGAGGGAGAAGAAGAAAGAGAAAGAAGAAGGGAAAGAGGAAGAGGAGGAAGGAGTGCGCTGGAAAGAGGGAGAGAGAGAAAGTAAAAAAAATAATCCCCGAGAGAGAGAGGGGGGAACTTTTTTAAATAGAGAGAGGTTTTCAAAATAGGGAGAAAATCTTGAAAAATAGAAAGAAGGGAGAGAAAGAAAAAGGAAGGCAGCTAGGGTTTTACAACTTTTTGTATATGCCAGATTTGCCCCTACTAGATTGCTTGGTCCATTGTCCCGTTAAGCACTTCATAAAATGGCTCATTAACTTGCAAATATAACATACAATTGAATTTAATCAATTATCGTCTATGATAATAGAAATCTTATTAATTTATCAAGTATTAGTCATCAAAATGGCATGATTATTTATGATAATTATGATATTACCACATCCCCCAACATACTCATTGCTAGTCCCTTAGCAATGCACCCAAGTGAATAATTAGGACTAACAAGAACTTCAAACATCATTTTTCATGTCAAGAAAGCAGAGATAAGACTAATCAACAATAAGTATTTCGGTTCTAGTAGCATGTGTCAAAGATAATCATGCAGTTCATGTTATTAGACAGTTCCTCAAGATATAGTTGAAATTATCATTTCCTTCATGGATGCACTTATGATCAATAGGCCTTACTCAGATAGTGCATGGGCTTTTTACCTATTACTTAGAGATGATATCAACTCTACACTCATTAAATCCAATCCTCGAATTACAGGTAGCTTTCACTCTGCCTTTTTTGTCTCTTCATTTTCATTTTTTTTTTAACTTGGATATCATTTCACCGTTTGACGCGAACTTCTACACTTCTTGAGGTGCGGAAGCCCGTTTACTAAGCTAGGGATTTCCTTCTTCATTTTGTCATCATAAATTTTTTTTTTTTTCATAACTTGCAGACAGGTAGCTTTTTCCCCACGATTACTTTTCAATAAGAGTGTAGCATGTCAATCCTCAACATGAGTATTAGGTAAAACTCTCATCACCCTCATGAATGACACTTATTCATCATCTAATTCATGTGTGTAGGTTCAATAAAATTTCAAATGTAGTTTGAGAAAAATGCTAAGAACATAACCACAAAATGCATCCTTTAACCTACCACTAGCACAAGTATATACTTAGAGTAAAATCATTCTAGAATGAGATATTCTTTCCATGAAAAAATCATACATGAAGTATAATGTCTGGGATGTTTAGCATGATTTAAAAATTTAAAAGATTTCCCTCCCCCAACTTGAATGACATTGTCCTCAATGGCATAAAAGTAATGACAATAGAACAAAACCAATTGGAAGTTAAGAAAGGGGAGATACAACCTGATGGGCACATGAGGGTGGCTGCACACCAGCTTCATCAACGATAATGGGCCTTCCAAAACCTAGAACATAATGGAAAAGAAGAAATAAGCTAAACCTTCTAAAAATATTGGGTTGCCTCCCAACAAGCGCTAAGTTTAATGTCTTCAGCCAGACACATGGGGTAACAGGGTCACGTAACACCCCCAATCAATTGACACCAAATTTTTTCTTTGTAGGGCATCACCAACCATGATGGGTCAAGAGGGCCAAACTTACCCTTCATATCATTAAATGATAGAGAAATTAGGGTATTGAAGATCATATCTTCAATTAAGGAATATTCATTTGGACACTTAAAATCTTTATATGTGTTGAACACATCAATGCGGACTTTATTGTTTTCATCCTTTTCACCCACAACTTCCATTTTCAGATCCTCTTTCATGATATTGAGATTAGATTGAGTTGGATGCTCAGAGGATTGCTTGAACTCCACAGGATGACTTGTGTCAAAGATAGTACCATGATCTGGAATGAAATGACTTTCAACATGAGGATGCTTAAAAGGTTCAAGTGTAGTTGACCAATCAGCTAGTGGTAGCATGTCCATGAACATATTGGATTTGTCAAGATCAGGGAGAGGTAGGAGTTCCATGTTTTTCTCGAAATCAAGAGAGACCCAATCAATGTGGACTTCAGGAAAAATTTCTAGTTCTTCTCTTACCCAATAAGAATGATTGATGATTACACCCAGCTCTTTCTCCACACTCACCTCTTCTTTGTCACCCACTTGAAATAATGTCACATCAAACTCGGACCCAACATCTGGTTGACACTCTTTCTCTTCTCCCCCCAACATGAATTCAACTAATTCACTAGAGCTTTCTTCAAGTATGACATTATGGATAGAGTCTTCTTGATGGTCAGTTTCATGTTGGGCCAAGATAATGCATTGATTTTCAGTGGCACCCATCTTCTCTGATTTGACCCATTAATATTATTTCTCAATTTCCAAGTTGGTATGTCCACAATCATGTTGGACTGAGAAGTTGTGGATGGAATTCGAGAGTCAAATTGTTGGTCACAATCAAGATAATGATGTTCATGATTGTCAATGGGTTGGCAAAGTGACTGGCTATATTGCCTCCTTCTGATTTCCATCAGTTGAGTAATCAGGAGGTCAGTTTTGACAAAAGATTTTTCCAATTCTTGTTGTTGGTGGGCGAAGGTTTGCTCAAAGACTTTTTGAGCATTACAGAGCTTTTGTATAGATTGCCCAAATTGTCAATAAAAAAGGCCTGATTGTGGGGGAGAAGTATAAGTAGACTGTGGATATACATGACCCTCATGATGGCTTTTGTCATGTATATCAATTTGACATTGGGCCTAATGTTGAAAGTTGTGGATTAGTGGACTTTGGGCTTGGGCCAGAATAGGTTGATCTCTAAGTGTTGAATGTGGCATTACTTGTCCAAGTGGTTGGAAGGGTGTGCCTTCAGGAGCATTTGTTAAGCACACAGGTAGATCAATGCCAAAAAAAATTTGATCGAACCATGATATGATTTCGGCACCTAGAAAGGGTCCTTGAATTTCCCCTTGAGGATCTTGATAGAGTAAACTCAATTTTTTAGGGGAGACACCTTGGTCAACTTTTGAGTAAGGAGTGGGTGTGGATAACACTTGAAAGGTTTGAGTCTGTTCTTGGGTTGAGGGAGGTGATGAGATATAAAGTGGGTCAACATGTTTCCTCCACCTTGAATCATACATGTGATCTTTAATTGGGTGACCATGAATCAGATGGGATTGAGTCCATTTGGAGCCATTGGACTGGTAAGTAGAGGTTGATGGATAAAGTGGGTTTGGTTGAGAGTGAATACCATAATGGGCTGATCCAATTTGCCCAATTGATATGACAATTTCATAACCATAATTGTCAACCCACATAAATCCTGTTTGATAAGTGAAACATCGATTTGCCTCTCACATCGATTTGATAAGTGAAACATGGATTTGCTCACACATTGATTTGCTCTCATAAGGATTTGATAAGTGAAATATGGATTTGCTCACACATCGATTTGCTCTCATAAGGATTTGATAAGTGAAACATGGATTTGCTCTCATAAGGATTTGATAAGTGAAACATGGATTTGCTCTCACATCGATTTGCTTCCATAAAGATTTGATAAGTGAAACATAGATTCGCTTGAAAACATGGATTTGATCACTTAAACATGGATTCCCTTTATATTTCAAAATGTTTTTTGGCATTTAGTGAAAAAGTCAAATATTTTTGATTTGCATAATCTTCTATCTTTCTAACAGAAGATCTTTTTGCTTATCTCTCTAGATCTCTTTTCCTGCCAACAAAAAAGTTGGTCACTTACAACTTCTAGGAGACAATAGGAAACATAATGGTATGAACCTTTTTGACAGAAATACTCTTTTAACTAAACACTTTCTTCTATACTTGCAGACCTCGTAAACCACAAAATATCAGAAGAAAGAGAAGATGAGCAACGGCTAGAACGCCAACGAATTTGTTCAAAGCTGCTCATATAAAAGATGAAGCAAGGCTGAAGAAAAGTAAGATAGCTTTCCTGAAGATCTTAAAAAGAGTGTACATCCAGTGAAGAACCAAAAAACTCCACATACACTCAAAGGAAAAGAGAGAAAGAGCCCGAGCCCAAGAAGAATTGTTCAAGCATCTTAAGCCCTCTAGCTTCAAGCTCCTTCTCCTCTCTTCACTCTCTCTGTGTGCATCTTTGTAATCTGGGGAGAGAGTCTTTTCGCTGAGAGTTTTCTTGTAGTTGGTGTTCATTTATTCCAACTCTCAGTTTTGTTCTTTCTTTTCTAAGAAAGATTTCTATCCAGCTGTAGGACTGTATACAGTGTAGAACCTAGCTAGGGGTTTGTGTCTAGCAGAACCACACTGGGGTTTGTACCAAGAGGTTGGCTTCTTGACCTGTAAAAGAAGTGGGCTACCTTCTTGCCTGGGAAAGAGACGAAGACCAGCTGGGGTGCTGGGTGTTGTATTGTTCTTGAGGGGGACTGTACCCCTGGTTAGTAAAATCCCAAGAGGTTGTTTGGGGACTGGACATAGGACTTCCATGTGGGAAGGGCCGAACCAGGATAAATTCCTTGTGTCCTCTGTGTGATTGTTTATTTGCTTCCGCACTGCTACTCTAAACTAACCAAACTTTCAAGCGATAATTTTCTATGTTTAAGCTACTATTTCAGATTTCAGAAAAGCCTATTCACCCCCCCTCTAGGTTAGCTTGCTGCCGTACCAAAAGGGCCAACAATGGTGAGATTGGCACATGCATGGGTAGATTATGGCATGATGAGGAGTGGCACATGGTGGACATGGTCATGGGTAGGTTGCACATGAGGTGATGTCATGGCATGGGTAGAAGATGGAGTATGGTCATAGCATGGGTCGGCCATAGAGGTTTAGAAGGAAGTAGGAAGAAGAAAAAAGAAATAAAAAAAGGAGAGAGAACAAGAAGAGCGTCAAGAACATGAAGAACATATGCAAGAACACATCAAATTTAATGAAAGAATGCATCCACTCACCAACTTAGCCTGAACAAGCTTGCATATGTGCCACTCCACCTTGCTCAATCGTTGAAAGCCTTCAGTTCTTGGCCTCTTGGATGAGGGAGCTCCATCATGCTCCATGGCTTCCTCTCCTTCTCTCCTTCTTCTCCTTGCTTCAATTGATGAATTCTTGAGCTTTGGGGAGGGAGAGTGCATGAAGAGAGCATGTTGAGGGGTGTTTTAAACCCCCTTGGTTCTCACAAGCTCGGAGGCAAGCCCAAAAGAGAGCAAGAAGCCCAAAACAAGCAAGAAAATCAAGCCTCGGGTGGAAAGTCTAAATCACGTCCGACACATACGTTGCGATTCAGAGCGCTTAATCCGACTTCCATTGCAACAGGTAAAGTTAAATCGCGACCGACTATGTTGACACGGTTCAGGTAAGTGAAAGGCATCCATTTTCCCTGCCGCGATTTGAAGCAATATGATTTTGACATTTTTGCTCTATTATTTGTTTCTTGTCAATGCTGATGAATCTTTGAGCGCAGACTTTCGACGCATTCCCGCCGTACATGATCATCTTCAGCGATCCCTAAATCTGGTATTGTATGAACTACATCTTACTATATGTTATACTCTATTAGACTATATCAAGGACCTCGTGACTCTAATGAATCTGGAATTTGAGTTCCCCTCCTCCGCCAAAAAAAATAATAATAATGATGATTCCAAAGGATTCCTATAACTTGAGGATAGGCCATTACATTGCAAGAAGGATGACGGATTCCATCCGGTATCGTGACTTCACCGTCGTAGCAATATTGTCCTTGATTAGTTTATATTTTCTTTTGTGTTAATCTTTTCTTTTAGCCCAGCATGCATCATGTAGGACTTTGAGCACAATTCCAGATGATCACTCTCGTTCTTAATTGAAGAAAGCCACTTATTCCTCAACTCCGATTAAAATGAAATATTACATTCTGAGTCAAGTACTCAGTTCACTTTGTCGATGTTTGAAGTTCGTTTCTTGAGAAACTCATTATTTTGAATTCCTATTTCAATTCATCTATTTCCCTAAACATCCACCTTGGTCGTGGTAGATGCCCCCAATGGTGCAACCTAACGGATTGTGTCCTTAGATACTTCCCCGACATTGGAAGTTGATCTTTCTCCCTTTCGTGCCCACATTGAGTTTTTCCTTGAGGTTTTCCACAAACCACTTCATTTTGAATTGACGAACGATTCCAGTCGTATGTTGTTGAGGCGTGTCTTATCACACCTTGGCGTCTACTTTTCAGTCATTCCACTTCATTCATCCCATTTCATTGCCCTCATTTCGTGTCATTTCACTCCATTTCCTTGCAAACCAGACGCCAAGGCGAGGCAGCTGTAGACACGCTATTTCGGCAACATATCGAGCAAATTTCATGTTATACCACAATGCCTTGAAGTGGCTCTCTTCAATTAACCTCATGAGTGGTTTTCCTATTTTTCCAATTTTCTATGATTTTTAGGAATTCTTCTAAGGGGTCTAAGGAGCTGTTGAGCTTTAGTGATTCGCGTCTGACACAGTGGACGCCTTTTAGGAGGCTTGATCTGCGGCGGGTAAAACTGACACATATCACACTTGCTTTTCTAGCGCTTACCCTGTTTAGAATCACGTCGTACCAAGCCACCGCGATTAAGAGTTTCCATTTTCGAATTATGGCAAATTCTAAAAAAAAATTTGGAAAGATTTTGTTGCTAATTAGAACCGCATCCACATGGTCCGACACGTTTCTAACCTTCTATCATATGAAGATCGATTTCTCTCAAAGAACGATTCGGTTCCAATACGCGGCGATGTAAGCTGATGTGATTTAATATTTCCCTTTATTAATATTTGGAAAGAATCGATTCAAATTGGATGTGTTAGAAACCCGGCGGTTTATGCCGACATAATTCTTAAACTTGCTATAATCGTTGTTTGGAAAGGCTTAATCGGAGCAAGTGGATTTTGGTAATTGTGCCACTTTAGTCGGACGCGATTCATGAGATAGGCGTCCACTGTGTCTGACGCGATTTATGAATTTTTCCCTTATAGAAAGACCCCCGAGGCCACTGTTTTGAGCATAACCCAAGCACTACGACGAAGCCCTGCCGCACCTGGGACTCACATTCCAAACCAAGGAGGACTCCCATTTCAAGCCACCCAACTCACATTCCTTAGAGTTCGGAGCCTTGATCCTCAACATCTCATTGGAGCGAGGCGGGAGGAGCACTGTTCATCCACTCCTGCCATTTCTACAGGGCTTACATCGCCATTCCCCCCTTTTTTATTTTCATTTCATTTTATTATTTTATCTCATTACCTAGTACACTCCATCACTACATCACACACACAAGTCATTTTCTCCAAACCTATCTTTAGGGGTTTAACAGCACTCCCACGAGGTGTGTTAGTGCCCATGCTATCATCTTTTCCTTCATTTCACTTGATTTTGGTGCTGCACGCCATAGCCTAATCCTCTTTCGCTTGTTTGTTGTCTTCCATTCTTGCAAGGTAGCCATTCAAGCTAAATCTTGTTCGCCATCCGACTGGTGGAATATGTAGAAGTCAACCCGTAGTCACAACTCCTGCGAACTTTGGGTGAAGGTAAGTCTGTCTCCCTCTTCGCTCGTTTCCTTCGGTACCCTCTCATACCTGGCGATTACACATCCATATTGTGCACACACTCATGGTTTTTATTCCTTTTCCACTCCCCATGCCTATTTATTTCCTTTTAATTAAATTTGCCTTTTTAATCTCTCTTTGTGGGAGTGTTTTGAAATAAACACATTTACAGTGTCGACACTCTGATAATGTTGTGTCGACACCACCGACCTCATAACACTTTTTTCTCTGAGTTTAACATGAAATATTATGTTAGATATGACTTAAGCAAAGTATTTAAAATTGTATGGATCATAGTTAAACAACATCAAAACAAGAGATCCAAGATGGCGCGAGTGTTGAACCGATGGGCAGTATGATGGTGTTGGCCTGGGAAACTAAAGGAGGGATTGGTTAAGGGGCCATGGTGGCCGGTTGTATTGTCTGAGGTTGTTGGGGATATTGGTGGTTAATGGCCATCATCTGTTGAACATCGGGTTCATCATTGTACGTCCAGTTTGCTTGTGAAGGGGGGTGGTGGACAATGGGGTTCACCTGGGCTGGTGGTTGTGGTGGATTGGGAGCTGGCGGGTGGTTTGGTAGTGGGTTGTGGACAATCCCTAGGTCCTGCAACGGCTGTTGTTGATGTTGTTGTTGAGGGGGTGGCTGGCACTGCTG
The DNA here is from genome assembly GCA_014218235.1 of Colocasia esculenta. NCBI lineage: Eukaryota > Viridiplantae > Streptophyta > Magnoliopsida > Alismatales > Araceae > Colocasia > Colocasia esculenta. The sequence continues at coordinate 58,792,654 of CM024762.1, forward strand.
CCTTTGTAGTTGTTGCTACCTCTGCCTTTCTTTTATATCTCTGATCACTCTTAGGAGAGTTGTTTAGTCAAGCATGTTCTGCTCATGGAGGTCATACAATAGATCCTTGAATGTGAAGCACTGCTCGACGGTATGACTAGGTTGCCAATGGAACATGCAATACCTCGACTGGTCCATACTAGGGTTCAATGGCCTTTCTAGAGGGAGTTTAATGGCATCCGTGGAGATTAAGGCCAAGAAGATATCAGAGAGTGTCTTAGGGAGTGGGGGATATTGTATTCTCCTTAGACCTAGAGGACGCCTCTGTTGGGAGCCATCAGGAGGTTGTACTTGATGGTATTGACCTTGCTGGCCTTGTGGGGGGTTGGTGAGATTCCGACTGTGGGCATTATAGGATTGGCAGTTGTTGTTCTGGCTGGTAGGGTTGAAGGCACTCACCTGCTCATTGACTTGGACACCTTCGGTAACTGGCCCCTGAGGTTTTCTTTGGAAGCGAGATTTATGGGGCTCGAACATAGAGTGTATAGGGGAGTCCTTGAGCTGGGTTTGGATGAACCGAGCTTGGCCATAGAGCTGATGCACGGTGGTGATATCATTCATTGCTAAGATATTTTTGTAGGCAGGGGTTGCGTTGGCAATGATGATTTTGACTTTTTTTCCCTCTGGAAGGTACCCGGGAACTTGTGTGGCCATCTGTCTCCATCTATCAGCATAGGTAGCAGTTCTTTGTCCGGTTTCATCCTTTCTGCCATGAGATTTGTAAGAGAGTATTCTGGCCCGACCTTGTCTTGGAACTGTTCAAGGAACATTCCTTTCACCATGGCAAAGTCTACTACATCCTTGGATAGTAGTGAGTAGAACCAATCTAATGTTGGCCCATCCAACGACTGGCAGAACAGATATGCGATTAAGCGATGGTCATGCTGGTAAGGTGTAGACTCATAGATGAAATCCTTGATGTGTATGTATTTGTTGCCAGTGCCATTGTACTGGCAGTACTTGGGCAGTTCTGATGGAGATGGGACCCATAGGCCATTCAAATTGGGCATGTGTCCATCATAGTGTTGCTTGGGGTCGACTTGCTTCCGCTGTTCTTGGAGTTCTTTCTTGATGGATGCTCACTCAGACATCATGTCGGGAGCAGCAAAGGGTTGAGCATACAAGGAGGAGGCACGAGATACCGGCCTGACGTGTGGCTCTAGCTGTTGTGATGAGTAGCAAGGGAGATAGGGGGGAGACCAGGGCCTCGACTCACGTGGACAATAATGCTCGGATTCGAAAGGAGTGAATCGAATGGCCCTTGGCCGGATAGGAGTGTTGTCGGCTTGTCCTGTGACAATACAGGGGCCAGAAGTAGACGCCATGGGGTGAGAAGTGCCCGCTCTAAGGGATGGTGATGAGATGGTCTTTCCTTTGAGAGCCATCATGAGATCATGGATTTGTGATTGATCAAGCTGAGGGATTAAGAGCATGAGTTGAGCAGCTTGATCATCCGCTTGAGGGGGACTGACAGATTGAGATGGACCATCATCGTCCAAATGGTAACTCTCACTGGCTTGGGCTGTGGTGACCCAGGGCTGAGCCGACTCCTCAAAGACATCATGAGGAAGAGACTCCCCATAGTGTCGGGAGGTATAGGAGGCAGTATCTTGATTCTCATTGCTATAGACTGGGTTGAAATAGGACTCCATATTTGGAATGTGAGAGCCTTTGACACACCAAAATAAAGGACGTCTGTCAAGACTTAAGAGACAACCTTTCCTAAATAGACGCCTAGTTTCCTAAACAAGCAATCCTATTCAAACAAAAGAAAGAGAAAATGTCTCACCCAAAGCAAGCAATTGACAAATGATGATGGTGTCTTTTATTTGGTTCAAGTTTTCTTTTTAATGGATTGACTATTTTAGCAAGTTCTCTCAAAGGATGGGTTTCGTAAAGGGAGAAGGCTTCCAACTTTGGGTTTGACTAGGATTTTCATAGACTCACCAATGCATGAACCCTAATTCTAAGGTGGCAACAGGTACAATTAGCCTGGCGGCCATGTGGGAATCCACGGTCAGCGGGGACTTACGGAGGCCCTCAAGCGAGTGCTCTAGTCAGGCACAAGGAATATGTGGCCGAGAGAGCTAGCGTCACTGAGGAGGACAACCTAAACTACAATATGAAGATATGTATGCCCCTATGTGCACCAGAGTGAATGCAAGAATCAAACCTGAAGCTGACAAACAGAAACTAGGCAGACCTGCTCTCAGAAGCAGATGGCGATGATCAACCTATCGCCACCTAAATCGCGATAGGGAGAGCGTCGCGTTCCTCTTTGTAGTGGATAGAGGTCAAGTGAGACCTGGTTATGCACGAAAAAGTAAACAACCCTATAGCAAAGATGATTGACAGACTCTTAGAAGCATGGATCAGGCACAAAATAACTCAAAATATGTATGGAGTGCTTAAAATAAACCCAAAAATTCAGAATAGATGAAATCAGAAAAACTCACCAGATCGCGGCGACCTCCCTGTCGTCTTCCGGATCGCAACACCTTGCACATCGCGGTCTTATCCAGTGAACCAGAACCTAAAATAGCAATGAATTAAAAGAGAAAAACATGGAATCTAAAGGAAAACTACACACATGAAGGACTGAACAAGGTAGGAGAAGTCGGAGACAAGCACGATAGGCACTAGAGGTCCCACCGTGATCGCCAAAAGGTGTAATCACGGGAATTGATCCCCAAATAAAGAAAATGAAAATTAAGAAAAGGACCGTGGTCACCACCAAAGTAGTTGCAGAAGATGATTATTGTAGAACAGATGCTAACTACCTTGGAAATATGGAAAATAGGGTACAGAAGGAACTTCGTTCAATGAACGCAACAGGAAGACTATCGCCTTCTGAAGAACGCGACCAGATGCCTGTCGCCTTCTGCAACACAAGAGGGAGAATGTTCTTCTTCTTCTTCGTGCTCCTCTGGCAGCCAAGGGGCAAGAGCCTCATGCTTGTGCTATCTTTTTTAACCTTCCAAGAACATCAATACAAAAGTAAACCCATTAGAGATTCATTTTGTAGAATATCTATCCCAAAATAATTGAAGAACATGACAATATGGAGGGAACTCACATGGGGTTGTGTTTTAACCCCTCTAGGTGTTTAAAACAGGTGTGTGGGACATGAACTAATGAAAAACTACGAAAAGAAAGAAATCTAAACATACATGTATGAAGAAAGTGAAGAAAAGTGCTGGGTTTACATGAATTTGTATTTGATGATTGTTTTTGATGATGAACAATTGTTAAGCAATGCTTGATGAACACTTCATGAACCATGCAAACACATGTTCAACTTGATCATTTAAATGTTCATGTTATCTCACTAACTATGGTCTTACATGTAGGTGAGGTTGCACAAAAGACAGCGTGTTAAAACGAAGAGGAAAAGATCAAGCAAAGCTCAAAAGACAAGCACCTGTCGACAGCTTCTCAGCTGCCTGTCGACAGATAACTACAGACAGAACCACACCAGGTTCTGGACATAGCTAGCTGTCGACAGATCCCAGTCGACTGTCGACAGCTACCTACAGGAAAACCCTTCCCGGAAGTTTAGAGATCTGTCTAATGCAAATCTGTCTCTAGCTGTCGATAGATGATCTAAGGCCTGTCGACAGACATAAACAGAATCTCAATACGAGATCTCCATCTATTTCCTATGTGGGTGTTTCCTTGTTCCACGACTCTCTATACTTGAACACCAATATAAAAGGAACTCTTTGGAGTTAATTTCGTACACAAGCAGCCACCATTTAATACCATAAGAAAAACACAAGAGAAGAAGTCTCTCTACTACTCTGCTTCAACCTGCCGCCCAGAAATCAAGAAGATCCATCTTCCAAGCGTAGGTGAAGTTAGTTCGTCAGTGATTCAAGCTTCTACATCAATCTGAACCTATCAAGATGAAGTTTGAAGATCATCCAGACAACCTGTAGAAGAGTTCTACATAAGGATTTGATTCTCCAACTCAGAACCCTTCTAAGTCTCTGTTTTCACTTCTGTGTGTGTGGTTGTGGATCAAGTGATTCTTGTACTTGATCTACGTGGTCTGTGTTGATCTAATCATGGTTTCATATCAGACAACTCGTGTGTATGAGTTGTAGTGTTGAACTAGCTCATAAGCAGTGCTTCTGTGTGTATGTGTGGACGGTGGACGTAAGATACACAACTTGTGTACTCCGAACCACCTTAAAACCTCGTGTCCTGTGGTTTGCATGACTTTACGTTAGATGTTTGGTAGGCACATTGTTTTTTACACACGCTAGATAAATTGCTACTCTATCTATCTACAACTAACACATCTAAGTTTAGTTTACACTCTGTTGCAAGTCTCCAAGTTGTGTTTTCCATCAAAGAAGGTGGTAGTAAATTTTAATTGGTAGTAATCTATTCAACCCCCCTTCTAGATTACCATATAGTATAATTCCACAACCTTTCAATTAGTATCAGAGCGAGGTTTCTCCGATTTACTGTTGTATTTATTTGATCTAACGATCAGGAGAGTCTCGATCCCATGGAATCTAATAAGGGGTACATGGCCGAAGGACACTCTGTGACCAGGCCACCCTTCTTTGATGGTACTGATTATCCCTATTGGAAAAACCGCATGCAGGTGTTTTTGAGAGTGCAAAACTTCGAATTGTGGAAGATTGTCAGCAAAGGAGCATACATACTTCCTGAGGACGAAGACACCTGGACGAAGGACCAGATTGCAAAGGGAACTCTCAACTGGAGCGCCCTGAACATGATGCAGTGCGCAGTTCATCCCAAAGATCGCTCAAGGGTCTCCACATACACTTCAGCCAAAGAGATGTGGGACAAACTTGAACTGATCTACGAAGGTACGTCCGAGGTAAGGGAATCAAAAGCAAGCATGCTAATTTCTGAGTATGAAATGTTTAAGTTGAACAATGATGAAACCATCTCAGACATGTTTGCAAGGTTTATGCTAATAATAAATGGTCTGAAGGGTCTTAAGAAAGAATACTCAGAAAGTGACTTGGTGAGGAAGATACTTCGGTCTCTTCCATCCTCATGGAACACCAAGGCCACTATCATTGAGGATTCAAAAGATCTCACAAAGATGAAACTAGATGAACTAATTGGCTCCCTGATGACATATGAAATAAATGTAAAAAGGAAAGAAACTGAAGAAAACCCAAAAAGGTTAATCGCCTTAAAAGCCTCCAAGAAAAATTCTTCAGGTTCCAAAAAGGTTGTTCAACAGGAAAGTGATGAGCTTGAAACTTCTAGTGATAGTGAGAATGATGACATGGCCATGCTCACTAGACAATTCAAGAAATTTCTCAAATTCAAAAGGAAAGGGTCAGGTAACTCTAAACCTTTTCAAAAATAAGATTTTTCAAATAAATTTGAGTCTAACAAAAAATCTGACATTGTATGCTATGAGTGCAAGAAACAAGGGCACATGAGAGGAGAATGCCCTGAGCTCAAGAAGAAGCTGAAGAAGGAGAAATTCACCTTCAAGAAAGCCAAAGCAATGATGGCTACTTGGAGTGATGAAGATGCAGATGAGGACGAATAAGCTACCTCTGGAGATGAACAAGTTCAATGTCTAATGGCAAGAAGCGACAACTTCAATGAGGTAAATTCTTCCTTTGAAAGTTATACAATTGAAGAATGGGAAGAAGCCGATACAGTCTTGTTTGAAAAGTTCTGTCAATTTAAGTCTGAAAATAAAGCACTCAAAAAGAAAATCAATTCTCTTGTTCATGGCACTAATAATGATGAACTAATTGCATCCTTGAGCAAGGAGATTGAGATGATGAAAATTGATGAGAAAGCTCACTGTGAGGAGATGGACAGTTTGAAAATAAAACTGCAAGAAACTCAAAAAGAAAAGGAAGGTCTAATAAACTCCCTTGAATCTCTCCAAAGTGAACATAATAAGTTAAAAGAAAAATTGGAAAAGGCTGAAGAGAACCTTAAAGGAAAATCTGAAGATCTATCAAGGTTTGTAAAAGGGAAACAAAATCTTGATGCAATTCTGGGATCTAATGTATTTGTTGCAAGGCATGGGATTGGATTTCAACCTGTAAAACCAAAGGTAATTGGTAAAAATTTGTTAACTTCCTTTATTGATTCTAGCCCAAGCACAAGTAAGCAAATCACCTCAAAGATCAATAAGACTCAAGCCAAGAGTAAGAAACAAGAACCAAAGAAATCAAATCAGTTGTTAACCCAACTAAGAAATCTGTCAACAGCCCCAAAGAGCGTTGTCGACAGGTCTGGAAACAAGCTACCCAAGAAAAGCTAACAAGGCAATAAAAAGGTAAAATGCTCATGCATGTTCCCAAGAATAAAAGCCCACTGTTGTGAAAAAATCTTCATCATGCAATGTTTGTAAGAAAAATGGGCACAATGATAAATAATGCTGGAATAGTCCAAATAAACTGAAAGTCAAACAAGTTTGGATTCCAAGCATTTACTGTTTAGGATGAATGATACATTGGGACCCAAAGTAATTTGGGTACCAAAACCTCTTGTCTGATTTATATATGCAGGAATGCCTAGCAGCCCAAAATCAAAACAAATGGTACTTGGACAATGGCTGCTCGAGGCACATGACGGGCGACAAAGAAAAATTCTGTTTGCTGGTTGAAAAAGACGAAGGTCAAGTCATCTTTGGAGGTAACAATAAAGGCCAGATCATCGGCACAGGTAAGGTCGGTAAGTATGCCTCCAACTCAATTGATAATGTACTATTGGTTGAGGGCCTTCATCACAATTTGCTCAGTATAAGTCAATTGTGTGATAAGGGTCATAACGTTATCTTTGAATCAAAATCATGTCAAATCATTGATAAGGAAACAAGAAGTCTAAAATTCTCTGGAAAAAGGGTGAACAACATTTATTTGGTTGACTTAGATGATCTAGAAAATGAAGACTTGTGTCTTGCGGCAAACAAGCAGGATGAGCTTACGTTGTGGCATCGTAGGCTTGGCCATGCAAGTTATAACGTCTTGCACAAGATCATGAGGCTTAAACTGGTAAATGGACTTCCTGAAATTTCCTTTAACAAGAATGAAAGTTTTTATGATGCATGTGTACAGGGCAAACAAACCCAAAAATCCTTCAAATCAAAAGCATCGGTAAGCACTTCTAAACCTTATGAATTGTTGCATATGGACCTTTTTGGACCTACTAGAACACTGAGTCTTAATGGCAAATGATTTGGTTTTGTCATTGTAGACGATTTTTCCAGGTTCACTTGGGTAAAATTTATGGCTCACAAAAATGAAGCACTGAAAATCTTTGAAGAATTCTTTAATAAAATTGAGCATGGAAATGTCAATAAGATATGCTCAATACGCACTGATCACGGGGGAGAGTTTGACAATAACTCATTTTCTGATTTTTGTAGGCACCAAGGAATAGAACACCTATTCTCCTCCCCGAGAACTCCGGAACAAAATGGTGTAGTGGAGAGAAAGAACAGAACCTTAGTGGAAATGGCTTGAACCCTTCTGGTCGAAAGTCAGCTTGCAAGGACCTTTTGGGCATAAGCGGTAAACATCTCATGCTACATCCTTAACAGAGCCACGGTAAGACCTGTGATAAAGAAAACTCCCTACGAAGTTCTAAAAGGTAAGAAACCCGATATTGGGTATTTCAGAGTTTTTGGCTCAAAAGTCTTTATTCATAATAATGATAAAGTTGACTTGGACAAGTTCGAAGCCAAAAGTGATCAAGGTATTTTTCTGGGATACCCAGAACACTCTAGAGCATATAGAGTGTTTAATCTTAAATCTCGAACAGTGGAAGAAACTCCACTTGTTATTTTTAATGAGTATCCAGCAAAGCCTAACAATTCAAATGCTTACAGGTTTCAGGATGGAGATGAAGAAATAACATTTGGGGAACTACAAATGAAAGCAAAAGAAAATCCTAAAGTAGTTTCCATGACTAAAAGTGGATATCTTCACAAGTACAATGATGAAGATGACATAAATCTGTTCAGAAATCAAGACGATGAATCTGAACAAAATCCACAAGAGGAAGAACCTCAAGTTGAAACTCCTCAAGCACACACTCCTCCAGAACAACCTCCTCAAGTCCAAGATCAACCCAGACCTTCAACAGTGATAAATGTCAGGTATTCTAAAGATCATTCACTTGATAACATCATAGGAGATATGAATGAAAAAGTTCAAACTAGGTTTCAAGTTAGACAAATAGTTGAACAGGATCATCTAGCTTTTGTCTCTCAAGTGGAACCCAAAAATGTTGAAGAAGCTTTAAAAGAAAATTCATGGATTGATGCTATGTATGAGGAGCTTGGGCAATTTCAAAGAAATAATGTCTGGAGTCTAGTTCCTAGAACCCCTGAAATTTCTGTCATTGGAACAAGATGGGTCTTTAGAAATAAGCTAAATGAAGAGGGTAAAGTGGTGAGAAATAAGGCTAGACTAGTAGCAAAATGATATAATCAAGAATTTGGTGTGGACTTTAAAGAATCCTTTTCTCCTGTAGCTAGGTTAGAAGCAGTTAGGATCTTGTTAGCATATGCATGTTCAAACAAGTTCAAACTTTTTCAAATGGATGTTAAAACTGCCTTCTTGAATAGCTACATCAAAGAGGAAGTCTATGTCTCTCAACCACCTGGCTTTGAGGATAATGATAAATCTAACCATGTATATAAATTGCACAAAGCTCTCTATGGATTGAAACAGGCACCCCGAGCTTGGTACGACAGACTAAGCACTTTTCTGGTAAGCAAACACTACTCAAGAGGTAAAGTAGATCAAACTCTCTTCACTAAGAACGTTCGCAATCACATTATTGTTGTTCAAGTCTATGTGGAGGATATCATATTTGGTTCTACTAACCCATCACTATGTGAGGAATTTTCAAATCATATGCACAGTGAATTTGAGATGAGTTTAATGGGGGAGCTTCAATTCTTTCTTGGTCTACAGGTAAAGCAACCAGAAGATGGATTTTTCATCAACCAAGAAAAATATGTCAAGGAGCTACTGAAAAGGTTTCAGTTTGAACAAGCTAAGCCTGCTTCGACACCAATGAGCACAAGCTTGAAATTGGACAATGATGAGACAGGTAAACCGGTAGATGCAAAGCACTTCTCAGGTATGATTGGTTGACTCCTTTATCTTACTGCAAGTAGACTGGACATACAATTTAGTGTTTGCCTTTGTGCTAGATATCAATCTAGTCCAAAGGAAAGCCATTTGGTTGCAGTTAAGAGAATATTCAGATATCTCTCGGGTACGCATGCCTTGGGTCTTTGGTATCCAGCAGGGAGTAGTTTTGATTTGATATCATATTCCGATGCTGATTATGCTGGATGTAAAATTGATAGAAAAAGTACTAGTGGTTATTGCAAACTTTTTGGTGGTTGCATGGTTTCGTGGGCATCCAAGAAGTAACACTCGGTTGCACTTTCCACTGTAGAAGCAGAATATGTTGCTGCAGGGAGTTGTGCAGCTCAAGTGTTGTGGATCAAAACTCACTTGTCTGACTACAATATTGACATTGGATGCACACCTATCTTATGTGACAACACTAGAGCCATCACTCTTTCAAAGAACCCAGTCCAACACTCTAGGACAAAACACATTGAAATAAGACATCACTTCTTGAGAGATGAGGTAGCCAATAAAACCTTGGAGATTAGCTTCGTACCTACTGAAAAATAATTGGCTGATATTTTTACAAAACCACTGGCTGAGGATAGATTCACAACATTGAGAAGAGAATTGCGTTTGTGCAAAATGCAATGAAACTCATACCAAATCTTGAGTATATGTTCCTTGTGTGCAACACCTATGTGGTATATCAAATGGTGATTTGTGGAAGAACAAGTTATGCTTGTTTGGAAACTGTCATTATGCGTGAGAAAAAAATTCTCCGCCAAGTATCCATAGTTAAGTTGTAAATAAGGGTAATTTACTTTCTATAAGGTATTTATTTTCTTTTCACTTTTCCCTTTCTTTCCTTCTTAAATAAATGGATTTCTTTAAAGTCTGTCCTTATTCATGAAATTGTGTGCATTTGATTGTCCAAGCTGTGCAAATGTGTCTTAAAGTACTTGATTGTCTGTGTCCACATGAGCACACACTATGGGGGAGCAAGTTCAGGTTAGATGACTGAAATCTTGAGGGAAATTAATCATCTTTCACACCTACTTTTTCCTCACATGCCATATCTCTTTTCCTCCTTCATCCTAGCCTTCAATCTGTTCTGCACAAGCAGCTGTCGACAACCCTGCTCCATCCTGTCGACAGATCAGGCTCCACAGACACCTGTTTTTGCATTCTGTCTGTTTCTGTCGACAGACAACAATTCATCTGTCGACAGCCAAGCACAGTTTCTGCCTCCCAGAATAGCCACTTTTCTGTCTGTGTGCATCTATCGACAGGCTCCTTCTAGCTATCGACAGCCACACACTTTCCATGCCTTTCTTGGATATCTCACAACATTCTCCTTGAGCAGGTTCGTGCCTTTCAAGTAAGGTGTCACTTGGGTGTTTATGCATGTTTTAATCATTCATATCCACATGATATTAAAGCCATTGTCTGTATTACCATGATTTTGACATACTACTCATGTAAGAGTCTAGGTTGTATCATTCAGAGAATATTGATCAAATCTAGTGGATATCACCTAACTCCCTTGCATAACGCTCTTGTAGGCACACATTGTTCACAAGTGTCTTGATCAGTCCTATGGTCATTGAACTCTATGTCTAGCATTGATTGTTAACCACATACATTATTTGACCTTGATTTTCAAACAGAACATGATAAAATTCAAAACAAAAAAGGGAGAAAAGCTACCTATTTCTCATATCTTAATACACCTCAAAAATTGGGCTAAAGATAGAGCAATGATATGTAATGCTGAGTAACCGGGGACATGGGCGTCACAAATGTCTATCCTCGCGTCAAAAAGCTTACTCATTAACTCTGTAGAATGGTATGATGGTCACTCTCACTGAGTAACTGGGGGTAAGGGCATTGGAAGTGTCTATCCTCACGTCAAAAGGTGTTTGTAAACCTAATTACCACTTTCCCATTGCATTTTGTTAAACAAAAAAAAAATCAAAAAAAAAAACAAAGAAATAGTGTGAAGCCTCCACTGTTTGATTAATTCCCGGTCCATTGGTGTCTATGGCTAGCCATCTATGTAGACATTTTCTTCATCAACCATTTGACCATCCTTTACTTGGAATCATGTTCGTCTACAATAGTTTGTTATTCAACAGGGGTTATGGTACTCCCCTAAGTTTTGGTAAGATGTTCTCTTCATGCTTAAACCTGCAACTTTTTTTTTGAGCATTATGTTTAGACCATTGAGGTTATTGCCTTGACTTAATATCAATTAGTATGATAGTTTAAACTATGTGTCCACCCATTTTACACCTTATATATTCTTTGGATACACACTGCTCAGCAATTCCTTAACAAATTCCTCGAAAATTCCATTCTGGCACATTGTCTATGTGCGCCTGTTGACAGGCCCTTGGGCATCTGTCGACAGCCGGCAGCCACCCTATTTTGGGAAACCCAACGGGCGCGCCGCTTCGGGGATGATTTGGTGGGACCCTTGCCTTTTCAAATCCCATCCCAACTCCTAAAAAAGGCACCCACACCCTTTCTTCCTTCCCTACCACCGAAACCATCCCCAACCCAAGAACCCTCCTTCTCCAGAGAGCAAACCCTACCCCGTCCCCCTCCTGTTTTCTCTCTTCTGTCTGTATCTCTCTTCCCTTCATCGCTCTTCTGTATTTCCCACTTGCCATCCACATGGCTTCCAAGGCGAAGAAGCTAGTCTCCCTTCGTCGTCCCGCTTCCTCTGAAGCAGGCGAAGGCTCCCGGGCTCCCGCTGAGCGCCGGACGAAGCATCGGGATGATCGGTTGCCCGAACTTGTGGTTCCTCCTCGTCTGAATCTCACACAGGCTAAGGGCTCCTTTACCAAGCTCGTACAGCCTCGGTATGTTGATTTCACTTCTTTGGTAGACTTGTTTCCGAACCTCCAACCCCTCTTTGACACTCAAGGCTGGACGGTCTTTCTCTATTCTCATACGGTCTATTCTCCTACTGCCGTCAGTGAATTTTTCAACAATCTTGGCTGCTCTGAGGACAATGAGTTCTACACCTCCGTCAAGGGAACTCCTTTCAAACTCTCTACTAATCACTTTAGCACAGCCCTTCAAATCCCTAACTCTGGGGCTGATATACTCACCCATCACCCATCTGCCTCTGAGTACTATCACCTCATCACCCTCCAACCATATGATGGCACCAAGAAAATTGCTAAACTCAATGCCAACTCTTTTCCCCCACTGAACAGGATGTTTCACCATATCTTCACCACCCTGATTGCTCCAAAGCATGGCAGTTGGGAACTCGTCACTGAGGTTCATAAGTCTCTTTTTACCTTATTCCTCAAGTGCGAGCAGATCAACCTCCCTACACTCATGCTTGGCTTAATCCGTCACTGCTTTTACAACCCCTGGAGATCCATGCCATATGCCTGCCCAATCACTTCCCTTCTTCGGTTCATTGGCATTAACATTCCTGACAGTGAATGTCTCCAGCTCAACTCTCGCAGTAGTTTTGATCTCACTGCTGCACATAAGATGGTGTATAAGCTGGTTGATGGGGTTGTCACACATGAACTCAAGGGTAAGGCACCAGCTGCTGCCATGGATGAAGATCAGGAGGATGATGAAAATGATGGTGATCATGATGAAGAAGCTGATGAAGACTCCCAGTCTAAGCCTCTCGATGCTCCGGGAGATGATGTTAGTATTGACGCTAGTGATACTGCTGCTGAGCCTTCCGTGCATGATCTTCTAGCACAATTACAGCTTCAGATGTCCACTGGTTTTGATAAGCTCCATGCACGTTTGGACACCGTAGATACAAGCATTGACGCACTCGCGGATACTCAAGTCCAGCTCCAGCTCCGCTTCACTAGGCTATCTACTGAGCTTCGTGACATCCGTCGGGCCTCTGCACTGCCTGGCGATGATGCTGCTTAGAGAGTCTAAGTGTCTTTTGTAGTGGGTCATGGTCATAGTGTTGCTGCACTAGTTTGTGTTGGTTGTGATGTATTCTTCTTTTTTCCACTTCCTCATGTTGCGTTATTTCATCGATTGTAACTGTGTGTAATGATTGCCACATCAATGAAATTCACAGTTACTTGCTCTCTTCTTGTGTGTATGATGTATACTTTTGGATGTTGTCAAAAGGGGGAGAACTCAATTACAACTCAATTGTGCATTAATTGAAAATTTTTGTCATCATCAAAAAGGGGGAGAATGCTGGGTTTACATGAATTTGTATTTGATGATTGTTTTTGATGATGAACAATTGATAAGCAATACTTGATGAACACTTCATGAACCATGCAAACACATGTTCAACTTGATCATTTAAATGTTCACGTTATCTCACTAACTATGGTCTTACATGTATGTGAGGTTGCACAAAAGACAGTGTGTTAAAACAAGAGCAAAAGATCAAGCAAAGCTCAAAAGACATCTGCCTAGTCGCTTTGTTTTCTTAGATATTTGGGCCTCCCATGACACTTTCATGCAGGTGGTTTCCACTGCTTGGAATGGGGCTGAAAAGAAATTTTATTCCTTTGACACCTTGATTGCTCGGTTGAAAGCTGTCAAACAGGCGCTTAGGACTTGGAATAAAGAAGTCTTTGGCAATGTGCAGGATGCCATTAGTGAGGCTGAGGCAAGGGTTTGTCTAGCTGAACAGGAATTCGACTCCAATCCTTCTGAGGCTAACAGAATGGATATGTCGGCGGCTCATGCTCAGCTTCGCCGCACTCTGCTCAATGAGGAGAAAATGTGGTGCAAAAAATCTAGGATGGAATGGATGCAAAATGGTGATAGGAATACTGCTTTCTATCAAGCAGTTGTGAAAAACAACAGGAGGAGGAATTATATTCACAGACTCAAGATCCATGGATCTAATATTTGGTGTGAGGACCAGGACATTCTTAAAGGGGCTGCCTATACCTACTTTGAAGATTTACTTACTTCTGAACATCCTACGGAAAATGCTGAGCTTTTGCAGGTGATTCCCTCTCTGATTAATGACGAACAGAATTCTTCTCTTTGCTCCATTCCTGACAGGGCCGAAGTCTATGATGTGGTTAAAGCTATGAACGAGAAGGGGGCCCCTAGACCGGACGGTTTCTTGGGTTCTTTTTACATCACCTGCTGGGATATTATAAGGGAAGACGTCGTCACTTCTGTTCAGGATTTTTTCAAGGGCTACCCTCTTCCTCGTGGTGCCACTTCTTCGCTTATTTCCTTGATTCCTAAGAAGAAGGATCCTCAAACTTTTGGTGATTTCAGGCCTATTAGTCTGTGTAATTTCTGTTACAAAATTATATCCCGTATCCTTACTGGCCGTTTAACTGACATTCTGCCTCGTATAATATCTGAGGAGCAAGGGGCTTTCGTGAGAGGCCGATCCATTATTGAGAATGTGTCCATTTCAAGGCATATGATGAAGGATATTAACCGCAAGGTTCATGGACATGATGAAGGCTTATGACAGGGTGGAGTGGAAACTTCTTTCTGTGGTTCTCCTTAAGTTTGGTTTCTCCTCCCGTTTTGTCTCCTATGTGGGGATACTTATTAGTAATTGCTGGTTTTCTACCCTGTTCAATGGTCAGTAGGGTGGTTTTTTCAAGTCCACTAGAGGTCTCCGTCAGGGTGATCCCCTTACTCCCGCTCTTTTTATCATTTTGGAGGAGGTCCTTAGTAGAGGCTTAAAAAGGTTGTTTTCCTCTGGAAGTACCACTTATTTCAGGGGCCCTCGGGGGTGTACTATTTCTCATCTCTTATACGCTGATGACACCCTTATATTTCTCAATGGTCATGCTAATAATGTAGCAAAGCTTCTGGATTTCTTGAGGGATTATGAGGCTATATCCGAGTAAAAGGTCAACGCTTCCAAGAGTTCATTTGTTACTTCCCTCAAGGCGCCTGTCGATCTCATTCCTCGTATCAAGGCTCAGACTGGGTATAAAAATCAGGAGGGTGCTCTTTCATATCTTGGTATCCCCATCACCCCGGGGCGTACTCTTGTTTCTCACTACAAGCATATTATTGACAGAATCACTGGTAGTCTGGCCGCCTGGAAATCCAAGCTGCTCTCTCAAGCAGGGCGCATTGTGCTTATTAATTCGGTGCTTTGCTCCATCCCAATCTATACTGCTTCTGCTTCGTGCTTACCTAAATCGGTCATACACATTATTGAGAGGCACTGTGCGTCCTTCTTCTGGAATGGGGCGGATGGCCCCCGCCGTAGACAATGGGTTTCGTGGGGCAATATTATGAGGCCGAAACAGGAAGGCGGTCTGGGAGTTAGGAGTTTGTGGCACGTCCAGGTTTCTCTTATGGCTAAACTCATCTGGAATGCCATGACTGGGACCTCGTTATGGTCCAAGTATGCTAGAAGCAGATTCCACATCACCACCTTATCTAATGATACTAAAGCCTTCCCCACTGGCATCTCTAAAGACGTTTATAGCGCAGCTAAAACCCTTCTAATGCAGAACACTAGATGGATTCTTGGGGACGGGAAGGATATCGACTTCCTTCATTACAGGTGGGCTGGCAGTTCCCCCCTGATTACTACTCTCCCTCATCTTTCACAACAGCCGTTCTACTCAGTTTCAGATGTGGTCTCTGATGACAGCCATCCCCTTAGATGCACTGAGTCTATCCGCCAAATCCTTGACAAGGTTAAGCTATCAAATTATCCTGACAAGTGCGTTTGGACTGCTAGTGCTAATGGCTCATTCTCTACCAGCTCTGCCTTCCAGGCTATCAGACCGAGGGGCATCCCTCGTCCTCCTCTCCTTAATATTTGGCACAACGCCTATAATTCCAGGGCGGCGTTGTTTGGCTGGCGCGTGCTCCACCGTGCTATCCCCACGGATGACCGTGTCTCTGCCTGCGGTATCCACATTGTGTCCAAGTACTCCTGCTGTATCATTCCTGCGACTGAGGACATGGACCACCTTTTTCTCTATGGGGAGATCACTTCTTCGCTGTGGCGTTGGGCTAGGCCTCTCATTCGGAACTCCGCTTTTGGCTCCCATATTTCAATCACTTTATGGAATGTTTTATCTAGATCTAACCGTCAGTCTGCTTTTGATTTCATTTCTGTTTATGCTGTTCTTTTAGTACTGTGGGAGATATGGAAATATAGGTGTGCCAAACGTCATGACTCCAAGGCCAAATCTCTTAATGGCATTCTTTCTAATATCAAGTATGCCATCAACATCGCAGTCCAGGCATCAATTTCAAAAGGAGCTGTTCCCGGATACAACTCAGAACCCTTCTGCACTACGACTTCACTCCAACTGTCAAAATGAAGAAGCCAAGTTTTGTTAGATGGACTCCTCCCCAGACTGGCCTTTATCTCAACGTGGACAGTGCTAGTAAAGGTAACCCCAGCTTCTCCGGCGGTGGTGGGTGTATACGAGATTCCAACGGCTGCATCCGCCTGGGATTTGCATTCTTCTATGGTCAAGGCGATAGTCTCACAGCTGAGACCCGCGCTCTCTATGATGGTTTACGTTTGGCTGATCAACATGGATTTCACATCTCCAATGTCTTCTTTGATTCTCTTGTGCTGGTTCAGTCTTTCAAAACAAATCGCTGTCCTTCTTGGAAGTGTACTTGGTGGTGGCGCGAAGCTAGCTCCCCCCTAAGAGAGTCCTCTGTTCAGCTGCATCACGTATATAGGGAGACAAATAGGGTGGCAGATGCCCTGGCTGTCTATGCTTGTAATATACATGGGTCTTCTATTTTCCACAGTCTATCCTCCCTCCCATCCGTGTGTAAAGGTCCGACTGCACTTGATAAAACCGGCCTCCCATCTGTTAGACTACTCTAGTCCCCTTGTTTTCGCGAGTATGCCCCGCTGCTACATGTATTGTTCTCTTTTGATATTTATAAAATCTAGGTACGGGACACAACTAGGGGAGTGAGAACATTATCCTCTGCTGTGGGATAGTGCACTTAGCTAGATGTGTTCCTGTACCCCTTTACCAAAAAAAAAAGAAAAAAAGCTCAAAAGACAAGCACATGTCGACAGCTTCTCAGCTGTCGGTCAACAGATAACTACAGACAGAACACACCAGGTTCTGGACATGGCCAGCTGTCGACAGATCCTAGTCAACTGTCGATAGCTACCTACAGGAAAACCCTTCCCGGAAGTTCAGAGATCTGTCTAATGCAAATCTGTCTCTACTTGTCGATAGATGATCTAAGGCCTGTCGACAGACATAAATAGAATCTCAATACGAGATCTCCATCTGTTTCCTATGTGGGTGTTTCCTTGTTCCACGACTCTCTATACTTGAACACCCATATAAAAGGAACTCTTTGGAGTTAATTTCGTACACAAGCAGCCACCATCCAATACCCTAAGAAAAACTCAAGAGAAGAAGTCTCTCTGCTACTCTGCTTCAACCTGCCGCCCAGAAATCAAGAAGATCCGTCTTCCAAGCGTAGGTGAAGTTAGTTCGTTGGTGATTCAAGCTTCTACATCAATCTGAACCTATCAAGACGAAGTTTGAAGATCATCCAGACAACCTGTAGAAAAGTTCTACATAAGGATTTGATTCTGCAACTCAGAACCCTTCTAAGTCTCTATTTTCACTTCTGTGTGTGTGGTTGTGGATCAAGTGATTCTTGCACTTGATCTACGTGGTATGTGTTGATCTGATCGTAGTTTCACATCAGACAACTCGTGTGTGTGAGTTGTAGTATTGAACTAGCTCATAAGCAGTGCTTTTGCGTGTGTGTGTGGACGGTGGATGTAGGATACACAAGTTGTGTACTCCGAACCACCTTAAAACCTCGTGTCCTATGGTTTGCACGTCTTTACGTTAGATGTTTGGTAGGCACGTTGTTTTTCACACACACTAGATAAATTGCTACTCTATCTATCTACAACTAACACATCTAAGTTTAGTTTACACTCTGTTGCAAGTCTCCAAGTTATGTTTTCCATCAAAGAAGGTGGTAGTAATCTATTCAACCCCCCTTCTAGATTACCATATAGTATAATTCCGCAACCTTTCAAAAAGCATGAAGAACATGAGAAAGAAAGTGTGGAGGGAAAGAAAATGCCCTGGTGGGCACTTCTTGGTCGTCTGAAGGCTGAAAGGTTTTCTAGAGATTCATAGCTCTCTGGAAGAGGAAGAAGTAGATGCCAAGAGTTTTCAAATTCGTGGCCTATTGACACTTTTATATGCCATTATTCTTGATTCGGAAGGGAAGGGAATAATGAGCTGGAATCCGAGTTTAAGTAATGGTGGTCATGCAAGGACAGTTAGAACGTGGCAAGGAGGTTATAAAAAAGGTTTCCTCCAATTTTGGCAAGATTTGGAGATCTCTAGACACATCAAAATATGGATTATTCATGAATAGAAAGGGTCAGAGTGTGAATAGGAAAGCCACGCTGCATTGCATGTGAAGGAAACAAGAACGTGACGTCCTATCTATCGCTACCATATTGCGATGCGTCGATACGTCGCCATCCTTATAAGGAAGTCTTGAAGCATTTTCTTGTGAATTTTTAGGGAATTTAAAAAGCCAAATGAGAAGGCGGTGTATCAAGGTGTCGCCTTCTTGAAATGATCGATTTTTTCCTGGTGGCAATCGATGGAGGCATGAATGTGACAGGAAGGGCATCACCTTCTGACTATGAATGCGACAAGGGCATTGTCACCTTCAAGATCGTTTAGCACATGACTCATTCAAAGTGTCCATTCTCCTTGCATGAGTATCGGATTGACACACAGTTTGCGACTTTGGATTTCCAACTCAGAGAGCTACAATATGATGATGAAGACTGATTGATTTGACCATGAAGAGCCCACTAGGGTGATGAACTAATAGGGAGATACCATGATCGAATAAAGCCAGCTTGGCGATGATGAGCCAACGTGGGGCATCAATGATGTGATATGGAATTTGGCTCAGCTTATGGGTCAGAAATGGGTCTCTACACACCTGTGTTATTTGTCAAGAATAAGGATAGGTCAATGAGACTGTGCATTGATTATAGACAGTTGAATCAAATCAGAATCAAGAATAAGTATCCCATACCAAGAGTTGACAAACAGTTTGATCAGACTTCTAGAGCCAAGTATTTTTCAAAGATTGATCTTCGATCCAACGACCACTAGTTGAGGATTTTAGAGGACATTCACAAAACGACCTTCAAAAGTAGGTATGGGTATTATGAATTTGTTATCATGCCTTTTGGATTGACAAATGCCCCTGCAACCTTTATGTAGCTAATGAATGATGTATACCAACCGTTTTTTTATAAATTTGTGATGGTATTCATTGATAATATATTAATCTATTCCCAGACTAAGGAAAACAATAAAGAACATCTAAATTATCATTGCAGTTACTGAGGGATAATAAGTTGTATGCCAAGTTAAGCAAATGTGAATTCTAGTTAGAAGAGGTGTCCTTCTTAGGACATGTGATCTCCAAGGATGGTATCGCAGTTGATCCATCTAATGTTGAGACAGTGATTAAAATGAGAGAAACCAGCTAATTGTAATCACGAGGAATGGTGCTTCTCAAAACACACAACAAGATATCATATTATGATGGAAAATATGTGATCGCCACCCAGCATGTTGCCTGAAAGTATGAGTAGAGTTCTAAGGCTAATGTACAAGGAAAGAGGAGAAGAGAAGGCCACTTACTGGTGTCGCAATGGGGATGCCCATTGCGATCTAGATCTTGTCACGACAGGGACGTCTGACGCCTTCTTAGTAGGGGGTGCGGGAGTGTGGGGGACCTCCTTCCGTCCCTCCAGCCAACCAGAGGGGGAGAGCTCCTCATCTGATCTTTTTAAGAAACCTTCCAAAACAACGAAACAAGAAAGAAAACCCTTATTAGACAACTTTTAACTAAGGCATTTATACAACGTGAAAAGGAGAAGTGGAAGCATGGCAAGAATGAACCTGGGGGTGTTTTGGAAACCCCTAAGGTTGTGGAAAACATAGGAATGGACGTATGCGAGTATCTAAAAGAAAATGACAAAAATTCATGAAAAGAATATGAGAGAGAAAGAGGAAAGAAAGGCCCCAAAAGGGGTGACTCCCCGGCTGAAAATGCACTTCTGAGGTCGTGCAAAAACCCTTGATGGTTGTAGGAGTCACCTCCTAGCCGCTGAGCTCCATGGATGAAGAGTATGAAGTGACTTGGCGAAGTGAATAGGAGGAAAAAGGGAGGAAATGGGATGACTACAACCTAAGGGGAAGTCTGGTGGGATTTTGATAGCACTTCGTGGTAGCATGGGGGTCTTACCTCGTTCAGAAGGGTATGGGTTGCTTGTATGGAGAGGAGAGAGAGTATCTCTTCCTTAAGTGATAATGGCTCATGATAATGGAAAAAATCCAAGTAAATACAGATGGGAAGAGTCCTAGGGGGTATTCTAGGGTGAGACAGAACCTTAATCTGTGGTTGGGTCGTTCGAAGGCTGTTGGAGATGAAGATATACCCCAAAGAGGATAGAAAGGAGGTAGTTTCAAAGCCAGCCATGCAGAACAATGTCGCGACGGGTCATAGGGATGCAACAAGGCTTGTCACGACGGCCTGGATGGTCACGACTCTGAAGGCACGTGAATGGATATGCATGGGCTGTCGTGCCAGCCAAGGTGGATGCAAAACTGAAAGTAACGCGATGCTACGACCTGTCACGTTAAGGATAATCGATCATTTAAGGATTATAATCGATCAATTGCCATGAACGCGATGCGCATGGCCGTTGCGTCAAGGATTGGTGGCTCAAACCCTATAATAAGGACTCTGAACCGATGTTTAGATGAGATAAGCTGGGAATTGGGCTTAAGATGGGCACGAAATGAGGCTAACAAATGGGCTCACGATGAGTGACCAACTTGGGGCACATTAAGAGAGGAAGGAATATGGTTCGACTCATAGGCCAGAATCAGGTGTTTACAGATTGCCCCTCCTTGGCTTTGCAATGGAAAGAAGCGGAAGTGTAGTGGAGGTGTCATGGAATGACAGTGAAGTGGAAGTGAGGTGGACTGGACTGAAAAGATGGGAGCCAAGGTTAAGAGACACCTGATATAACCGACAAGCAATATGAATCTTCTTGAAAGCCCTGTGTAACATCCCAGGTTTTGGTTCCCTTAGAGTTGTCCTTGGGATTGCGACGTATAGGGCTGTCATGTTCTGAACGCGACGTGCTCTGTGTCACCTTCTGGTTGAGAAGGCGATGGCCCTCGTGTCACGTTCCCGTTGTCTGTTGGCTGGTGTGCCACGTGTCCGCAGCGTGTGTGTGAAGGTGATGTTCCAGTTGTCGCATTCACCTAAGACGCCTGCATGTGTGACACGTGGTCTAGAGGCTGTCTGCCTGTCAGAACATTTGAGAAGGCGACAAGGTGGTTGTCACGTTCTGGTTGAGAACACGATGCCTATGTTGTCGCGACCTCAGTTCCGAGGCCTTAAAGCAGTAGACCCTCCTTTCTTTCTCCTTTTTTCCCTTTCTTCTCCTTCCTCTCCTCTCGGAGGTGGGGGAGCTCCCTCCCTCCTTCTCAGGCATTTTGGAGCATGGAGGCGCCGGCAAGCTCGTGGCGGAGCAGTGGAGGGGCATCGTGGAGCGAGGAGGAGGTGGCCGAGCTGTCGTGAAGGCCCATTTGGGTTCGGTTCTTCGTTTACCGGTAGGGATCTCTTTCTCTCTTATCTGTTGGTGTGGATGGAGCTTGTTTTGGAGCGATCCGCCCCGTGCTTGTAGTGCTCTTGTTGTTTGCACGGGTGGATGCTTGCCGGTGGTGCTCCTTCTATGTGTTTAAGCTTAGTGTATGTTATGTATGGGCGAGGAGTGGTGGCGTTGGTGCCCCTCGAGACCTCTTTTAGTTTCTTTCGTGGTGTGCTCCCCTCTCTCTCTTGTTTGGAGGTGGTATTGTAGTTTGTGGGACCATGGGATGGCCCCATTGCTCGGTTTGGGCTTCTGTCTTAGGTCGCGAAAGGTTAGCTGTCGCGACACCAGACAGAAAGTGACATGCCACCTGTCACATTCTGGTGGCGACAGGTTGGCCGTCGTGTTCCCCTTTGCCCTTCAGTTCCTGTTTCCGATCGTGGAGGAGGATGGCTCGTGTCCAAGTTGGTTAGAGGGAGGTCTCACCAACTTGGCACGAGGCCTTACCTTCGGTTTGGGGCCTTGCCTTGGTGGCCCCTTGGGGTGTGGGTCTTGGGGTGGGTCCACCCCAAGGGCCCTGCCTTCAGATGAGGAATGCGACGGTTCGATACGTCGCGTTCTGAATCTGAAGGCGACACCCGGTGTGTCGCTTCCTGGTTGCGACAGGATCCATGTCGCGTTCTGCCTTCGGGTCGTGACTGGGTCATTGTCGCCTTCTGGCTTTGGTCTTTGTTGGCTGCGGGTCTGTTGACCTGCTTTGGGGTTCAGCCTTTTGATGCTGAATGCGACGGGTCGTTATGTCACGTTTAGGTCAGAAGGCGGCACCCTGGTCGTCGCGACCTGGTAGCCATAGGTTGGTCGTCGCCTTGTTGTTCATAAGGCGACGCCCCTGTGGTCATTTTCTAGTTGCCAGGTTTCTGGTGGTGGTTTGTGCCTTGGTTGGCCGACGGCCCTCCTTGGGGTCTCCGAGAGGTGTGTCGTGCGTGCCTGTGCCGGCTGACTTGTCTTGGTTACAAGTCAGCTGTACTATTTTCTTGTGGTGGTTGCCCCACCTGTTGTCTTTCGCCCGGTGCTTGGCACTTGTGGGCTTGTCTCGTTCAGAGGTTGTCTCCATTTTCCTGGGACCCCCATCCTCGGGAGCCTGTAGAGGGAGTTCTCCGGGCTACGAGCATGCTCGAGTTGGCAGCCATGTTGGTGGGCTCCAGAGCTGTGGGGAAAACGGTGGTCGGCAGCAGCGTAGTGTTGCTTGTGGAGCTCACTTAGCTATGTCTGTGTCTCTGAGGTGGTTGAGGCGTTCCTTCCGGTGCGGATCAGCTAGTCCGTTCTTACTACCTCTCTCGACGTTGGTTACGGAGCCACGTCGTGGTGTCAGGCGTGGGGCCGCAGCTCGGTCGGGCTGCGGTGGTGTGTGTGTGGTGTGTTCTCTGTGGTGGCTCACTAGCCTCACTCTACCGGGGAGGTTGTAGGTAGGAGTCAGCAGCTGGCGAGCTAGAGGTGTGGACAGTGCGTCCTCCTCGCAGCTGCCAGTGGCGGTGGCTTGGTTGCTCTTATTGTGACAGAGTTTCTCACGTTGTTTCCAAGTGAATCTCGTTTCCCTAGCCGCCACAGTGGTTGTAGCCTAGCTGTGTCTAGTTTTCATGGGCATTGTTAGTCTGGCCTCGTTGGCCGTGCTTAGTAGCTTCCGCACTGCGTGTTCTCTCTGGGTGCCTTGTGCAGGCACCCGACTGCTATTTTCTATAACCCATTCCTTGGTGTCGTCCATGGTGGTAGTGGCATCAGCGAGTGTGTAGTTCCCTGACCTCGTGGTGTGTCCGGGGTCCAGGGTGGTTCTGCTTGTAGGCCCTCGACCTTGTGGATGTCCGAGGTGGTCGTGATGGTGGTGAGATGTCCGTCTCACGTGGTTGCTCGATGTCTCTCGTGGTGACACCTGGTTGTTCCTTCCAAACCCCGTGGAGGTCTGGGATGTTGGTGCTTGTGTCGTGAGACTCTGGTCTCACGTGGTTTCTCTGGTGTTCTGTGAGCCTCTTGTCTCGGCGGGTGTGTGTCGAGGGTTATTTCCACATTATGTTTGACTCCGCTGGTTCTACGGGAGTCGTGTCTGGCCCGACCCTGGTTGTGAGTCATGGCATTACTCTGCTCCGCTGCTTTGTAGTACTCTGCAGTAAGTGTTTTCTCACTTTACTCCTTTCTAGAGTAGTTTGCTTCCTCTTTCGTTGGAGTTCCTACTGCTCTGGCTGGTAAGGGACTGGTCATCCTTACGGAGCCTTATTCGCGAGGCTCACCCCCATACTCTTTTTAGGTAGGGACTCGCTGTCGCAAGAGTTCATTGTCGAATGGTTGTGGTGGCGGTTTGTACACCGTGAGTTGCTAGTAGTGTGAGTTGTGAGCGTGAGCACTTGTACAGGTGTGAATCGAGAGTTGCCTTTTTGCAAGTCCTCGGGGTATGTCCCTTATGGACTGCACCTTTGTTTCTGTACCTGTACTTTTATTTGGGAGATGTTGCACATAATTCCCTTATTATTGTATGAACTTTCAATTATAGTTATTTGAATTCATTACTTATCTCACTCGACTAAATTCTAACCCTTCCGGGTCTTCGGATCCGTGGGTGGCAGTGCGACCTTCGGGGTCCCTAGCGGGGGTCCGGGAGGTCGGGTCATTACACCCTGAGTTAGCTGCTCGAGTAGAATGCAAGGAAGACACAGGTTTGGACGTGAAGGAGAAGATAAAAGGACGATCAACCCCTCGATTGAGAGGTACCTTAGCTGATTGGCCTGCAGGTTTCGCCTTGGAGGGACATGTTGTTGGGTTGAGTGTGTTTTGGAATTTCCTAAAGTTGTATTTTTAATGATAACCAATGAACATCACTCATACTTTGATTTTGATGATGACATATTGTGATTTTGATGATGACATTTTGAACATGTTACATACATCACTTATGTAATAATAATGTTCAAAAAGCATGTTTCAAATACTTTACACCTCATACTTTGATGATAATACCTTGTACTAATGTCTTATGTGTTAAATTCTCAGGGATATGCAAGTTTTATCATGGTAGTGTCGACACACCCATTGATGGTGTCGACACTGGATCATAGTCCCCGAAGCATTTTCATGAAGACAGGGTCAAGTGTGTCGACACAGTCCATGGTCGTGTCGACACTAGACCCAGCTTCCAGGAGATCCATTTGTTTGACTCGGGCAGTGTGTCGACACATTCTGTGGTCGTGTTGACACTAGACCCACCATCCAGAAGACCCCTTTTTGCGCAATTGGGACAGTGTGTCGACACACTCAGTGGTAGTGTCGACACACTCCGGCTGAAATCTGAACTTATGATCTATCTGGACACGTGGCTGCCTAGAGATCAATGGAATCTATCTTGGATCATGTGCCCATGCACTCCAAGGGTACAATTGGACATGTAGGGCTATATATACCCCACTAGTTGGCCCCCAAGCCAAGAAGAGAGCCCATACACTTCCAGAAGAAGCTTTTGGTGGCAAAAAGGGGCTTTCCAAATCTAGCTCCATCTCCAGAAGTTGCAGGCCATCCTTTCAAGAGGAAGGTCGTGGGAATCAAGGGGAATCTCTGGAGAGAAGCTTGCTGTGCTAGGAAAGGGAGCAGATCCAACTCAAGAGGAGCAGTAGAAGAAGGATTTCTGGCATTTCAGATGCCATCAAAGCAGAGCATCGCCAATTGAGGAGAATCTCCATCGATTTCCATCAAGGCTCCTCAATTCAAGTGTCTGCAAGGCCTCTTCATCAAAGAACACTCATTCTACATCCATTTCTCTCACTTCTGAGTTTGTTCTTCCTTATTTCATCTATGAGATTTGTGTATGAAGTTCTGCACAAATTTCTATGTACGAATCTGTCTTGAATCAGATCATTGTTAGAGGATCTGATCTCTTTTGTGTTTGATCTAGCTTTTGTACTATGAGCCGTTGAGCTCTGGTTTGTGAGTCATCAAACTCACTGTGTGGTTTGAGCCGTCGTGCTCAATTTGGAGTTGTCGTGCTCTAGTTGTTGTTTGAGCCGTTGTGCTTAGTTTGTGAGTCGTTGAACTCAAGGTTGTGTGTTGAGCCGTCGTGCTAAAGGTTGTTTGGAGTCGTCGTCCTCCAGTGTGTGTTGTACTCAAGGTTTTGAGTAGTGTGGCCTCACTGTGTGAGGGGTGGACGTAGGAGTCACAGGAGGTGATTTTTGAACCACCTAAAAATCCTTTGTGCAGTGGTTTGAATTGTGGTTTGATTTTGTATTGCGCTAGATGCATGCATAGGGATTTCGTTCACACTTCTAATTGATTTGCTCACAGACACTAATCACACATAATCCACACACACCCACACTTCAGATCAGTAATTTGTTTGTCTGAATTGATCTCAGATTCGAAGTAATTTAGAATTGCTTAAGCTTCCGCATTAATTGGGTAAGTTCTATTCAACCCCCCTTCTAGATCTGATCCATCCACCTATTCGATCCTACACATGTACGTGCCAGGTAGGTAACTTTGACTCAAAACCTAGGAGCGGTTTGCAACCAAAATAGAATAAAAGTAATGTCACGCCCCGACATTTAGCAGTGGAAATAAATGTCGAGAGCGTGAGCGATACGAGTATGACTATCACAGTCGATTAATTCAGTGTATCAACTAAGTATAAAATAGACTTGAGACAATAATATTGCCAGCCAAATACTCTTTATTTCATTTCCATTCAACTAATTTAGAACCTTACATCATCAGAGCCAAACCGAGGGCCCAATATTGTATTTCAAAGTACATATGAAATCAAAGGAAATAGACCTATCTATTACAGACTCTTCAAATCTAATCTCCTTGGCCGATGTGCTATAGATGGTTACAGTTGAACAACTCATCACTCTTCCCCGGACCCATCGTTCTCCAATTCCTCTTATTCATTACGTGAAAATATTAAGGAAAAGCATGTGTGAGCGCACTAGCGTCCAGTAGGATTTACATCACATGGTGCAAGCATGCTTTACGTAATTAACATGTTAACAGGTAAGATACTATCATGCAAAACTCATGACAATCACAATAGTGACAAATTCCAGCTATAACATGTAGGAGGACGGTTCAGTAAACAAATTCAGTGACAATTCTCATCTGCGACGGAACGATTAACAAGGAGATGGATGACAGTGCGATCATTTATCAATGGAAGAGATTCAATATTCAATAACTTGTTCAATGGATATCTCATGTTGAATTCCGTAGAATTCCAATGGACAATGACATTTAGGGTTCAATAACGATGACATGTACAATAGATTTGGCTATTTCACATATAATAGTTCAATCAATCAATCATTCAATAACAGTGTGGAAATTACCCAGATCAATCTTGCATTCAATTAGGTGATTGCCAAACACCGCAATGGATCATATACTCTCACTATTTTTAAGTATTTCGGGTGCTCCTCCCAGGACCAGATTGGGCCCTATTTGCACATGCAAAGTTGTGAACCGAAGTTCCAATAGTTTCTAGTAATTCCATTCATTCAATTATGGCCAACATGAATTTCTAAGCAATGGACAATGATGAACTAAAAATCATGTCAATGATGAAAAAGAACAACGCAAGGGGACATGATCCAGATTAATTTTGGTAGCATAATGACTTAATATCATTAGTTCAATCTTTACTCTTAATGGCTTAGTTTCAATGTCAAATCACTCTCACGAGAAGATGATAAGAAGAAAAGTGCAATATATCTTCCGGGTACTTCATTGGTACAACCAACTCGGTCTCAATGAGGGAATCCACGGAGTACGGAGAATCACAGAGGTCGTAAGAGAAACGTCACTAGACTGTCGATAAGAATGACCGGCTGTGAGTTTCCAATCCCCTAAGAAAGGGCTGCCTATATGTGCAATGTGACTTGTAGAGCGTGTCTCAATCCACAATCCATCGATTTAAAACAAGATGAAAAACTTATAACAAACATGTTTGTCATGGATGCAATTCAATCTATCACATGGTTGTTGTACTTTTTAACATGTAGTACTTTTCAGTTGTAAACAAGCTAGAGTATGGACATAGTTCATAGCAATCACATGCTAAATGGAATAAAACAATCATTAAGAATACTTAGAATAGAGATTCATGCTCTTATAGTTTTCATGTAGGTTGATAACTTTTAGGCCATTGAATAATAAATGACATGATAGAACAGTAAGACATGCACATGGTTGACTGTACAACGAAAGAAAATAGCCTCGGGTCGGCCTTCAAAGGATAGTACACAGTCAAATACAACTCTGTGAGTAATCTCTAAATCGCGACGGTCTTACCTGTCATGTTTTAATCGCGACAGGTAAGGTGGACCTGTTCATGACAATCGATGTAAGCAATTGATAACTAAACATAAACGCGACGTTTGTAGGCGACGTGTTCATGCAACGGTCCTTAAATATGAAATAGTCCCGAAAATCGAGGGCAGGAAAATGATTCTAATCGCCACGGTACTGCCGGTCGCGATTCAGACTTGCACATAAAACTTCGTGACACACCATATTATGCAAAGGGATCCTGTCAGAATGAAAGAAAATTGTGATGGCTTAAACGATCGCATTTATAATGCGTCAACCAATGGGTCGCTACGACTCAGAATCACGACACCTCTATGCGTCGCATTCTTGAGAGATCTTCAAAATCTGAATATAAAAACATGCATGGAATACATGGGCAGAAACAAGTCAAATCGCGATGGTACGACCGGTCGTGTCCTCATGGTTCATAAATGGCCGAAAACTGAAATACCATGCGAAATGAAGCATATGGGGGTTATGGTAAACCTATAAGTCATGAGTGGTCAACTAGAAATCATAAAAAACATGTCATATTCGTGATGGACACAGTCGTCGCGATTTAAGTCACTGAATCGCGACCACTAGACTGGTCGCGATTCAAACCGGTAGACAGATTATAGACTGGGTTGCGCGATCTTGTGTTTGGGCTCGAAACGCAAGGTTCTAGGGGTTTTTAGATGAAATGCCTAACATAAAACTTGTTGGAAACTTGGAGAGGAAGAACCCTGTCTCTTTGCTTTTACCTAATTTGAGCTAGGGATATGTGAATCATGAGATTAATAAGGAAAGCCCTAAAACTGCACGACGATGGCAAAACACTTAATACTCTTAACATGAAGAGCTTTCCGATGGTATATGCCATGTTATGTTTGAGCCTGAGATGACCTACCATTGGGTTGTTCTAAGACAGGTCACCTCCCATGTCACAGCAGCATGAGGGTTGGAGAAGATGCTCCGTTTGTGGTCGATCCTCTCCTCTTCTGGTGCCCTAGACCAACCTCCCACGACCCCAACATGTTGGTAACCCTTCCCCAAGAGTATCATGATGATTATTTATAGATTTAGGGTTTATTCAAGTCATAATGTGCTTAGGAAAGGGGGTTGCGGTTTTAACTTGGGTACCTTCCATGATTTGAGGATTCTCCTCTCAATAAGAGTAGTAATGCCATTAGGAAATGTCCTAACATAGTTGGGCACGAGTGTAGGTTGCCATGGATGTCTAATTGCCTTGGATTTTGCCCTAATTGCCCTTTCCAATTTATGTCCATTTATACCTACGGATTTTGGGGTTTTAATGCCAATGGGTTTTATTCTTTGGTCCACTAAGAGTGGTTTGGCCCAATAACATTAATTAGTTAATTAAAATTCTTGGGAGTCTATGATTTTATTTTTATTTTTGGACTTCATTAAGTACATGTGATAATGATTTTCTGAATTATTACATAATTATGATAATCAGCCACTAAATGCCTTCAACTTGGCCTATCGGATTTTATTTGTCACAAATTTCTTAGTGGGCCATTAAGATGTATTATTTAGGGTTGAACTATGATTTTTATGAAATTTTCCAATATGTTCTCGTACAAACGATAATAGCATGTACGTTTGTACTATTCCGATAATATTAAATTTATCATTTTCAATTTATTTCAATTTTTAAATGATTGAATTTCCAGGGTGTTACAAGGAGTTTGGATGAAAATTTGATAGAGAATCCAGACAAGGAAATACTTGAAAAACTAATAAGAGCAACTAGCTGAGGAGCGAACTTTCTGATTCATAATGGAATTGAAATTTCTTGTTTTGAACATGAAGAACAATTGGTCATTATTAGCCAAGGATGAGTCGTGATAGCTCAGAGACCTACATGATGCATGCCAGGCTAAAAGAAAAGAAATCATAAAATAAAATGCAAAGAAAGGAGAATAGAAAATATATCAAGGATAATATTGCTAGGCCATATAAGAATGGGTGGAGAGTCTTCCTGCAACTACTATGCCAGAGAGAGTCCATCATCCCTTAACTTATTCAACTCAATGGCCTGTCCAACAATTAACATTGTGCACCAAGATCAACACTATTTTTTGTGAAGGGGAACTCAGATCTCAAAGCACATTGAGAACCAGTCGGTCCTTGAAATGATATAATAAGTAAGCTAACATATAGTAATGTAAGGGATAGGGATAGAGAAATCATACCTGAACTTACCTACGATGCTCCATTTTTTTTTATTTTTTTAATTTTCAATTTTTTTTGGATTTTCTAACAAATGAACAAATGACAATTAAGTGAATGTTGGGTTTACATGGATTCATAATTGAGATGTTTGTTTTTGATGATGAGCAATCAATGAGCTTTTTCATGCACAATACAATTTCATGTGATATGTATGTGTGAAACTTGATAAGAATGACAAGTCAAGCAAATGTTAATCAAGAATCACATGTTTAATTTGATTACCTAAATGTTCACATTATCTCACTAACAATGTTCTTAAATGTAGGTGAGATTGCATGCAAGACAATGTACCAAAACAAGAGCAAAAAGATCAAGAAAAGCACAAAAGACAAGTACCTGTCTACAGCCCCACTGATGCCTGTCGATAGATCTGCACAGATAGAACACACAGGCTCCTGGCAAGGTGTGCCTATCGACAGACTCAAATCACCTGTCGACAGATCCACACAGGGAACTATCTCCCGGAAAGCCAGTCTTCTGCCTTTTTCAATTCTGTCTACTTCTGTCGACAGATGAACTTCTTACTACCGACAGACGAAGGGAAAATCTCAATACTTGATCTCCATATGTTTCCGACTTGGGTGTTTCCTTTTACCATGATTCTCCATACTTGAACACCCATATAAAAGGAACTCTTTGGAGTTATTTTCGTACAGAAGCAGCCACAACTCAAAACCCTAAGCCAAGTCTCAAGAGAGAAGATCTTTCTGTTGCTCTACTTCAACTGTTCATCCAGGCAACCAAAGAGACATCTTCTGAATGGGATTGAAGCCAGATTGTCCATCTCTCAAGCTTCTCCATCAACTGATACCTGTCAAGATGAAGCTTGAAGTACATCAGGATAATCATCTGAAGAGTTCTACATTAGGATTTGAAATCCCAACTCTGAACTCTTATATTTCTCTGTTTTTCATATCTGTGTGTGTGTTGTTGAGTCAAGCATCCTTGAGCTTGATTCACGTTTGTCACGTTGTTCTGATCGCGGTTTACATCAGACTACGTGAGTGTGTGTGTGTTGTAGTGAGTGACCTTGCTGATAAGCAGTCTTTCTGCGTGTGTGTGTGGACGGTGGATGTAGGATACACAAGTTGTGTACTCTGAACCACCTTAAATCATCGTGTCTGTAGTTTGAACGTTTCACGCTAGATGTTTGTTAGGCACGTTGATCTTTCACACACTAGATAAATTGTTGTTCTATTTACTTACATCTAACACACATCTCAATTTGATTTAAACTCTGTTTGAAATATCAAAAGTTTGTGTTTCCACCGAAAAGAAGGTCATTATATTTTTAATTGATAATAATCTATTCAACCCCCCTTCTAGATTACCATATTGTATAATTCCGCGTATCTTTCAATTGGTATCAGAGCAGGTTTCTCCATTTTCCTGTCGTAATTGGTTGATCTCACGATTAGGAGATGAAGTGTAGCGGAATTCCCTATATGGTAATCTAGAAGGGGGGTTGAATAGATTACTGTCTGTTAAAATCACTTGTTGCCTTCTTTTTGATAGAACACAAATAACTGGAAGTTATGGCAAGGACTAAACTTGGC
Organism: Colocasia esculenta; assembly: GCA_014218235.1. NCBI lineage: Eukaryota > Viridiplantae > Streptophyta > Magnoliopsida > Alismatales > Araceae > Colocasia > Colocasia esculenta. Next base: position 58,824,552 of record CM024762.1, read on the forward strand.
ATGGATGTGTGTGATTCGATGATAGAAATTAAACAGACGATTGGACGTGTGTAAATGCGTCGTGCCTACCAACATCTAACGTAGAAACGTTCAAACCACGAGACACAACGATTTACGTGGTTCGGAGTACACAACTCGTGTATCCTACATCCACGGCCACACACACACGCAGAACAATCTGCTTATGAGCTAGTTCAGGAACTACAACTCACACACACGTGTTTTCTGATGTATAGCCACGATCAGAACAACACACACGCGTGTATCAAGCACAAGGACTGCTTGAAACACACCCCACACACACACGTATAGACAATAGTGAAACAGAGAAGAGTTTAAGAGTTGAGAATCAAATCCAATTGAAAAATCTTTCTCATGAACGACTGAGTAGGCTTCAAGCTTCGTCTTGATGATTAGAAGTTGATGGAGAGGCTCGAATCCACGACGTTCAGACTTCACCGCTGCACGGAGGACTTCTCTTGTTGAATCTGGGCAGCAGGTAGAAGCAGAGCAGCAGGGCAAGACTCTTCTTGAGAGACTTTTAGGGTTCTTGCTTGGAGGCTGCTTGTGTTCGTGATTGCCCTCAAAAGGATGCTTAAATAGAGGTGTTTACTTATGGAGAACCGTGGTTTGTGGAAACACCATCTATGGCAACTTGAAGACTTCCCGTATTTGAGGACTCTGTCCGTCTGTCGACAGCACTGGGTGCTCCTGTCGACATGCGCAAGCTAGCAGGACATACAAGGCTTCTGGAAGGCAGTTGCTGTCGACAGGCGACTGGGTGCTGTCGACAGGCACAGGCAGACAGAAGAATTCATAGTTCTGGAAACCTCTTCCTGTCGACAGGCATCTGGGTTGCTGTCGACAGGCTCATCTGTTCTGCAGATTTGCCTTCTAGCTTGAGTTGGCTTGTCGACAGGGACACTGCCTGCTGTCGACAGATGCTTGCTTTACATATAAATCTTCATCATTTTGGCTTTGTCCTTCGTACAACTCTTGCTCAACATCTCACCTAAGATTATGAACATAGTTAGTGAGACATTCTAATCATTTAAAGCTTAATATCTTATCAACACATTGTGACAAGTTATTGCATTGCAATTTTAAACATAACTCACATTGTTCACTTGTTTACTTTGTTCATCATTGATCATCAGCAAAAAACATGTTGCATTTGTGACTTATATGTTATAGAATGTGAACCCAACATTCTCCCCCTTTTTGATGATGACAAAATTAACCAATTAAGCAAGTGTAAGCAAGTTGCACAATTGAGTTTTCTCCCCCTTTTGGAAATATCTAAAAAGCATACACCACAGACCAAGGTAGTAGGCAAAAAGACAAGTTCTTTCATTGATATATCATTAAGGCATACAGAACATTGCTTGAACAGAACTTGAAAAAGGGAAAGACATTGCATGACCATCAACGTAGAAAAAACAACATAAGACTGAATACAAGACCCGGAACACCTAGACTCTAGAATCATCATCAGGACCCGATGGTGTTGGGGCCTGAGGAGTCAGCCTGCTGAGCCGGTGAGTGATCCGGACTTGATTGTCAGCCAATGCTTCCAAGCTGTTTTCAACCTTGTCCAAGCGTGCATTGAGAGTTGCAAAACCAGTGGTCATATGCACTTGCAGCTGAGCCAAGAGTTCACAGATAGAGGGCTCAGTGGCAATATCATCCATAGGTTGACTTTCTTCTTCTCCCAGAGCGTCTTGTGGCTCGGAGAGGGATGCTTCTTCGTCGTCTTCATTTTCAGCAACATCTTCGTCAGCTGCCGCATCAGCTTCTTCTTCATCCACTGGAACAGCTTGACCCTTTCCCTTAAGATCCCTTGTGACTACGCCATCCACAAACTTGTAGCCCATCCGCTCTGCAGCAGTCAGATCGTAGGAGCTACGTCCCGGAAAATTGGTCATCTCCCCTTCTGGAATAAGAATGCCAAGAAACAGGAAGAGGGAGGTGAGCTGACATGCGTAAGGCATCGACCGCTTTGCATTGCCAAGGCATAGTCGAAGGACGGAGCACATGAGTTGAGGGAGATTGATTTGTTCACAACGTAAAAACTTATGAAGGAGGGACTTGTGAACAGATGTAACGAGTTCCCTACTTCCATCCTTCGGGACAATGAGAGTGGTAAAAATGTGGTGGATGAGACGATGAAGCGGAGGAAAGGAGTTAGCATTCATTGGCTTACGGTCCGTGGGGTCGTAAGGCCTGGAAGTGATGAGGGCATGATATTCCTCTGGAGTAGGGTGATGAGCAAGGATGTCTACCCCGGTGTTTGGGATTTGCAGGGAAACTGAAAAGAGATTTAGGGAAATGCGAAAGGAATTTCCCTTGACACGGGTATAGAGATCACCGGTAGTAGTCTCCCGAAGATTACGGTAGAACTCCGTGACAGCAGAGGCGGAGTATTTCTTGTGACTATAACAGAAGGGAGACCAACCCTGTGTGTCAAAGAGAGGCAAAAGACCGGGAAATAGGTCCTGGAGGGAGATGAAGTCAACGTAGCGAGGCTGCGTGACCTTCGTGAAAGTGGCATAGGTCACTTTGAATTGGAGATTTTGAGGGATGAACAGCTCTGGCAGATGATCCTCTCTATGCTTTGACCGATGCTTCGGAGAGTCCCTGGAACCTTGTCCGGCGCGAGGAGAGCGAGGACGGCGACGAGAGGCCATCTTATTGACAGGAGGGACCATGATCTCGAGCTGCTGGAGTTGGAGACTTGTGGTAGAGAGAAGATGACGGAACCAGAGAAGAAAACACCAGGGAGGCAGAGGTGCGGTCCTGGTGCCCTGGAGAAGGGATTTGAAGAGAGAGAGGGAAGGAAGGGTTTTTGGAAGTTAAGAAAGGGGGAAGGGGTGTGGGGTCCTCTTATAGAAGGGGTGAGGATAGATGAAGAGTCGGATCCCACCAAATCCGGTTTTGGATTAGCCCGTTGGACTTCCCAAAAACACATCTGCCGCCAGCTGTCGACAGGGTCCCTGGTGCCTGTCAACAGGCACTTGTAGAAAATGGCCAGTTTGTGATTTTTGGAACTTGAACTGTGAGCAATTTCTTCCAGGTGATAAATTTAGGTGAATAAGAGATGAATCAAGTATGGTAACCTACCATATACAAGGATATAAAAACCATACCAATTCTCCAATGGTTTTAACATAATATCCAAGGAATTTAAGGTTAAAGCATTAAGAAAGGACCCACTTAATTGAAGAACATTGCACGCTTACCCGTTATTGTAGAAATACACTGTAAGAGAACACAATCCCCATTATGATAATAGACAAATGATGCATGAAATGAGATCTAAATGTCAAGACAATCACAAGACCAATGACCTTTGAAAGTATGACTCAGTGGAGGCTTCGCACTATTCCCAAGGATTTAATTTGGAAGTACAATGGGAGGAAATGGTACTTAAGAAGACGTCACACCTTTTGAAGTGAGGATAGACATTACCCGTGCCCATACCCCCAGTCAATTGGTGGAACTTTCTAACATACCGTTGTATAGAGTTGATGAGTTGTCCTTTTGACGCGAGGGCAGGGAGTTGTGATGCCCATCTCCCCAGTTACTTAGCATAACCCAACATTGCTCTATATTCATTCCATACTTCACGGTGATTGGCATTATTTGTTATATTTTTTTTTGTTTTTGTGGAAATAGGTAGCTTTTCTCCAAGTATTGTCGTAATGGCAAAAATCAAGGTGGTGATATGATTACCAATAAATACTAGATATTCACATTCATGACCAAAGACTTATTAACTATATTGAGACTATGTTGGCTCACTGAGTATTACTATAAAGGAGTAAGGTGGATGTCCCTTAGAATTGTGAGATGTTTTCTAGATGATGTAGCCTAAACTCTACATGAATTGTATGTAAAAATCATAGGGAAATAGGAATAGCTTAACTATCATGTGTATATAGTATGGTCAATCATACTTTTACATCTTATAGACACCTTAGTTATTAATCAGGAAGAAGCTCACAAACTGGGTGAAGAATGATCATAAGCAGTCATATATCAGAGCACCTGTCGACAGGAAAGGAGGGCCTGTCGACAGGGGGACATAGACAGATGAACCAGTGTTCTGTCTGGGCTTAGCTGTCGTCAGAGCCTTTTTAGCCTGTCGACAGGGACTTGGTCAGATCAGTTTTAGTGGTAGAATGAGGAACAAATGTGAACAACTAATGTGAGGGAATTGAGAGAGACAAAGTTCGAATGATTCCCTCTACATTTTGAATTCAGAGAAACTTAAGTTGCTCCCCCATAAAGTGTGACATTTGCAACAAAGGACTCAAGTTCATGAAGACATATTTGCAGACAATGACCGCACACTCAATAACACAAAGCATGTAGAGAGACAAACCAATTATATGTACCTGAAATTTAAAGAGAGTGTGAATAAGCAAGTTATAAAGAAACTAAGTCCAAATATACAGTACATGTCCCTTGTATGTCACATAACCATGGATACTTGGCGGAGAATGTTTCTCACGCATAATGAGAGTTTCCAAACAAGCATGACTTGTTCTTCCACACATCACCATTTGATATACCTCATAGATAATGGACACAAGGAGCAAATACTTAATATTGGAGTTAAATTTCATTGTAATTTGCACAACCCCAACTCTCTTCGTAAGGTGGTGAATCTATCTTCAGCTAGAGGTTTGGTAAAGATGTAAGACCCTCGAATTTCCGTCGTATTTTATCATATTTATGTGTGTATATTGTGTTGAGTATGTATGTACGTATTTACGTAGGTATTAGAATAGTATAATTACGGGTGCATGTGTTTATATTAAACGTAAATAATGTATGTATTGCATTGGTGATAGTATGAATATAATACCATGTACATATTGCATGTATATAAGCTTGGTATGCATGACCTTCTGCATAATTTAGGGTTCTGGCCGAATGCATCTTGGCGTCAAGCTCAGGCCGTTTATGTGGAGTTAGCGTCCAATCCTGGACGCCAACATTAACTCCGGCGTCCAGCGATATGGACGCCAATCTCTCTGGCCTGCATGCGCAGTAGAGCTGCAAGCTTCTGAAACAAGGCAAGCTACCCATTGGGGGGATGTCCCCTAACGGCTCTCAGGATGTCCCATCACCCTAGTGAGTGGGAGGAGACCCTCTTTAGGTCTGAACCCGAAATGGGCTCCCCCATCCTTCTCATTTTTCACCCTTGCAAGAGGAGAGAAGAAGAGAGAAAACCCTAGAGCCTTCTGTGAGAAAGCCCCACCTTGTAACCCAAGAATCCGGCTTCCTGGAGCTTGATCCGGCCGACTTCCCCGACAAGGAGGTAGCTGATATAAAGGGCAAGGCCTCCCCGGTCTTGCTTTGCTGAGGAGATCATCCAAAAGCCCGGTGGAAGGAGGTCTTGGAGGGCATTTCGTCACTTCTTGGGGACTGCCCAAGGAGAGCTTCTCCGAGCCCTAGATCCTTCGAAGCATTTTGAAGAAGGCAAGTGACCTATCTATGGTATCCCCGTATGAGTCTAGGAGGTTTTTATCATTTTTATGGAATTTCCCTCGAGTCCTAGACCCTCCATTTCACCCAACTTTCAGAGCTCGGGTCTGTGTTTCTGCACAGACCTGAGTAAACGGCAAGGTCCCTGGACGCCTGGGATGAGCTTGGCGTCCATCGACCATGCCGCTGACCCTGAGTCAGCGGCCAGAGACCGCCGTCGAGTTCTTCTGGACAGAACAGTGAGCTGTTCTGTCCCACTTATACATTAATTTCGGTATGTTTTATGCGATGAGGATATATGGTATCCCTATAAGCTATGTATATCATGCATCGTGCTTGTGGATGTGTGTGAGTTGTGTGGTGAATGTGAGTAATGATGTCTTGTAAGCATGTGAACATAACTTGTAAATGATTTTGCAATTCAAAGTTCCATGATCAAGATTAGTTGAGTGTTTTGTTTTCAGTCTATTCATAAGGAATTGTGGGGCATGTATGTATGTTCTGAAATTTTGGTAATCTATGCGTGCTTGTGGAATTGTTAATAAGTGTAGTTCGGTAAAATAAAAACATGTAAAAAAAAAATAGGTTGTGACAAATGATTTATAGATGTACGAATTAGGATTGGTGTTGTATTCTAAATCCATGCATATGTTAGTGGTTTCTGTGCAAAACAGTAAGTGGATAGATTGCAAATTGTGTTAGGCTCATGTTAGCTTAAATTGTGAATAATATGCTAATTAGGTGTTTGATTTTCTATAAATCCTATTTAGCTCAGAAAAATCTGAAAAATTGAGGGTATGATTTTGAACCCGAAAACAGCATGTGGTTAAATTTTCAGGCCAATTGGAACAGTAGATAAAGAGTTATGTGTTTTCAAGTGAAGTACGATAATTCATGCATATAATCGAAATACGGTTCGTTATGATCTAAAATCAGCATGACTAATGTGTGTATTGTGTGTTAAACCTTGGAATTTCTGTAGTATCATGTTAGGAAAAACAGAAATGCTCAGGTGAGTGAAAGAGTGAATGAAATGAGATGTGTTGTGCGTGAAACCATGTGTAAAACGGTAAATGTGTAAAAGTGTAAACTGTGCCAATGTGATACTGCTTCCGAGAAGGCAGTGGAGCTGTATCAGGGAAAAGTCCCCCTGAGAAAGTTCATTGTGTTAAGTGACCCTAAGGGCATTAGGGGGAAATCCTGGAGGTGGACAAGTACCACTGGTTAGGGTGGAGACTTGTTCTCCCGGTCTGCGCAGTCCAAGAGTCACCATTGCATTGCCTAGATGGTGCCTATGTGTTATGTGATGTGAATGTGTCCTTCTTTGGTGGTTTGGACTATGTGTCACGGCACTAAAATATGTGTAAAGAGTAATGTGTAAAGTGTATGTGACCATGTGTAAATGTGTAAGTGACATGTGAATGTGTATGTGTAAAGTGTAACCATGTGAAAAGAGGAAATTGTGAAAAAGGAAAATGTGAAAATCTAGATGTGCAATGTATTATTGAAACCATGAGAGGCTCAATCTGAAACCATGTGAATTCAAAAAATGCATGTTATCCTTCTTGTGTTTATGTGTGCAAAGTGTTTAGAATCCATGATTAGGAACAATTAATGAGTATGTGTGCAAAGTGGCAAGATGGATTGTTCATGTGTTATGTTCGAAGCCACATTGTAGCTTTCATGTGTATGTTTATAGTCTTTGAACCATGTGAAATCAGCAACCTAAAGCATGTGAAAAAGTTATGTAGGTACTTAAGAACATGTAGATTCCATGCTAACTATGTTCCCCGTTCATATGTAAATTGTCCATGTGGATAACTCTCATGTTTGGTTCTTTATAAGATTAAAGTTCATAAGTGAATGGATTAGAGACCATGTGATAGGTGAATGTTATATTTTGAAATCTGAAAGCATGCGTTATGTATAAAATTGTAGAACTTTCATGATAGGTTGAAACCTTGAATGAACTAGCATGCTATGTGTTGCTAATTGTATGTGCATGTAGAAACCACTAGGACTTGTACGTGTATATCATGTATAGCGTTACTTGCTGAGTCCCTGGACTCACTCCTTGCTTCGGCGTACAGGTGTAGTTGGTGACACGACACCGTTGGAGGAGACGGTGGAGACGGACTCCGAGCACGGAGACTAGTTACTTGGAGCTTCTTTGTGATTGTGTACTTCGTCGTATGTACTTGAACATTGTATTAGGCTTATCATGAAAAGAATGTAATATGTGGACATTTGTATTTCTATTTCAGCAAATTAAATCATGTGAATTTTAGTTCCTTTTTGCAAATTGTAAACTGTATGTATGTTTAATGTGGATGATGAATGATTGGAGATAGTTCTCTTTTACTTCCGCTACTCTGTTATTTATATTCGCGTGTATCTCAGCTGTTTGTATCGTTGGGTAAATGTCCCACTGTGAGGACTCTCGCTATATCGACGTGGGTCGGTATGACCGTACCGGTATAATGAGGGCCGTCACAGAGATTGGTATCAGAGAGACCGGTTGAGATTACACATGAATATAACTAAGTCATCATCCCCATTGCATGTTAAGTATGTCCACATGTGTAGAAAACACTAATAAGAAGTGAAAAATAGATAAGAAAATGGTTAGAAAACTTAGTAACCTAGCTCTAATGGTGGCTGAAATTTTATTACAGCCATGGCTTCCCGTGGACGACGTGGAGGTGCGCCAGCTCGCGACGACGAGCAGAGGCGTGAGGAGCGGGCGGAGCAGCAGGCCCTGGCCCCACAGGGTCCTGTGCTTCCCCCACCACCGCCAGTGGATTATGGAGTGTTCATGCAAGGTCTGGTGCAAGCCATGCAGACCCAGGCACACACCCAGGCAGCACTCCAGGCCCAGTTGGAGGCCCAGGTAGAATAACGAAACAACCTAAGTAATCTGCTATTTGGATTGTATGATATTGTGTTTATTGTATATTGCTTGTTGTTTAATGTAGCAGGCTCAGGCCCCGGCTCAGGACCGTGGTGGACTTCCCATCATGGAGCGGTTCAAGAGGATGACCCCACCCTCTTTTAAGGGGGAGAGTGATCCGCTAATAGCAGAAAGCTGGATGAGGGAGACCGAGAAAATCTTCCGAGCTATCAGGTGTCCTGACGAGGACAGGGTGACCTTAGCCACCTACATGCTACAGGTATGCTTTCGTTTATGCTTGAATGTTGGCTGTTATTTGTTAGTCAGAGCTTATGAAGGTGTGTTGCAGGAGACAGCTGATGTATGGTGGTCCTCCCTACTGCGTACGCGCTTCGAGGACGGAGCAGTAGATGTGGCGTGGGACGCGTTCGTGAGGCTCTTCCGAGCCAAGTTCGTCCCAGAGCACATCCAGGACAAGATGGAGCAAGAATTCCTTTCCCTGACGCAAGGATCGATGACCGTCTTGGAATACGAGGCAAGGTTTTCTGAACTCTCTAAATATGCACCGCACATAGTAGAAGATGAGCGCAGGAAGACCAAGAAATTCGTGATGGGTCTCAAACCATCCCTGAGGACGAGGCTCGTGGCGTTCGACCACCGCACGCTAGACGAGGCCCTCAGCGCAGCCTGCAGACAGGAGGGAGAGATGGAGCAGTATCTAGAAGAGAAGAAGGCATCGCAGAAGAGGCCGGCAGCGACTTTCCAGCGGCAAGACAAGAGGAAGACGGTGTACCAGACACCGCAGAAACAAGTGGTAGTCAGCAACTATCAGGTACCCTCTGTACGTTCCCCCGGTGCGAAGAAGGAGTGTCCCCATTGTGGGAAGACCCATGGAGGTTCGGAGTGTTGGTTAATAGCGGGTAGATGCCTAAAGTGTGGGAGCAGCGACCATAAAATCAAGGATTGCCCGAGGCTTCAGCAGGAAGCTCAGCGAGGAGCGCCAGTACCAGCAGTAGCGGCAGCCGCGCCAGCTACAGGACGACCAGGAAGGCCTCGAGCCCCAGCTCGAGTGTTTGCTTTAGCTCGTGAGGACGCCGAGCAGGCGGAGCATGTCACCGAAGGTACAGTTTTACTTTTCGGTGTGCACGCTCGGGTTTTGTTTGACACGGGTGCTACTCACTCGTTCATTTCCGAGCGGTTCGCTAGGCAGTTAGCCCTAGAGTCAGGCATAGAGTCTGAGGAGTTAGAGGTCCCTTTGTCTGTGCACACCCCTGCGGGCACGGTATCGACTAGGAAGTGCATTCCGTCGTTACCTGTGTGCATTGAGGATAGATTCCTAGATGGGTGTTTCTTCTTGCTAAAGATGAAGGACTATGATTGTATTCTTGGTCTGGATTGGCTAGAGGAGCACTATGCGTTAGTGGATTGTCGTAGGAAGAAGATTGTTTTCCGCATTCCTGGTGAGGATGAGTTCTCTCATCCATTGCCAAAGAACTTAGCGGGGAAGTTAGTCATCTCTGCCATGAAGGCGATGCGTATGGTGAACAAGGGTTGTGACGCATTTCTTGCCAGCGTTATGCTAGTACCCGATGCTGGTTCGTCACTGACTCTTGCAGAGATCGATGTGGTGCAGGACTTTCCAGATGTCTTTCCCGATGACTTGTCTGGATTGCCACCGGATAGGGAGATAGAGTTCACTATAGAGTTGCTTCCAGGCACCTCTCCTATCTCGAAGGCCCCATATCGGATGGCCCCTGCAGAATTAGCCGAGTTGAGGAAGCAATTGCAGGAATTGCTCGATAAGGGATTTATTCGCCCCAGTGTTTCCCCTTGGGGCGCACCTGTATTATTCGTCAAGAAGAAAGACGGGTCACTTCGGTTGTGCATCGATTATAGGAAGCTAAACCAGGTGACTGTGAAGAACAGGTATCCCTTACCTCGGATTGATGATCTGTTTGACCAGTTGCGAGAGGCATCAGTCTTTTCCAAGATTGACTTGCGATCTGGTTATCATCAGTTGAGGATTAAGAGTGAGGATGTGTCCAAGACGGCATTTAGAACCCGTTATGGACATTATGAGTTTTTGGTTCTTCCTTTCGGATTGACCAACGCCCCTGCAGCGTTCATGGATCTCATGAACCGGGTGTTTAGTCCGTATTTAGATAGCTTTGTTGTTGTGTTTATTGACGACGTGTTGGTCTATTCTCCGGATGAGGCCACGCACCGTCAGCATTTGAGGTTAGTCTTGGAGGTTCTCCGTGAGCACAAGCTGTATGCAAAATTCAGCAAGTGCGATTTTTGGTTGCGCGAGGTTCACTTTCTCGGGCATGTCATCTCCGGCGCTGGTGTAGCTGTTGACCCAGCGAAGGTCCAGGAAGTTATGGATTGGGAGATTCCCAGGACCCCTTCGGAGATTCGTAGCTTTATTGGGTTAGCTGGTTATTATCGGCGATTCATTGAGGGTTTCTCATCCATCGCCGCCCCCTTGACAAAGCTGACTCGGAAAGGTGAGAAGTTTGTATGGTCTGAGGCATGTGAGCGCAGCTTTCAGCTATTGAAGGCTAAGCTTACTTCTGCTCCGGTATTGGTATTGCCTAGTGGTCTAGAAGGCTTTGCCATTTATACGGATGCATCTCAGATTGGTTTAGGCTGTGTGCTCATGCAGCAAGAGAGGGTAGTAGCTTATGCTTCTCGTCAGTTGAAGGAGCATGAGAGGAACTATCCGACTCATGATTTAGAGCTAGCAGCTGTGGTTCATGCACTAAAGATCTGGAGGCACTATCTTTACGGTGTCAGATTTGAGGTGTTTACCGACCATAAGAGCTTGAGGTATCTTTTCTCCCAAAAGGAATTAAACCTGAGGCAGAGAAGATGGATTGAGTTCCTGAAGGACTATGACTTCGACCTTCAGTATCATCCTGGAAAGGCGAACGTCGTAGCGGATGCTCTTAGTAGGAAGAGGTCTTCGCTCCAGCAGGATTAGAAGATGTTGGAGGATGCAGCGTGCTCTACGACCGAGTTAGAGCCATCGTTGTGTCAGGCTTTTGTAGCTCAGCTATCCCTTAGATCCTCAGTCTTGGATGAGGTGATTGAGCAGCAGAAAGCCGATCCTAGATTGTTAGAGTTAGTGGGTAAGGCGGGCATTGCTCGTGATGAGGACGGTGTGATTAGATTTCAGCACCGCGTTTGTGTCCCCGATGTAGTAGATGTCCGTGAGCATGTGTTAGCGGAGGCTCATAGATCGCGATTCTCTATTCATCCGGGTAACACTAAGATGTATCAAGACCTGAAGAGATCATTTTGGTGGTCCGGCATGAAGAAGGATGTTGCGGATTATGTGTCTAGATGTCTAGTATGTCAGCAGGTGAAAGCCGAGCGGCAGCGACCATCCGGCCTTATGCAGAGGATGGATATCCCCGTATGGAAGTGGGAAGCTGTCACTATGGATTTCGTATCGGGTTTGCCTCGATCTAGAAGGGGCAATGACTCGATTTGGGTAGTTGTAGATAGATTCTCAAAGACTGCTCATTTCTTACCTATGAAGAAGAAGCAGTCAGTAGAGAGCTTAGCTAGATTGTATGTTAGCGGTATCGTCAGATTGCATGGTGTGCCGAAGTCGATCATTTCGGATCGAGATCCGAGATTCACTTCGAGATTGTGGAAGGGTCTTCAGGATGCGTTAGGTTCGGAGCTTAAGCTCAGTTCGGCGTTTCATCCCCAGACCGATGGACAGTCCGAGAGGACTATAGACGCTCGAGGATATGTTGAGAGCGTGTGTTCTGGATTGGAAAGATGATTGGGAGCGTCATTTACCTCTTGTGGAGTTCGCATACAACAACAGTTTTCATGCTAGTATTGGAATGGCTCCATTCGAGGCGTTGTATGGTAGGCCCTGCAGATCTCCTTTATGTTGGGAGGAGACTGGTGATAGGCAGTTGATCGGACCGGAGTTGGTTCAGGAAACTTCGGATAAGATTCAGCTTATCAGGAAAAGGCTTGTTGCGGCACAGGATAGGCAGAAGAGTTATGCCGACAACAGGAGAAAGGATTTGGAGTTCGAGGTTGGCGATCATGTCTTCTTGAAGATATCGCCTACTCGTGGAGTTGTCAGATTTGGCAGGCATAGCAAGCTAAGCCCTAGGTTCATTGGCCCATATGAGGTTCTCAGACGTTTGGGCAACGTGGCGTACGAGCTAGCTTTACCCCCAGCTTTGGCTAGCGTTAACCCGGTATTCCACGTATCTATGCTCAGGAAGTATGTCCGAGATCCGTCTCATGTGATTAGTCATGAGCCAGTGGAGATCCAGCCAGATCTTTCGTATGTCGAGCAGCCAGTAGCCATTCTTGACCGGAAGGTTCAGCATCTCCGGAACAAGAGTATCGCGTCGGTGAAAGTTCTATGGCGGAACTTCTCGCGTGAGGAGGCTACGTGGGAGCTTGAGGATGCGATGAAGAAGAAGTATCCCCTTTTGTTTGAGTAGTGTCGTTCTAACTTCGAGGACGAAGTTTCATTAAGGGGGAGAGGGTGTAAGACCCTCGAATTTCCGTCGTATTTTATCGTATTTATGTGTGTATATTGTGTTGAGTATGTATGTACGTATTTACGTAGGTATTAGAATAGTATAATTACAGGTGCATGTGTTTATATTAAACGTAAATAATGTATGTATTGCATTGGTGATAGTATGAATATAATACCATGTACATATTGCATGTATATAAGCTTGGTATGCATGACCTTCTGCATAATTTAGGGTTCTGGCCGAATGCATCTTGGCGTCAAGCTCAGGCCGTTTATGTGGAGTTAGCGTCCAATCCTGGACGCCAACATTAACTTCGGCGTCCAGCGATATGGACGCCAATCTCTCTGGCCTGCATGCGCAGTAGAGCTGCAAGCTTCTGAAACAAGGCAAGCTACCCATTGGGGGGATGTCCCCCAACGGCTCTCAGGATGTCCCATCACCCTAGTGAGTGGGAGGAGACCCTCTTTAGGTCTGAACCCGAAATGGGCTCCCCCATCCTTCTCATTTTTCACCCTTGCAAGAGGAGAGAAGAAGAGAGAAAACCCTAGAGCCTTCTGTGAGAAAGCCCCACCTTGTAACCCAAGAATCCGGCTTCCTGGAGCTTGATCCGGCCGACTTCCCCGACAAGGAGGTAGCTGATATGAAGGGCAAGGCCTCCCCGGTCTTGCTTTGCTGAGGAGATCATCCAAAAGCCCGGTGGAAGGAGGTCTTGGAGGGCATTTCGTCACTTCTTGGGGACTGCCCAAGGAGAGCTTCTCCGAGCCCTAGATCCTTCGAAGCATTTTGAAGAAGGCAAGTGACCTATCTATGGTATCCCCGTATGAGTCTAGGAGGTTTTTATCATTTTTATGGAATTTCCCTCGAGTCATAGACCCTCCATTTCACCCAACTTTCAGAGCTCGGGTCTGTGTTTCTGCACAGACCTGAGTAAACGGCAAGGTCCCTGGACGCCTGGGATGAGCTTGGCGTCCATCGACCATGCCGCTGACCCTGAGTCAGCGGCCAGAGACCGCCGTCGAGTTCTTCTGGACAGAACAGTGAGCTGTTCTGTCCCACTTATACATTAATTTCGGTATGTTTTATGCGATGAGGATATATGGTATCCCTATAAGCTATGTATATCATGCATCGTGCTTGTGGATGTGTGTGAGTTGTGTGGTGAATGTGAGTAATGATGTCTTGTAAGCATGTGAACATAACTTGTAAATGATTTTGCAATTCAAAGTTCCATGATCAAGATTAGTTGAGTGTTTTGTTTTCAGTCTATTCATAAGGAATTGTGGGGCATGTATGTATGTTCTGAAATTTTGGTAATCCATGCGTGCTTGTGGAATTGTTAATAAGTGTAGTTCGGTAAAATAAAAACATGTAAAAAAAAAATAGGTTGTGACAAATGATTTATAGATGTACGAATTAGGATTGGTGTTGTATTCTAAATCCATGCATATGTTAGTGGTTTCTGTGCAAAACAGTAAGTGGATAGATTGCAAATTGTGTTAGGCTCATGTTAGCTTAAATTGTGAATAATATGCTAATTAGGTGTTTGATTTTCTATAAATCCTATTTAGCTCAGAAAAATCTGAAAAATTGAGGGTATGATTTTGAACCCGAAAACAGCATGTGGTTAAATTTTCAGGCCAATTGGAACAGTAGATAAAGAGTTATGTGTTTTCAAGTGAAGTACGATAATTCATGCATATAATCGAAATACGGTTCGTTATGATCTAAAATCAGCATGACTAATGTGTGTATTGTGTGTTAAACCTTGGAATTTCTGTAGTATCATGTTAGGAAAAACAGAAATGCTCAGGTGAGTGAAAGAGTGAATGAAATGAGATGTGTTGTGCGTGAAACTATGTGTAAAACGGTAAATGTGTAAAAGTGTAAACTGTGCCAATGTGATACTGCTTCCGAGAAGGCAGTGGAGCTGTATCAGGGAAAAGTCCCCCTGAGAAAGTTCATTGTGTTAAGTGACCCTAAGGGCATTAGGGGGAAATCCTGGAGGTGGACAAGTACCACTGGTTAGGGTGGAGACTTGTTCTCTCGGTCTGCGCAGTCCAAGAGTCACCATTGCATTGCCTAGATGGTGCCTATGTGTTATGTGATGTGAATGTGTCCTTCTTTGGTGGTTTGGACTATGTGTCACGGCACTAAAATATGTGTAAAGAGTAATGTGTAAAGTGTATGTGACCATGTGTAAATGTGTAAGTGACATGTGAATGTGTATGTGTAAAGTGTAACCATGTGAAAAGAGGAAATTGTGAAAAAGGAAAATGTGAAAATCTAGATGTGCAATGTATTATTGAAACCATGAGAGGCTAAATCTGAAACCATGTGAATTCAGAAAATGCATGTTATCCTTCTTGTGTTTATGTGTGCAAAGTGTTTAGAATCCATGATTAGGAACAATTAATGAGTATGTGTGCAAAGTGGCATGATGGATTGTTCATGTGTTATGTTCTAAGCCACATTGTAGCTTTCATGTGTATGTTTATAGTCTTTGAACCATGTGAAATCAGCAACCTAAAGCATGTGAAAAAGTTATGTAGGTACTTAAGAACATGTAGATTCCATGCTAACTATGTTCCCCGTTCATATATGTAAATTGTCCATGTGGATAACTCTCATGTTTGGTTCTTTATAAGATTAAAGTTCATAAGTGAATGGATTAGAGACCATGTGATAGGTGAATGTTATATTTTGAAATCTGAAAGCATGCGTTATGTATAAAATTGTAGAACTTTCATGATAGGTTGAAACCTTGAATGAACTAGCATGCTATGTGTTGCTAATTGTATGTGCATGTAGAAACCACTAGGACTTGTACGTGTATATCATGTATAGCGTTACTTGCTGAGTCCCTGGACTCACTCCTTGCTTCGGCGTACAGGTGTAGTTGGTGACACGACACCGTTGGAGGAGACGGTGGAGACGGACTCCGAGCACGGAGACTAGTTACTTGGAGCTTCTTTGTGATTGTGTACTTCGTCGTATGTACTTGAACATTGTATTAGGCTTATCATGAAAAGAATGTAATATGTGGACATTTGTATTTCTATTTCAGCAAATTAAATCATGTGAATTTTAGTTCCTTTTTGCAAATTGTAAACTGTATGTATGTTTAATGTGGATGATGAATGATTGGAGATAGTTCTCTTTTACTTCCGCTACTCTGTTATTTATATTCGCGTGTATCTCAGCTGTTTGTATCGTTGGGTAAATGTCCCACTGTGAGGACTCTCGCTATATCGACGTGGGTCGGTATGACCGTACCGGTATAATGAGGGCCATCACAAAAGATGTCTGCCAACTGTTTCTCCGTGGGTATGAAACTGATTTCGAAGGATCTATTGGCCACTTCATCTCTCAAGAAATGATGACGAATTTCTATGTGTTTCATCCTAGAATGTTGAATGGGGTTCTTTGATAGATTGATTGAACTAGTGTTGTCACACAGGATAGGTGTGCATCCAATATCAATGTTGTAATCACACAACTGACTTTTTATCCACAACACTTGTGTTGCACAATTCCCGGCAGCAACATATTCTGCTTCTGTAGTGGAGAGTGCAACCGAGTGTTGCTTCTTGGATGCCCACGAAACCATAAAACCACCAAGCATTTGACAATAGCCACTAGTGCTTTTCCTATCTATTTTACAACCAGCGTAGTCTGCATCAGAATAGGAAATCAACTCAAAACTACTACCTGCTAGATACCAAAGACCCAAGGCTTGCATACCTGAGAGATACCTGAAGATTCTCTTGACTGCTATTAGATGACTTTCCTTTGGACTAGATTGGTATCTAGCACAAAGGCAAACACTGAATTGTATGTCCGGTCTACTTGCAGTAAGATAAAGGAGTGAGCTAATCATACCTCGAAATTGTTTGGCATCTACCGGGTTACCTTTCTCATCAGTTTCTAGCTTAATGCTTGTGCTCATCGGTGTTGAGGCGGGCTTGGCTTGTGTGAACTGAAACCTTTGGAGCAGTTCTTTTACATATTTTTCTTGGCTTATAAAGAATCCATCTTCTAGCTGCTTGACCTGCAAACCAAGAAAAAATTGAAGCTCCCCCATTAAGCTCATCTCAAATTCACTGTGCATGTGTTGTGAGAATTCTTCACACAGTGTGGGATTAGTGGAACCAAAGATAATATCGTCCACATAAACTTGAACAACAATTATGTGATTGTGAACTTTCCTTGTAAAAAGAGTTTGGTCCACCTTACCTCTTGATTATTTTTTACTTACCAAGAAGGTGCTCAGCCTGTCGTACCAAGCTCGAGGTGCCTGTTTCAAACCATAGAGAGCTTTGTGCAATTTAAATACATGGTTTGGTTTATCATAATCCTCAAAGCCGGGTGGTTGAGAAACGTAGACTTCCTCTTTGATGTAGCCATTTAAGAAAGCAGTCTTAACATCCATTTGATATAGTTTGAACTTGTTAGAACATGCAAATGCTAGCAAGATCCTAACTGCTTCTAACCTAGCTACTGGTGCAAAGGATTCTTCAAAGTCCACACCAAATTCCTGATTGTAGCCCTTTGCAACCAGTCTTGCCTTGTTTCTCACCACTTTACCTTCTTCATTAAGTTTATTCCTAAAGACCCATCTTGTTCCTATAACAGAAATTTCAGGGGTTTTAGGAACCAAACTCCAGACATTATTTCTTTGAAATTGACCTAGCTCCTCATGCATAGCATCAATCCATGAATTTTCTTTTAATACTTCTTCAACATTTTTAGGCTCCACTTGAGAGACAAAGGCTAAATGATCCTGTTCAACTATTTGATTAACTTGTGACCTAGTTTGAACTGAATCATTTACGTCACCTATGACATTCTCAAGTGGATGAGCTTTAGAGTACCTCACATTGGTCATTGTTGAAGGACCTGGTTGATCTTGCATTGGAGGATGATGTTCCGGAGGAGGGGTTGCTGGAGGAGTTTGTTGTGGTTCATCCTCTTGTTGGGGTGGATCCTCTTGTTCTGGGTCTTGTGCAGGTATCTCTTCCTGAGTTTTAAGTAGATGACTATCATCCTCATCATCGTACCTGCGAAGATATCCACTTTTAGCTTTAGGAACTGACTTAGAGATTGCATTTGTTTTGCTTTGTAGATCCTCAAGAGTTGTTTCATCAGATGTTTCATCAAACCTGTAAGGAATAGAATTATTAGTTGTGATTTGAGATTCATAAAAAACAACGTGTGGAGTTTCTTCCACCTTTCTGGTTTTTAGATTGAATACTCTATAAGCTCTAGAATGTTTAGAGTATCCAAGAAAAATACCTTGATCGCTTTTGGCTTCAAACTTGTCCAAGTCATTTTTGTCATTGTTATGAATAAACACCTTGGAACCAAAAACTTTAAAGTACCCAATGGTGGGTTTCTTACCTTTCAGAAGTTCGTAGGGAGTTTTCTTGAATACTGGTCTTACCATGGCTCTGTTGAGAATGTAACATGATGTGTTTACTGCTTCTACCCAAAAAGTGCGTGCTAATTGATTCTCGACCATAAGCGTACGAGCCATTTCCACCAAGGTTCTATTTTTTCTCTCCACAACTCCATTTTGCTCGGAAGTTCTTGGGGAGGAAAACTGATGGTCTATACCTTGGTTCCTGCAAAATTCGGAGAAGGAATTATTGTCAAATTCTCCCCCGTGATCAGTGCGGATTGAGCAGATTCTATGGACACTTCCAAGCTCAATCTTGTTGAAGAAATCTTCAAAAACATTTACTGCTTCATTCTTGTGAGCAAGGAATTTTACCCAAGTGAACCTAGAGAAATCATCCACAATGACAAAGCCATAGCGCTTGCCATTGAGACTGAGTGTTCTTGTAGGTCCAAATAAGTCAATGTGCAAGAGTTCATAGGCTTTGGAAGTACTTACCGGTGCCTTTGATTTGAAGGATTTTCGGGTTTGTTTTCCCTGTGCACACGCATCACAGAAATTTTCATTTTTGTTAAAGGATATTTCAGGAAGACCACTTACCAACTTAAGCCTCATTATCTTGTGCAGAACATTGTAACTGGCATGACCGAGCCTACGATGCCACAATGTAAGCTCATCCTGTTTGTTTGCTACAAGACACAAATCGTTATTTTCTGGATCATCTAAGTCTACCAAATAGATGTTATTCATCCTTTTTCCAGAAAATTTTAGGCTCCCTGTTTCCTTATCCAGAATGTGGCAAGAATTGGATTCAAAAATAATTTTATGACCTTTATCACACAATTGACTTATGCTGAGCAAATTGTGATGAAGGCCGTCAACTAGTAGCACGTTGTCTATTGAATTAGAGGCAAACTTATCGACTTTACCTGAGCCGATGATCTGGCCTTTGTTGTTACCTCCGAATATCACTTGACCTCCGTCTTTTTCCACGAGCAAACTGAATTTAGCTTTGTCGCCCGTCATATGCCTCGAGCAGCCACTGTCTAGGTACCATTTGTTTTGATTGTGAGCTGCTAGGCATTCCTACACATGTGGATCAGACAAGAGGTTTTGGTACCCAAATTACTTTGGGTCCCATTGTATCATTCATACAAAATAAGAGATGCTTAGGAATCCAAACTTGTTTGATTTTCATATGATTTGGGTTATTCCAGCACTGTTTTTCATTATGTCCAATTTTTTTACAGATATTGCATGATGATGATTTAAGAACAACATTGGATTTGACATTTTTGGAGGCATCCATAGGCATCTTACCTTTTTGTTCTCTTGTAAGTCTAGCTTTAGGGACTTGCTGTTTTTCTTGTGGACGGCTCTGTTTAGAGCTTTTAGCAAGTTTCTTATGTTGACTAGGAACAAATTTGGTGACTTTAGGTTCCTGTTTTTTACCCTTGCTTTGATTTTTCCTTTTCTTTGAAGGGTTTGGTTTGCTAGAACATGGGGTTAGATTTGTGAAATCAGTCATCAGATTTTTGCCAATTGCCTTTGGCTTTGGATTTTGAAATCCAATCCCATGTCTTGCAACAAACACATTTGAACCTAAGATTGCATGCAAGTTCTGTTTGCTCTTTACAAAATTTGATAAATCTTTTGATTTACCTGCTAGTTCTGTTTCAGCTTTCTCAAATTTCTTTTGTAGATTAGCATGCTCACTTTTAAGAATTTCAAGACAGTTTATTAGTTCATCTCTTTCCTTTTGAACTTCTTGAAACTTAAGTTTCATGCTATCCAACTCATCCATGTGGGTTTGTTCATCAATTTTCATCAATTCAATTACCTTGTTCAGAGACTCAATTTCTTCATTGTTGTTTGATTCATGAACAAGGAAATTCATTTTCTTTTTGAGTGCTTTGTTTTCAGATTTAAATTCACAAAACTTTCCAAATAGCACAGTATAAGCCTCTTCCCATTCATCAATAGAAAAGTTCTCAAAGGAAGAGTTTACCTCGGTTGAATCGTCACTCTTTGCCATGAGACACTGAATCTCTTCATCTTCCGAGGTGCCCTGACTGTCCTCATCTTCACCACTCTATGAAGCCAACATTGCTTTGGCTTTCTTGAACGTGAATTTATCTTTCTTCAATTTCTTCTTTAGCTCGGGACATTCTCCTCTCATGTGTCCCTGCTTCTTGCACTCATAACAAACCACATCTGATTTTTTGTTAATAGAATCAAATCTGTTCGTACTCTTTTAGAACGGTTTTGAGTTTCCTGAACCTCTTTTCTTGAATTTGAGAAACTTCTTAAATTGTCTAGTGAGCATGGCCATCTCGTCATTCTCACTATCACTGGAGGATTCAGACTCAATACCTTCCTGTTGAGTACTTCTTTTGGAATCTGAAGAGACTTTCTTGGAAGCTTTCAAGGCAATGGACTTCCTTGGGTTCTCTACAGTTTCCTTCCTTTTCACATTCAACTCGTAGGTCATAAGTGAACCAATCAACTCATCAACCTTCATGGTTGAAAGATTCTTAGAATCCTCAATGACAGTGACTTTGGTGTTCCAGGAGGATGGAAGGGACCGAAGTATCTTCCTCACCAACTCACTGTCTGAGTATTCCTTCTTGAGACCTTTTAGTCCATTTATCAGAACCATGAATCTCGCAAACATGTCAGATATTGTCTCATCATGATTCATCTTAAACATTTCATATTCTGAGACTAACATGCTTACCTTAGATTCTCTCACCTCAGACGTACCTTCATATATTAACTCGAGCTTGTCCCACATCTCCTTAGCTGAAGTGCATGTGGAGACCCTCGAGTATTCTTTTGGATGGACTGCGCACTGCATCATATTGAGGGCGCTCCAATTGAGAGTCCCTTTGGCAATCTGGTCCTTGGTCCATGTATCTTCGTCTTGAGGCAATTCATATGGTCCTGTTCTGACTATCTTCCACAATTCATAGTTTTGTGCTCGTAGAAACACCTGCATGCGGTTTTTCCAATAGGGATAGTCAGAGCCATCAAAGAAGGGTGGCCTAGTGACTGAGTGTCCCTCGGCCATATACCCCTTACTAGAATCCATAAGATCAAGGATCTCCTGATCGTAAGATCAAGTAAATGAGACAGTTAACGGAGAAACCTCGCTCTGATACCAATTGAAGTGTAGCGGAATTCCCTATATGGTAATCTAGAAGGGGGGTTGAATAGATTACTGTCTGTTAAAATCACTTGTTGCCTTCTTTTTGATAGAACACAAATAACTGGAAGTTATGGCAAGGACTAAACTTGGTGTGGATGTGTGTGATTCGATGATAGAAATTAAACAGACGATTGGACGTGTGTAAATGCGCCGTGCCTACCAAACATCTAACGTAGAAACGTTCAAACCACGAGACACAACGATTTACGTGGTTCGGAGTACACAACTCGTGTATCCTACATCCACGGGCCACACACACACGCAGAACAATCTGCTTATGAGCTAGTTCAGGAACTACAACTCACACACACGTGTTTTCTGATGTATAGCCACGATCAGAACAACACACACGCGTGTATCAAGCACAAGGACTGCTTGAAACACACCACACACACACACGTATAGACAATAGTGAAACAGAGAAGAGTTTAAGAGTTGAGAATCAAATCCAATTGAAAACTCTTTCTCATGAACGTCTGAGTAGGCTTCCAGCTTCGTCTTGATGATTAGAAGTTGATGGAGAGGCTCGAATCCACGACGTTCAGACTTCACCGCTGCACGGAGGACTTCTCTTGTTGAATCTGGGCAATAGGTAGAAGCAGAGCAGCAGGGCAAGACTCTTCTTGAGAGACTTTTAGGGTTCTTGCTTGGAGGCTGCTTGTGTTCGTGATTGCCCTCAAAAGGATGCTTAAATGGAGGTGTTTACTTATGGAGAACCGTGGTTTGTGGAAACACCATCTATGGCAACTTGAAGACTTCCCGTATTTGAGGACTCTGTCCGTCTGTCGACAGCACTGGGTGCTCCTGTCGACAGGCGCAAGCTAGCAGGACATACAAGGCTTCTGGAAGGCAGTTGCTGTCGACAGGCGACTGGGTGCTGTCGACAGGCACAGACAGACAGAAGAATTCATAGTTCTGGAAACCTCTTCCTGTCGACAGGCATCTGGGTTGCTGTCGACAGGCTCATCTGTTCTGCAGATTTGCCTTCTGGCTTGAGTTGGCTTGTCGACAGGGACACTACCTGCTGTCAACAGATGCTTGCTTTACATATAAATCTTCATCATTTTGGCTTTGTCCTTCGTACAACTCTTGCTCAACATCTCACCTAAGATTATGAACATAGTTAGTGAGACATTCTAATCATTTAAAGCTTAATATCATATCAACACATTGTGACAAGTTATTGCATTGCAATTTTAAACTTAACTCACATTGTTCACTTGTTTACTTTGTTCATCATTGATCATCAGCAAAAAACATGTTGCATTTGTGACTTATATGTTATAGAATGTGAACCCAACAGGAGAGTCTCGATCTTATGGAATCAAACAAGGGGTATATGGCTGAGGGACATTCAGTGACCAGGCCACCCTTCTTTGGTGGCACTGACTATCCTTATTGGAGAAACCACATGCAGTGTTTTTGAGAGCTCAAAATTTCGAGCTACGGAAAATTGTCAGCAAAGGAGCATACACCCTTCCCGAGGATGAAGATACCTGGAAGAAGGACCAGATTGCAAAGGGAACTCTCAACTGGAGTGCCCTAAACATGATGCAGTGCGTTGTTCATCCCAAAGAATACTCAAGAGTCTCCACATGCACTTCAGCGAAAGAAATGTGGGACAAACTTGAACTTATCTACGAAGGTACGTCCGAGGTAAGGGAAACTAAAGCAAGCATGCTAATTTCTGAGTATGAAATGTTTAAGATGAATAATGATGAAACTATCTCAAATAGGTTTGCAAGATTCATGCTAATAATAAATAGATTGAAAGGTTTTAAGAAAGAATACTCAGAAAGTGACTTAGTGAGGAAGATACTTCGGTCTCTTCCATCCTCATGGAACACTAAGGCCACTGTCATTGAGGATTCAAAAGATCTCTCAAAGATGAAATTGGATGAACTAATTGGCTCCCTGATGACATATGAAATAAATGTGAAAAGGAAAGAAACTGAAGAAAACCCAAAAAGGTCAATTGCCTTAAAAGTTTCAAGCAAAAGTTCCTCTAGATCCAAAAAGGATGCTCAACAGGAAAGTGATGAACCTGAAACGTCTAGTGATAGTGAAAATGATGAAATGGCCATGCTCACTAACAATTCAAAAAATTCCTCAAATTCAAAAGGAAAGGCTCAGGTAATTCCAAATCCTTCCAAAAGAAAGATTTCTCAAATAAATTAGAGTCTAACAAAAGATCTAACAATGTATGCTATGAGTGCAAGAAACAAGGGCATATGAGAGGAGAATGCCCCGAACTCAAGAAAAAGCTGAAGAAAGATAAATTCACCTTCAAGAAGGCCAAGGCAATGTTGGCAACTTGGAGTGATGAAGATGAAGATGAGGACGCACAAGAAGCCACTGGAGATGAAGAAATTCAGTGTCTAATGGCAAGAAGCGATGACTCCAATGAGATAAACTCTTCCTTTAAAACTTATACTGTTGATGAATGGGAAGAAGCATACACTGTCCTATTTGAAACATTCTGTGAATTCAAATCTGAAAACAAGGCATTGAAAAAGAAAATCAATTCTCTTGTTCATAACACACACAATAATGAACAAGTTGTTGCCTTAACAAAAGAAATTGAAATGATGAAAATTGATGAGGAAGTTCACATTGAAGAAATGGACTGTTTGAAAACAAAAGTGCAAGAAATTCAAAA
Organism: Colocasia esculenta; assembly: GCA_014218235.1. Lineage (NCBI taxonomy): Eukaryota > Viridiplantae > Streptophyta > Magnoliopsida > Alismatales > Araceae > Colocasia > Colocasia esculenta. The sequence continues at coordinate 58,848,720 of CM024762.1, forward strand.
GGAAAAGGAAAGTCTTTCTAACTCTCTTGAATCTCTTCAAAATGAACATAAAGAAACTAAGAATAAGTTGGAACAAGCTGAAAAAGACCTTAAAGGAAAATCTGAAGATTTAACAAGGTTTGTAAAGGGAAAGCAAAGTCTTGATGCCATTCTAGGATCAAATATCTTTGTTGCAAAACATGGAACTGGATATCAACCAGTAAAAGAAAAGAAAATAGGAGAAACTTTGATAACTTCTTTTGTTGATTTTAACCCAAGCACAAGCTATCAAGTCCCTTCCAAGAATCAGAAAAATCAACTCCTTTCCAAGAATCAGAAAAATCAAGTCCCTTCCAAGAATCAAAAAGGTCAAGCCAAAGGTAAGAAATAGGAACCCAAGAAAATCAGTTCAGCTGTTAACACAACTAAGAAGTCTGTCAACAGCCCCAAGAAGGGTTGTCGACAGGTCTGGAAACATACTTCCAAAGAAAAGCTAACCAGGCAACAAAAGGGTAAAATGCCCATGCATGTTCCTCAGAATAACAAACCCTCTGTTTTGGAAAATCTTCATCATGCAATTTCTGTAAGAAACTTGGGCACAATAAAAAATCATGTTGGAACAATCCAAATAAACTGAAACTTAAACAAGTTTGGATTCCGAAGCATTTACTTTTTGGCATGAATGATACATTGGGACCCAAAGTAATTTGGGTACCAAAACCTCTTATCTGATCCACATATGGAGGAATGCCTAGCAGCCCAAAATCAAAACAAATGGTACCTAGATAGTGGCTGCTCGAGGCACATGACGGGCGACAAAGACAAATTTTGTTTGCTAGTGGAAAAAGACGGAGATCAAGTTGTGTTTGGAGGTAACAATAAAGGCCAGATCATTGGTTCAGGTAAGGTTGGTAAGTATGCCTCCAACTCAATAGACAATGTACTGTTAGTTGATGGTCTTCGCCATAATTTGCTTAGCATAAGCCAACTGTGCGATAACGGTCATAAAGTTCTCTTTGAATCAAATTCATGTCAAATTGTTGATAAGGAAACAAGAAGTCTTAATTTTTTTGGAAAAAGAATTAACAACATTTATTTAGTTGATCTAGATGATCCAGAAAATGAAAAATTGTGTCTTGTTGCAAGTAAACAAGATGAGCTTACCTTGTGGCATCGTAGGCTTCGGCATGCAAGCTACAATGTCTTGCACAAGATCATGAGGCTGAAACTGGTAAATGGACTTCCTGAAATTTCCTTCAATAAGAATGAAAACTTTTGTGATGCATGTGCACAGGGAAAAGAAACCCGGAAATCCTTCAAATCAAAAGCACCGGTAAGTACCTCTAAACCTTATGAATTGTTGCACATGGACCTTTTTAGACCAACTAGAACACTGAGTCTCAATGGCAAACAATTTGGTTTTGTCATTGTAGATGATTTTTCTAGGTTCACTTGGGTAAAATTCCTGGCTCACAAAAATGACGCACTGAAAATCTTTGAAGAATTCTTTAATAAAATTGAGCATGGAAATGTTAACAAGATATGCTCAATCTGCACTAATCACGGGGGAGAGTTTGATAACAACTCATTTTCTGATTTTTGCAGGCACCAAGGAATAGAACACCTATTTTCCTCTCCAAGGACTTCGGAGCAAAATGGTGTAGTGGAGAGAAAGAACAGAACCCTGGTCGAAAGTCAACTCCCAAGGAGTTTTTGGACAGAAGCGGTAAACACCTTGTGCTATATTCTTAACAGAGCCATGGTAAGACCCGTGATAAAGAAAACCCCCTATGAACTGCTAAAAGGTAAGAAACCCAGTATTGGGTATTTCAGAGTTTTTGGCTCAGAAGTGTTCATTCATAACAATGATAAAGTTCATTTAGACAAATTTGAAGCCAAAAGTGATTAAGGTATTTTTCTTGGATATTCAGAACACTCTAGAGCATATAGGGTGTTTAATGTTAAGAATAAAACTGTGGAAGAAACTCCACATGTTGTTTTTGATGAGTATCATGCAAAAATGGATACTAAAAACCTTCACAGGACTCAAGATGGAGATGCAGAAACAACTCTTGAGGAACTACAAGAAAAGGCAATAAGAAATTCTAAAGTAGTTTCTAAGAATGCAAGTGGATATCTTCGCAGGTACAACGATGAAGATGACGAAAATCTGTTCAGAAAATAAGATGTTGAATCTGAAGAAGATCCACAAGAGGAAGAGCCTCAAGATGAAACTCCTCAAGGATACCCTCCTCCAGAACAACCTCCACAAGATCAACTTCCACAAGTCCAAGATCAACCCGGTCCTTCAACAATCACTAATGTGAGGTATTCCAAAGATCACCCACTTGAGAATGTGTTAGGCAATATAAATGATAAAGTTCAAACTAGGTCTCAGGTTAGACAAATAGTTGAACAAGATCATTTGGCTTTTGTCTCTCAAGTGGAACCAAAAAATGTTGAAGAGGCCCTAAAAGAAAATTCATGGATTGATGCTATGCATGAGGAACTTGGTCAATTTCAAAGAAACAATGTCTGGAGTTTAGTTCCCAAAACCCCTGAAATTTCTGTCATAGGAACAAGATGGGTCTTTAGGAATAAACTAAATGAAGAGGGTAAAGTGGTGAGAAATAAGTCTAGACTAGTAGCAAAAGGATACAATCAAGAATTTGGTGTGGACTTTGAGGAATCCTTTGCCCCTGTAGCTAGACTCGAAGCAGTAAGAATCTTATTGGCATATGCATGTTCACATAAGTTCAAACTTTTTCAAATGGATACTAAAACTGCTTTCTTGAATGGCTACATCAAAGAGGAAGTCTATGTCTCTCAACCACCCGGTTTTGAAAATACTAAAATGCCCAACCATGTTTATAAACTGCACAAGGCTCTCTATGGTTTGAAACAGGCACCCCGAGCTTGGTACGACAGACTGAGCAACTTTTTGGTGAGTAAAAACTACTCAAGAGGTAAAGTGGACCAAACTCTATTTACTAAGGAAGTTCGCAATCACATAATTGTTGTTCAAGTTTATGTGGACGACATTATCTTTGGTTCCACTAACCCATCACTGTGTGAGGAGTTTTCCAAACATATGCACAGTGAATTTGAGATGAGTCTAATAGGGGAGCTTCAATTCTTTCTTGGTTTGCAGGTGAAGCAACATAAAGATGGCTTCTTTAGTAATCAAGAGAAATATGTTAAGGAGCTTCTAAAACGTTTTCAGTTTGAGCAAGCCAAACCTGCTTCAACACCCATGAGCACAAGCATAAAATTGGAAAATGATGAGAAAGTTAAACCGGTAGATGCAAAGCAATTCCGAGGTATGATTAGCTCACTCCTCTATCTTACTGCAAGTAGACCTGATATACAATTCAGTGTTTGCCTTTGCACTAGATATCAATCTAGTCCAAAGGAAAGCCATTTGGTTACAGTTAAGAGAATATTCAGATATCTCTCAGGTACGTATGATTTGGGTCTTTGGTATCCAGCAGGAAGTAGTTTTGACTTGATATCATATTCTGATGCTGATTATGCTGGATGTAAGATAGACAGGAAAAGCACTAGTGGGTACTGCCAATTACTTGGTGGTTGCATGGTTACGTGGGCATCCAAGAAGCAACACTCGGTTGCACTGTCCACTGCAAAGGTAGAGTATGTTGCTGCGGGGAGCTGTGCGACTAAAGTGTTGTCGATAAAAAGTCAATTGTCTGACTACAATATTGACATTGGATGCACACCTATCTTATGTGACAACACTAGTGCCATCAATCTTTCCAAGAACCCAGTCTAACACTCTAGAACAAAACACATTGAGATTCATCATCACTTCTTAAGAGATGAAGTAGCCAACAAATCCTTAGAGCTTAGCTTTATACCCACTGATAAGCAATTAGCTGATATCTTCACAAAACCATTGGCTGAGGATAGATTCACAACATTGAGAAGAGAATTTGGATTATGCAAAATGCAATGAAGCCCATACCAAACTTTAAAGTATATGCTCTTTGTGTGCACCGACTATGAGGTATATCAAATGGTGATCTGTGGAAGAACAAGTTATGCTTGCTTGGAAACTCTCATTATGCGTGAGAAAACATTCTCCGCCACGTATCCATAGTCAAGTTGCAAATCAGGGTCATCTACTTTGAATTAGGTATGTGGATTCTTTTCAATTTGCCTATTCACTTTTGCACACAAATGGATTTTTTGTTTGATGGTCTATCCTAATTCATGAACTTGTCTGCAATTGCTTGCTAAGCTTGTGCAAATGTGTCTTGAATTGCTTGCTTGTTGAGTCTTCACATGCACACACTGTACGGGAGTAAGTTAAGGCTAGGTGAGTGAAATTCATAAGGGATACCCTTCATATTCAATGTGTATTTATCCCTCAATCTTCTGGTTCACATCACTCTCAATTCAAAGCCTTAAAGCTGAAGTTTCAAAGCCCCTGTCGACAGCCCCAAATAGCCTGTCGACAGATATGCCTTCATAGAACCCAGAAAATGCACCTTGTGTGCATCTGTCGACAACCACTTCTTCAGCTGTCGACAGCCAGGCACAGTTCCGAAACTCATCATTCTTTAATCTGTTCACATTTGTCAACAGATCCTTTTGTACCTGTCGACAGATTCCATTCACTTGAACTCAGTTAATTCATACTATCTGAATCTGTCGACAGACACTAAAGGGCTGTCGACAGATGCACCTCTTGCTGAGTTTTGATTGTCCTGTCTCAACATTCTTCATGAGCATGCTTCACTAATGTATCTAAGGTGTAAATTGGTGCTTACTTATGTTATAATCATTCATATCCACATAATATCAACCATATTGTCCACATGACAATGATGTTGATATAATATTTTTGCTCGAGTCTAGGTTGTGTCATCTAGACAACATTGATCAAATCTAATGATTTTAACCTAACTCAGTTGAATAACTCCCTTGTGGATTATCATGTTTCTAAAATGGTTTGATAAGTAAGAAGGTTTTTGAACTTAATGTTTTACATTAACCATTGACCTTAAATAATCATTGACCTCACTTGTTAAAAATATATCCAAAAAAAAAAACAAAAAAGGGAGAAAAGCTACCTATTTCAAACACTCAAAAGTTCATTAACATTATGTGAAATGGGACAAAGGCAGAGCAATGATGAGCATCACTGAGAAACCAGGGACATGGGCATCACACATGTCTGTCTTCGCGTCAAAAAGTCCTCTTATTATCTCTGTACAATAGTATGATGGCCACTCACACTGAGTAACTGGGGGTACGGGCATCCCAAATGTCTACCTTCATGTCAAAAGGTGACAGTGATCCTAATTACTACTTTTCCCACATTAATTTGATGTAGACAAAATTCAATGCAAGAAATAGAGTGTAGCCTCCATGTTTTTACATTAAAGGCAATGTGTTGTTTATTGTTAATCGCTCATGTAGACATTACTTTCAAGTACCATCTGAACATCACCCACAAAGGAACATGTTTTTCTACAACGGTTTTATTCAAAGGGGTTATTTTATGTTCATCTCTTCTTGAACTGTGTTTTCTAAATGCCATAACTTAAGATTCTCATAATATTATAACTCCACCATTGTCGATACTTGACATGTCCAAATTATTAGTGGGTTTGACATTTTATAATTTGTATTTACCAATTTTCATCTTATATACACATTGGACGTGCATTGCCTTGAAAAATCCTGTCAAAATACAGTACTGGCGCACTTTCTACAAGTGCCTGTCGACAGGGCATTGTTCAACTGTCGACAGCCGGCGGTAGACCTGTTTTGGAAGCCCAACGGGCGGCCATCTAGGGTGGATTTTGTGGGTCCCAGTCCATTCAAATCCCTTCCCACTTTCTTTAAAAGGACCCCACGACCCCTTCCTCCCTTTTCCACTTCCAAAAACTCCCTACTCCTTCCATCTTCACACAAACCCTCTTTCTCCAGGGCGCAGAGCCGAGTCTCCTTCTTCGGGTGTTACCTCCTGCTCATGCTTCCTTCCACCTTTTCACATCCCTCTCTACTCCGAGATCCCTCTTTCTGATGGCTCCCAAGAGCAACAGGCTTGTCTCCCGTTGCCGTCCTCGTTCTACCCAAGCAGGCGAGGGTTCCAGGGCTCACACCGAGCGCCGGACGAAGCATCGGGATGATCGGCTGCCAGAACTCGTCATTCCTCCAAATTTGCAACTTCTCAATGTTCATGGCACCTTCACCAAGTTCGTTCAGCCCAGATATGTTGATTTCAGATCACTAGATGACATGTTTCCCGGGTTACTGCCACTTTTTGATACCCAGGGGTGGTCTCCCTTGTGCTATTCTCACACACGGTACTCTCCCACTGCTGTGACGGAGTTCTACAACAACCTCCGGGAAACCGCTCAAGGTGATCTTTACACCAAGGTAAAAGGCACCCCATTTCTGATCACTCCTAATCTTTTCTCTGTTGCACTTCAAATTATAAATACTGGCCTTGATATAATGCAACATCACCCATTGGCATCCGAGTACTATACACTCATCACTGGGCAGCCATACGATTCATCTAAAAATCGTGTGCAACTGAATGCCAACTCCTTCTCTCCTCTTCATCGTCTCATCCATCATATCTTTACCACAATCATCGTCCCCAAGGATGGTAGTCGGGAACTTGTGACTGCCATTCACAAATCCATCTTTCATGCATTTCTTAAATGTGAACAAGTCAACCTACCACTCCTTTTACTCTCTCACATCCGGGTATGCCTTCACAATTCCAATAGGTCTATGCCTTATGCATGTCCAATCACTTCTCTTCTCTTGTTCCTTGGCATCCAAATCTCCAAAGAAGAGATGACAAAAATCAAGTCTCGTAGCTCCTTTGATCTCACTGCTGCTCACAGGATGGGCTACAAAATGGTTGATGGGGCTGTGTCCAGAGAACTCAAGGGTAATGGACTGGCAATTACTGAGGATGATGAAGAAGATGACGGTGCTGAGGATGGTGAGGATGATAATGAAGACTCCTGGTCTGAGCCAATAGATGCTCCGGGAGATGAAGATGAAGATACTGCTGATGACCGAGTGCCTGCTGAGCTATCTCTTCGAGATTTCATCACTGCTCAAATGGCACAGATACAACTTTAGATGACCACAGGCTTTGAGCACCTACATGGTCGATTGGACACTGTTGATACGAGCATTGAAGCACTAGCTGATACTCAAGTCCAGCTTCAGCTCAGACTTACTAGACTCTCCTCAGAGATTCATGACATTCGTCAGGCCTCTGCACCGCCTGGCAATGATGCTGCTTAGAGAGTTTAGGTGTCCACTGTGTTTGGGTCATGGTCATGGTCATGTACTAGTTTGCTTTCTTGACCATGTTCTTCTATTTCTGGCACTTCCTTTTGTCACATTGTCACTACATTCTGTAACTGTGTGTAATGCTTGACAAATCAATAAAAATCACAGTTATTTGCTCTATTTATGCGTGCATGATGTGTCCTTTTGGATGTTGTCAAAAGGGGGAGAAACATCAATGTGCATTAATTGAAATTTTGTTATCATCAAAAAGGGGGAGAATGTTGGGTTTACATGGATTCATAATTGAGATGTTTGTTTTTTATGATGAGCAATCAATGAGCTTTTTCATGCACAATACAATTTCATGTGAAATGTATGTGTGAAACATGATAAGAATGACAAGTGAAGCAAATGTTAATCAAGAATCACATGTTTAATCTGATTATCTAAATGTTCACATTATCTCACTACCAATGTTCTTAAATGTAGGTGAGATTGCATGCAAGACAATGTACTAAAACAAGAGCAAAAAGATCAAGAAAAGCACAAAAGACAAGTACCTATCGACAGCCCCACTGATGCCTGTCGACAGATCTACACAGACAGAACACACAGGCTCCTGGCAAGGTGTGCCTGTCGACAGACTCAAATTGCCTGTCGACAGATCCACATAGGGAACTGTCTCCCGGAAAGCCAGTCTTCTGCCTTTTTCAATTCCGTCTACATCTGTCGATAGATGAACTTCTTACTGTCGACAAACGAAGGGAAAATGTCAATACGAGATCTCCATATGTTTCCGACATGGGTGTTTCCTTTTATCACGACTCTCCACACTTGAACACCCATATAAAAGGAACTCTTTAGAGTTATTTTCATATAGAAGCAGCCACAACTCAAAACCCTAAGCCAAGTCTCAAGAGAGAAGATCTTTCTGCTGCTCTGCTTCAACCGTTCATCCAAGCAACCAAATAGATCTTCTGAACGATATTGAAGCCAGATTGTCCATCTCTCAAGCTTCTCCATCAACTGATACCTGTCAAGACGAAGCTTGAAGTACATCAAGACAATCATCTGAAGAGTTCTACATCAGGATTTGAAATCTTAACTCTGAACTCTTGTTTGTCTCTGTTTTTCATATCTGTGTGTGTGTGTTGTTGAGTCAAGCGTCCTTGTGCTTGATTCACATTTGTCACGTTGTTCTGATCGTGGTTTACATCAGACTACGTGAGTGTGTGTGTGTTGTAGCGAGTGAACTTGCTGATAAGCAGTCTTTCTGCGCGTGTGTGTGGACGGTGGATGTAGGATACACAAGTTGTGTACTCCGTACCACTGTAAATCATCGTGTCTGTAGTTTGAACATTTCACACTAGATGTTTGGTAGGCACGTTGATCTTTCACACGCTAGATAAATTGTTGTTCTATCTACTTACAACTAACACACATCTTAGTTTGATTTAAACTCTGTTTGAAATATCAAAAGTCTGTGTTTCCACCGAAAAGAAGGTCATTATATTTTTAATTGATAGTAATCTATTCAACCCCCCTTCTAGATTACCATATTGTATAATTCCGCGCATCTTTCAGTGAAAGCAAGGGAAATATGTACAAATAAGATGCCAATACAAGCAAAGCCTAAATAAACAGGCACAATCACAGAAAAGCACAACATACCTTATCGTGACGCCTCTAGTGGTCGCGATAGTTTTGCAGCGGCCTGGAGGGTCGCGTCCATGTCACGTTGGGTTGGGGTATCACGATGTGACGGCCCTCATTATACCGGTACGGTTATACCAACCCACGTCGGTATAGCGAGAGTCCTCACAGTGGGACATTTACCCAAACGATACAAACAACTGAGATACACGCGAATATACAACAGAGTAGCGGAAGTAAAAGACAACTGTCTTCATTTATTCATCATCCACATTAAACATACCTAAAAATCGCAATTAACATTTAAAAGCTAGAAGTTCACATAATTTAAATTGCTGAAATTCAAATACATAATGTCCACACTTATACATTCTTTTCATGATAACTCTAATACAACGTTCCAATTACATACTATGAAATGCACAAGTCTCAAAGAAACTCCAATGACTAATCTCCGAGCTCGGAGTCCGTCTCCACTGTCTCCTCCAACGGTGCCACGTCACCAACTACACCTGTACGCCGAAGCAAAGAGTGAGTCTAAAGACTCAGCAAGCAACACTACTCATAACATACACGTATAAGTCATAGCGGTTTCTACATGCACATTCAAAATTTTCAACACATGGCATGCTAGTCATTTGAAAGTTTCAACCTATCATGAAAGTTTTACAAATTTATACATGGATCATACCTTCAGGTTTCTAAGAATAAAACTTACCTATCATGAAAGTTTTACAAATTTATACATGGATCATACCTTCAGGTTTCTAAGCATAAAACTTACCTATCACATGCTCTCTATTCAATTTACTCGTGAAATTTTGCCTTTAAAGAACCAAGACATGAGAGCTACCCACATGAACACTGTGCATATATGAAAGGCAAACACGACTAGCATGGATCTTACATGTTTTTAAACACATACATAGACATTTTCATATGCTTTAAGTTGCTGGTTTCACATAGTTTAATGGCTGTAAACCTACACATGAGAGCTACAATGTTGCTTAAAACATACCATGTGAACCACCAATCATGCTATTTTGTACACGGGCTCATCAATGATCCCTAACATGGATTCTAGACATTTTTGCACACATAAACACGATGATAACAACATGAAATTACTGATTTCACATGGTTTCAGATTTGTCTCACATGGATTTCCAATGTCATATTCTCACATTTAGAATTTCACATTTTTCTTTACACAAGTTTCCCATTTCACATGGTTGCACTTTACACATACACATTTCACACTGTTCACTTACACATTTACACATGAACATACACATTACACATTACACATTACACATTTTAGGTGCCGTGACACATAGTCCAAACCACCAAAGAAGGACATATACACATCACATTACACATAGACGCCATCTAGGCATTTCAATGGCGACTCTTGGACTGCGCAGACTGGGAGAACAAGTCTCCACCCTAACCAGTGGTACTTGTCCACCTCCAGATTTCCCCCTAATGCCCTTAGGGTCACTTACACATTGAACTTTCTCAAGGGGACTTTTCCCTGATACAGTTCCACTGCCCTCTACCGAAGCAGTGTCACATTGGCACAGTTACACATTTACACATTTTACCGATTTTACACATGGTTTTACACATATCACTTTTCATCTCCTTCACTTTCTCACTCACATGCATATCTCTGTTTTTTTCCTGACATGGCATTACAGATTTCAGGAGGTTAACACACAGTAAATTCACTAATCAGGTTGTGTTTAAACAATAATTAACCACCTTACGATAACATACATAGATTTTTACATTTCACATGGAAAATACATAACTCCTTATATACTGGTCCAAATGACCTGAAATTTTAACCACATGCTATTCTTGGGTTCAAGGTCATGCATTCAATTTTTCAGATTTTTTTTAGCTAAATAGAATTTACAGAAAATCAAATACCTATTTTGCATGCCATTCACAATTTAAGTTGACATGGAGTTTAACACATCATGCATTTTTGCCACTTACTGTTTGAACAGAGACTACTATTATATGCATGATTTGAGAATACAGAACTTACCCTAAATCAAACAACCATAGATCGATCCCCACAAATCATTCTTACATGCCTTTTTATTCACCGAACCGAATTTATTAGCAACTTAGGCAAGCATGGACAATTTATCAAAAATTGAGTATACATATACTGATCCACTAATCTTTATGATCTGACAAAACTGAAGCATTCAGACTAATCCTAATCATAAAACATGGATTGGCAAGATTATCAACAAATCATGCTTACAAATTCATGGAATACAAATTTTCTAACATTCACCACCACACATCACACTCATCCACACACCACATTTAGCAGTATACATAGTGTATAGGGTTACCATATATCCTCATCACAAAAACCATACCGAAAATAGTTGCATAGGAAGGGCAGAACAGGTCACTGTTCTGTCCAGAGGAACTTGGCGGCGGTCTCTGGCCGCTGACTCAGTGTCAACGGCATGGTTGATGGACGCCAAGCATAATCTCAACGTCCAGTGACCTTGCCGTCGATGCAGGTCTGTGCAGAAACACAGACCCGAGCTCTCTAGTTTGGGTGAATGTGAGGGTCTAGGACTCGAGGGAAAATTCATAAAAATTGTAGAATCGACCTAGACACATACGGGGACATTATGGTTAGGTCACTTGCCTTTTAGAAATTGCTTCAATGGATCTAGGGTGCTGGTGAAGCCCTCCTTGGGCGGTCCCAAGAAGGTGCAACTGTCCTCCAAGATCTCCCTCCTCCGGGCTCCTGGGTGATCTCCACAGCAAGGGAATGTTGGGGAAGCCTCCTCCTTTGCTCCAGCTATCCTCTTGTCGTGGAAGATGGCCGGATCTAGCTCCAGAAAGTCGGATCTTTGGGTTGCAAGGTGGGGGTTTTCTCAGTTTTTCTTCTAGGGTTTTCTTTCTCTCTTTTCTCCTCTTACAAAGGTGAAGAGAGGGCTGGGGAAGGCAGATCCGGGTTTAACATGTGGGAAGAGGTCTATCTCCCACTCACAAGGTGACAAGATGGCTCTCAGAGCCATTGGGGATAGCTCCCCAATGGGTGAGCTCCCTTGTTTCCAGAATTTCTGGCTCTGCAACGCATGCAGGTCAGAGAGATAGGTGTCCATATCGTTAGACGCCAAGATTAGTGTTGGCGTCCATGTCTGGACGCTAACACCACCTCAACGGTTAGGGGTTGACGCCAATAAGGCCTTCGGCCAGAACTCTAAAATATGCAGAAAACCATGCATACCATGCATATATACATGCAATATGTATATGGTAGTGTATCCATACTATCACCATTCAATACATGCATTATTTACATCTAGTATAAACATATGCACACATTAATTATACTAATTAATACGTACGTAAATATGTATATACATACACAAGCACAAATATACACACACAAATACAAATAATGCGACTGAAATTCGAGGGCCTTACACCCTCTCCCCCTTAAAGAAACTTCGTCCTCGAAGTTAGAACGACACTACTCAAACAAAAGGGGATACTTCTTCTTCATCGCGTCCTCAAGCTCCCAAGTAGCCTCCTCTCGTGAGAAGTTCCGCCATAGGACCTTCACCGACACAATTCTCTTGTTCCGGAGATGCTGAACCTTCCAGTCAAGAATGGTTACTGGTTGCTCGACATACGAAAGATCTGGCTGGATCTCTACTGGCTCATGACTAATCACATGAGACGGATCTTGGACATACTTCCGGAGCATAGATACGTGGAATATAGGGTGAACGCTAGCCAAAGCTGGGGGTAAAGCTAGCTCATATGCCACGCTGCCCAAACGTCTGAGAATCTCATATGGGCCAATGAACCTGGGGCTTAGCTTGCTATGCCTGCCAAATTTGACGACACCACGAGTAGGCAATATCTTCAAGAAGACATGATCACCAACCTCGAACTCTAAATCCTTCCTTCTGTTGTCAGCATAACTCTTCTGCCTATCCTGTGCCGCAACAAGCCTTTTCCTGATAAGCTGAATCTTATCCGAAGTTTCCTGAACTACCTCCGGTCCGATCAACTGCCTATCACCAGTCTCCTCCCAACATAAAGGAGATCTGCAGGGCCTACCATACAACACCTCGAATGGAGCCATACCAATACTAGCATGAAAGTTGTTGTTGTATGCGAACTCCACAAGAGGTAAATGACGCTCCCAATCATCCTTCCAATCCAGAACACACGCTCTGAACATATCCTCGAGCGTCTGGATAGTCCTCTCGGACTGTCTGTCGGTCTGGGGATGAAACGCCGAACTGAGCCTCAGCTCCGAACCTAAAGCATCCTGAAGACCCTTCCACAATCTCGAAGTAAATCTCGGATCTCGATCCGAAATGATCGACTTCGGCACACCATGCAATCTAATGATACCACTAACGTACAATCTAGCTAAACTCTCTACTGACTGCTTCTTCTTCATAGGCAAGAAATGAGCAGTCTTCGAGAATCTATCTACAACTACCCAAATCGAGTCATTGCCCCTTCTAGATCGAGGGAAACCCGAAACGAAGTCCATAGTGACAGCTTCCCACTTCCACACTGGGATATCCATCCTCTGCATAAGGCCGGATGGTCGCTGCCGCTCGGCTTTCACTTGCTGACATACTAGACATCTAGACACATAATCCGCAACAGCCTTCTTCAAGCCGGACCACCAAAATGATCTCTTCAGGTCTTGATACATCTTAGTGTTACCCGGATGAATAGAGAATCGCGACCTATGAGCCTTTGCTAACACATGCTCACGGACATCTACTACATCAGGGACACAAACACGGTGCTGAAATCTAATCACACCGTCCTCATCACGAGCAATGCCCGCCTTACCCACTAACTCTAACAATCTAGGGTCGGCTTTTTGCTGCTCAATCACCTCATCCAAGACTGAGGATCTAAGGGATAGCTGAGCTACAAAAGCCTGACACAGAGATGGCTCTAACTCAGTCATAGAGCACGCTGCATCCTCCAACATCTTCCAATCCTGCTAGAGCGAAGACCTCTTTCTACTAAGAGCATCCGCTACGACGTTCGCCTTTCCAGGATGATACTGAAGGTCGAAGTCATAGTCCTTCAAGAACTCGATCCATCTCCTCTGCCTCAGGTTTAATTCTTTTTGGGAGAAAAGATACTTCAAGCTCTTGTGGTCGGTAAACACCTCAAATCTGACACCATAAAGATAGTGCCTCCAGATCTTTAGTCCATGAACCACTGCTGTGAGCTCCAAATCATGAGTCGGATAGTTGCTCTCATGCTCCTTCAACTGACGAGAAGCATAAGCCACTACCCTATCTTGCTGCATGAGCACACAGCCTAAACCAATCTGAGATGCATCCGTATAAATGGCAAAACCATCTGGACCACTAGGCAATACCAATACCGGAGCAGAAGTAAGCTTAGACTTCAATAGCTGAAAGCTACGCTCACATGCCTCAGACCATACGAACTTCTCACCCTTCCGGGTCAGCTTTGTCAAAGGGGCGGCGATGGATGAGAAACCCTCAATGAATCGCCGATAATAACCAGCTAACCCAATGAAACTACGAATCTCCGAAGGAGTCTAGGGAATCTCCCAATCCATAACTGCTTGGACCTTTGCTGGATCAACAGCTACACCAGCGCCGGAGATCACATGCCCGAGAAAGTGAACCTCGCGCAACCAGAACTCGCACTTGCTGAACTCCGCATACAGCTTCTGCTCACGGAGAACCTCTAAGACTAACCTCAAATGCTGACAGTGCGTGGCCTCATCCGGAGAATAGACCAACACGCCATCAATGAACACAACAACAAAGCTATCTAAATACGGCCTAAACACCCGGTTCATGAGATCCATGAACGTTGCAGGGGCGTTGGTCAATCCGAAAGGAAGAACCAAGAACTCATAATGTCCATAACGGAATCTAAATGCCGTCTTGGACACATCCTCACTCCTAATCCGCAACTGATGATAACCAGATCGCAAGTCAATCTTAGAAAAGACTGATGCATCCTGCAACTGGTCAAACATATCATCAATCCGAGGTAAGGGGTACCTGTTCTTCACAGTCACTTGGTTCAACTTCCTATAGTCAATACACAACCTAAGTGACCCGTCTTTCTTCTTGACGAATAATACAGGTGCGCCCCAAGGGGAAACACTAGGGCGAATGAATCCCTTATCAAGTAATTCTTGCAATTGCTTCCTCAACTCGGCTAACTCTGCAGGGGCCATCCAATATGGGGCCTTCGAGATAGGAGAGGTGCCTGGAAGCAACTCTATAGTGAACTCTATCTCCCTATCCGGTGGCAATCCAGACAAGTCATCGGGAAAGACATCTGGAAAATCCTGCACCACATCGATCTCTGCAAGAGTCAGTGATGAACCAGCATCGGGTACTAGCATAACGCTGGCAAGAAATGCGTCACAACCCTTGTTCACCACGCGCATCGCCTTCATGGCAGAGATAACTAACATTCCCGCTAAGTTCTTTAGCAAGGGATGAGAGAACTCGTCCTCACCAGAAATGCGGAAAACAATCCTCTTCCGACGACAATCCACTAACACATAGTGCTCCTCTAGCCAATCCAGACCAAGAATAGCATCATAGTCCTTCATCTTTAGCAAGAAGAAACACCCATCTAGGATTCTATCCTCAATGCACACAGGTAACGACGGAATGCACTTCCTAGTCGATACCGTACCCGCAGGGGTGTGCACAGACAAAGGGACCTCTAATCCTCAGACTCTACGCCTGACTCTAGGGCTAACTGCCTAGCGAACCGCTCGGAAATGAACGGGTGAGTAGCACCGTATCAAACAAAACCCGAGCGTGCACACCTAAAAGCAAAACCGTACCTTCGGTGACATGCTCCGCCTGCTCGGCGTCCTCGCGTGCTAAAACAAACACTCGAGCTGGGGCTCGAGGCCTTCCAGGTCTTCCTGTAGCTGGCGCAGCTGCATCTACTGCTGGTGCTGGCGCTCCACGCTGAGCTCCCTGCTGAAGTCTTGGGCAATCTTTGATCTTGTGGTCACTGCTCCCGCACTTCAAGCATCTACCCGCTACCAACCAGCACTCAGAACCACCATGTGTCTTCCCGCAATCGGGACACTCTTTCTTCACACCAGGGGAATGTACAGAAGGTACTTGAGAGTTGCTAACTGTCACGGATCGCTGCGGTGTCTGGTACCCCATTTTCTTCTTATCCTGCCGTTGGAAAGTCGCTGCCGGCCTCTTCTGCGAAGCCTTCTTTTCCTCCAGATATTGCTCCATTTCTCCCTCCTGCCTATAGGCAGCACTGAGGGCCTCGTCTAGCGTGCGGTGGTCAAACACCACGAGTCTCGTCCGCAGTGATGGCTTGAGTCCCATCACGAACTTCTTCATCTTCCTGCGCTCATCCTCTACGATATGCGGTGCATACTTAGAAAGTTCAGAAAACCTTGCCTCGTATTCTAGCACGGTCATGGAGCCTTGCGTGAGGGAGAGAAATTCCTGCTCCATTTTGTCCTGGATATGCTCTGGGACGAACTTGGCTCGAAAGAGTCTCACGAACGCGTCCCACGTCACGTCTACTGCTCCGTCCTCAAAGCGTGTACGTAGTAGGGAGGACCACCATACATCCGCTCTCTCCTGCAATACACCTTCATAAGTACCAACTAACAATTTCTAACTTAAGCAGAACACACAAACATACAAAATTAAAAGTCTACCTATAGCATGTAGGTGGCTAATGTCACCTTATCCTCATCAGGGCACCTGATGGCTTGGAAGATTTTCTCTGTCTCCCTTAACCAGCTTTCTGCCATTAATGGATCACTCTCCCCCTTAAAAGAGGGTGGGGTCATCCTCTTGAATCGCTCCATGATGGGAGGTCCACCATGGTCCTGAGCTGGTGCCTGAGCCTACTACATTAAACAATAAACAATATACGATAAACACAATATCATGCAATTAAATAGAAAACTACTTAGTTGTTTCATTATTCTACCTGGGCCTCCAACTGTGCTTGGAGTGCTGCCTGGGTATGAGCCTGCGTCTGCATGGCTTGTACCAGACCTTGCATGAATACTCCGTAATCCACAGGCAGCGGTGGGGGAAGTACAGGGCCTCGTGGTGCTGGGGCCTATTGCTCCGCTTGCTCATCACGTCGCGGCTCGTCCTCACGGGCCGACGCTCCACCACGCCTACCTCTCGAAGCCATGGCTGTAATAAATTTCAGCCAACATTAGAGCTAGGTTACTAAGTTTTCTAGCCATTTTCTTATCTATCTTTCACTTCTTATTAGTGTTTTCTACACATGTGGACATACTTAGCATGAAATGGGATGATGACTTAGGTATATTGATGTGCAATCTCAACCGGTGCTCTGATACCAATCTCTGTGACGGCCCTCATTATACCAGTACAGTTATACCAACCCACGTCGGTATAGCGAGAGTCCTCACAGTGGGACATTTACCCAAAGGATACAACAGTTGAGATACACGCGAATATACAATAGAGTAATGGAAGTAAAAGACAATTGTCTTCATTTATTCATCATCCACATTAAACATACTTGAAAATCGCAATTAACATTTAAAAGCTAGAAGTTCACATAATTTAAATTGCTGAAATTCATATACATAATGTCCACACTTATACATTCTTTTCATGATAACTCTAATACAACGTTCCAATTACATACTATGAAATGCACAAGTCTCAAAGAAACTCCAATGACTAATCTCCGCGCTCAGAGTCCGTCTCCACTGTCTCCTCCAACGGTGCCACGTCACCAACTACACCTGTACGCCGAAGCAAGGAGTGAGTCTAAAGACTCAGCAAGCAACACTACTCATAACATACACATATAAGTCATAGCGGTTTCTACATGCACATTCAAAATTTTCAACACATGGCATACTAGTCATTTGAAAGTTTCAACCTACCATGAAAGTTTTACAAATTTATACATGGATCATGCTTTCAGGTTTCTAAGAATAAAACTTACCTATCACATGCTCTCTATTCAATTTACTCGTGAAATTTTGCCTTTAAAGAACCAAGACATGAGAGCTACCCACATGAACACTGTGCATATATGAAAGGCAAACACGACTAGCATGGATCTTACATGTTTTTAAACACATACATAGACATTTTCACATGCTTTAAGTTGCTGGTTTCACATGGTTTAATGGCTGTAAACCTACACATGAGAGCTACAATGTTGCTTAAAACATACCATGTGAACCACCAATCATGCTATTTTGTACACGGGCTCATCAATTATCCCTAACATGGATTCTAGACATTTTTGCACACATAAACATGATGATAACAACATGAAATTACTGATTTCACATGGTTTCAGATTTGTCTCACATGGATTTCCAATGTCATATTCTCACATTTAGAATTTCACATTTTTCTTTACACAAGTTTCCCATTTCACATGGTTGCATTTTACACATACACATTTCACACTGTTCACTTACACATTTACACATGAACACATACACATTACACATTACACATTTTAGGTGCCGTGACACATAGTCCAAACCACCAAAGAAGGACATATACACATCACATTACACATAGACGCCATCTAGGCATTTCAATGGCGACTCTTGGACTGCGCAGACTGGAGAACAAGTCTCCACCCTAACCAGTGGTACTTGTCCACCTCCAGGATTTCCCCCTAATGCCCTTAGGGTCACTTACACATTGAACTTTCTTAGGGGGACTTTTCCCTAATACAGTTCCACTGCCCTCTACGGAAGCAGTGTCACATTGGCACAGTTACACATTTACACATTTTACCGATTTTACACATGGTTTTACACATATCACTTTTCATCTCCTTCACTTTCTCACTCACATGCATATCTCTGTTTTTTCCTGACATGGCACTACAGATTTCAGGAGGTTAACACACAGTAAATTCACTAATCAGGTTGTGTTTAAACAATATTAACCACCTTACGATAACATACATAGATTTTTACATTTCACATGGAAATACATACTCCTTATATACTAGTCCAAATGACCTGAAATTTTAAGCACATGCTATTCTCGGGTTCAAGGACATACATTCAATTTTTCAGATTTTTCTGACCTAAATAGAATTTACAGAAAATCAAATACCTATTTCGCATGCCATTCACAATTTAAGTTGACATGGAGTTTAACACATCATGCATTTTTGCCACTTACTGTTTGAATAGAGACTACTGTTATATGCATGATCTGAGAATACATAATTTACCCTAAATTATACAACCACAGATCGATCCCCACAAATCATTCTTACATGCCTTTTTATTTACCGAACCGAATTTATTAGCAACTTAGGCAAGCATGGACAATTTATCAAAAATTGAGTATACATCTACTGATCCACTAATCTTCATGATCTGACAAAACTGAAGCATTCAGACTAATTCAAATCATTAAACATGGATTGGCAAGATTATGAACAAATCATGCTTACAAATTCATGGAATACAAATTTTCTAACATTCACCACCACACATCACACTCATCCACACACCACATTTAGCATACATAGTGTATAGGGTTACCATATATCCTCATCACGGAACCATATCGAAAATAGTTGCATAGGAAGGGCAGAACAGGTCACTGTTCTGTCCAGAGGAACTTGGCGGCGGTCTCTGGCCGCTGACTCAGTGTCAGCGGCATGGTCGATGGACGCCAAGCATAATCTCAGAGTCTAGTGACCCTGCCGTCGATGCAGGTCTGTGCAGAAACACAGACCTGTGCTCTCAAGTTTGGGTGAATGTGAGGGTCTAGGACTCGAGGGAAAATTCATAAAAAATGTAGAATCGACCTAGACACATACGGGGACATTATGGTTAGGTCACTTGCCTTTTAGAAATTGCACCAATGGATCTAGGGTGCTGGTGAAGCCCTCCTTGGGCGGTCCCAAGAAGGTGCAACTGTCCTCCAAGATCTCCCTCCTCCGGGCTCCTGGGTGATCTCCACAGCAAGGGAATGTTGGGGAAGCCTCCTCCTTTGCTCCAGCTATCCTCTTGTCGTGGAAGATGGCCGGATCTAGCTCCAGAAAGTCGGATCTTTGGGTTGCAAGGTGGGGGTTTTCTCAGTTTTTCTTCTAGGGTTTTCTTTCTCTCTTTTCTCCACTTGCAAAGGTGAAGAGAGGGCTGGGGAAAGCAGATCCGGGTTTAACATGTGGGAAGAGGTCTCTCTCCCACTCACAAGGTGACAAGATGGCTCTCAGAGCCGTTGGGGACAGCTCCCCAATGGGTGAGCTCCCTTGTTTCCAGAATTTCTGGCTCAGCAACGCATGCAGGTCAGAGAGATAGGCGTCTATATCGTTAGACGCCAAGATTAGTGTTGGCGTCCATGTCTGGACGTTGACACCACCTCAACGGCTAGGGGTTGACGCCAATAAGGCCTTCGGCCAGAACTCTAAAATATGCAGACAACCATGCATACCATGCATATATACATGCAATATGTATATGGTAGTGTATCCATACTATCACCATTCAATACATGCATTATTTACATCTAGTATAAACATATGCACACATTAATTATACTAATTAATACGTACGTAAATATGTATATACATACACAAGCACAAATATACACACACAAATACAAATAATGCGATGGAAATTCGAGGGCCTTACACACGATGCTGTTCTGTGCACTAGATTCCAAATCCGAATGCTATCTCTATCCTAGGACCTATCCTAACACTAATATGACCCATAAACCTAATCCTAATGCTAATCCAATCCCTAGACATGAATTAGAGTGGGATTAACCCCTCCTAGAGCTCTATAAATAGGGGTGGAGTGCTCAAATTCATGGTTCATCTTCTCTCTCTTCAACTTCCCTTGATTTTCTCTCTCTTCTAGCCATGAAGAAATCTTTTCATGCTCTCCATGTGAACCCCACCCCCTATGGTGGTCCCAACCCTACCAAGACAGCCTACGAGGATTTATAGCATCTCACTTCTGTCACGGGCCATGTGAGCTCCAAGGATGATGCACCGATACGTGCTTCTAGTTCTTCTCGTAGTTCTTCTCTCTCTTCTTCTTCATGTACTGTTGTGTCCCTTGTTTTGATGATGTCATATTAAAATATAAAATGAGAAGACAGTTGACATATATCAATTATTTTGTAAGTACAACTCAACTGGATCAAAGAACAATGAGAAATTGTTAGATAAGGTTGACACTACCCGGAACATAGGTCGACACTAGAGGACTATGGATGTTGATGTGAAAGGTTGAGATCAAGTCAAACCAACACTACTCTGAGAGTATGTCAGCACCAGAGTTGTCTTCAGTTTATTCCAAGAAGGTGAAACTCTAATCGTGTCGACACTATGTGGTGATATGGTCGACACTAAGCAGGGGCAGAATTCACTTTGACAAAAATGAAGCAAAGGACGACAATAGCTGTGCATTGATAACTACATAAATTTTTACATTAAATTTCACACATTTAGTTGATTTTAGACATATTTTGTCTATAAATAATGTGCCATCTGATTTTTATTTGCATTTCATACATAAATAAAATTTTAAACATATTATGTTAGAGTACATGTTAAATTTCATTCATATAAGTCATTTTTTTAGATTGACTAATTAGATTCATTTTAGAAATAACAGTCAATTGTAAATAAATTCTTCTTATTGCAATAATATTTTTTGTAAATATTTTGTAAACACATAAAACTTGTAAATACCCCACCCAATTTTAATATTTTTAATAATAATAATATTTCTTATATACTTGGACACCACTAACTCTTTTCTTTCTTCTTGTTAAAATCAGAAGACTCCGGAAGCCTGGGGTTTGAAGCTTGCTGGGAGGAGCTCCCGTGTGGAGCGCCGTGCGATGCAGAGACCGGGCTACTGACTCGTGCGGAGGCGGACTAGGTGCGCTGAAGGCGGTATGCCGTAGGCGGTGTGCAGGTGGCGGGAAGCAGAGGTGTGTGCAAGGCGCCTGGGCGGCCAGCGCACAGGTATGCAGGCTGGATGGCGTGGCCAAGCTGGGAAGAGGCTGGCGCAGATGGGCATGGCGGTTGGTCCCGTGCACAGCTAAACGATGGCAAGCAGAGCGCGCTGGGCCAGTTGAGTTGAGGTGGCAGCGATGGAGCTAAGATGGCGATCCGGGTGAGGCTGGCGTGGCGATCCTGGTGCAGAGCTAAGGCAGCCAGATCGATTGTGCAGGTGTCTGATGGTTTGATGCAGAGGCGGCTGATGGCGGTTGGGCGATGTGAAGCTGCCGGATCCCGTGCGATGCAAGGATGGTGTGGCTAGGCGCGCAGATGGCGGTGCATACGGAGCAGGCAGACCAGGTGCATAGCAGAAGGGCATCTGATTGAAGCTGGCGGGAAGGAGGCTGACGTGGCGATCCTGGTGCAGAGCTGTTCGGCATCCAGGAAGCGAGGAAGCAGAGGCGCCCCAAGACCCGAAAGCCTATATAAAGGGACCCCAAAGGTCCTTCCAAGGAGTTCGGCTGGTTAGAATGGGGTAGGAATTTTTTCTTTTAATTTTCTCTTCTGTAATTTTTCTTTCAGTAGAGTAGGTGAGGGAGACGGGTTCAGGTGTTGAGATTTTTTTTATAAGAAATTTGCTTATGCCATTTTGTTTTCTTCTGTATTCTGTTCTTTTGCGAGAGCATGGAAGCAAGTTCCGCAATTTAGATTTGAGGAGTTCTAGCTTTTATTTTCTCCTGTAATTTTTCCTTTATGCAAATCATGGGAGTTCCCTGGTTCGGAATTCTGAAGATTTTTAGTTTCCTTTTATTTCCTGTATTTTTTTTCAGTAGAGCAGTGGAGGGGATTGAGAGGTTCAGAATTGTTAGGAGTTTAATTTGTTCTGTATTTTCAATATTCAAGCAGAGATGGGAGTTGGTTGGTTGGTTCAAATTTTAAGATTTAATTTTAGTTTTTCTTTAAGGGCCTCGCCAGTAGATATTTCTAGGAATTTTTGCTTCCAATTTATTTCTATATTTTCTCATTTCTGTTTGAGCAACTGAGCAAACGTAGATCTAGTTTAATTTCTCATTTCGTCTGTGTGAATTTTGTTGTTTCTTCTACATCCGGGAGGACCTCATCAGCAGGGATTCGGCATCCAGGGGGTTCGGCTACAGGGAGTTTCAGGTTCTGTAAATTTTCTGGGTTTCCTTCTTCCTTCTGCAAGGGGGATTCCAGGGAGTTGTTCTTGTTTCTTCAGTGTATAAAGGTTGCTCAAGAGAGGGAGTTTGTGATTTTCCCGGGAATTGTTCTTTGCTATTTGATGGATTTCGGCTACTGTTAAAGGGGCAATCTATTTCCAGTTTTGTTATGTTTAGTTAGATTAATTCGGTGGCAGTTGCTTCTTAAATTTCTTCTGCAATTTTTTGTCTATTCTTTTGTGTTTAAGTGGTTTGATCCAGGAGGTAGACAGTTATTTTCCAGTTTTCTTCTTCATTTTCTTCCTTTCAGCTACTGTGTGAAGAGATAGAGTGCTTCTTCTTATCTGCTAGGAGGGGGATCAATGTTGTTGTGAGGAGAATTTACTTCTTTTCTTCTGTGAAAATTGGGGTGGGAAAGTTTGTTTGACTGCTGCTGAGTGGAAGCAATTCGAGGGTTTGTACTGTGATTGAGCCTGTGGAATTTATTTTCTTGCTTCTTATTTCTTCTCTTCTATGTTGAGAGGAATCCGATCCAGTGGAGCTAGCTTCTTCCATTTCTATTGCATTGGTTCATTTCTATTGTGCTGTGGAGATTTCTTATGTGCTGCTGTATTTAGAGTCCGACTGTCTTCTACTTCTTTAAAGATTTCTGTCTACCAGTTTGATCACTAAATTGAGAGGGTACATTGATAGCAATTCCCTTTTTAATTTCAATTTAGCTTCTTCTTTCACTAAGTTTGATCTGTCAAGATTGTGTGGGATTTGATCGGAGTTGTTTACATATTCCCTTTAAATGCATTGTCGATAGAGATTTCAAGTTAAAGTAGTTTAAATCAAGTTCTATTCAGCCTCTCCGTGGATATGACCTGTTCTCACCACTTTGC
Source organism: Colocasia esculenta (assembly GCA_014218235.1). Classification (NCBI taxonomy): domain Eukaryota; kingdom Viridiplantae; phylum Streptophyta; class Magnoliopsida; order Alismatales; family Araceae; genus Colocasia; species Colocasia esculenta. The sequence continues at coordinate 58,872,715 of CM024762.1, forward strand.
TAGTTCATTTGTACTATTTTATGTTTGTGAGACAGTTTAGAGGAAGTGCGCATATTGACTTGTGCGAAGAACTCTGGACAACGAAAATGCACAGTCAACAATGCCGCGCGTTCATCTTGGCGCCGTTGCCAGGGATCGAACCCGGGTCACCCGCATGATAGGCGGGAATAGCTGTGCATTCATAACTATATAAATTTTTACGATAAATTTCACACATTTAGTTGATTTTAGACATATTTTGTCTATAAATAACGTGCCATCTGATTTTAATTTGCATTTCATACATAAATAAAATTTTAAACATATTAGGTTAGAGTACATGTTAAATTTCATTCAAATAAGTCAATTTTTTTAGATTGACTAATTAGATTCATTTTAGAAATAACAGTCAATTGTAAATAAATTCTTCTTATTGCAATAATATTTTTTGTAAATATTTTGTAAACACATAAAACTTGTAAATACCCCACCCAATTTTAATATTTTTAGTAATAATAATATTTCTTATATACCTGGACACCACTAACTCTTTTCTTTCTTCTTGTTAAAATCAGAAGACTCTGGAAGCCTGGGGTTTGAAGCTTGCTGGGAGGAGCTCCCTTGCAAAGCACCGTGCGATGCAGCAGCTGGGCTGCTGGCTCGTGCGGAGGCGGACCAGGTGCGCTAAAGGCGGTATGCCGCAGGCGGCGTGCAGGTGGCGGGAAGCAGAGGTGTGGTCAAGGCTCCTGGGCGGCCAGCGCACAGGTATGCAGGCTGGATGGCGTGGCCGAGCTGGGAAGAGGCTGGCGCAGATGGGCATGGCAGTTAGTCCCGTGCACAGCTGAACGATGGCAAGCAGAGCGCGCTGGGCCAGTTGAGCTGAGGTGGCAGCGATGGAGCTAAGATGGCGATCCAGGTGAGGCTAGCGTGGCGATCCTGGTGCAGAGCTGAGGCGGCCAGATCGGTTGTGCAGGTGTCCGATGGTTTGATGCAGAGGCGGCTGATGGTGGTTGGGTGATGTGAATAGCTTGTCCTTGTGCATTTATGGATTGTCCTCTCTCCACCATCCCTCTTTGGTTTTAAGGCTTTGTTTACCTTTTTCCAAACAAAAGGGGTTACGGGATGGGGATTTTCTCTTGGTAGAGGAATGTTCCCTTCCCCTTTAGCACCCCATATGAGACCTTTCCATACCTTCCATACCTCAAGAAATGAGGTCATGGGGGTGTAGAACCCCATCTCTCATTCAATGCATGCATACCATGCCCTTTCCCCCCTCCAATAGGCCACGTTTCCCACTGTTTTTGAACTTGCAAAAGACTATTTCATCACTGTTCTAACAGTCCCATAAGAGTCTCCCTTGGGTTAATATGTGCCCATTGTGCTAGTCAAGAGGTTGAGCAGGTGATGCTCATGCCTTCTTGCTTAGCCCCTTCATGTAGCAAGCTCAAAAGACCCCACTTTAGGCCCAGAAACTACCCATGGCCATGAGCATGACTGGTTCAAACCATGTCTGCCACTGTTTGAGCAGGAGCCGTTGCGCCGATTCGGTCAGTCCAGAACAGGTCCTGGCTTGGTCTGCTTGACTGGGGAAGGTTGCGCCGATTCAGTGGCCAGTGACTCACTTTTGGTGAAGTTACGTGGGTAAGATCATTGCTCATTGTGGCATCAACCAAGTAAATGGTCAAATAGATCGATATGAGACTCATCCGTCCCCCAGGGAGTTCGGCTGGTTAGAATGGGGTAGGAATTTTTTCTTTTAATTTTCTCTTCTGTAATTTTTCTTTCATTAGAGGAGGGAGGGAGACGGCTTGGCCAGTTGGGGTTTTCTTGGGTTTTAGTTTCCTTCTATTCTTTCAGAAGTCTAGGGGGTTGAGCATATTTTTTTGGAATTTCTCTTCTGTAAGCAATTGGGGAAGAGATCGATCCAGGGGTGGAAGAAGTCTTCCTTCCATCTTCTAGTTCAGATTTTCTTTGGGATTTTAAGTTCAGATTTCTTATTTTTTCTGATGTAAAGGAATCAGAGTTCATCTCCATTTATTCATAATTTTTAGTTGTTCAGAATATTTTTTTGTTGTTGTTGTTCTTCGTCTTCTTCTTTTCTTTTGTGTAGAACTCCAGAAGCTGCAAGTTCCATTTTCTTCTTCTCTGCTCAGTTTGATGGCTTCAGGAGAGCTTCGAGAGAATTTCTGCAATTTATTTGGTTTGATGTTACTGCTGTGAGGGGGATCTAGTGGAGTTTTTTTTCGCTTCTTCAGCATTTATTCTTTAAATTTCTTCTGCTGTTGTTTGCTGTTGAGAAGAGAGTGGGGCATTCCGAAAGACTACTTGGTTAGTTCAAGCTTCTAGGGATTTTGTTCTGTCCTTCATCTATTCTGTGCTGTTGGCTGGGAGGTTGATCCAGAGTTATTTCATTATTCTTGCTGTGTTCATCTTGGGGATCCAGAAATTGATCCAATCGAGTTCTGCTGCCTGGATCTACTTCCTCCTTTCTTTTGTGCGATGTCTATTTCTTCTGTGCTATTTTCAGTTCTTATGTGCTGCTGAGAGGAATCAGATTGTGTTGAATCCATTCGTCTATGTTTAATTGGTTTGCAAACATTTATTTCCCATTCTTCCTCTACATTTTTCTTCCTGTCAGCTGTTGTGTGTGCAGAGATTGAGTGCTTCTTCTTTGTTGTTGGGAGGGTGATTGCATGAGGATTAGAAGCCCCTAAACTGTAGGGGTGCATTGGTGGGATAATATTCTGTTGAGGACCTTGCTCTGTCATCATTTTACCTTCTTGTGTTCCGAATCATTTCAGAATTAAATTGATTTGTACAAGGAGAGGAACTTGGAGATTGGGCTTGGCATTTGAGGCCCATTAGAGGAGAGAAGCTTGCTGATTTCTTTTTCCTCTTGTTTTTAATTCAGTCTTTCAGATAGGGGAGTGTGAGAGAAGCTTGTAGTGAGGTTTTCATGTACTCTCTGTGCATGTACAGAGATTTCCTTCTTGTTGGCATGTAATAATTGGCTTTTTTGTGGTTTGTGTGGTTTGAGAAATAGTTTATAGTAGCACCTTATATTTTCTTAGTTTCATTTCATTTAATTCAAAAACCAAATAAAAATTAAAAAATCTAAAAAAATTTCTAAATCGCTCTTTCATGTTAGCCGTTTGATTTGTAAATAAAAATTTCATCTTCCTAAGATTAGAATCTCATGTTTTAGGACATTCATCATTTTAATTGTCATTTGAATACTATTTCTTTCTTGCATTGAAGAGTGCGGGGGAAAGGTAAGACTTCCATCGCTCGTTTCACGCATTAGACTTAGCATTAGACAACCTCTTGTTTGAAACTTGACTTGTGCACTTCACATTTGAAAATGGGACTGCTTAAGGGCTTCACCCATTAAATAAAAAGATAAGGTGAGGGATTTCATCACCCTTTCCTTTGCCCAAAAATCACAAAAAAATTTCACATTCATGCATTGTCCTAAACTTTCAATAAAAACCAGTAGACTTGGCCCTAGGGTTCATAATTAGATTTATTCTTTCTCAATTCTAAGACTTCTCTTTGAGTCTGGTGTCTAGGATTAGAGGTTAAAAAGCTTATGCTTAAGTGAGTTAGAGGTTATTTAATTGGGTCCTTGCGAAAGCAAGGGGGGCCTCCCTCTACTCCACCTCTTACCTGGCTGGTACAAGAAGAGTTAGGATTGGACTTAAGCAAGCATAAATCTGATTTCGAGAAAAATAACATAAGTCCAAGGAACACTTAGAGTTTAGGATAATTTGTTTTGAAAGTGTTTGATTGTTTGTGTTTGTCATAAAAACTCAAAAATCAATAAAATCTAAAAAATTCAAAAATCTTAAATAGAGGGCTTTTCCACTGTGCATGGTTGGTAGATGCTCCTAGAACTTAGATTTGGGTCAACCTATAGACGAGATTGAAAGATTCTTTCATAGGATGGCCAACCAAAACCAGAACCAAGTTGTTAGAAATTTAGAAGAGGCTGCACCCAGACAGATGAAGGAATACTTTATTCCTTCTAATTATCAACCTGCCACTTACATTAGGCCAGAAATTCCTGCAAATCACTTTGAATCAAGCCAGGAACCATTCAAATGTTACCATCCTTCTATGGCAATCCCAATGAAGATCCTTATAGGCATATAGATGAGTTCCTAGAGATTTGTTCCACTGTTAGGATCCAAAATTTCACTGAAAATGCCTTAAGGTTGACCCTTTTTCCATTCTCCTTAAAAGACAAGGCCAAACATTGGTTGGAAACCATAGGGAGAACTATCACAACATGGCCAGAAATGCAGCAGAAATTTTTAAAGAAATTTTACCCGATTGGCCGAACAAATACAATGAGAAGAGCAATCACTGGATTCTCCCAACACCCGGGAGAATTAATGCACAAATCATGGGAGAGATTGAAGGAGTTGCTTAGAAAATACCCCCATCATGGTCTGTCGAGGTGGCAAATTGTTCAAGCCTTTTATGAAGGACTGACTGAATCAAATAGGCAAATGGTTGATGCTTCGTGTGGAGGAGCATTCATGACTAAGAGCGAGGATGAGGCATATAATCTTTTTGAAACATTGAGCGAAAATTCTATCAATCATGCCTCACTCTACTCCTATGAGAGAGCGTTAGGACCTGTAAAGAAGGCAGGGATGTATGAAGTAAGAGGAAGAGGAGAACCAGACTATAGGGTAGAAGATCTGATAGCTAGACTTGACCAGAGATTGGAGCAGAAGTTGGAACAAAAATTTGATCAATTACTGTCTTTGACTGGGCAAACCACACCTAAACTTTCTCAACCATCTGAAACTTGCGCTATGTGTGCTAGCCCAGCTCACCCCACCAATGCATGTCGCACTACTGCCCAATTACCTCCTTTCATTCAAGAACAAGTTCAAGCTGCTCAAGGTTTCTCCAAACCCTCCTATGATCCATATTGTAACACATGCAACCCTGGTTGGAGAAACCATCCAAACTTTTCATGGAAAAATCATTCTGAATAAGTTTCCCAACCTACCTTCAAGAAATCCATGAACGGTCAATCATATCCCAATCAGAATTCGAGATTTGGCCAATCTTCTAACTCAAAACCTCCACAATTCCAAGGAAGTCAAAATTCCAATCAATTTGCTCATACAAATTTCCAACAACCTTCATATCAACCACCACCTCCTCAACCTAATTGGGATGATAAAATGAACCAACTCCAAAACATGATGGCGACTCTATGCCAAACTGTGCAAGAACAACAAACTCAAAATCAAAATTTTCAACAAAATTTAGCAATGATAGAGCCTCAAATTGCTGATGTATGTCAAAGGAGGGAATTGGGTTAGTTACCAAGTCAAACCATAGCAAACCCAAGGAATAACCCTGCAGAATTTTATCAGAACCAGCAATACCATCAAGCTCAGGGGTATAGACCACCTGTTAAACCAAATGCCCCTCCACCACAAAACCACAACAAGCTTTTGTCCATAACATTCCAACACCACAAATTCAGAATCAACATTTACAACAGGATCATCCTCCTGCCCAAGCTAGGGGCCCCCAAGTGGAGGATGTCAAAACTGTGTCAACTTTAAGAAGTGGAAAAATGTTGATAAATCCTTACCCACACATGTCAACATTGAATGAGGATAAAGAAAATGAAATTGAAGAGGAAATTGAAGAGAATGTTGAAAAAGAAGAATCCAAGGGAAAAGAGAAAATGATAGAAGAATCCCTAGACAAAGTCAAAATGAATGAAGACCCAAACTGTTACATTCCAAGAGTCCCTTTTCCTGAAGCTTTAATGCCAAAATCCAAAAACAAATCAACTAGTAATGAAGAACTCTTCGAACTGTTTAAACAAGTTCACATCAACATTCCTCTTCTTGAAGCCATTAAGCATGTTCCTGCTTATGCAAAATTCTTAAAAGAAATGTGCACTACAAAACGTGAAATGTGAAATAAAACTGAAACAATCATTCTTCCAGAAACTGAGTGCCATTATCTTAAATCAACTCCCTAAAAAGCTCAAAGATCCAGGCACTCCACTAATTCCTTGCACCATTGGTGGAGTCACTTTTGAAAGCAGTCTTTTGGATTTGGGAGCCAGTGTCAATCTCCTACCTTATGCTATTTTTGAGAAATTCAAGTTAGGAGAATTGAAACCCACTTCTGTCGTCCTTCAACTAGCTGATCGTTCTGTTACCACTCCTAAAGGCTTAGTTGAGGACGTTATTATAAAAATCAATGATTGTTACTTTCCTGCCGATTTCATCATTTTGGACATGAACACTCCTCAGGATTTAACTCAGTCCACCATCATCCTTGGTAGACCCTTTTTGGCTACAGCTAAAGCCAACATTAATTGTGCTACCGGGATGATGGATATATCATTTGGGGATGAACGGGTTAGTATCAATATTTTTAAGGCATCTGGGCACCATGATCAAGGAGAGAGTTGTCTAGTGGTAGACTCCTTGGAAGAATCTTGTGTGAAAAAAGCAATAGACCAACCCTGTGCTCTAGGGTTTAAGGGAGAGAATAATCCAAAATCAAAGCCAAAAATCTATAAAGCCAAAGACAAAGCATTCCATGACAAACACATTCATAGAAAGTTTTTTCAAGTGCATGATAAGGTCTGGCTATTCAATTCTAGGCTTCGTGGAAAATTGGAGTCCCGATGGGATGGTCCTTACACTGTTCTCAAGGCTTGTGACAATGGTGTTGTCATTATTCTTGACCCAAAAACTGGACAATCATTCACTATCAATGGGCAAAGATTAAAGCATTTCTTTGAAAACCCATCTTCTTTAAAAATGGATTCTACCAAGCTAGCTGAGCCAAATGAAGCTTAATTGCGTCTAGCTGAAGACGATAAACTTAGCGCTTCTTGGGAGGCAACCCAAGTGTACAGATTTCCTTCATCAGGTAATTCTCTGTCTTACTTTCTTTTCTTGTAAGTAAGTAGGGAGGGAGAGGTAGATTAAGCATGCATTCATAGTCCTCATCCCGAACATTGCTTCATTTCTTTTTCTTGAGCTTGTACATATGCAAATAAAAACTTCACAATGTTTCATCTTTGAATAAAATGTTTGGCATTGCACAATCCAGACTATGTGTCTGATCTTTAACCATTAAAATTTTGTAGTTGTCACATTCCTTTGCAAACATCCATGTTAGGTAGCCTCTAGTAAAGGATTACATGTACTTCTTGTCTACCTTATGTAAGGATTTCTGGCAAGAAGTTTTCATACACACACTACACAACCACTTAGACTAGCTGAACCCGAATGTAGCAAATCTGTTAATGTTGGATCGAAATGGCAAACACACAGTCCTAGAGGGGGGGTGAATAGGACTTTTCTAGCTTTTCAAAAATTCTTCTGAAAATCACAACACTAAATAGATATGTTAGTGCTTGGGGTGATCTGTGTGATTCAAGTGAAAAACTTGGCGGAAACAATCACACAGAAGATTGCACAAGAGATTTATCCTGGTTCGGCCATTCCTACATGGAAGTCCTACATCTAGTCCTCAAGCCAACCACTTGAGTTTTCACTAAACTGCCAAACATATTTGGCCTTCTCTCACCCTTGAGAGGTAATTACAACACCCACTTGCTCCACAGTAAGTCTTCCCTAAACAGGGGTAAACACAACTACCTTATGCCAAAGGCCTTCCCGTCACAAGAGGGGTAAAGCAGAAAAACATCTGCAGAAATAACAGAGAAAGAAACCTTGTGTGTTTGCCTCAAAGATGAGCACAGAACACACACTTTCAAGCAAGATTGAATGAAGAGAAGTGCAGTCTAAATCCTAGCAGAAGCTACTTGGGTGGACATCAAAAGAAGAAGCAATTACAATTGCCACCCAACAGACAGATCTTCAGAACAGAAATTCTTGAAGATGTGCTCTCACACAGAGGCTAAACAGAAAGGTTTAGAGAGCTTGCAAGATGAGCTTTTCAGAGAGATGGCTAGAAGGAATTTCTTTTTGCGCACTTGAAAAATTGTTGTTCTTCATGAGCTTTTCTCCATCTCTTTATAATCTTCAAAAACTAGCCGTTGAAGAAGTTAGCCGTTGGAGTAAGATGGTTGTTGCATACTATCCGTTTGAGGAGAGTTTTGGGGATCCTTTGGATCTTGGGACTTATATCCACAGGTTCTTGAATTTTTGCCTCTTTCCAAAGTCTTTAAAGGCAGGAGCCGTTGTCACAGCTAGAAGATAAGCTCTTTGAGACTTGAGCTGAGCAACCCATGCTTAAAACATGCGCTCTAATAAATGCCTGTTTGCAAGGACAAGACAAAGACAAAAGCATATCCATTCCTTTGTGGTAGGTGAGTTACTGGAGTACAACAAATAGTATGGAACTTAGTATTCTTAGTCCTTTCGGAAAATAAGGCAGACAGACAAAAAGTTGATGTATGGGTCTGCCAGTGGTAGGTGAGATGGTCAGATACCATGCGCCTGATTTTTACATAAATGCTTTGAGTCTTTTTAAAAGAAATAGATTGAGGCAAAGGACATCAAAACGAGAAGTATATTTTAGAGAAATATTTTTTTACAGGAATGTAAATATGTGAATGTACTGAATTTTGTCAAAAAATATATTAAAATAATAGTCTTGTACGATCTTAAATGTATATGATAAGCAACATGAAATATGTCATAGATTTTATGCTTGAGAAGAGTTTACAACCAGGAATGACAATTTAGAACTGACAAAGGTACCACAGCTGACAGTGTAGTCGAATTAATAGAATAGGTAATTCGACTCAGGAAGTAAGTATGATTCGATTGAAGAAGAATAGAGTGATTCGACTCAAGAAGGAAATCGTCAGTCGAATGAGGTGTAAAGTTATGAGTCGAATACAGTAAAAAGACGTTCGACTGTATGAGTCGAAGTCATGAGTCGAATACAATATAAAGACGTTCGACTGTATGAGTTGAAGTCATGAGTTGAATATAGTATAAAGACGTTCGACTGTATGAGTCGAAGTCATGAGTCGAATACAGTATAAAGACGTTCGACTGTATGAGTCGAAGTCATGAGTTGAATACAATATAAAGACGTTCAACTGTATGAGTCGAAGTTATGAGTCGAATACAGTATAAAGACGTTCGACTGTATGAGTCGAAGTCATGAGTCGAATACAGTATAAAGACGTTCGACTGTATGAGTCGAAGTCATGAGTCGAAAACAATATAAAGACGTTCGACTGTATGAGTCGAAGTCATGAGTCGAATACAGTATAAAGACGTTCGACTGTATGAGTCGAATACAATATAAAATTGTATACTTAGAAAAATTTGGTCTTTCAGGATATTGAAGCTGTCTAGAAATTTTGTAGTATATCTATATTTTTGGAAGAAATATATAACTGAGAATTTATCATGGTAGACGCAAAATATTCATTTAAAGATTTGTTTTATCAAAATACTTAATTTTCTGAAGACTTGGAGGAAGTTGCTTCAAGAATTCTCCCCCTTTTTGTTAATGACAAAAATCTTTAAATGGTAGCTGATAGCCTGAATAGCATATAAATTGTTTGATACAAATTTTTAAAAGAAACTGAGTAGCTACCTTGTCTTTTCTCCCCCTTTGTGGCATTAACATAAAGGATATTAATGTAGGCAATGCAAAAGACAGGAGAAGATACTAAATGCTTTGACCAAAAAAAAGATAAGTGTTGGAGTTAAGCATTATACAACTTTCAGAAGTAAGAAAAACAATACAATGTTTTTAGTTGTTGCCAGAGCTAGGAAGATAAAGAGCTGGAGGAAGTTTAGCCAAGAATGGCTCTATAAGATTCCAAAGCTTTAGCTCATTGGATGGGAAAATGTGGTCAAACTTTGAAGGATCCACATTATAGGTAGGACCGGTGAAGGGTAATTTCTTCAGAGATTTGATGTGTCGTCTTCTGTAAAAGGCGCGCTTGAGGTTAGCCTTTTCTGGATCCATTACATATCTGATTTGAAGGGGAGTAAACTTCTTAGTGACTGCCAGAGATAGGAACTCATGCATAGTGATGTTCCAGTGGAGACCAGACGAGAGAGCTGCATCCTTGGCCTGATAATAGTACAATTATCTGTGTGCCCATTTAAGGCCTATGTGCTTTCTCAGGTCGAGGAGGCTCTTGGAGTGATACTCATTCAGAGTGAGTTTCATTTTCTGGCACTTAACATGATGATCTGGATAAGCTTTCTCCCATTGATCATGAGTGAACCGTTCAGATTCAGCGAAGCTTAGTTGGAGGTCAAGAAGGTTCTTCTGTAATTTGGGTAAGTGAAGAAAGATGAACCTCTGAAAGCTGAGCTTAGACTTGTACTTGAGCTTGAACCTTGTGGAGATCCGAAGGAATCTGTTGTAGAGGGTATTAGCAAAGTGACCTCTATAGAGAACTTCTCCTACAAGGGGTGGATGGAGATCAGGTAACAATGCTGCTGTCATTGAGGGAACCACTGGCCTTTGACCTCTGATGAGCATATCATATTGGCCTCTAGAGACATCATGCAGACCAAGTTTGAACCTCTCAAAATTAAAGGCTTTCATGGCAGTAAATTTGGCCTGAGATTCTCTGAGAAGAGTGGCAAAGAGGTCATGAAACTGGAGAGAGATATGTGTATAGATCTTGAGATGGTGGTTTCGTGATTGGGCTTCTTGAAATCTCATGGCTTCTCCAGGGTAAAGATCAACAAACTCTTGAGGAGTCAGACAGTGGCTCTTCTGAGAAACCACCTGAAGTTCAGTGATTGAAACTTGGGAAGTGTTGATCAGAGATGGAAGCCAGTGTTCAAAAGTGAAACCTGGCATGTTGTGGATTTCAAGAAAGGCTCTGATTTGAAGATATTCTCTGAATAGAGCCATGAACTGATAAGAATTGTAGACAAAGGCATACCAAAATGGAGGAAGGAGTAAAGCTGCTTTGTCTCCTAAATTAGGACCACGGGAAGCTGGTAATTGGAGATTGGGAACCATTTCAATGATTTGTAAATGGGTTTGTTGAGAGCCAGGTTTGGGAATAGTTGGCAGAGATGAATAAACCTGAGGAGGTTGGGTGGACAGGGTTATTGCTACCTGCTTGAGTGGCTTAGGCTGGTATTGTAAAGGGTAGATAGAACATTGGATATCTTTGAAGTGTTGATCTGCTGGGATGCTTGGGGAAGGCATCTCTGGAGAGGAGACCTCAAGAATTGAGGTGGAGGGAGCAGAGGATGAGGGTGCTGCAGGAGTGGCTTCTGGAGGGTTAATGACAGGAGAGGCAGGTGAGTTAGGTCTGGAAGAAGGAGAAGGACGAACAGGATGGCCATCTTTTACTAGCCTTCTCTTAACCTTTCTGTTGAAAGTGAGAGATTCAGAGGCCTGAAGAGGTCTTTTTCCTAGGGATCCCTCTTCCTCAACTGCTGCTACACCTGGCTGCTGATCAGCCACTGACTCCTGCTGCTGCTCTTGATGCTGCTCCTCAGGAGGTTGATATACAACTATTGCTAGTGGAGGCTTGGGAGCTTGCTCTTGCTTCTGCTGGGGTTCATCGGATATGGGCTGCTGGTCAGCCTGGATCTCTTGATCCTTTTCTACTACTTGCTCAAGCACTTGATCTTCAAAATCTTTTTCTTGAGTTGACTCTTGGTGCTGAGGTTCTTGAGCAGTAGCTGCTGCTTCTTCTTGCTGCTGAGAGGGAGAAGGCCCTGCTGGCTTGGGAGTGCCCTGCTGGCACACTAGCTGAAGCATAAGCTCTTTTATCTGCTTCACCTTATCAGCTAAACTGTCAAACTTGACATCGATCAGTTCAACTTGCATATGATGAATAGATAGATTTTCTTGATGGGATTTAACAAGCTCTAGAATTGAGCTAAGGCTGTTGCTACTCTCCCCCTGAGACCTTGGTCGGGTCTCAAATTGAGAAGGGGAGTATGAAGGCTCTCTCTCTTCAAACATGTGTTCCATAGGTGGGACATGAACATCTTCAGACAGAATTCCCTTACCTCTGAGTTTTTTCAAAACTTCATGTACAGTTTCAGAGGGAGTATCTTGCTCATTAAGAGAGAAGGAGGCTGGAAACTGAACTTCTTCATTTTGAACTGGTGGAGGGATAGTTGGTGAAGGAGGCTGAACAAACATATCTGAGATTGCTGGATCTGCTGGGGCTTCAATTTGAATACTTGAGATAGGAATGTCTTGGGTGAGCACGGAGACTAACTTCTCATCTGGATACACTTCATGTTCACACTCCGGAATAGAGTCCTTATACCACACGTTCTGCTTTTTTCCAACTAAGGAGTAGTGACTCCTTCTAAGAGTAATGAGTCCAATCTTCTCTCTGGTGCTCACAGGCACTTCTTCAGACAAATCCACAGAAAATTTCTTAAAGATCAAGGTAAGCAAAGACCCATACGGGAGAGACTCTTGTAGGTCCTTTGCTGCTATCATTCTTTCCAGAATGACTACTGGAAGGTTGACTCTGTGCCTCTGAGTAGCCCAAAAGAGTAGATTCCCATCTCTGGTTGTGATGGAGGAATGGGTACCCGCTGTAGGGGTTATGATATTGGTAATGATACTATGAATCAACCTCTTCTCCGCAGATAGCTCATTGACTTGCAGACCTCTCTTGCACAGAGTCCCCAGATTCCCAATAATCCCTAACTTCTGTTTCTCTAAGGGAATAAACTCACTGAGACAGTGTACAATCCAATAGCTCCACAAGATATTCCTCAGAAATGGTGATTCTGACTCCTTTAACATACCCTACAATGGTGTTTCCACTTGAAATCTTCAGGGAAGCATAAAAGGACCTTACTGCACTGGCCACAAAAGGTTCTGAAATCTGACAGAGCTTGGTCCATCCCATTTCTGCGAGGGTTTCCTCTACCCATGCTAGACTGCCGCTCAGATGAGAAAACTCAACGGACTTCCCAGAACATATGGGAATCTTGGCTAGGCGTTGGAGTTGGTCAGAGGTGAGTTGGATGGATTCTTGAGCCCTAGAAGATGCCATCTAGACAAACGGACGAAAGGGAAACTTAGGAGACCTTTAGAGGAGGAGGAGATATACTCGAAAAGAGTTAAAGATCCTACCTTTTTCTTGAAAGGATGAGGTCTAGCAGAGGGTTTCCGAAGTTTCTTCGCCGGAGAGGAAGAAGGCGCGAAGAAGAAGATAGAGTAGTCGAGGAGAGATTTCAAATGGGTGTTTCCTTAAAGAAACGAGGGGATATTTATATAAGAGTCGGATGACGACTGTCTCTTCATGAAAGGTCGTGATTTGAGTTACAAAGAGACATGCCTTGATTGAGTGTTAATTAAATAATTTTAAATGTTAAGACGTTTCAAGAACTTAAGTGAGTCGATTTAAGAATTCGACTGCATCAGTCGAATGACAATTTTTAACATGAGTCGAATGCCTTGACTCTTCATGAATCGAATGTATCAGTCGATCTTTTACTTTAAAAAAAAAATTCAGGATACATTTTCACACAAAAAAAATATTCTTGAAGCATGATATTTTAGGAAAACATTAATCAGGATTGCACATACCAATTTCTCTTCTAATAGATGTAAATCTATCTTCTGGTATGGGCTTTGTAAATATATCTGCTAATTGATTTTCTGTAGAAACAAATTCAAGAGAGATGTTTCCATTACTTACATGATCCCTGATGAAGTGATGTCTAACCTCAATGTGCTTTGTCCTTGAGTGCTGAATTAGATTTTTGGTTAAATTGATTGCACTTGTATTATCACACAACATTGGAATTTCTTGAAGTTGATGACCATAGTCTTCCAGTTGGTGCTTAATCCATAGTAGTTTAGTACAGCAACTTCCAGTTGCAATGTATTCAGCTTCTGTAGTGGATAAGGCTACTGAGTTTTGTTTTCTGGAAGACCAAGATATAAAACATCCTGCAAGGAGTTGACAAGTACCACTGGTGCTTTTTCTATCTAATTTGTATCCAACATAGTCAGAATCACTATATCCAATTAATTTGAATTCTGAACATTGGGAAACCATAAGCCTAATTTACTTGTATTAATAAGATATCTAAAAATTCTTTTAACAGCAAGAACATGTGATTCTTTTGGATCATCTTGAAATCTTGCACATAAACAAACACTGAACATTATGTCTGACCTACTTGCAGTGAGATAGAGTAGTGATCCTATCATTCCTCTATAGATTTTTTATCTGCCTTTTTACCAAGGGGATCACTATCTAGCTTAATGCCTGAGCTCATAGGTGTACCTAAAGGCTTACATTTGTCAAATCCATACTTGATCAGTAGATCTGAGATGTATTTGGTTTGACATATGTGAGTCCCTTCTTTGGTTTGCTTGATTTGCAATCCAAGGAAATAATTTAGTTCACCCATCATGCTCATTTCAAATTCACTTTGCATCAATTCTTCAAAGAATTTGTAGAGTGATTCATTAGTAGAACCAAAGATAATGTCATCAACATAAATTTGTACAATTAGGATTTCATCTGAAATTTTTTTGATAAATAGAGTACTATCTACTTTTCCTCTTACAAAATCATGTGATATAAGATAAGCACTTAGTCTTTCATACCAAGCCCTTGGAGCTTGTTTCAAACCATACAGTGCCATCTTTAAACGAAAAACATGATTAGGATTTTTAGTATCTTCAAATCCGGGAGGTTGCTCAACATACACTTCTTCTTTTATAAAACCATTCAGAAAAGAACTTTTAACATCCATCTGAAATAAGTTAATATCAAGAGAGCAAGTATATGCTAATAGAATTCTGATTGCTTCTAATCTAGCAACTGGAGCATAGGATTCATCAAAGTCTATGCCTTCCTCTTGGGAGTATCCTTGAGCCACAAGTCTGGCCTTGTTCTTGGTGATTACTCCTGATTCATCCATTTTGTTTCTAAAAACCCATCTGGTTCCAATAACAGGATGGTCAGAAGGTCTAGGCACAAGTGTCCAAACTTTACTGCGTTGGAACTGATTTAGTTCCTCTTGCATAGCAAGGATCCAAGATTCATCACCCAGTGCATCATTGATTGTCTTAGGCTCAATTTGTGAAACTAAAGCAGAGAAATCACTTGGAATTTGCATACCTATTGTTCTTATCCTAGATTGAGGATCATCAATTATGTTTTCTTTAGGATGATCTCGGTGGTACCTCAATTCTTTAGGTAGTCCTTCTTGTGATTCTTCTTGTTGTTGAAGATCTTCTAGTGGAGGATCTTCTGATTCGTCATCTTTATTTTGTTCTTCTTCAAGAGAAGTCTTTTCAAGATCCCTGCAAAGATTATCAACACCATCTTCCTCTTCTTCTATCCTTTTGATAGAGGGGTTAGTTTCATCAAACAAAACATGTACAGTTTGTTCTATCGTTAATGTCTTTCTATTGAACACTCTATATCCTCTAGGTTTGGAGACATATCCTAGCAGAAAACCTTCATCACTTTTAGCATCTAATTTTCCTAAGTTTTCTTTACCATTGTTTAAGATAAAACACTTACAGCCAAAAGGTCGAAGATGACTGATGTTGGGCTTCTTATCCTTGTATAATTCATAAGGAGTCTTCATCAAGATGGGTCTGATCATACATCTGTTGATAATGTAGCAAGCTGTATTTACTGCTTCTACCCAGAAGTACTTTGGTAAATTATACTCATTTAGTATAGTTCTGGCCATATCCAGCAATGTTATGTTCTTCCTTTCTGCTACACCATTTTGTTGAGGTGTTCCGGGAGCTGAGAAATTGTGTTCAATACGATTTTCTTCACGAAATTCCAGAAACTCTTCATTTTTGAATTCTCCTCCATGATCAGATCTAATACTGGTAATTTGAAATTTTTGATTCTTCTGAACAATTTTGTTGAATTTCAGAAAGGCTTGAAAAGCTTCAAATTTGGCTTCTAGAAAAGACACCCAAGTATATCTTGAGTAATCATCAACTAATACATAGCCATAGATTTTTCCTCCAAGGCTGACTGTCCTCATAGGTCCAAATAGGTCCATGTGAATCAATTCCAGAGGTTTGGAAGTTGTAACAATTGTCTTGGACTGAAATGAGGTCTTGGTCTGTTTTCCTTTTGCACATGCTGAGCATATTCCAGATTTTTTAATTTTCATCTTGGGAAGACCCTCAACCAGATCATGCTTTAATAATTTCTTGATTACTGAAGTGCTTGCATGACCAAGTCTTCTGTGCCACAAATCAGCTTCTTCGCTTTTGGTAGTAGCCAAACAAAGATTTATTTCTTTTAATTCTGCTAGTTGCAAAGTGTACAGGTTCTTTACTCTTTGTGCTTCAAACACCTTTTTGCTGTCCTTCAGAATTACACACTTATCATTCTGAAAACTTACTAAATGACCCTTATCACATAACTGACTGATATTGATTAGGTTGTGCTTGAGACCTTCTACATACATGACATCCTCAATTAAATCTCTTCCTTTAGTACCAATAGTTCCACACCCTAGCACCTTTCCTTTTCCATTGTCACCATAGGTAACTTGACCAGATTCTTCTCTAAAACTTGTAAATAGCTTCTTGTCACCTATCATATGCCTTGAGCATCCACTATCCAAATACTATTTGGATGCCCTCAACTGACCCTGGAAATAAAGCTAAGTTTTAACTTTTGGTACCCAAATTTTCTTGGGTCCTTGATGGTTAGTTTTAGGAATCCATCTTAAGTTTCTAGTAGTGCACGTGCTAACTGTGTGACCTAGTTGGTTGCAATGTGTACAACATAAATCGAAAGAATTCTTCATGTGTATATTTCTATTGTATTTCTGTTTTTGTGCATAAGCATGTTGATTTACCGTTTTGGTACTTTTTATATCATCCTGTTTTACAAATTTAGGAGTTGGATATATCTTAGGATAAATAATATGTTCTTCATTTTGTGGGGGTGTGTATCTTACTCTATATTTCCTTTTTCCTTTTCTTACACCTTTCAGATTTACAAATAATGAAGTTTTGCAAGTAGTTATTTTATCTAAAGTGGCTCTTAGATAACTATTTTCTTCTTGCAATTTTTCTTCATTCTTCAGTTCTCTTAGATTTGATTCTAATTCTAATATCTTGTTATTCTTATTTTTCAAATCTTCACATAATAGTTCATTAGCTCTTTTGGTTTTAGTTGAATTTTTCTTTAACCTCTCAACCTCATTTTTAAGAAAGGTATTGCTCTTTTCTTGATTTAACAAATTTAGTTTGATTATTTTTGTTTGTTTTACAACCGACTTATATTTTTCATAAAGTTCATTGAAGGCATCCTCTAGACTATCTGAATCAGACTCTGAGCAGGAAGTAAAAGATGTTTCAGAATTTACCTGTTCTAGTCCTGCCATGAGGGCTAGATTTGCCTTTTCTTCTTCTTCAGATTCTGAGCTGGTAGCCTCTTCGTTGTCCCATGTTGCTGCCATAGCTTTCTTTTTGAACTTTTTGAATCTCTTTTATTTTCCCTTCTTCTTTTCAAATTTTTCTACTTGGTCCTTCTTTTTGAGTTTGGGACACTCAGATTTGTAATGCCCCGGCTGGTTGCACTAATAACAGGTTGGCTCTTTCTTTTTATCTTTCTTGAAGAACTTTCTTGAGCCAAACTTCTTTTTCTTGGCTAATTTTCTTTGTAATTTCCTTGAGAGCATAGCCTCGTCATCACTGTCATCTGATTTTTCTTTGGAGTCTTCAGATGAAGAAGAATCTGCAATCTTTAGAGCATTTGAAATTTTCTTCTTTGAAGAGATTTCAGAAAATCTTTCCATGTGCCATGAGGGAGCCTATTAACTTATCAATGGACAATTCAGTGAGATCATGGGCTTCCTCTATGGCTGTAACTTTAGGAGTCCATACATTGGTTAGAGATCGTAGTATTTTTCTAACAGTTTCTTCATTGGTTAGGATTTTCCCTAAGGCACTTAACCCTACAATTATGTTTGAGAATCTGTTGTACATTTGTGTTATATTTTCACTTGGAAGCATTTTGAATTGTTCATATTGAGATACTAGTATATCTATTCTGGTTTGTTTAACCCTATCAGTTCCTTCATAGGTTACCTGTAATTTATCCCACATTTCTTTTGCTGTCTTACAAGCTAAGAGTCTATTGAATTCTCTTTTAGATAAGGCACAGCAAAGATAATTTTTGGCTTTATAATTTAGGGACATATTTCTCTCATCAGCAATAGATAAACCAGCAGAGGTGGAAGTTGCTCCAACTATTTCATAATCACCTTGTTCAATTACCTACCGAAGGTCGTAGTCTGTTCCTCTGATGAAGCATTCCATCCTCATCTTCCAGTATTGATAATCATCACCATCGAAGAATGGTGGTCTTGAAACTGATTGGTCTTCATAGTTGTGAGCTTCAGATGCCATTTCTTCTCAAATCTTTAGATTCTTCTGAGAAGACCTTTGCTCTGATACCACTTGTTGGATCGAAATGTCAAACACACAGTCCTAGAGGGGGGGTGAATAGGACTTTTCTTGCTTTTCAAAAATTCTTCTGAAAATCACAACACTAAATAGATATGTTAGTGCTTGGTGTGATGTGTGTGATTCAAGTGAAAAACGTGGCAGTAACAATCACACAGAAGATTGCACAAGAGATTTATCCTGGTTCGGCCCTTCCTACATGGAAGTCCTACATCCAGTCCTCAAGCCAACCACTTGAGTTTTTCACTAAACTGCCAAACAGATTTGGCCTTCTCTCACCTTTGAGAGGTAATTACAACACCCACTTGCTCCACAACAAGTCTTCCCTAAACAGGGGTAAACACAACTGCCTTAAGCCAAAGGCCATCCCTTCACAAGAGGGGTAAAGCAGAAAAACTTCTACAGAAATAACAGAGAAAAAAACCTTGTGTGTTTGCCTCAAAGATGAGCACAGAACACACACTTTCCAGTAGGATTGAATGAAGAGAAGTGCAGTCTAAGTCCTAGCTGAAGCTACTTGGGTGGACTTCAAAAGAAGAAGCAATTACAATTGCCACCCAACAGACAGATCTTCAGAACAGAAATTCCTGAAGATGTGATCTCACATAGAGGCTGAACAGAAAGGTTTAGAGAGCTTGCAAGATGAGCTTTTCAGAGAGATGGCTTGAAGGAATTTCTTTTTGCGCACTTGAAAAATTGTTGTTCTTCATGAGCTTTTCTCCATCTCTTTATAATCTTCAAAAACTAGCCGTTGAGGAAGATAGCCGTTGGAGTAAGATGGTTGTTGCATACTATCCGTTTAAGGAGAGTTTTGGGGATCCTTTGGATCTTGGGACTTATATCCACAGGGTCTTGAATTTTTGCCTCCTTCCAAAGTCTTTAAAGGCAAGAGCCGTTGTCACAGCTAGAAGATAAGCTCTTTGAGACTTGAGCTGAGCAACCCATGCTTAAAACATGTGCTCTAATAAATGCCTGTTTGCAAGGACAAGACAAAGACAAAAGCATATCCATACCTTTGTGGTAGGTGAGTCAGTGGAGTACAACAAATAGTATGGAACCTAGTATTCTTAGTCCTTTCGGAAAATAAGGCAGACAGACAAAAAGTTGAGGTATGGGTCAGCCAGTGGTAGGTGAGATGGTCAGATACCATGCGCCTGATTTTTACATAAATGCTTTGAGTCTTTTTAGAAGAAATAGATTGAGGCAAAGGACATCAAAACCAGAAGTATATTTCAGAGAAATATTTTTTTACATGAATGTAAATATGTGAATGTACTGAATTTTTGTCTGAAAATATATTAAAATAATAGTCTTGTATGATCTTAAATGTATATGATAAGCAACATGAAATATGTCATAGATTTTATACTTGAGAAGAGTTTACAACTAGGAATGACAATTTAGAACTGACAAAGGTACCACAGCTGACAGTGTAGTCAAATTCAATATAATAGGTAATTAGACTCAGGAAGTGAGTATGATTCGATTGAAGAAGAATAGAGTGATTCGACTCAAGAAGGAAATCGTCAATCGAATGAGGTGTAAAGTTATGAGTCGAATATAGTAAAAAGACGTTCGACTGTATGAGTCGAAGTCATGACTCGAATACAATATAAAGACGTTCGACTGTATGAGTCGAAGTCATGAGTCGAATACAGTATAAAGACGTTCGACTATATGAGTCGAAGTCATGAGTCGAATACAGTATAAAGACGTTCGACTGTATGTGTCGAAGTCATGAGTCGAATATAATATAAAGACGTTCGACTGTATGAGTCGAAGTCATGAGTCGAATATAGTATAAAGACGTTCGACTGTATGAGTCGAAGTCATGAGACGAATACAATATAAAGTTGTATACTTAGAAAAATTTGGTCTTTCAGGATATTGAAGCTGTCTAGAAATTTTGTAGTATATCTATATTTTTGGAACAAATATATAACTGAGAATTTATCATGGTAAACGCAAAATATTCATTTAGAGATTATTTTATCAAAATACTTAATTTTCTGAAGACTTCGAGGAAGTTGCTTCAACAGTTAAAGCTAGTAAGAGAGAGACGATTGGTTTTTTCCCTTTCCTCTTAAGTGAATTGTGAAGGAAGTGAAGGCGTGTGATCAAGGAGCCTGACTGTTCATCCTTCCGTAAAGAGGAAATGAAAAGAAAAAAGTAAAAAGCAAAAGCAAAAGAAAAATAAAAAAAAAATCCATGAAAAATGCCCCGGATCAGAGTAAAGTTGGACTCGCTACTCTTGAAAAGTGATGGGTTGTGCAGCATTATGGATGAAAAAGAAAAAATTCTGAGTGCACAAAGTTCAAATAAAGAGGTAAAGTCCTCAACTCAGAGAAATAATCCTCAGGATTGAGGGAAACAAGATCTTGAGCAATGCCATAGAATTAATCTAATCTCAAATACTAGTTGAGATAGAGGAGCTCCAGGAGGGCATGAGATATTACATCTTCTAGTCCTACATTTTGAGTAATTTTTATTGCTAAGGGACTAGCAATGTTCAAGTAGGGGGGAGTGATAACTACATAAAGTTTTATGTTAAATTTCACACATTTAGTTGATTTTAGACATATTTGTCTATAAATAATGTGACATCTGATTTTAATTTGCATTTCATACATAAATAAAATTTAAAACATATTAGGTTAGAGTACATGTTAAATTTCATTCAAATAAGTCAATTTTTTTAGATTGACTAATTAGATTCATTTTAGAAATAACAGTCAATTGTAAATAAATTCTTCTTATTGCAATAATATTTTTGTAAATATTTTGTAAACACATAAAACTTGTAAATACCCCACCCAATTTTAATATTTTTAATAATAATAATATTTCTTATATACCTGGACACCACTAACTCTTTTCTTTCTTCTTGTTAAAATCAGAAGACTCCGGAAGCCTGGGGTTTGAAGCTTGCTGGGAGGAGCTCCCGTGCGGAGCGCTGTGCGATGCAGAGGCCGGGCTGCTGGCTCGTGCGGAGGCGGACCAGGTGCACTGAAGGGGGTATGCCGCAGGCGGCATGCAGGTGGCGGGAAGCAGAGGTGTGTGCAAGGCGCCTTGGCGGCCAGCGCATAGGTATGCTGGCTGGATGGCATGGCCGAGCTGGGAAGAGGTTGGCGCATATGGGCATGGCGGTTGGTCCCGTGCACAGCTGAACGATGGCAAGCAGAGCGCACTGGGCCAGTTGAGCTGAGGTGGCAGCGATGGAGCTAAGATGGCGATCCGGGTGAGGCTCGCATGGCGATCCTAGTGCAGAGCTGAGGCAGCAAGATCGGTTGTGCAGGTGTTCGATGGTTTGATGCAGAGGCGGCTGATGGCGGTTGGGCGATGTGAAGCTGCCGGATCCCGTGCGATGCAGGGATGGTGCGGCTAGGCGCGCAGATGGTGGTACATACGGAGCAGGCGGACTAGGTGCACAGCAGCAGGGCATCCGACTGAAGTTGGCGGGAAGGAGGCTGACGTGGCGATCCTGGTGCAGAGCTGTTCGGCATCCAGGAAGCGAGGAAGCAGAGGCGCCCGAAGACCCAAAAGCCTATATAAAGGGACCCCAAAGGTCCTCCGAGGGAGTTCGGCTGGTTAGAATGGGGTAGGAATTTTTTCTTTTAATTTTCTCTTCTGTAATTTTTCTTTCAGTAGAGTAGGTGAGGGAGACGGGTTTGGGTGTTGAGATTTTTTTTTGAAGAAATTTGCTTATGCCATTTTGTTTTCTTCTGTATTCTGTTCTTGTGCGAGAGCATGGAAGCAAGTTCCGCAATTCAAATTTGAGGAGTTCTAGCTTTTATTTTCACCTGTAATTTTTCCTTTATGCAAATTATGGGAGTTCCCTGGTTCGGAATTCTGAAGATTTTTAGTTTCCTTTTATTTCCTGTATTTTCTTTTCATTAGAGCAGTGGAGGGGATTGAGAGGTTCAGAATTGTTGGGAGTTTAATTTGTTTTGTATTTTCAATATTCAAGCAGAGATGGGAGTCGGTTGGTTGGTTCGAATTTTAAGATTTAATTTTAGTTTTTCTGTTCATCCATCTTTCTGTAAGGGCTTCGCCAGTAGATATTTCTAGGAATTTTTGCTTCCAGTTTATTTCTATATTTTCTCATTTCTGTTTGAGCAACTGAGCAAATGTAGATCCAGATTAATTTCTCATTTCGTCTGTGTGAATTTTGTTGTTTCTTCTACATCCGGGAGGACCTCATCAGCAAGGATTCGGCATCCAGGGGGTTCGGCTACAGGGAGTTTTAGGTTCTGCAAATTTTCTAGGTTTCCTTCTTCCTTCTACAAGGGGGATTCCAGGGAGTTGTTCTTGTTTCTTCGGTGTATAAAGGTTGCTCAGGAGAGGGAGTTTGTGATTTTTCGGGAATTGTTCTTTGCTATTTGACGGATTTCGGCTACTGTTAAAGGGGCAATCTATTTCCAGTTTTGTTATGTTTAGTTAGATTAATTCGGTGGCAGTTGCTTCTTAAATTTCTTCTGCAATTTTTGTCTATTCTTTTGTGTTTAAGTGGTTTGATCCAGGAGGTAGACATTTATTTTCCAGTTTTCTTCTGCATTTTATTCCTTTAGGCTGCTGTGTGAAGAGATAGAGTGCTTCTTCTTATCTGGTAGGAGCGGGATCAGTGTTATTGTGAGGAGAATTTACTTCTTTTCTTCTGTGAAAATTGGGGTGGGAAAGTTTGTTTGACTGCTGCTGAGTGGAAGCAATTCGAGGGTTTGTGCTGTGATTGAGCCTGTGGAAATTATTTTATTGCTTCTTATTTCTTCTCTTCTGTGTTGAGAGGAATCCGATCCAGTGGAGCTAGCTTCTTCCATTTCTATTGCATTGGTTCATTTCTATTGTGCTGTGGAGATTTCTTATGTGCTGCTATATTTAGAGTCTGACTGTCTTCTACTTTTTTAAAGATTTCTGTCTACCGGTTTGATCACTAAATTGAGAGGGTACATTGATAGCAATTCCCTTTTTAATTTCAATTCAGCTTGTTCATTCGCTAAGTTTGATCTGTCAAGATTGTGTGGGATTTGATCGGTGTTGTTTACATATTCCCTTTAAACGCATTGTCGATAGAGATTTCAAGTTAAAGTAGTTTAAATCAAGTTCTATTCAGCCTGTCCGTGGATATGACCTGTTCTCACCACTTTTCTAGTTCATTTGTACTATTTTATGTTTGTGAGACAGTTTAGAGGAAGTGCGCATATTGACTTGTGCGAGGAACTCTGGACAACGAAAATGCACAGTCAACAATGCCGCACGTTCATGCATGAGGTCGACGCTAACAGTTTATCAGATCAACTCAGAAGGAAGTTCAAGAAGATATCTTGGAGATCTCAGGTTTGTCATGTGTTTAAGAAATCAGAAAAGAGTGTTTTTGTTTGAATTGAAGTTAGTGTGTCGACACTAGAGTCTGGCAGTGTCGACACTAGGACACTTAGAATTTTCTCAGAATGCAAAGGTCATCAAGCAGGCACATGATCCAAAGCCCACCACGTGGGATATTCTCTGTCCATGTCAGATGTTATAGAAGGATCCGATTCTTGGCGGCAAAAAGATTTCTCCATTTTTGGGCGAATAGGCTGAGGGGCCCATGACAAAGAATCCCGTGCAATCAGGTAAAAAGAACTCAACTTCATGGAGAAAAGTGAATTCGTGCATTACGGTGAAGGAAGAGGAGCTGAGCAGAGTAGAAAGGAGGAGATCAGATGTTTTGAAGCAGCAGTTCGACGTAATTTCAAATTAGAGTATGATCTGATGAAAGCGATGTTGATTCAAGCAAGATCTGAAGCTTCAAGTAGCAGATGCTGAGCCTTCAAGAATAGAGGATCGAAAATCTCCCTCATTCTTGATTTCTATGAATTCATTGTGGTAGATTTCCAAAAGAATTCATCAGATGGGAAGATGATTCTAAAATCTGGGAGAGATGCATACGAATTCAGATCCAGACCAGGGAGTTTGATGAAATTGCCATATATTCCAGCAATTTTCCTTTTCATTATTTTAAACTTTCTTCTGAGCGTTTGAATTGTCTGCTATCTGCTTCTTGGTGAAGCAGATTGGATTGATCACTCACGAATTGTGATTGGATCAATTCAGGTGAAGCTGTGAATCAGTGGGTTATCGAAGCTGTGTATCAGCTGAGCTTTCAAGCTGTAAGGCAGCGGTTGTGTAGAAGCTGTGAATCAGCGGTTGTTTGAGAATTTCTGTCAGGGTTTCTGATAGTGGTACCTCACTGATTTGGTGAGGGGTGGATGTAGGTCTCCTTATTGGAGCCGAACCACCTTAAAATTCCTTGTTCTCTTGTGGTTGTGTTAATCTTTCTTTGTGTGTTAGAGCATCTAACTCACTAAATTGAAATCAGATTCTTAATTTCTAATTCGTGCTAAAAATTCTAAGGATTCTCTATTCACCCCCCCCCCTCTAGATAATCCTTCCACACACAACACGTGGTATCAGAGCCTGGTTCTCCAATTTATTTGGTTTCACAACCAGGAGATAATTGTGTATGATGGAATCTAGAGGCTATATCGCAGAGGGTCACTCTGTGAACAGACCACCTTACTTTGATGGCACTAATTATGCGTATTGGAAAACTCGCATGCAGGTTTTCTTGTGAGCTCAAGATCATCAAATCTGGAGAGTGGTGAACAATGGACCTTATCAGCTATCCGAGGACGAAGAGAAGTGGACTCCAGAGGAAATCAAAAAATCAAATGCAAATTGGAGTGCAATGAATATAATGCAGTACTCACTGCATCCGACTGAATTTTCAAGAGTTTCATCATGCTCAAGCGCAAAGGAGATCTGGGGTCGACTTATGGTAATCTATGCAGGCACATCAGAGGTAAAGGAAACTAAGGCCAATATGTTAATTTCTGAATATGAAGCTTTTCGGATGAAACATGATGAAACTATTTCTGAGATGTATGGTAGATTGACATTGTTAACAAATGGGCTGAAGAATCTAGGTAAAGTTTATTCTGATAAAGAACTAGTGAGAAAAATTCATAGATCCTTGACACCCATTTGGCATACTAAAGCAATTGTTATTGAAGAAACTATAAACTTGTCAACAACCACTGTTGATGAGTTAATAGGTTCTTTAATGACATATGAGTTGGGTTTGAAAAGAACTGACGATGACCTAAGAAAGAAGAAACATCTTGCTCTTAAAGCAAGTCCTAGCACCAAGGAGGCTACCGAAGACCGTGATTCATCCATTTCTGAAGATGACTCAGGTGAGTTTGCTTTGATGACTGGAAAGTTCAGAATGTTTTTGAAAAAAGAAGGTATGAACTTTCTGAAGAAGAAATCTTACAACAAGAATTTTTCAAAACCCAAAGCAAATGCTAATAAAAAGACTGATAGAATTGTGTGTTACAATTGCAGGAAACCAGGGCATGTCAAGTCTGAATGTCCTGAAGTTCAGAAGAAGACTCAGCCCAGATGGAATAAAAACAAGCAAAAGGCTATGGTTGGTACCTGGAGTGAAGAAGAAGATGATGAAGAGGAGGAAAGCTCAGATGCTGAGGACACTCATTCAAAGCTAGGCTTAATGGCTATAGACACTGAAGAGGAAGAAGAAGAGGCAAGTTCCTTATTTAAGGATTTCAGTTTGGAAGATTGGGAGCATGTTTACTTTGAACTTATGGATCAATATGATGATCTTAAGAAGGAAAACAAGTTGTTAAAAAGGAAATTGAAACACTCCTCTCAGAACATGTTAAAAGAGAAAAAGAGAAAGAGTGTTCAAAAGAGATAAATGCTCTAAGAGAAGTTGTAAATGAATTGAAAAAATCTGAATATTGTAATTCTAGATGAAATAGGTCTCGTGACTGAAAAGAATGCTGCTTTACACAGTGTTAACACTGAATTACAAAAGGAGATTGAAGTTCTGCAGAATCAAGTAAACAAAAGGTAGGAAGCTCTTGAAAAATTTGTGAGTGGCAGGAACAATCTTGAAGTTCTCCTAGGCACAAGAGTAAACGTTAACAAAGAGGGGTTAGGTTTTAATCCCACAAAGAAGAAGGAAGTAGGACTGAAAACTATAACATTCACTTCTTCAAAAACATCTGAAGCTTCCACTTTAAAAGAATAGAGAAATGTGAAAATTGGAATGGATACAAAACAGGATGGAAAAAATAAGTCGGTTGACAATAAAAACACTAAGGGAAGAAAGACAACAAAAGTTGAAAATGAATAAGTCTTTCAAAGGAACAAAAAATTGACATCACTTGTTTGGCATAGTCGACACTACACCTATGGTAAGTCGACACCATCTTACAGAAAATCACAAGAGTTGGGAAATTGGACAAATAATAGGTCAAAATCATTTCAGAATTGGTCTCCCACCAGATGGACTCATGAGAAATCAAGATCCATCTATGTCAATAATCAGAAATGGTCAAAATGGAATCACTCAGGTCGACACTATCCTTTTAGAGTGTCGACACATAGCTACGATTTTGTCAGATGCAATGTCTTGAAAAATTGTGAATCAGCTACGATTTTGTCAGATGCAATGAACCTCAAAATCTTGAAAAATTGTGGAGTTCAGATTACACTGGACATGTGGAGAAAAAGCTAAACAAAAATCTCACAAAAAGAAATGGTTCAAAATATCATGAGAACAGGAAACAAAATGAAAAACATAATAACATTAGGAATGAGGAAAACATAAAGGTGAATAAACAACTCTGGATTTCAAAAGTCCTGCTTTCTCATATTCTTAATTTTGAAGGCATTGTGGGACCCAAATGTGCTTGGGTTCCAAAGAATTTTCTTTGATTGAATGTGTGCAGGTATGTCTTACAGCCAAGAAGAATTTATGGTACTTAGATAGTGGCTGTTCAAGACATATGACAGGGGATAAGGATAAATTATGTCTATTATCTGAAAAGAAGGCTGGACATGTCACATTCGGAGGCAACAACAAAGGTAAAATCATTAGCTCAGGTAAGGTTGGTAGGAATCTCACAAATTTGATTGATGGAGTTCTTCTAGTGGAAGGTTTGGAGTATAACCTTCTGAGCATAAGCCAATTGTGCGACAAAGGTCACAAGGTAATGTGTGAATCTCTGAACTGCACTATTTTTGAACCTGATTTTGATGTTGTTAAGTTTACTGGAAAAAGAGCAAATAATGTCTACATGGTAGATATTGATGATTCTGAAAACACTAATTTATGTTTAACTGCAAACAAAAATAACTTGGCATGCTTATTGTTGCCCAGTTGACAAGCCCAGAGGGGGGGTGAATGGGTCTTTAAAAATTTTACTTGATTAGTACCTGTACTTAAAACATTCACACAAAAGACGTTCTTCGACGAAGGTTAGTAACAGTTAGTTCAAAGCGCAATCACACAAGAAAAACAACCACACAACATAAGGAATTATCTTTGTTCGGACCTCCTCTCCTTAGGAGTCCTACGTCCAGTCCCTGAGCAACAACTCAAGATTCCACTAACTAGGGTACAGTCCCCCTATGGACACTACAACACCCAGCTCAGCTGGTCTTCCTTCACACGAAGGGAATTACACCACCCTGGATACCCCACCAGGTCTTCCTTCCACACAGAAGGGAACAACAACACCCTGGAAGCTCTACCAGGTCTTCCTTCAACACAGAAGGGAACTATAACATCAAAGGTAAGCAATAAGGACAAGCCCCTAGATCAAGCTTCAACAAGCTAAGATCTGAAGCAAGCAGGACTGAGAGTAAAAGATCTAGAAACGCAGAAGATTTCCAGAACTATACGAGCTCTCTCAAGATTTTCACTACAGAGTGGAGAGCAAAGAGCAACACTGAAAGGAATGAGGTTCTTGGCTCTAGAATTCTATCAGAAGATTTGAATAGCTTGTGCGTTCAAAAATCCTCCTTGTCTTCTGATCTTCTGTCTTGAATTTATATCTCCTTTGGAAATACGGCCGTTGAAGTAACCGTTGTCTCTTAGATTGGTAGACGTTAGACTGCTTGACATTTGGAAGCTTCAACAATCTTTTATCCAGTTGAGCACGGAAAGAGATAAGGTCTTCTGGCGTCTATATGGTCCAGCATTGTATGACAGAATGTCTTTAGGACCCTGCACATATTAAATGCTAGAACAGTAGACAGCTAGGCTGTCTCTTGTTGTCAGTAAACGATGATGTGAGTACTCACCAAAATAGCAATGCCAAATAGCTTGTTCTAAAAGATGTTGACAAAATATGCACAATAATAAAAGGATATCATCTGCATGCATGCAGAGATACATTCTGTCTTCATTAAATGCACAACAGTCAGACAGATAAGGAAGTCTTTGACTATTCAACGCCTTAAGAGATAAGATAAATATCAAGTCGATATAAACTATAAAGTCGTTGTCTATATGACTTATGAAATCGTTATGAATACCAACAAGTCATTATAGAGAGCAAATCATTGTATTCAACGAAGAAATCGTTATAGACACTTAACAAATCATTATGAAAAGCAAGTCGATGTGTTCAACGAAGAAATTGTTATGAACACTTAACAAATAATTATGAGCTTTAAAGAAATCGATGCGCGAAGCAAATCGTTATAAGCTCTAAAGAAATCATTGCGTGAAGCAAATCGTTATGAGCTCTAAAGAAATCGTTGCGTGAAGCAAATCGTTACGAGATCTAAAGAAATCGTTGTGCGAAGCAAATCGTTATGAGCTCTAAAGAAATCGTTGCGTGAAGCAAATCGTTATGAGCTCTAAAGAAATCGTTGCGTGAAGCAAATCGTTACGAGCTCTAAAGAAATCGTTGCGCAAAGTAAATCGTTATGAGCTCTAAAGAAATCGTTGAGCGGAGCAAATCGTTATGATGAGCAAATCGTTATGATGACTTAAGAAATCGTTGCGATGAACAAATCATTACGATGGGCAAATCGTTATGATGACTTAAGAAATCATTGCGATGAACAAATCGTTACGATGGGCAAATCGTTATGATGAGTTAAGAAATTGTTGCGATGAGCAAATCGTTACGATGTGTAAATCGTTATGATGACTTAAGAAATCATTGCGATGAGCAAATCGTTACGATGGGCAAATCGTTATGATGACTTAAAAAATCGTTGCGATGAGCAAATCGTTACGATGGGCAAATCGTTATGATGACTTAAGAATTCGTTGCGATGAGCAAATCGTTACGATAGGCAAATCGTTATGATGACTTAAGAATTCGTTGCGATGAGCAAATCGTTACAATGGGCAAATCGTTATGATGACTTAAGAAATCGTTACAATTAGCAAATCGTTACGATGGGCAAATGATATACATGAAGGAAATCGTTGTGATTTTCAACCGAAATCGATGTGGACTTAGATAGATACAATCTTGAAATAATTAATGCTTCAGAAATATAATGGTTACCAATATTGGCTTGATTGACCTTGACCTTGGAGTATTTCCTATACTTATGACTTAGAGAACTTTGATAAGGTTTTGTTAATTACCAAAATACATGTACATTTAAAAATTTCGTGGGGACAGACTGATAATCACTTATGGCATCATAGACTAGGTCATGCTAGCTACCATGTGCTTCATAAATTAGCCAAATTCAACATGGTTAAAGGACTGCTTGATATATCATTCAAACAAAACTTGAATATGTGTGAAGCATGTTCTCAAGGTAAGCAAACCAGAAAATCTTTCAAAAGTAGATTAGAAAGTCAATCCACCAAACCATTCAAACTTATTCACATGGATTTGTTTGGTCCCACAAGAACAAACAGTCTGAATGGAAAAAGGTTTGGATATGTGTTGGTTGATGATTTTTCTAGATACACCTGTGTTTACTTCCTTGCTCACAAAAATGATGCTTTTACTGTATTTTATGACTTTTATAAGAAGATTTCACAAAAAGGGAAGTTCAAAATCATTTCAATCATGTCAGATCAAGGTGGTGAGTTTGAGAATACTAACTTTCAGAATTTTTACAGGAAAGAAGGAGTTTTCCACAAGTTTTCTTCACCAAGAGCTCCTGAACAAAATGGAGTTGTGGAGAGAATAAATAGAACTCTTGTAGAGATGGCGAGAACCATGCTAATTGAGAGTGGTCTGCCAAGGAAGTTTTGGGCTGAAGCGATAAACACATCTTGTTACATAATAAATCGTGCAATGGTATGACCTTTCTGCAAAAAGACTCCTTTCGAAATACTGAAAGGTAAGAAACCATCTATTGCACATTTTAGAGTTTTTGGGTCAAAATGTTTCATTCTGATAAACAACAAACATGACTTGGATAAATTTGAAGCTAAGAGTAAATTAGGGATTTTTCTAGGCTATTCTGATCATTCAAGAGCTTATAGAATATTCAATTTGAAAGATCAAATTGTTAAGGAATCACCCCATATCACTTTTGATGAGTTTAATGTTGATTCTTGCAGAGAAAAACAAGACGAAGAGTTTCTGGAAGGAAAAGACTCTAAAGAACAAAAGGAGAAAGAAGAAGCAACCAAAAAGAACTCAGATCACTGTGAAACACATGAAGCAGAAAATGAACTCAAAGAAAGAGATGGGATAATTGTGAGGATGCTGAGAGACCATCCACAGGAAAGTATAATTGGTAACCTGCTCGACCCTCCTAGGACATGGTCTCATTTTAAAACAGTTTCTGAACTTGAAGAAATTGCTCTGGTGTCTCAAATTGAACTTAAGAATATAGATGATGCTCTACAAGACACTTTTTGGATCAATGCAATGCATGAGGTGTTAAATCAGTTTGAAAGAAATAAAGTGCGGAATTTGGTTCCAAGACCTTCATCTCAAAGTGTTATTGGAACCAAATGGGTCTTCAGAAATAAAACCAGTGAAGATGGGAAGGTAATAAGGAATAAAGCTAGGCTGGTTGCAAAAGGCTATAATCAGAAATTTGGTATTGACTTTGAAGAGTCTTTTGCTCCTGTAGCTAGGCTTGAAGCCATCTGAATTCTACTTGCATTTGCTTGTGCCCATGGTATTGAATTACAACAAATGGATGTAAAGAGTGCGTTTTTAAATGGTTTAATTAAGGAGGAAGTGTTTGTTGAACAACCTCCTGGTTTTGAATGCACTAACTTTCCTGACCATGTGTATAAACTTGATAAGGCTTTATATGGTCTGAAGCAAGCTCCACGAGCCTGGTATGATCGGTTAAGTTCATTTCTTACAGGTAAAGGGTATTCAAGAGGTAAGGTTGATCAGACTCTTTTTACAAAAATCCAAGATAAGGATGTATTGCTGGTTCAAATATATGTTGATGACATCATTTTTGGATCAACAAAACCATCCTTATGCAAGGAATTCTCAGAGTTAATGACTAACGAATTTGAAATGAGCTTGATAGGAGAACTGAAATTTTTTCTTGGACTACAGGTGGTTCAATCAAAGGAGGGAATCTTCATAAACCAATCCAAATACATTCAAGAATTGCTGAAAAAATACAAAATGGAGAACATAAAATCAATAACAACTTCAATGAGCACAACTGTGAGTTTAGATGCAGATCTGAAAGGTAAACAAGTTGATTCAAAAGTATATAGAGGTATGATTGGCTCCTTACTCTATTTGACTGCATCTAGACCAGATATTCAATTTTCAGTGTGCATGTGTGCTAGATTTCAGGCTTGTCCTAAAGAATCCCACTTGAGTGCAGCAAAAAGAATTTTCAGATATCTTGCTGGAACTCAAGACTTGGGGTTGTGGTATCCTGCATTCAGTGAGTTTAATTTGATATCTTATTCAGATGCTGAAGAAAGAGCACTAGTGGCTATTGCCAATTTTTGGGAGGATGTTTAGTTTCTTGGGCTTCTAAGAAACAACACTCAGTTGCTCTCTCCACTGCAGAAGCAGAATATGTTTCTGCAGGAAGTTGTGGCACTCAAGTGTTGTGGATTAAACATAAACTCCAAGACTACCAAGTAGATCTTGGATGTGTCCCAATATTGTGTGATAACACAAGTGCTATTTGTTTAGCAAAAAATCCAATTCAGCATTCTAGGACCAAGCATATAGAAATCAGGCATCATTTCTTAAGAGATGAAGTCAGCAAAAATTCATTTGAATTGCATTTTGTTGAAACCTCAAAACAAATTGCTGATATTTTTACAAAACCCATATGCAATGAAAGATTTTCCTGTTTAAGAAGAGAACTTGGGTTGTGTTTGTTTGACCCTTGAATGAATTTGTTGAAATTGATGTGATAATGTGGATGAATGGATGGTTGTGTTGAATCAAGTTTTTTTGTTGGTTGCTTCTATCTACCTTGTGTATTCTATTTTGAAAGAAAGATGAGATTTGGATGAAAGTCCGTGGTTGATGGACCTGTTTGTGAGTAGCAATGGTTGAAAAGCAATCTGTTGATGTTCAGTTGGTGTAGTGAAAATTTCACTATGATTTTATGGTATCTTGTCTGCCTAAGGTCGACACTCTCAACAATAGTGTTGACACTACCTACTTTTACAACAGAATTCTTGCCAGTCCTGTAAAGTCACACATCCTTGATTTCTTCCTGTACATAAAACCCTCCTTCATCCAACTAATAAAATCCTTGTTTTCAGTCTTCACATTGGCCTATATGGTATATAAAATGGTGAATTGAAGTAGGACAGGTCAAGCCTATCTGAATTCTTTCACTATGCGTGAGTATGTGTCTCCGTCAAGTACCAAAGGCTTTTGTGCACTCATTGAGGGGGAGCTCATTCCCACTTTACTACTCTTCTTGATTCAAGATTCTTTTGAAAAGGAGTAATTTCATTTTGAAATGCTAAATTTATAGGCATTTTCTCAGGGGGAGATAATTCCAATTACACATTTGTGAAAACTCCATTATCTCAAATTTCAATGATTATGGTTTAAGAGTTGTTAATTTCTGATTAACTATTAAAAACTTCTTGAAAAATTCATCTCACTTAACTAACAGTGCAAAGAAAAATTTCTTTAATGAGAAGTGCATTAATAATAATAAACCTTGAAAATTCATGTAACTTGATGTCTTGGTTAGATTTTTCAAAGTTTCTAAAATATTTTGATATGATAAACCATCTTGATTCACAGGCAGCTTGATTGACAATGTGCTGCTTTACAAATGGCAGAATAATTTCTATGCTCTGAGAAACTACAAATGTCTAATAAAATCAGAAAATCATTGTATGTCATGATGAGCTAGTTATTTCTGCTCAGGACTTCAAGATGAATGTGATGAAGTCTGAGTAATTGGGGATTCTAGTGTTTGATAGACATGTATCCTCACATGAAAAGATGAATCTATTTCATTTCCTAAGACAAAATGATCTCCTAAGTGAGTAATCAGGGGCTCTGGTGTGTACAAAACATGGTCCTTGCATGAAAACAAAGGAAAATCAGATTGTTCATTTGTATTGTCATTTAAAAAAATTATGAAATGAATAAAAAAAATATGAAAATGAATGAAATGAGTGTGAGTCAAGAGATTTAAAAAAAAAAAATTTTGTGTGCTATTCAACATATTGTGGTAAGTTCAGATACTCGACCAATGTCATCTTGATACATGTGGTGAGTAACTGGTTTAATATTGTTGAAACTTCGTTACCTAAAGACTTCCTTCTCTTATCTGTTATTTACGATCATGAGTTTTTCAATCTGTTGTTAATGGTTAATTCAAAAATTTACAATTTTTTAAACCATTGATCTGAACAATAATGAGAAAGGGTAAAATAAATGGGTAATTGTGATAAACTTCTCCAGGATCTTTAGGGAATTTAGTAATTCACTGTGAAATGTCAACTTTTCAATTTCCTTGAAATTTGTCCTGTCACATTCCTTCTTAGTGTTGACATTATTCACCATAGAGTCAACATTATAACACTTCTTTGGTCTGGAACACGATACCTTTCACTGTTCCGTACGTACAATGTTTTCCTTAAACAGGTCGACACCTTTTTAATCACGTCTCTTTGGATGCATCCACTCCGAAAAGCCCTCCTTCTCCACAACTCTCTCCGCAGAAAAACTCGTTTCTTCTGCATCAGTGCCCTAGTGAATCTTCCACCCCGATACTCTGTTCCATTGCTCATGGCTCCAAAGCTTCAACCTCGTCGTGGTGGGAAGAGGAAGCATGCTGAAGGTTCTGATTCATAAAGCCATCCAAGGGAGCAAAGGGCATTGTGTTTTGAGAGAAGAAGCATGATGTTCCTTCCTTCTCAAGCCGCAGATTTTCACATCCATGTACGGCTAAAGAAAAGAACTTTGCCAAAGGTAAGAAAAAGCTAGAATTTATTGATCTAAGTAGCTCTGAGGAAGATGTCTCTAGCCAACAAGGGTCACTTGCTATTCTTGAAGAAAGCCCTAAATCCCAGGAAACGGGCAATGGCTCTGATCATCTAATTGAGCAAGAAGAAATGTCATCTCCATCACAGAAATCAAGTCAGAATCTTCAGAAAAAACTGAAGATGACAACTTTGACCAATTGCTAGTCGAAGAAGATGAAGACAATGCACATTCAAGGCATGGTGAAGAAAAAGGAAATGTAGGAGGGAATGATGTCAGAAACTTTGAACATCAGATTTCTGATGAAATTCAAGAAGAAGAAGTATCTGAGGATGAGTCTGTTGATGAGGAAGAGGATCAGACACCTTCAAAGGCCAAGAGAATGATTATAGGAAACAAGTCTCTCTTGCATCTGAGAATAATTAACCTCCATGATGAAGGTATGTCTAATTTGGTACCTGAATTGCTTGAAATGTTGGAGTTTCAGGGATGGTCTGATTTTGTCAGTGCTCATAGGACACACTGTCCTATCCTTGTTAAAGAATTTTTCAAAAATTTAGTAAGCAAGAGGAAGACTCTTGAGTCTAATGTGAGAGGGGTTGATGTGGCACTCACAAATGAGGTGGTGAGTCATCTGCTGGGTATACCCAATGAGGGTTATATAACCCACAGGATTTCCATTTTAATGCTCATGAAGCTTTCACAGTTCTGACTGGCCAACCACATGATGTGCTAGATGAAAGTCAAGCAAAGGTCTCACAATTGAATGCCAATAGATTTCCACCAGCACACAAACTGTTGCACCATTGGTGTACAACCATCTTAACTCCCTAGGGAGGAGGAAGACAGAGAGTAACAAGCTTGCAAAGATGCATCATGTTTTGTTTGATCAAGAGAGTAAAGATAAATTTGGCTACAATTTTCTGTCATCTAATTCATGAGGTCACAATTCCAATGCTGAGAATGAGCTTGCCATATGTAGCTCATTTGACATCCATTTTTCAGTTAATGGGTGTGTCATCTGCTGGAGCAAAAGTTTAGAAGCTCGCCAGATATCATATATATGATTTGGTTCACATTATGAAGTTCATGAAGCTGAATTTGGATCCACAAGAAGAAGAGAATGTTGTGTTGGAGCATGAACAGGAACATCTTTCCGAGAAACATCTTCAAGATTAGGGACATATCACTCCTGAGGAGATCTTACAAGATCAGGCCATTCCAATCCCTTCTCCTCCTTTAGTTCCAATCTATGATGCTCCTGAATTTGATCAACCTCACATCTCTTCTCCTCAAATTCCTCACACTCACTTTGTTCCATCTGTCGACGATATTCCCTCATCATCTACTTCAGCAGCTTCAATTCCACCTGCTCTTCTCACATTTCTAGAAAAGCAGTTTGCTTATGTTCATAGCTCTCTTGACCTTTTGAATACCAAGATAGAGAAGCAAGCTCTAAATTTTGATAGTCGTTTAGAAATGATTGAGAAGTCCTTGCAAGACAATGTAGACAGGCAAGAATAGATCCATAGGTTCACAAAAGTCAGGTCTGATCAGCTGGTTCATACCATTGGATATGTTTTTGATAAGGCAGCATTCACTCGAGCCAAAATCTTTGATAAAATTGAATTTATTGCTCAAGAGCATCAGTAGAATGCAGACAATTTTAATGCTATTCCTGGTCTGGCTCAATCTGTGAGACTGATTCTTCATGGAATGGGTATTTTGAGGAGCCACAATGAAGATATTTCCAGGGAGCTTCAGTACATGATAGAGGAATTTAACAAAGTCTGGCGCTTACATGATATAAATGAATCTGATAACTGCAATCAAGCTACTTCCTCTGCAGTAGCCCCAACCATGCCTCATGGTGTTCATCATATTCTGGTGGTGGTTGAACAACAATTAGACCAACTGAAAGATTTTCTGAATATAAAATTTGGTGCTATTCAGATCTATCTTACAGACAACTATGATGATTTGTATTTTCTCCTGACTAGGATTGAGAAGAGGCTCTTTCCCCATTCACCACCTCCACTACCTCCTTAGTGTTATCTCTTTTTGATTATGTCAAAGGGGGAGAGGTTGTTGATGGCTTGATCTTTTTGTATGGTTGATGTGAGTTGATCTTTTTGTATGGGCTGATTTGTTTTTTTTTTTTTTGTTAATTGGAGATTGTATGTAAAGTTTCTGTTGAATGCATGAAAGCATGAATGAAAACATCAGTTTCCCTTTTGAATGACAATCATATGAATGTTGTTTGACTTGCTTCAATGTTGTGTGAATGAGTTGTACTTGAGTTGCTGTGGTTGGATGGTTGAATGTTGTTATTAAATTTCAAAGATCGAACATCAATTGGTTGCCATCATTAAAAAGGGGGAGATTGTTGTGTCCCTGATTTTGATGATGTCATATTAAAATATAAAATGAGAAAACAGTTGACATATATCAATTATTTTGTAGGTACAACTCAACTGGATCAAAGAACAATGAGAAATTGTCAGATAAGGTCGACACTACCCGGAACATAGGTCGACACTGGAGGACTATGGATGTTGATGTGAAAGGTTAAGATCAAGTCAAACCAACACTACTCAGAGAGTATGTCAGCACCAAAGTTGTCTTCAGTTTATTCCAAGAAGGTGAAACTCTAATCATGTCGACACTATGTGGTGATAGGGTCGACATTAAGCAGGGGTAGAATTCACTTTGAAGAAAATTGAAGCTAAGGTTGACACTAGCTGTGCATGAGGTCGACGCTAACAGTTTATCAGATCAACTCAGAAGGAAGTTCAAGCAGATATCTTGGAGATCTCAGGTTTGTCATGTGTTTAAGAAATCAGAAAAGAGTGTTTTTCTTTGAATTGAAGTTAGTGTGTCAACACTAGAGTCTAGCAGTGTCGACACTAGGACACTTTGAATTTTCTCAGAATGCAAAGGTCATCAAGCAGGCACATGATCCAAAGCCCACCACATGGGATATTCTCTGTCCACGTCAGATGTTCTAGAAGGCGTTGATACTTGGCGGCAAAAAGATTTCTCCTTTTTTGGGTGAATCGGTTTAGGGGCCCACGACAAAGAATCCCGCGCAATCAGGTAAAAAGAGCTCCAGTTCATGGAGAAAAGTGAATTCGTGCATTACGGTGAAGGAAGAGGAGCTGAGCAGAGTAGAAAGGAGGAGATCAAATGTTCTGAAGCAGCACTTCGATGCAATTTCAAATTGGAGGTATGATCTGATGAAAGCGATGTTGATTCAAGCAAGATTTGAAGCTTTAAGAAGTGGATGCTGAGCCTTCAAGAACAGAGGATTGGAAATCTCCCTCATTCTTGATTTCTGCGAATTCATTGTGGTAGATTTCCAAAATAATTCATTAGATGGGAATATGATTCTAAAATCTGGGAGAGATGCATACGAATTCAGATCCAGACCAGGGAGTTTGATGAAATTGCCATATATTCCAGCAATTTTCCTTTTCATTATTTTAAACTTTCTTTTGAGCGTTTGAATTGTCTGCTATCTGCTTCTTGGTGAAGCAGATTGGATTGATCACTCACGAATTGTGATTGGATCAATTCAAGTGAAGCTGTGAATCAGCTGGTTATCAAAGCTGTGTATCAGCTGAGCTTTCAAGCTGTAAGGCAGTGGTTGTGTAGAAGCTATGAATCAATGGTTGTTTGAGAATTTTTTTCAGGGTTTCTAATTGGGGTACCTCACTGATTTGGTGAGGGGTGGATGTAGGTCTCCTTATTGGAGCCGAACCACCTTAAAATTCCTTGTTCTCTTGTGGTTGTGTTAATCTTGCTTTGTGTGTTTGAGCATCTAACTCACTAAATTGAAATCAGATTCTTAATTTCTAATTCGTGCTAAAAATTATGAGGATTCTCTATTCACCCCCCTCTAGATAATCCTTCCACACACAACACGTGCCAATATCCCTTTTCTTTTCTTCTTTTCTAGATCCTCCCAGCTCACACTGCTACTCCAAGATCACTTGGCTAGAGCCCATGATCAAAGCTCTCCCCATAGCA
The DNA here is from genome assembly GCA_014218235.1 of Colocasia esculenta. Classification (NCBI taxonomy): domain Eukaryota; kingdom Viridiplantae; phylum Streptophyta; class Magnoliopsida; order Alismatales; family Araceae; genus Colocasia; species Colocasia esculenta. The sequence continues at coordinate 58,911,366 of CM024762.1, forward strand.
TCCATCAACCTTCTGTGGGAGTGGAACTTGACGACAGTGCTCGTGCTAGCCAAGAATTACCACAATATTATGCACATCTGGGATAGTTTGATAGAGAACACCTTCATCTTCCCTTCCTCTGAGGTGACCATCTTACTAGAAGAACTAGAGATCATATTAGGGCTTCCCAAGGGCAAGAAGGGGTCGGAGCATCTCATCACTCATATTGTCGTCCCCATCCACTCTTGGGCTATTCTGAGAGAAATCATGACCAAGATTTGGGATTTGCAATGCATGATGATCCCCATCTACATCCACTTGATCCCTCTTTCCATGTGGGTCATTTCTCACTACAAGAACAAGAGTGGGAAGTACCTTGCCATCGCCAAAGCTGCCGCCATCTACATATGCAGCGTCATACTCTTCCAGACACAAGACCATCTTCTATGTGCAGCCAACCTAAGCATCATCAATAGTGTATGGGAAGGTATGTCTATCTCCCAGGCAGTCCTTGGCTATCTGTATGCAGGCCTCACCTCTTGTCACACCCCTCCAATTTAGCAGCGGAATAAATCGGAGGAAAACGTGAGCAATAAGTATGGTAACGTGAATTGCGCATACAGACGCAAACATCAGAGCATCTAACGAACAATAATTGAAATAAATTCTTCATTTCATTATAAAATCACTAAGACTATTACAACCACTAATTCGGAGCTAATACCTAGGGCTCAATGACATCATTACATTGAAAAAAAATCTAAAGCAATAACTATTAGACTCCATAGTACTAGGGCAACTTCGTTAACTGACTCCAGGTCGCTCATCACACTAGTCCCGTCCCATTGGTGTGTGTGACGTCATTGTCTGACTTACCTCAGACACAATAACAAATAACGAAGGGTGAGCGATAACGCCCAGTAGGACTTAAATCTCAGGCTCAAGCAGGCTTTAAATAATTAATGCATTAAATGGCAGAGTAACTAATGATAGAGAGAGTCAAGTAATGTAAGAGACAGCATGATAGCACGTGATTGAAATAGCGTGAGTGTCCAGATATAGCACAAGAATCGAGTATAGCACAATGATTATGAACACAAGTAACATCAACATCAAACAATAGCAAGTAACATGTATAGCGAGGAGAGAGAAAGTAGATGGTCACGTAGAGAGAGTAAATTGCACTTTGATTGATTTTCCTCAATCGAAATAGTATGGCACTTTGGTTATCCGTAGATAGTAGATAACGCAGAGAAAACATAGCACTTGTTTTGATTAAATGGCACTTTGTTGTCAAAGGACAACGAGAGAATATAGTTGAACAATAGCAGTGCAGTAGGAGAGTACGACAGTAGTCACTCAATAATAGGACAATAGCAATTCAGTAATAGTCAGTGGTAGTGCAGTACGTCTGAACAAACAGACTAACAGTATAACAGTCAATGTCTAGCTAATTCAGAACAGTCAGTCAGAACTGGTGCAAATGCAGACACCGTCATTAGCCCCTGTAGGTATTTTCGGGTGGCTCTCTGCCCCCAGGACTAGATTGGAGCCCCTCGGACACTCTCCGTGCCCTCAGCGGTATGCATTCAAGTCAGTAGAGTCACAAGACCCATTTAGCACTAGACAGTCAAGAACTGTACAAAACAGTAGGAGCCACACAGCTCAAGGGCACCAAGAGAGTCCCAAATGAATAGACAACATAGATGAGATAGTAGAGTGAACTTGAATAAATGAGCGAGTAGAGTGTAGATGAGATCTTATGGTCGTTGCACGTGAAACGTCGAGTAAACAAGCAATAGTAATAGTTGCACAACACGCGCACTTGGTGTTGGCAGTCAGGTGGAATACACTACCTTTCCGCTGGCCATGTTACACATAGGTCCAGAGGTCGGGCGTGATTCAAGATAAGAAAGAGAGCAAACTAAGGCCGTTTGGATCTTGCCGATCCCTAAAGCGTATCATAGGTGTTAGGGTACAACCAGCTCGTCGACCATGTGGGAATCAATGGACAGAGGAGACTTACGGAGGCCTTGGTCAAGGGGTCACTAGTCCGGCGAAACGAATATCCCACGAGAGTTCACCACAAGCCAAGAAGAGGCTTTCCTATCGTGCTAGAGTATGTGCGCATGCCACGTGTGAGAATCGCTCACGTGCGTTTATGTGAATCCGATTATGGAAACTTCGTTTATAGAAACTCAATTTATGGCAAGTATCATGACTAATAAATCATGAAGTAATAACCATGCATGACAAATTTTATCAAGTAACTAAGTGTGTTAGCAAGTTCGTTAACAAGGCAAGAAAGTGAATAATCGGTAGGTAGAGAGCATGATCATGAACTTAAGATCAATTAAAAATCATGTGAACATGATTTAACATTCATATGGGTTGTTAAATGCATGAAAATACTTTCTATAACCTTCATAGAATGGATCAACTCACACATGCAAAGAATGACACAAAACGATGGAAACCAAGACGTATGCCCCTTAGTAGGCAATTGCAGTCCCATCCCTTCACTTCCTTAGGTCATAACTCATTGATTTTTTATTCAAATCTCACATATGAATATACCATATTGAAGCCCTTTTAATGTGGAATCCATCAAAGAAAACAGCTCGTCAATCCGAAGTCTATAGAAAAAGTTATGGCCGATTAAGTGGACATAGGCAGAACGCGACACATTACCTGTCGCCTTCTGAAAGTGAAGGCGACAATCATCTTGTCACCTTCTGAAGAAGACCACAAAACTGTATGATTTTTGGTATGGGTCATGACCATGATGTTGTCGCTTTATGGTAGCGACATGTCGACCTGTTGCTACCTGAAAATGATGTTTGGGCTGCTTTTTCTACCTAGTTCCAACTCTGACTTGGATTGGGTTTGACACCTATGGGTTTGAAAAATCAAAACAAATGCTAGGGTTATCCAAATCGGGTGAAACCACCTTTATTAGTTATATTACAACTAATACTTTGTACATTAGCAAATAATCGAGAGACAAAGATGGTTTGACTATGTAATAAGACATATTGTGACTGACTACGTGAATCTGACACAGTGATCATGTTTGGGCTAAAACTCTTGGTACAGTAAAGTAAATATAGCAAAATTAGTGTCCAATGACAATAGACTCATAGGGTAACAAGTTCTATGTTGAACACTTGATCTAAAAACGACTCCACAAAGAGGTATGGAACTTATAACACAAGTCAAGGTTAAATCGTGACAGTACATTGTCAAGATCATGCAACATTTAATTCGTGACGTAGAATGGATGAAAATTAGGGCGTTTAGGGGCAAAAGATGCCTAACATCCATCAGTAACTCCAGTTAAAATTTGAGAGCACGAGGTTGAGTATATATGGAGATCAAGAATAAAGAAGAAGGGTCGGGTTAATGGTTTTTTGCAGAATTTCAAAAATCAACCATAAAAGATTGGCTCGATGGAAAAATATGAAACTTGAGGGTTTTGTTCCTAGTTCATGGAATAATCTACAGACAAAATTAATTAGGTTTTGCTCATGAAAATGCCTACCTTTAGTCGTTTTACTCTTCTAGGGCAAGAACTTGAAGAACTCGGGATGAAGCTTGATGAAGCCTTCAACCCACGAATTCTCCTCCTCCTTGGCCTCTTCTCCACGTCCAGAAAGTCCCAGCAACATGTTAGGGGCGGCCATGGAGGGATTGGGGAGTATTTATGCTTGTTGGGTTTCTATTTCCTAATAGGACTCCAACTCCTATTTAATTACGAATTTTCCTATTTAATCCCACTTTCCAAGCCTTGCCATGTCCTATTGGGGTTGGGTTGGGATCCAAATTCTTGGCTTACCTATTTGGTTAGGTTTAGGAATCTAATTCCAACCAAAACTTCCTATTTAATGCATTAAATACCTCTTTTCTATTTAAGAAATAATTAAGTTACGAATTTAGAGTATTTTCCTATTATTTATCTTTTTTAAAAATCCTTATTTTGGCCCAATAAATTTTATATGGTCAATTTAACCAAACCCATTATTTATTGGAATTTATCTTATGAGATTTCCCTTTTTAATTAGGGAATAATAGAGTTATGGATTTTATTGTATTTTCTTATTTGAATTTATTCATGTGCTATGAGAGGTCCATTGGTCCAAACCCGAAAATGGTTAATCATTACATGATGTTGGAAGTCTCTCTGACATGTTCGCTAAATTTATGGGCACGTTATTTTTCCATGTTAACGGTTTTCCGACTTAGTTCCCTAAGTTGGATAATGAGTCACATTGTGACGTATACCTTGCCAATCTGATTTTTCGTTGCTTAAATTTCTTAGTAGAACATTTAGAAATAATGTCTGGGGTTGATTTATCATTTTTACGGAATTTTTATGTTTGTTCTTGCACATACGATAATGGTATTCATGTTTTCTATTATTCCGTTTTATAGAAATTTGTTATTTTGAATTTGTAAAATACTGATTGTTTTGGGTTGCTACACCTCTGCAGCCACCGGTGGGCCTCTCTATAATTTTGTGATTGCCTTGGAATGTTGGATGAGCATGAGAATGTGGTACAAGGCGACGGATGACACCTCCATCAAGTGCCTAAGCATGACCCATCATCCCCTCTCCTTTGTTGGTGCTCCACTACACATGATTACTTAGGCATGGTGCAAGAACATAGTGGTCAAGGGCTTGAAGGACTGGAGGCTATAGTTGAACATGTTGCAGGTGGAGCAGTTCGACATGCATCCTACCTTCCTCCATAATAAGATCATCAGGCTAACTCAGTGCATCGGCCTAGACTTGCGGTTAGTAGGGGATGAAGGCTTGGTCCTCTACAATTCTCACTAATGCCACCTGTAGATTGGCATGCCACGCACCATAGTTCCAGCTCTTTCACACTACCTGCCTATTCAAGTGAGGAAGATAGGCAACGTGGAGAATGAGCGAGATGTGAGAAGTGCATTGATACACTAGGAGGTGTGTGCTATATGCCTCATCCTGGTGGAGGTGGCGGAGGATGATAATGTGTACCAAGGCTACCTGTACGAGTTGAGGAAGATCTGGCCACGAGGGGATCACATCGTGGTGGAGGCTACACAAGCTAGAGGACAGGCTTGAATTTGATTTGAATTGTAATAGGTGGTAGGTAGGACATGAAAAGATTGTTATTTGGGCTTTGATCGAGAGTAGACATAGTTGGAGATTGTATTTGGAACTTTGATTTAATGAAATTAAATTTTCTTCACTATGCTGTGCATCTGAGCAATGTCGCGACGGATACAGATGTGGCCTTAATGTTGAGACACCTACACAGGTCACGACCATGTTGCGACCAGGTAGAGCATTGCGACCGGGTAGAGTGTTGCAATCGGGTAGAGCGTCGTGACCAGGTAGAGTGTCGTGACTTTAACGCATCATCTATGACGGTCGCGACTTTACCTAACAATTCAAAAACATAGTGGTCCCCACTTTTTTTCCTTCAATGCCCAAAGCTCCTGCTTTCCGGCGATTCTCCCTTCTCCAGTGATCTTGTTCTCGGACGACCCTCTCTCTCTCACACACCCTCACTTTCTCTCCCACTCTGTTCTACTGTCTCTCTCTCTTTCTCCCTCGCAATGGAAGGAGGCGGGAACGGCGAGGGAGGATCCCACAGTGGCGAGAGGGGGAAGCTTCCGGTGGCGAGGAGGCTCCAGCACCGGGATGAGGCGACTTCGGCGGCTGAGGAGGTACTAGGGGTAGATATGGCAGAAGAGGATCTGCCGACTATGGATGTGGAGGTGGCGGCCACGGCCCGGGAGGAGGCCATGAAGAAGGTTAGTCCCCAATCAGCCTAAACCTTCTAATCGATGTGGATGATGAATGACCAGGCCCTATTGAGGGTCAATGTAGGGCTAGATGCCCAAGAGAATCTACACAGGAGAAGGGTTGCTCTGGTCAGGGGTTCGACGGAGAACATGATGGCCCACCCCGTCATGACAATGTTGTCACGCTGGGGTCAAGGGTCGTGACAAGGTCGTGTGATCAATGGTCGTCGTGAGAAGGTCGTGGCTCGCCTGTGCTTCGCGACAAGGTCATGACGCATTGAGGCATTCCGACAAGGTCACAACCCATTGGGTCAACACGAACTTAGCCAAGAGCTTTGATTTTGCCTGATTCACTGACCACTTTACTTTGATTATGCATTGCAGGGTGAGATGAGGGCTAGGGTCTCTTGTTTGCTTGTGTTGGAAGTCTACTTGGCGCTCTCGACATTCCATAGGGAGAGGCTAGAGGAGATGGGGTTTAGTGAGGTATTGAGGATGGAGAGAATGAGGGCGGATGCCCCATTGACACAGGCACTGAAGAGCAGATAGGACAGCAAGGCGACGACCTTCATGTTCCCGTGGGGACATATGATCCCTGATTTAGAGGATGTTAGCAGAATCACTGGGCTGAGAGTATATGGCCGCCGGGTGCATGGGTTCACATACCCCTACAATAGGGAGTTGGCCAAGAGGCTGTTGGGGCTGACTGTTGTAGACGCGCGATTTGGCCCATCTCCCGCATAGCTCTTTTGGCCCATTAAGCCTCGTTTGACCATTTGTTGACCAGCCTCGGATCCCATGTAGACAGCAGCATCGATGGCCGCCGACTACTGGATGGCGGTAATCACCCTGGACGCTGACCCATACCGACGTCCACATCCCTGGACGCCTGCATGAGGTTGGCGGCCTGATACCTGGACGTCAATAGGGTTTACCTGGTCTGCGCAACTACCCCGAGATTCCAGCCCACTTGCACCATTCTCTCGGCCATGCAACGCATGTAGCCGTTCCCAACGGGCATATGGGCCACCTAGGCACCCCCTTGACCTAGTAAAAATCCTACTTGGCCTCAACCCATTGGTTGGACCTTTAATGCATGGATTGCCAAGTGTGTAAGTGTGTTTCTTCACACTTGAGCATCCAAGGCTCTCAACCCCGAGCTCCACTGTCTATATAATAGCCCTTTGAGCCCTCTGAGCGGGGAGAGGAAGGCTGGACGTCCTTATGCTGCCACTTTGAGAGAAGAGAGAGAAACTTGCACCTTACCTTCCATCACTCATCCTCTTCACTCTCTTCACACTCTGGACGTCCAGGAGGCTTGCTTTGGAGCTGGAGGAGCCCTTGCAAGGAGCTACAACATCAGCAACGAGGATCATCTCCTTCCTCTTCCTCTCTTTCCTTTCCTCTTACTTTAGCTAGTTTGCATGTTCCACACATCTTCCCACTCACCCTAGGCACGTAGGTCACCTTCCTACACACCTAGAAAGGGGTTTCCCAACCAAAAACGGAGGGAAGAAGGGTGGTCATAGCATTTGGCGACCCCTCTTCTCAAGTCCGCAACCGGTACGGGACTCGCCTTTTGGGCTTTCCTTTCTTCCTTCTGAACATTTGCTACACTGCATTTAGTCTAATAGAGGTTTGTTTGTGGCAGGAATATTGTGAACGTGACCGTGGAGCTCTCCTCCTTTGGCCGGCCGAAGAAGGAGAAGTTGGAGCCTCATCTCCGCCCACTGCGTGAGGCTACTACAACAACATGGTCAAAGTACTTCCTTGGGCACAGGTAAGGCCCTGGCGATCACAAACCTTCCCTTTCATCTCTGGTTTTCTTTGTTTCCTCCTCAGTCAACCTAGTCAACCGGGGAGTCAACCAAGTCAACCAACAATCCATCATCGCCAACGAGAGACCAGTGACGTTCGCGAGCATCCGGAGGACATCCACCGTCGACAACGGGGACATGGCCGGAGGCGAAACGGATCGTCCACAGCCTCTTTTCTGGACATGGCACGTGAGGCGAAACGTGATCGTCCACAGCCTCTTTTACATCATCACGGTGACGGACAACAGTGCTGCCACAGTTTCAGTCTACATCCAGATAGACGGCAAGCGATCTTGCCGCCTATCCAGGTAAGCGTCCACATCACCTGCCGTTATGTGTGTTTCAGCGTCCACATAGGTAGTCGTCTACATATACTTAGCGTCTGTCGATCATGCCGTCAATATGTTTCTGATGAACTGAGCGTCCATCTGCATGCCGTTTACTTCACAAAAATTGCTATTTTTGACTGTTTTGATCTAGTTTTGCTTTCTGTTTGCTTCCTGTTTGTTTCTAACAGTCCTCAGTCACGGGGGGTTCCTTCCTCTCGTCTGTTCTAGCCTCCCCTCACATTTTAGGACAGCCATTCTTTGGTCTACAACCTTTTACTCGGGGATTCCCTCTCGGGTAAATCGGGTTGGTTCCAAGGAAAACTCTATAAGTCCCTAAATTCCGTGGATTCCCTCACGGTACGGGGCAGGAGGACCTTACACCTTCCTATTTAGTTCACCTACTCATCCGAGTTTGAGTAAGATTTGAGAGAACTGTCCAAGTCAAGTCAAGTCAAAGTAATACACAACCTTAATCTTTAAAACTTTTGGGACGTTGTTTGATAACATTGATTGGTAGAAATTCATACTTCTGCTGAAAACAGTGTAATCACTTCAACTTATAACATTTTAAAATCCATAGGTTGTGTGCTAATGGACACTTGGCTGGACTCTGTTGACATGTCTAATAAACTGTCATTTGAATATGATGATAACATCAATGATGAGATTTTCGGTATGATTAACACCGATGTTCAACCTGAAGAGTCAGTTCAGTCATCTTCTCAAGCCGACAATGAGGAAGTTAGCTTGAGGGTCAACCCCACTCACGCCCATAACACCCAAGAAGACCCCGAGTTTTCCAAACTCATGTCCCGCTATTCGCCCGACGATATCATTTCTATGCTTTCCAGGCATACCATTCGGGCAGCAGCTTCTCCTTCCCCTCCATCCCATTCTCCCTTCCATGCTTCCTCATCTAGGCCCGCTCCTAGACCTCTCACCCCTTCTCGGACTCCTATATCCCCCATCCCTATCTCCACTCCTGTTCCTCCCACTCCTTTACCTACTTCTACCCCAATTCCTCCACCCATTCACCCATCTCATATCCAAACCACTCCTCTCGCTCAATCCGAATCCATGTCCCGGTCTGAGACGGAGGGTCTCATTAGGAAGCTCTTAGCTGAATCCTTGTCTCTTTCCAAGCCTCATTCACTCCAAAACTACTGCAAGCTCCCCAACGCTTACTTCCCTCCGGGCTTCAAGGCCCCGAAGTATCGCAAGTACGACGGGACCTCTGATCCCCAATTCCATCTTGTTGGCTTCACCATGGACTCCCACCGATGGCTGTACGATCGGGTCCTCTTAGTCCACCTCTTCCAACAATCGTTAGAAGGGAGGCTTTGAGGTGGTTTACCTCTTTGCCCGCATCGGATCTTGTCAACTTTTACTTAGTCTCCGAACGCTTCATCTCCCATTTCTCCTACATGGCCACTCAAGTCCCTACACTCCCCGACTTGGTGGCGGAAAAGATGGAAGCGAACGAAGACTTTGTCACTTATGCCAACCGATGGAGGTCCATGGCTTCGAGAGCTGACATTCCCATCCCAGAGTCCCAAGCTATAACCTTGTTGGTCACCAATACCACCCCTGTGCTGCGTTCCATTCTAATGCTAAGTGAGTTCCCTTCCTTCTCACATCTTTATAACAGAGCCAGGGTGATTGAAAATCAAATCAAGGACTCCTCTCTCCCACATTTCTTCGAAGGGAAGCCAAGGGCATGTAAGGCTCCCGCGGCACCCACCACCGAGGGGGTGACCATCAATGAGTCTGTCAGTGCCTGTAGCCAGCCTTTTAGGCCTCCCAACAAATCCTCCCATCCTCCTTCCAACCCTTCTTCCAACCCGCACCAATTCCCATCTCACCCCTCCAAGCCTTACTCCGCCGTTCCCCCTCCTTCTGGATACACCCGACCTGGCCCTAAAAGGTCGCACTACCCTCCTCTCCCTGAGACTCTCGAGGACGTGTTCTTCGCTCTCATGTCCTGCGATGCGATTCAACTCCCCCCGCAAAGGGAGAATATCAATCCGAGGGTCGACACCTACAAGTACTGCCCATATCATAGGGCCCATGGTAACTTCATCAACAATTGCTTTACCTTCCGTGACTGGGTCTGTGATATGAATGACCAAGTAGACTCAACTGGGATGACGTCAAGGTGGCCATAGCCAAGTCTAGGTACACCAAAGGACCTTGGCATTTTCAGTAACCCTCTCCCCACTTACCAAACCAACAACCCCTCCTCATCCAGAGCCCAAGAGAATGTGCATACCATGATACACCTAGGGCCCCGGGTTGTGAGGAGAGAACAACAGTGGGGGGTAGAAGGTTTTGAAGAATGGTACCCGTGTCCCACGGCCGAGTCTCAGGAGCCTTCCACGTCGGTAGATGCTATCCTTGAGGAGAGACCATTAGTGCTCATCCGTCCTCCCCAAGATGCTCATCCCCTATCCTCACTCCCCTTGCCATGAATCATCCTCCCGATCCCTCCAGCTTATCCGTCCTCAGTCTCAGGAGGCCGTGCATGTCACGCTCCGAACCGGATTGTTCCTCCACCTCCGCGGCCATCCCAAGATGAGGAGGATAATGGGCCTCCACCCCCGGCCGGCACCGAATATGATATTCTCCAACATCTGGATAAGACTCCTGTGAGGGTATCTATTTTAGAATTGATTCGGCGGTCGCCATCACACCAATCCACTCTTCTCCAATTGCTCCAGAAAATCATGGTTAATGATGACCTCCCTCCTAGTGGGGTCACCGGCGCCATTCTCTCCCTCACCCAAGGACCCTCAATTTCTTTCTCGGACAAAGATCTTGCCGCCCCCGAGTGTCGTTCCCTTCCTCTTTGTCTCACCATCAACCTCAATGGGGTTTCGGTGGACTCCACTCTCATAGACACCGGGGCATCTATCAATGTTTGTCCGATGAAGACCCTTAAGCAATTGGGTTTAGGGGAAGAGAACCTGGAGAAAAGCTGCTCCACCATCGCCGCCTACGACAACTCCAAAAGGGTTGCCAAAGGCAAAATTGCTCTTAAGTTAGAAGTCGGACCTGTCACCATGTCCACCGAGTTCCTAGTTCTTGATGTCGACCTGGCCTACAAGGCCATCCTCGGTCGTCCCTAGCTAGAACAGACTCTAGGGGTCCCTTCCACCGCCCACCAATGCTTCAAATTTCCTTTCAATGGGCGGGTGATCAAGATCAAGAGCATCCTCATCTTGGAGACCCTCAATGCGGTCACCACTGAACAAATGCCGCACCTTTTCATTCCGGATAAGGGGAAGAAGCTAGTCATGTCTCTCTTTGACTTCCCCACACCCTGTGAGCTTAGCCAACCTCCCCGGCCTGTTGTAGAACCCCATGTTCCATGTCCTCCGGGAAAGGGTTGGGAGGTGATGGCCAACATCGGCTATGTTCATGGCCGCGGTTTGGGCACGGATGAAGGGAGAGACCCAGAGCGTCAGGCGATTAAGAGGTTGTTACCTAAGGCCGGTCTAGGCTTCCACCCAGACCCTGTCCATCCGGACCCATTTATACTGTATCAACCCTTACCTGGACTTTGAAGGAGCATTTTATCCAGGGACCCCAGCTGGGGACCAGGGAGCCCGTAATAGAAAAATTCCTTGCTCTGAGAGTGAGGATGAAGAAGAGAAGAGGATGCCCAAATAGAAGACATTTCTGATGATTTTGGCCTCCTCTCCCTCTTTGGCTCTGATCTCCCTTCTCCCCATCTTCTCCTCCCCTTCTCCATCTCCATCTCCTTCTATTTCTGCGTCTAATCCCCTTCTTTCCCCTCATGTCCTCTCTCCATCCCTCATCTCGCCAGCCGAGGCTACCTTGAGTCAGCAACTCATGGTTCTTGGCCTTGACTCCCAAAAAAAATGCCAATTTTGAAAATTGGAAATCCGAGGTCTCCATTGAGCACCCCTCCTCTCTGGAACCTCTTCCGCTCGGCCAGGGGCCGACGCTTTTCGGCCTAAGCTCCTCTTCCTCTTGCCCCTCTAGGGGCACTTCCCCTGTACATAGTTTTGTACATAGCAGTCATGTAAATAGTGGTATAGATTCTAGTTTAGAGTCAGGACTAGAGGCTAGTCTAGAGTTTGGTTTAAGTCTAGGAGAGTCTAGTTCCTCTCAGCCATGTGTGCGCAAGGAGAAGGGTAGGCAAGTTCCTGCCCATTTTGTTATGGCCTTGGCTGAGAGATGCGCTAAGTTAAGTCAGGTGCCAGAATTTCTTGAGGACCCTGCTCTCGTGGAATCAGATTTTGAAGAAGGTGACTCCGTAGATGACGGTCTAGGTGTCTATCTGCTAGATTTTAATGAGGAGGGTGAGTCGAGACATTCTGGGTTAGGAGAAGAGGTGTGACGGCCCTCATTATACCGGTACGGTTATACCAACCCACGTCGGTATAGCGAGTGCTGCCAGCCACAGTGGAACATTTACCCAACGATACAAACAACTGAGATACACGCGATATATATAACAGAGTAGCGGAAGTAAAAGAGAACTATCTCCATTCATTCATCATCCACATAAACATACATGCAGTTTACAATTGCAAAAAGGAACTAAAATTCACATGATTTAATTTGCTGAAATAGAGATACAAAAATGTCCACATATTACATTCTCTCAATGGAATTCTAATACAATGTTCAAGTACATACTATGGAGCACACATCACAAAAACTCAAAAACTGGCTAGTCTCCACGCTCGGAGTCCGTCTCTGCTACCTCCTCCGAGGGTACTGTGTCACCAACTATACCTGTACGCCGAAGCAAGGAGTGAGTCCAGGGACTCAGCAAGTAACACTATGCATGATATACACGTACAAGTCCTAGTGGTTTCTACACGCACATTACATTAGCAACACAGCATGCTAGTCCATTTAAGTTTTCAACCTATCATGAAGTTCTACAATTTTATACATAACGCATGCTTTCAGATTTCAAAATACATTCACCTATCACATGGTCTCTATTCAATTCACTCATGAGACTTTAATCAAAACGTGAGAGCTATTGACATGAACAATTTACATACATGAACGGGGAACATAATTAGCATGGATTCCACATGTTCTTAAGTACATACATAACTTTTTCACATGCTTTAGGTTGCTGATTTCACATGGTTCAATGACTATAACCTACACATGAAAGCTACAACGTTGCTTAAACATAACATATGAACAATCCATCATGCCATTTTGCTCACATACTCATTTGTTGTTCCTAACATGGATTCTAAACACTTTTACACACATAACAGAGTATATGATAACATACATTTTCTGAATTCACATGGTTTCAGATTTAGTCTCACATGGGTTTCATGACACATTTACATATCTAGGATTTCACATTTTTCTTTACACTAGTTTCCTCTTTTCACATGTTTACACTTTACACATACACATTCACATGTCACTTACACATTTACACATGGTCACATACACTTTACACATTACACTTTACACATATTTAGGTGCCGTGACACATAGTCCAAACCACCAAAGAAGGACACAAACACATCACATCACATAGACGCCATCTAGGCAATACAATGGCGACTCTTGGACTACGCAGACCGAGAGAACAAGTCTCCACCCTAACCAGTGGTACTTGTCCACCTCCAGGATTTCCCCCTAATGCCCTTAGGGTCACTTAACACAATGAACTTTCTCAGGGGACTTTTCCCTGATACGGCTCCACTGCCTTCTCGAAGCAGTATCACATTGGCACAGTTTAACACTTTTACACATTTACTGTTTTACACATGGTTTTACACTTGACACTCTTCATCTCATTCACTTTCTCACTCACATTAATATCTCTACTTTTCCTAAAATGATACTACAAATTTCAAGGTTTAAACACAGTAAACACATTAATCATGCTGGGTTAAACAAAATCTAATCACATTTCGATCATATACACGAATTATCACATTTCACATGAAACACATAACTTTTGTTTACTGTTCCAATTGACCTGAAATTTAACCACATGTTGTTTTCGGGTTCCAATCATACCCTAAAGTTTTTAGATTTTTCTGAGCTAAATAGGATTTACAGAAAATCAAACACCTAATTAGCATATTATTCACAACTTGAGCTAACATGGGTCTAACACATTTTGCAATTTATCCACTTACTGTTTTGCACAGAGACTACTAATGTATATGCATGATTTTAGAATACAACATCACCCTAATTCATACATCTATAAATCAATTACCACAACCATTTTTACATGTTCTCATTTTTTTTTTTTTCTGAACCGAGCTTATTTACAAATTTCACAAGCATGGGTATTTACTAAAATCTGCAAACACATATATTGACCCACTATTTTTCATGATCAAACTGAAACTAAGGCATTCACATTAAACTAAGGCATTCACTATTTTTCACGGTCCACAAGTCATGCTCACAAGTTTACAAGACATCATTACCCCACATACCCACATTCATCCACAACCACAATGCACAATATACGTAGAGTATAAGGTGTACAATATATCCTCATCGCATAAAACATACCGAAATTAATGTACAAGAGGGACAGAATAGCTCACTGTTCTGTCCAGAAGAACTAGACGGCGGTCTCTGGCCGCTGACTCAGGGTCCGGCATGGTCGATGGAGCCAAGGATGAACTGGGCGTCCAGGGACCTTGCCGTCTACTCAGGTCTGTGCAGAAATACAGACCCGAGCTCTAAATCTTGGGTGAATTGGAGGTCTAGGACTCGAGGAAAATTCCATAAAATATCAAAAACCCACCTAGACTCATACGGGGACACCATAGATAGGTCACTTGCCTCTCTAAAATTCCTCCAAGAGATTTATGGCTCGAAGAAGACCTCCTTGGCAGTTCCAAGAAGTTGCAGAAGTGCCTCCAAGATCGCCTTCCTCCGGACTCCTGGGTGATCTCCACGCCGAGGGGATGATGGGGAAGCCTTCCCCTTTGCTTCAGCTTCCTCCTTGATGCAGAAGATCTCCAATCCAGCTCCAAGGGATCGGATTTGAGGGTTCTAAAATGGGGTTTTCTCACAGAATGCTCTAGGGTTTTTCTCTCTTCTTCTCTCCTCTTGCAGGGTGAAATGAGAAGTGGGAGAGGCCAACTCGGGTTCAGGGTGTAGGAGAGCCCCTCACCCACTCACCATACCGATTAGACAGCCTTAGAGCCGTTGGGGGACATCCCCCCAATGGTTGCCATGCCTTGCTTCAGAAGTTTGCAGCTCTGCTGCGCATGCAGGTCAGAGAATTTGACGTCCAGATCGCTGGACGCCGGAATTAGTGTTGGCGTCCAGGGCTGGACGCTGACACTGGCTCAACGTCCAGGGATTGACGCCAATAGGGCCTTCGGCCAGAACCCTAATTTATGCAGAAAACCATGCATACCAAGCTTCTATACATGCCATATGTACATGGTATAGTATCCATACTATCATCACGCAATACATACATTATTTATGTTTAATATAAACACATGCACACGTAATTATACTAATTAATGCCTACGTAATTATGTACGTACATACACAAGCACAATCATACACACATAAATACGAGAAATACGACGGAAAATTCGAGGGTCTTACAAGAGGACCCAGTGACCTCCTATGTGGATGGCACAAAAAGGTTCGACGAGCCAACCATGGCTGCAGACGAGCCTACTAAAGAAGTCAACCTTGGCACCGAAGAATCCCCGAAGACAGTTTTGATTAGTGTCAACTTGAGTGTTGAAGAAGAAGAAGCCTTGGTAGCTATTCTTAAGAATTTTTCGACGATTTGCTTGGTCTTACGAGGACATGCCGGGACTCGATACCTCTTTGGTCGAGCATCGTTTGGTCCTAAAAGCCGACGCAAAGGCCGTCAAACAAAGTTGAGAAGGCTACATCCTAAGCTGGCACTCAATATCAAAGAGGAGGTTGACAAGTTGCACAAAGCCAAATTTATTAGGGTTGTGCTATATCCACAGTGGGTAGCTAATATCCCCTGTAATGAAGAAGACGGTAAGGTTAGGATCTGTATAGATTTCCGTGACCTTAATGTGCTTGCCCAAAGGACGATTTCCCCCCCACACACATATGTCCTAGTAGACAATACTGCCAGCTTCGAGCTTTTGTCATTTATGGATGGTTTCTCTAGATACAACCAGATTCGCTTGGCGGAGGAAGACCAGGAGAAAACTTCATTTACAACGCCCTGGGGGACTTATTGTTACGTCGTCATGCCCTTCGGATTGAAGAATGCGGGAGCAACCTATCAAAGGCAATGATGGCAATTTTTCATGACATGATGCATGTGCACATGGAGGTCTATGTGGACGATGTCTTGGTAAAATCAAAGACTCGACATGGCCATGCTGAGGTCCTCCGGGCAGTTCTCCAAAGGTCTAGAGAGCACCATCTCTTAAGATGAACCCCAAGAAGTGTGTCTTTGGTGTCTCTTCGGGGAAATTACTTGGGTCATAGTCAGCAAGCGGGGAATTGAAATTGATCCTGACAAGGCCAAAGCAATAATTGACATGCCTCCTCCTAGGAATATCAGAGAAGTTAGAGGGCTAATTGGCAGACTCCAGTTCATTCGGAGATTTATCTCCCAGCGTTCAATCCGTTGTAAGCCCTTCTACGAGATGCTTAGAGGAGAGGCGAAGTTTAATTGGGACGATAGATGTCAGAAGGCCTTCGATGAATTGAAGAGCTATCTTTTTAATCCCCCTGTTCTCGCTCCTCTGGTCCCGGGTCAGCCTTCACTACTCTATGGTCAATCACGGAAGATTCAACTGGAGCGGTTTTGGCCCAATACGACGACGAGAGAAGAGAGAGCGTGTGTACTATTTATCCAAGTTATTCAATGAGGCTGAAAAGAAGTACACCCGCCATGGAAAGAACGTGCACGGCCGTCGTCTGGGTTGCCCAGAATTGAAGCACTATTTCTTGGCTCATGAAGTGAAACTTCTGGCGCGTATAGACCCTATTGTACTTGCTCGAGAAGCCCGTCCTGACTGAGCGATTGATGAGGTGGCAAGCTTCCTTAACCAATTTGATATCACCTATGTCAACCAAAGTCAATCAAGGGGCATGCCATAGCTGAGCATTTGGCCCACCACCCCTTACCTTTATACTCCCCCGTTGATGAAAGCTTTCCCGATGAAGATTAGGAGCCATTATTGATGGTGACCTTCGTGGGTGCTTTACTTCGATGGGGCGCTCAATTCAGCTTTCCCGATGAAGAGTTAGGAGCCATTATTGGGGGAACCTCGTGGGTGCGTTTACTTCGATGGGGCGCTCAATTCTAAAGGGTGTGGGATAGGGGCAGTCCTCCTCTCTCCGGAAGGGGTAGTCATTCTGCATGCTTACCAGTAACCTTCCGAGCCACGAACAATGTGGCTAAGTACGAGGCTCTCCTAGTCGGACTGAAAATGGCTTTATTGCTCGGAGTCAAGGAGTTAAGGATTATGGAGATTCGCAGTTGATACTCCGGCATCTCTTAGCAAGTACCAGACCCGGGACCCCAAGCTGAAACCATACCAAGAGTTGGTAGGAAAAGTAGTCCGGCAGTTTAGGAAGCTCACCTAGTTCACAATCCTAGGGCCCAAAATATCCTAGCAGATTCCCTCGCTTCCCTCGCGTCTTCCATTCCCATTCCTTTGGGAAAGTCGTCAAACCCGTCTCTGTTCAGAGGTTAAGGGTCCCTTCCCATGTCGATCCGTGGTTCTCTCAGCTCTGTGTGTCCTTCTCCATCCCTTCGGGTCCATACGCTTTCCAAAGAGCCAGAAATTGACCTTGAAGATGGCCATCCCTGGTTTTGACATTGAAAACTTCTCAAAAGATGGATCCTTCCCTGATTATGCCACCTCTGCCAATAGACGGGATTCGTCGCGTCTCAGAGCGTTACAAGATCATAGGTGGCATTCTGTACAAAAAGTCTCTACGGGGGTCTATCTTCATTGCCTTGATGAAATCGAATCTCAAGATGTTGTTGAAGCCGCTCACTCTAGTGAATGTGGTGGCCATGTTAATGGTAGAGCAATTGCCCAGAAATTGCTAAGACACTATTATTGGCCCACCATGGAGGAGGACTGTCGCCATTTTGTCTGTCACTGTTCTAAATGCCAATTACACGGTGACAAAATTATGCTCCTTCCTCTTCTCTTCACCTCTCATCGCACCATGGCCTTTCGCCATGGGCATTTGACGTGGTCGGTCTCTCTTGCGGACAGAACCAGAGAATCGTAAGAAGTCCTCATTCTGACCGCCATGGAATACTTCACAAAGTGGGCTGAAGCAGAAAGCATTCATAGAAGTCAAAGCTTCAACGGTCGTCAAGTTCATCAAGCGCAACATTCTTGCAAAATTTGGCGTGCCTCGGGACTTCGTCACCGACAACGGACCACAATTCACTTCACAGGAGCTTCGCGACATGTGTGGTAAATATGGCATTAACTTGCATCATTCATCACCATATTATCCACAAGGTAATGGACAAGCTGAAGCTACTAACAAAACTCTCATTAAAATCATAAAGAAAACATGCAAATCTCACAACAATGCTGACTGGCCAAATCGCTTGGTTGAAGCTCTTTGGCTTATCGCACCTCCGTCCGCACTCCTACGGGGCAAACCCCCTACGCTTTGACATACGGATCGGATGCGATACTCCCATATGAGATCTTCGTCCTTCACTTAGAGTCAATTGGATTCCGAACTTGATCCTGATCAACGTCGGGAAGCCTTGTTGGCACAACTTGAACTCTTAGATGAAAGGCGATAATGATAGCGGCTGACCATGCACAAGTCTATCGTTAGAGAATTGCACGTTTTTATGCCAAACGAATTCTTGAGAGAAAATTCGAAGTGGGTGAATTGGTCCTAAAATGCAAAATCATAAAGGCACCAGGTCTTAGGAGCAAATTGCAAGAAAATTAGGAAGGTCCGTTCGTTGTCAAAGAAGCATACTCAGGGAACGCTTATAGGTTAGTGGATGCCGAGGGAGTTGAGCTAACGCACCTTGGAATGCAGTCTACCTCAAGAAATTCTACCCTTAGTCAGTCAGTCAGTCCGTCAAGTCGGTCATTCATCACTTGTTAAGTGTGGGGTCTACTTTCTTACTCTTCCACGTGGCCACTAGTCAGGTAGGGCTTATTCACACACACACGATGTTAAGATATTGCCGTTTGGCTAGAAATCACTAGTACACTCGGGCGGTCTCATCCGGTCAATGTGTTTCCCCTATTCTTTACCACTCGGTCGTGTCTGGAAACGGAACAAACTACGAATAGGGGACCACCCACTCTCTTTAAAAGGACAAGGTCACCATAAAACAGGGGCAACTAATGAAAGCAAGGGGCAAAATGCTAAATCAAGCCTCAAGGGAAAAAGAAAAGCCAAAAGGTCAAAAAGGGTAGCAAAAAGTACGTACCCAGAAAAAGGTTGACCGACTCAAGGAGTAGTAAAAGTACGTGCCTCCACCCGAGAAATCAGAAACAAAATGAAAAATCCCCCTGAAAACAATGGTTGACCAAGTCTGCTTGATATGAGATGTCGGTTTGGAAACAAAAAGTAGTTTGAACCAAAGTCTACATGATTTTTTTATACATTTCTTGCCATTTCTCCCCACTAGGGGCAATTTGATTATATAAGATCCTCCGTAGTGGAAAATATTAAGAAGGCTAGGGGCAATTTCCAACATCAAGGATTTCAAGCACGTCCCTCCTTACTCTTGGTCTCTGTGGTTAAGTAGATCGTGTAAACCCTATACCGCAACAGTGATGAATATGTGTCTTAGAGTCCAAAAATCCAAAAAAATACAAGAATGCAAAACAACAAAAAGAGAGTCCCTTGATGTACATATTTCACGTTGTACATATTTTCTCCCAAATTTTCTCCCTTATTTTCAAAGCCGAAAAAAAAAAAAAATTAGAAAATAAAAAATCCAAAAAAATTAGTGGTACCATGTATATACTAACATTCCCTTATTTTCTTATCAAAAACAACAAAAAAATAAGAAAACAACAAACACAAAAAAAATGCATGTGCATATTTCCCTTTTCAGTTATTTGTTATGTTCCTATCTTTGATTAGAAATTAGCCCCTTGACCAGATCTCAAGAAAGGTACATCGTAGGCAAGGGGCTAAAACAGATCTACACTAACATGTTTTCTTCAAGTGTTGTAGATACAGGATGCAGAGAACAGAAACAAACCATTCAAGTGCAAAAGACAAAAGTCCACAAAATTCCACTACAATGATCAAGTTCAAAGTACATGTCATAACAGGGCATACCCCTGGAAGTACAACTAGAGCACCTCTCCTCACTCCTCTCTCCGCTCCCCCGCAGGCCTCTGTCTGCGGGAGTGCTCACCTCCTCCTCCTCTCTCTCCCGACGCCGGTCTGGAAGAGGAGGTCTCGACGCCGTCAATGCCTCGGGTCGCTGCACCCCTCCTCGCACCACGGAGGGGTCCCCCAGGGACACGATGTCGTCAAGCGAGGCAAACGCCGAGCCGGTCCTCGCAGGCGTCGCCTGCTGGCTGCCGCTGCTGCTCCCGGCGCTTCTTCAGCACTCGGTCCTTCAAAATCTCGTAATCTGCAGCAATCCGTGCCGAGCTGTCTTGGCCTCCCTCTCCCTCTCTCGGGCCTCGAGCAGGCGACCCATCAGAGGGTCCGGTCATCCCTCAGCTCCTCCATGGCAGTCACCATGGTCCGCCGCTGTGGTATCAAAAGCAAAAAGAGGATCAGTCATGAACATGTGTCAGAGAAGAAGAAAGAAGAAAGTTACGCACCTCAGCCTCTAGACCAGAGATCTTCGCTCAAGCTGCAGTCGCAGAATCTCCATCTTGCTGGAGAGTAGCCACTCCTCCTCCTTGGCTGCATGTCAAGGACAAGCACGTTAGAACATTCAATGCACATTAAAGGGAAGTGCAAGTCTAGTGTCTTACCTCAGTCCCAACCTCTCGAGCCTGCTCCTCGAGCTCCTGGACCCAAGCCAGCGCCCGGTCCAGGGCATCCTGCAAAGCGGTCGGCGAGGTCCCCTCTCGCCGGCCGCGCGACGAGCTCGCCCGAGGTCGCGGCTCGCCCACACCCTCTGCTGCTCCGCCCTCTGCATTCACATATCTTGGTCAGCAATCGAATCAAGTCAATGTCAAATCAATTTCAAGATAGGGTAATGCTACTACCAGTGTCTGATCTCGGCCCGAAGCCTAGTCAGCTCCACCTCCTGCTCGGCCAGGTCGCCCCTCCAAAAGGCGGATGGCTATGACTCCGGCATCTGCCAAATGCACTTCAAGGTTAGAATCAAATAAGGCAATCCACCAATCAAGGCTTAGAGTTGCAAATTCACTCAGCACTCGTCGGTCAAGCCAGAGTCGCCCGGCATACCGTGCCTGGAAGTCCTCCAGTAGCCGAGCTGTCAGGGAGGTCTGTCACTCGTACCACCTACTCGCCCCTGCGCCAGTATGCGACTGTGCTGCCGTAGTCTGCTCCCCAGTCACGGTCCTCGGCGAAGAACCGCCAGCGCGAGTGTCCCTCTCTCCCGAGGGAAGGCACCTCGATGGCCGGCTGGTGCCAGCCCAGAGTCCGTACCACCAACTCCAAATACAGTACCTCGCATGTCCCGAGGCACAGTAAGAGGAGGTGGCGGTTGAAAAGGGGCCGGCCCGCCGCCACCGCCAGGTGCAAGGCGTCCGCCTCCCCCGCATATGGGGTCCACACCACCTGAGAAGAATGAGAAAACATTGGTCAGTAACATCAAATACAGCAATAATTGAAAAAATGCAAGAGCTAGTTGAGGTTTCATACCTGCTCGTGGGGGTAGTGGTCAAGTGCAACCCGCACATCCCCTACCCTCCTATCGGGACCCTGGGGTCGGGGCCACCTCCCACCTCGTCATGAGAGGCACCATCGTCCGGCGCCCTCTACCAGTGTCCCGCGTCCCATGGGGAAGCGAGTGTACCCCAGATCTGCAAGGCAGCAAAATGATGGTCAGTAAGGCAATTAATCAATGAAAAAATCAATGACGAGCATTTAAAGAAAATTGCATTGTAGGAAGGGGGTGAAGCCCCCTATGCTCAAGACCCGGATCGAGCGCTCCTCGCTCCTGTCCCCTAGTCCAATGCTCCTCTCACTTCTGTACAGACTCATCCAAACCTCCGAGGCCCTCTCCTCCTACTCACAGGCCCAACCGCCTCGACAACGATTTGAGCAGGATGCTCCGGATCGTCTCCTCCTCTCGGCCACAAACTCCTGGCCCCAGTAGCTCTACTTTGTCGTCATAGTATCCCTCCTCTCCAGTCCGACTATCCTCTCTCCTGACCATAGTCCGTCAATACCCCACATCCGCCAATGTGGGTATCATGTGGTCCCCAAGGCATGATGAATGCCTTGCAATCCTCCTCCCACCTCTCTCGGAGTGCCTCAAGTACGGTACGTCCACGTGGAAGGGCCGCACCGACAGGATATGCCCGAACCCCATCCGAGCAATCCGGGTCTGCTGGACCTCCGGCAGGGCCCGGTACCATGCCCAGCACAGGTCCCACGTCACTCTGCTCCTCATCCTGCCTTTACCCTGCAAAAACATAGAAACCTTGACGTCAGCATCGACTGCCGTTTATTAACAATTGACGGCAAGGGGTTGGCCGTTCACTCAGAGTCAGCGACCAGGGTATGCCGTCTACATTCAATCAGCGTCCAGGGGTGGCCGTTTAGTTCCTGTATAGACGTCCAACACATTGCCGTCAAGATCACCTTGACGACAAGGGGTTGGACGCCGGGAGGAACTCGACGGCATTTCCCCTGTTTTCCCTTCTTTTCACCAAATCAAACACACCCACACTGAGGTTTTTGAGTACTCACCTGGGGTCGTCGAGGTGCCCCCGCCTCCGTCTCGTCTCCTCCCTCGGTCTCTTCCCCCTCCTGTACATCCTCCACCGCCACTTCTTCCTCTTCCTCCGTCGTGCCCATCTCCACCCTCGTCCTCTTCCTCCTCCGGTTGACGACGGTCCTGGAGAACACTCGTTTCTCCCTTGTCCTCATTATCTCAAGCGGGAGATTGTGGGTTCTGTGGTTTTCCTCCTCCTCCCCGGCTTGGGAAGGTGAAGTGGGCCCGGGAGAAGGCGTTGGTTAAAAAAAAAAAGGCAATTTCCTGGTTTAAACGTCCAACATCCTGGCCATTGAACTTTTCCTGACGTCAAGCCCTGGCCGCAGACGTACCGTCACGGCCAGGCTATAGACGTCAAGGTCTCTTCAATGTCAGATCTCGAAGTCTGGTCAACGACCATGTCTCCGTCTATTTTTGAATGTCGACGGCCACCTATGTGGACGTCGATCTCCTGTTTCAGTGATGAGCGGCCAGTGTATGGACGTTGACCAGTCTTTGGCGGCAGTCGATGTGGACGGCCAACCACCCCGCACTCAGTCCTTACAGCACACTCTTTTGGACCCTTTTGAGGCCATTTCATCCCACACATTCCACAACTCAAGCCAATTCAACACAATATAACTCACTTTTATTCATCAATTTGTGTTACACTTATTCAAAACAGAGAGATACATCACTTTGCCCTACGGGCCGTAAAGAAGTCACAGGCAGTGGGACAAATGCCATCATTGACTCCTCATACTTCCAAATCTCCTCCCAATTTTCCTGCACTGCTAGCCCCACCTTCTTGCTCACTGTGTATTTCTTCCAAGTCTTCATGGCTCTTCATGGCTTTCTTCATCATCTTTTCATTCTTCCCAGTGATTATCATATCGGTGCAATTGGATGAGGTGGGAATTCCTCGTGGAATCCCAAGCTGACAATGACACTGGTGTGGCTGGTACATCACTATCTGATCAGCTCCAATCAGCCACAAATCTCTGTCCTCCCTGGTGCGGGCTCTGAACTCAATGGTTCTCATGAACAGCGGCCTCACGATGAATTCATCCGTTCCCAAATACGCCAAATGATCCCTCCAAGCATCTCGCTCTTCAAGTGTGCTGTCACACACATGATCTCACCTTCCGGCTCATACCATGCCCTGCTGCAGTACACTGAACTCCGAAGGAAGATCCTGGAGGGGTAGGTTGTGCTTCAGCAAAATCAAACTTTAAATGAGCTTCCATCCATACCTGGAGCAGAAACAAGCTCCCGCAGGTGCGTCCGCCTAGGCTCATTGTGGTGAGCGAACTGTACAGGTGGCCGCACTGCAGGGGCAAGTGACTGCCTGCGCCACAACAGAGAAAGTACTCCAACATGCTCATAATATGAATTCGCCGCTCGTGGGGAACAGAAGACTCCAGCCAGGCAGAGTGTCAATCCCCGGGTCGCCCTCTCCTCCGCCATCTCCCTCGCATGCTGGATCAACCACCAGGCCGACAGTCTAGGAAGATCCTGTTTTTGTTCGTCATCCGTATCACCTCCTTCTTGTCTCGTACAATGTCCGCGAGGATCTCTTCTCACGGGGAGAGGAGTCGCTGCATCGTACTCCAGGCACCGCCGCCATCCCAAGAACAGCTCAACCTCCTCTAGCAAGAGGCTCACTTCGAACGCCTGGAACACAAAATAGTTGTGTGTGGGGCCATCTCTCTGTCAACGCCCCCAGGCGTCAAACCCCCACCACATGTCCTTCATGTTCTTTGCCAGTACCACCATGAAGCTCAGGTTCCACATGCCAACAAACCCCGCATGTCCAGTGTAATAGCATTTACCAGGTTCACAAGCCAAGAAAAGGCCCGTACCTGGCCTTGGCTTGGGAATGCTGGGATTTCCTGCATGGGAGTGAAGGGTTCTGTAGGAACGCTGCTTGGGGCGTTTTCAGCCCAGAATAGAGCGGAAGTAATCATTGCTTACCTCCCCGTTGGCCAGACGCGTGCTCAAGTGACCCGGAACTTCACTTAGAATTCCGGGATTCGCGCCTGTGGATCGTCCGGTCGATGAAGAGGCCATTTTGTTGTGTTTCTCTGTCTCTTTGCTCTCTGGTTTGCAGCAGAAGCAAGGAGGGACGGAGGTAGGAGATGGTAGAGTCCATATGGACTCCCATCACCTATATTTTCGGTCTGATCCGCTGTCAGGTCGGCGTCCAGATCGGTGGACGTCAGTTACAGGTTGGCGGCCACAGATGTGGACGTTAACATGTATACTGGCGGCCATCGATGTGGACGTTTACTCCCCGGATACTTTTAAATGTCTTATTCTTTATATGGCCATTACCCATTATCCTTTATCTTGTGCTTCAAGTTGTTTTGCAGATATCTTAAACAAGCTGCACTTCAATGTCGGAACGCCATGCGACCTTGAGCGTTGCAGGTATGTCTAACATAGGACCCCACCAGAGGCGAATAACTTGGCGACCGTGAACCCTAAGTTCCCCTTTACCCAAAAAACATGATGGGTTTGCGATCTCTCAGTTATTCGTATGGCCTTTAGAATTTTCCTCTGGTGCTAACTTGCATTTTAGATAGGCAACCCACACCAGCATGCATCTTCACTGCTAACATTCTCTTACTAACACTAAAATGCAAAAAAAAAAAAAATGATGATTTTCCTCGATCATATGATTGCTCCATGGCTCCCCCAGCTCAGGTAGCCTACTGGGTCCGCCCTTCATGACTATCCAGGTTGATATCGGGTCTTTGTTGCCCCCCTTCTCCACTTGTCCCACCGTGCCTTTCATAAATGATCATTCCAGCCTTATTGAGTTCATTTGAGCCTTCGCCAGCCGCGAGCTTAATTCCGGACTTCAGGCTTTCCAAGCATGTGATTCCAGTTAGAAACTTTTGATAATCCTTTGAGAGATAAACCAACTCCTTGTCTTTGTGACCTCCTAAATTCGGGGCCGACATCCTGATTAGGCCAGCGAGCCCACGAGCTCCGTTATGAGACCCTCCTGATTCAACCGTCATATTACAACTCCTTGACTCAGACACACCAGAAACTAGTCAAAGTCCAACGGCCATGCCAGGGACCCTGCCATTGGGTCGCAGTTGTAGTTACACGGGCAGATCACCCTTTTCTTACCCCTATTTGTCTCTCAAGACGATTAGTCATCTGTCTCTAGCCTGTCTCTTGTTTGGTTTGCTAGAACTCCTATCCTCAGAGATGGCCCTTCCATTAAATCCCCGCGTCCTTTGTTTACCGAGGCACCAACCTTTCAGTTCGCTCTGCTCCCTTGCAAGACCGGATGTCTCGGAGGGGCATCTGTAGACGCACGATTTGGCCCATCTCCCGCATAGCTCTTTTGGCCCATTAAGCATCGTTTGACCATTCGTTGACCAGCCTCGGATCCCATGTAGACGGAAACATCGATGGCCGCCGACTACTGGTTGGCGGCAATCACCCTGGACGCTGACCCATACCGACGTCCACATCCCTGGACGCCTGCATGAGGTTGGCGGCCTGATACCTGGACGTCAATAGGGTTTACCTAGTCTGCGCAACTACCCCGAGATTCCATCCCACTTGCACCATTCTCTCGGCCATGCAACGCATGTAGCCGTCCCAACGGGTATATGGGCCACCTAGGTGATAACTACTAAATTTTCGTGTTAAAGTTCATACATACAGTTAACTTTAGACAGTCTTTGTCCATAAATAATGCAATTTGATTTTCAAATTCATTTCATCCATAAATAAAATTTTGAACATTTTTAGTTAATTTTCGGGTAGAACACAAATTTAAGTCAATACTTGTTCGACCAATATTTTCCCTTTTACAGGTATAGTGTGCATAAATATTTTTGTCTTCTTATATTCTAATAGTTCTTGCAAAAAAAAAATAGTTGTAAATAAATCAAAATTTAAATGAATTTTAGTTAAATAACAAACACTACAATCATGCCACATATCCCATCCACTCCCATTAAACAAAACATTTTATATCCCAATAATCCTTTTAATCACGTGATGCCACACCCATTCCAATTTTTAACTATTTTTATCCGATATTATCCTAACCTTTCCCATTTCTTTCCATCAGAAGCTCCTGGAAGGGCCAGATGAGGTGTGCAGGGAAGCCCGGATCTGCGGATGGCCTGGCGATGGCGGAGCTTCTGGAGGCGGCTGGGCTGGGAGCGCCATGGTGCTGTGCTGCGGAGATCCTGGGTGTGCTGCTGGCGCGATGGAAGGCGAGGCTGAGCAGCAGGGTGGCTGGCGCATGCAGGCTGGGGGTGTGTACAGGCCCCGTGTGGGCTGGCCAGATCTGGGCCAGGCAATGCGGCTGGTGGCTGAGGCAGGAACTGGGCGCGGCGATGTGTGGTGATGGTGCTGTGCGGCTGGCTGTGGGAGAGGCCAGATGGTGCAACTGGCCATGGCGATGCATGCTGCTGGGCTCGTGCAGGGCTGAACCAGCTGAGGAGGGCTGGCGATGGTGGTGCTGCGCGGCTGGGTGTGAAGGTGGCGGGACTGCTGGTGCGAAGCAGGCTGGGGCGCGGTGCGGTCTTGCTGCTGAGCTGGCGGCCAGGCCCAGCGGTGTGTGGCACCTGGAGATGCTGTGCAGGCGGTGCGCTGCTGCGGAGGCGGGCCCGTGCGTGACAGTGAGGCGGCCAGGGTGTGCTGAGGTGGCTCCCGGTGATGGCGCATGCGATGGAGGCGGGAAGCAGATGGAGCTCGGGCTGTGCTGAGGTGGCCTGCTGAGGCCTGGTGCTGTGCGCGGCTGTGGCCAGGGGAGGATGGCGCGCTGAGCTGGCGATCCAGGTGCCCATGAGGAAGCGATTTGGGGCAGAGCAGAGGCCCTGAGGCCTATAAAAGGACCCCAAGGTCCTCTTCTCCGGAGGTCCCCGGGGCTTGGAATTTTTTTTGAATTTTCAGTTCCCAGTTCTTCCTGTATTTCTCTGTTCTTCCATAGTGCAGTGAGGGAGACGAATTGTGAGAGATTGAGAGCTTAGCCAGTTCAGATTTTAGTTTAGTTCTTGCCATTTCATCTGTATTTTCTTTGTTTGAGCAGAGCTTTGAGGGATGTGAGGATTGTTGGGAGGGAGACGGGGTCTTTCAAGGGAGATTTGTTGCTATTCTTGCTGTTGGGATTCGAGTGCTTTCAATTTTTGTTCTTCTTCTGTGCATTGCAAGTTGCTAAGAGGAATTAATCCAGTGCATTTACTTTTTATTGGCTTCTGTGTTTTCTTCCGTTCTGCTGTTTGTGAGAGATAAGGAGATCGATCCAGGAGCATTTGATCTTTACATATCTTTTGTGTGGATTTGTCTATTTCTTCTGTTCTGGTAGTGAAATCAGATTGGGGAGCTTGTGCCGTGAATGATCAAGTTCTTCTTGCTCTTCTGTAAGCTGTGAGGGAGGTTTTGATACCAGAACTGAGTAAGGATTTGCATTCGATACTTGTCTCATTAATCCTTTCTTCTTGCCCTTTCCTTAAGTTTTCTGTGATTGTGTGTGTTCAGTTATGTTAATCTGTCATGTGGGAGGTTCCTTTCTGATTTGTTCTGCACCAATTCTTTTGGCGCTTGGATGTGAGCAACCTCTACCCTATTTTGTTGGAGCCATACTTCGTGAAGCCCACTGAGCATCTGTTTGTTGGGTGGTGAATTGAGACGGCGAGGGGATTTCTTTTCTTCTGTGTTGATTGGGGGAATTGTTGTGTTAGGGAGCTTGGGGTTTTAAGTTGAGGGAATTGAGTGATCTTCTACTTATTCTATTCTGTGTTGGTTTGGAGTCGGTTGTTCTGTCAGGATTCCGAATTAGTGTGAGGATTCCGAATTAGCAGTTCTTATTTTCTGTTCTTATTGACTGCTCATCCCCTAAGTTGTAGGGGTAAATTGACTTAGAAACTTTCTATTGGAATTTCTATTTTGTCATCCTTTTATTTCCTTGCATTTTAGATCATTTCAGAATTAGAGTTACATTTTTGTTCAATCTTAGTTTAATTTCTATTTCAGATTTCTGTCTACCGGTTTGATCCCTCAATTGAGAGGGTACAGTGATACCAACCTTTGGTTCTCAATTCACTTGTTCTTTTATTAAGTTTGAGCTGAGAAGTTTGTGAGGGATTTGATCAGTGTCATTTACACATTCACTTTAAACGCATTGTGGATAGAGATTTCAAGTCAAAGTAGTTTAATTCAAATTCTATTCTGCCTCTCCGTGGATATGACCTGTTATCACCATCGTGCTAGTTCCTTTTTGTGATTTTAATTCTGTGAGACAGTTTAGAGGAGGTGAGCTTGTTGATATGTGCGAGGAACTCTAGACAACGGAATTGCACAATCAACAATGTGCGCGTTTCATCTTGGCGCCGTTGCCGGGGAGGCATTAGAGTTTGATTTAGATCTATTTTGATTTGATTTCATTTACTTTGAGGTTTCATTTGACTTGTTATTGGGCTTTCATTTCAGATTTGCACACTTGGAGATTGGGCTTGGAGATTTGAAGCCCATTGGAGGAGGAGAGCTTGCTGAAATTTTTTTTGCTTTTAATTCTGAATTTTAGATAGAAAGAGTGTGAGTGAACTTTGTAGTGAGGCTTTGATGTATTCTCTGTGCATGTACAGAGATTTCTTTCACGTTGGCATGTAATAATTGGCCTCTTGGTGGTTTGCTTGGATTTAGTTTATATAGTACCACTTTATATTTTCTTAGCTTCATTTCATTTAATTAAAAAATCAAATAAAAATTAAAAAAAAATTCTAAAAAATTTCTAAATCGCCCTTTCATGTTAGTCGTTTGTTTGTAATTAAAAATTTCATCTCTCAAGATTAGGACCCCATGTTTTAGGACATTCATCACTTTAATTGACATTTGAATTCAATTTTTGTTCTTTGCATTGAAGAGTGCGGGGGAAAGGTAAGATTTCTCTCTCTCGTTTCATGCATTAGACTTAGCATTAGAAAATCCATTGTTTGAATTTGATCTTTGCATTTCATATTTGAAAAAGGGACTGTTTAAGGGCTTAACCCATTAGATAAAAAGATAAGGTGAGGGATTTCATCACCCTTTCCTTTGCCCAAAAATCACAAAATTTTCACATCTTTGCATTTGCCCAAACTTTTAATAAAAATCAGTAGACTTGGCCCTAGGGTTCATCATTAGATTCATCCTTTCTTGAATTCAAAACTTCTCTTTAAGTCTGGTGTCTAGGATTAGAGGTTAAAAAGCTTACGCTTAAGCGAGCTAGAGGTTACTTAATTGGGTCCTTGCGAAAGCAAGGGGGCCTCCCTCTACTCCACCTCTTACCTGGCCGGTACAAGAAGAGTTAGGATTGGCTTAAGCAAGCATAAATCTGATTTTGAGAAAAATAACATAAGTCCAAGGAACACTTAGTGTCTAGGTTAATTTGATTTGAAAGTGTTTGTTTGTTTGTGTTTGTTTAAAAATTCATCAAAAATCAATAAAAATCTTAAAAATTCAAAAATCATAAATAGAGAGGCTTTTCATCTGTGCATGCTTGGTAGACGTTCCCAGAATTTAGATTTGGCCCAACCTATAGACGAGATAGAAAGATTTTTCCATAGGATGGCCAACCAAAATCAGAACCAAATTGCTAGAAATTTAGAAGAGGCTGCACCCAGACAGATGAAGGAATACTTCATTCCTTCTGACTATCAACCTGCCACTTGCATTAGGCTGGAAATTCCGGCAAATCATTTTGAGATCAAACCTGGAACCATTCAGATGCTGCCATCTTTTTATGGCAATCCCAATGAAGACCCTTATAGGCATATAGATGAATTCCTAGAGATCTGTTCCACTGTAAGGATCCAGAATTTTACAGAAAATGCCTTAAGGTTGACCCTATTTCCATTCTCCTTAAAAGACAAGGCTAAACATTGGTTGGGAACCATAGGGAGAACTATCACAACATGGCCAGAAATGCAACAAGAATTTTTGAAGAAATTTTACCCGATTGGCCGAACAAACACCATGAGAAGAGCAATCACTGGATTCTCCCAACACCCGGGAGAATTAATGCATGAGTCATGGGAAAGACTAAAGGAGTTGCTTAGAAATGCCCCCACCATGGTTTGTCGAGGTGGCAAATAGTTCAAGCTTTTTATGAAGGATTAACTGAATCGAACAGGCAAATGGTTGATGCTTCGTGTGGGGGAGCATTCATGACTAAGAGTGAGGATGAGGCATATAATCTTTTTGAAACATTGAGTGAGAACTCTATCAATCATGCCTCACTCTACTCTTATGAGAGAGCGTTAGGACCTGTAAAGAAGGCAGGGATGTATGAAGTAAGAGGAAGAGGGAATCAGATTCAGGGTAGAAGATCTGATAGCTAAACTTGATCAGAGGTTGGAGCAGAAGTGGGAACAAAAATTTGATCAATTGTTGTCTTTGACTGGGCAAGCCACACCCAATTTTCTCAAACACCTGAAACTTGTGCTATGTGTGCTAGCCCAGCTCACTCCACAAATGCTTGTCCCACTACTGCCCAATTACCCCCTTTCATTCAGGAACAAGTCCAAGCTGCTCAAGGCTTCTACAACCCTCCTATGACCCATATTCCAACACATACAATTCGGGTTGGAGAAACCATCCAAATTTTTCATGGAAAAATCAATCTGAGCAAGTTTCCCAACCTGCCTTCAAGCAATCCATGTACGGTCAATCCTATCCCAATCAAATTCGGGAGTTGGCCAATCTTCTAACTCAAAACCTCCACAATTCCAGGAAATCAAAATTCCAATCAATTTGCTCAGACCAATTTCCAACAACCTTCATATCAACCACCACCTCCTCAACCTAATTGGGATGATAAAATGAATCAACTCCAGAACATGATGGCGACTCTGTGCCAAACTGTGCAAGAACAACAAACTCAATATCAAACTCAAACTCAAAATTTTCAACAAAATTTGGCAAGGATAGAGTCTCAAATTGCTGATGTATGTCAAAGGAGGGAGACTGGTCAGTTACCAAGTCAAACCGTAGCAAACCCAAGAACAACCCTCCCGGATTCTACCAGAACCAGCAATACCATCAGGGTCAGGGTACAGACCACCACCTGCTAGACAAAATGCACCTCCACCACAGAACCCACAACAAGTTTTTGTCCAGAACATTCCTGCACCTCAAAATCAAAACCAACCTATACAACAGGATCATCCTCCTGCCCAAGCTAGGGGCCCGCAAGTAGAAAATGCAAAAACTGTGTCTACCTTAAGAAGTGGAAAAATCAGAACAAATCCTCACCCACACATGTCAAATGAGGATAAAGAAAATGAAACGAAATTGAAATTGAAGAAATTGAAGAAATGTTGCAAAAGACAAATGTTGCAAAAGACAAATCAAGGGAAAAGAAATAATAAATGAAGAACCTCTAGACACAATCAAGAGGAATGAAGATCCAAACTGTTACATCCCAAGAGTTCCTTTTCCTGAAGCTTTAAAACCAAAATCCAAAACAAATCCACTGGTAATGAAGAACTCTTGGAACTGTTTAAGTAAGTTCACATCAACATTCCTCTCCTTGATGCTATCAAGCATGTGCCGGCCTATGCCAAATTCCTAAAAGAAATGTGTACTCCAAAACGTGAAGTGAGGAACAAAACTGAAACCATCATTCTTCCAGAAATTGTAAGTACCATTGTCTTAAATCAACTTCCTAAAAAGCTCAAAGATCCAGGCACTCCACTAATTCCTTGTACCATCGGTGGAGTCACTTTTGAGAGTGGCCTTTTAGATTTGGGAGCCAGTGTCAACCTCCTACCTTCTGCCATTTTTGAGAAATTCAAGTTAGGAGAGTTGAAACCCACTTCTGTTGTCCTCCAACTAGCCGATCGATCTGTTACCACTCCTAAAGGCCTAGTTGAGGACGTGATTGTAAAAATCAATGATTGTTACTTCCCTGCCGATTTCATCATTTTGGACATGAACACTCCTCAAGATTTAACTCAGTCCACAATCATCCTTGGTAGACCCTTTTGGCCACAGCTAGAGCCAATATTAACTGTGCTACCGTGATGATGGATATATCATTTGGAGATAGGCGGGTTAGTATCAATATTTTCAGGGCATCTAGGCATCATGATGAAGGAGAAGCTGTCTAGTGGTAGACACCTTGGAAGAGTCTTGTGTGGAAGAAGCAATAGACCAACCCTGTGCTCTAGGGTTTGAGGGAGAGGAAGGACAATTTAATTCTATGTTTCAAGATAATGATCCATCAATTCCATTTGAGTGTCCTCCTAAGGTTGAGCTAAAA
The DNA here is from genome assembly GCA_014218235.1 of Colocasia esculenta. Lineage (NCBI taxonomy): Eukaryota > Viridiplantae > Streptophyta > Magnoliopsida > Alismatales > Araceae > Colocasia > Colocasia esculenta. The sequence goes on from CM024762.1 coordinate 58,944,420, forward strand.
CCACTCCCTGCAAATTTAAAGTACATCTTTTTAGGAAAGAATGAGACATGGCCCATCATAATCGCTAGTGATCTTGAGGAAGGGCAGGAAAGGAAATTGATTGATGTTTTGAAGAGTCATAGGGGAGCTATAGGTTGGACAATAGATGATCTGAGAGGGATAAGTCCTTCAGTTTGCACTCATCGCATCTACTTAGAAGAGAATGCCAAAAGTTCAATCGAAATGCAAAGAAGACTTAATCCCAACATGAAAGAAGTTGTTAAGAAGGAAATTGTCAAATGGCTGGATGCAGAATTTATTTATCCCATCTCTGATAGCCAGTGGGTTAGTCCAACTCAAGTCGTGCCTAAAAAGTCTGGACTAACCGTGATTCAAACTGAAAAGGGTGAGCTCATTCCCACTAGGCTGGCTACAGGATGGAGAGTGTGCATTGACTATCGTAAACTGAATGCAATGACCAAGAAAGACCATTTCCCCTTACCTTTCATTGACCAAATCTTAGAGAAACTGGCAGGCCAAAAATTCTTTGTTTCCTTGATGGATACTCAGGGTATAACCAAGTGGCTATTCACCTGATGACCAAGAAAAGACCACGTTCACATGTCCATTTGGAACCTTTGCCTTTAGACGCATGCCATTAGGGCTGTGCAATGCCCCTGCAACTTTTCAACGTTGCATGTTGTCTATTTTCTCAGACATGGTTGGGGAATACTTAGAAGTCTTCATGGATGATTTCTCTGTGTTTGGAAATGACTTTGATTCGTGCCTCGACCATTTGACTGAAGTGCTCAAAAGATGCATTAATGTCAATCTTGTCTTAAGTTGGGAAAAGAGCCACTTCATGGTTAAGGAGGGAATTGTCTTAGGGCATATTGTCTCAGGGAGAGGGATAGAGGTAGATAAAGCCAAGGTGAATCTCATTTCCGAATTGCCTCCTCCCAACTCTATCAAACAAATTCGATCCTTCCTTGGTCATGCTGGATTTTATAGGAGGTTCATCAAAGACTTTTCCAAAATTGCAAGGCCATTGACTTCTTTGTTGAAAGACACTCCTTTCATTTTTGACAAAGCCTGTCATAAAGCCTTTGAGGAATTAAAAGACATTTTGACCAAAGCTCCAATTCTACAATCTCCAGATTGGTCATTACCATTTGAGATAATGTGTGATGCTTCAGATTATGCAGTAGGTGCCATTTTGGGCCAGAAAACTGATAAAGGATCTGTGGTGATTTATTATGCAAGCAGAACATTGAATGATGCTCAGATTCGATACACAACCACTGAAAAAGAGCTCCTAGCTGTTGTTTTTGCCTTAGAGAAATTCAGATCTTATCTCTTAGGAGCCAAAATCATTGTTTTCACTGACCATGCTGCCTTGAGGCATTTGCTTGCCAAAAAGGATGCCAAGCCTAGATTGATCAGATGGATTCTATTGTTACAAGAGTTTGATTTGGAAATTCATGATAAGAAAGGATCCAAGAATGTGGTAGCTGACCACTTGTCTAGAATAGTTGCCCCGGACTCTATGCCCATTAGAGATGCTTTCCCGGATGAGCACATTTTAGCTGTCTCTAACATTTTATCTCCATGGTACGCACACATTGTGAACTACAAAGTCATTGGACGAGTACCTGGAGATTGGACCAAAAATGAGAGAGAGAGATTCTTTGCTAGAGACAAGTACTTTATTTGGGAGGACCCGGAGCTATTTTTCATAGGACCAGACCAAGTGATAAGAAGATGTGTCCCTGAGAGTGAGCATCAAAGTGTCCTCAAGTTTTGTCATTCTCTCGCCTGTGGAGGACACTTTTCAGGAAAGAAGACCGCTGCTAAGGTCTTAGACTCTGGTTTCTATTGGCCCACATTGTTTAAGGATGCCCACCAATTTTGTAAGGCCTGTCCTAGATGTCAAACCATGGGAAACATTTCTAAAAAGGACATGATGCCTCTTAACCCCATTTTGGTTGTAGAGATTTTTGATGTTTGGGGGATAGACTTTGGGACCTTTTCCACCATCCTTTGGATACACATACATTCTAGTTGCTGTTGACTATGTGTCCAAATGGATAGAAGCCATAGCCACAAAGACCAATGATCATAAGGTGGTTATCAAATTTGTTCAGAAAAACATCTTTTCTAGATTTGGGTGGCCCAAAGCAATCATTAGTGATGGAGGACCTCATTTCATTAACACCCAATTTAGGACCCTCCTAAGGAAGTATGGGATCACCCATAAGCTAGCAACACCTTACCATCCCCAAACTAGTGGCCAAGTGGAAGTATCAAACAGAGAGATTAAAAACATTCTTCAAAAGTCGGTTAGACCTGATAGGAAAGATTGGTCAGAAAGGTTAGATGATGCATTGTGGGCCTACCGAACTGCTTTCAAAACTCCCATTGGAATGTCCCCTTACCGGCTTGTCTTTGGAAAATCATGTCATTTGCCGGTCGAACTTGAGCATAGAGCCTATTGGGCTATTAAACAAGTCAATCTTGACTTAGCCCAAGCTGGTCAACAAAGGACCCTTCATCTGAATGAGCTAGAAGAGCTCAGAAATGAGGCCTACGAAAGTTCCAAGATCTATAAAGCCAAGGCCAAAGCATTCCATGACAAACACATTCATAGAAAAACTTTTCAAGTGCATGATAAAGTCTGGCTATTTAATTCTCGGCTCCGTCTTTTTCCGGGAAAATTGAAGTCCCGGTGGGATGGGCCTTACATGGTTGTCAAAGTCTATGACAATGGCGCTGTCGTTATTCTTGATCCTAAAACTGGACAATCGTCTACTGTTAATGGGCAGAGGTTAAAGCATTTTTTGAAAACCCGCCTTCCTTGAAAGTTGAGTCTACCAAGCTAGATGAGCCAAGTGAAGCCTAATTGCGTCTAGCTGAAGACGATAAACTTAGCGCTTTTGGGAGGCAACCCATGTGTACAGACTTCTTTTATCAGGTAATTCTCTATCTTACTTTCTTTTCCTGTAAATAAGTAGGGGGGAGAGGTAGAATAAAACATGCATTCATAGTTCTCACCCTAACCAATGCTTCATTTCCTTTCTGAGCTTGTACATATGCAAATAAAATTCACATGTTTCATCTTTGAATAAAATCTTTGAATAAAAATGCTTGTCATTTCACAGACTATTTGTTTGATCTTTAACCATTAAATTGTTGTAGTTGTCACATTCCCTTACAAAAATCCATGTTAGGTAGCCTCTAGTAAAAGATTACATGTACTCATTGTCTACCTTATGTAAGGATTTATGGCAAGAAGTTTTCATACACACACTACACAGCCACTTAGATAGTTGAACCCGAATGTAGCAAATTTGTCAAGGCTAGTAGGAGAGAGGTGATTGGTTTTCTCCCCTCCCCTTAAGTGAATTGCAAAGGAAGTGAAGGCATGTGATCAAGGAACTTGACTGTTCATCATTCCTTTAAGAGGAAAAGAAAAGAAAAGTAAAAAGAAAAAGCAAAAGCAAAAGAAATATATATCCATGAAAAATGCCCCGGATCTGAGTAAAGTTGGACTCGCTACTCTTGAAAAGTGATGGGTTGTGCAGCATTGTGGATGAAAAAGAAATAAAGAAATTCTGAGTGCACAAAGTGCAAATAAAGGGACAAAAGTCCTCAAACTCAGAGAAATAATCCTCAAGGAAGATGGGCAGAATGGAACTGAGAGAAACAACCCGATCTGACTAAGCAAGGATCTTATTCCACAATTCTTTTCTTCTCCCTCAAATCAATCTAATCTCAAATACTAGCTAAAGCAGAGGAGTTTCAGAAGGGCTGATGTGAACTCTTAAGTGAGCTACCACTTGTGCACAAATTTCTCGTCATAAACTTTTACAATTAGGAAAGACATGTTTTTACATTAATCTTTTACTTGATGGCAATTTAGCATGAGACATTGTATCTTCTAGTCCTATATTTAGAATAATTTTTATTGCTAAGGGACTAGCAATATTCAAGTAGGGGGAGTGATAACTACTAAATTTTTCGTGTTAAAGTTCATACATACAGTTAACTTTAGACAGTCTTTGTCCATAAATAATGCAATTTGATTTTCAAATTCATTTCATCCATAAATAAAATTTTGAACATTTTTAGTTAAATTTTCGGTAGAACACAAAATTAAAGTCAATACTTGTTCGACTAATATTTTCCCTTTTACAGGTACATGTGCATAAATAATTTTTGGTCTTCTTATATTCTAATAATTCTTGTAAAAAAAAATTAGTTGTAAATAAATCAAAATTTAAATGAATTTTAGTTAAATAAACAAACACTACAATCATGCCACATATCCCATCCACTCCCATTAAACAAAACATTTTAATATCCCAATAATCCTTTTAATCACGTGATGCCACAACCCATTCCAATTTTTAACTATTTTTTATCCGATATTATCCTAACCTTTCCCATTTCTTTCCATCAGAAGCTCCTGGAAGGGCCAGATGAGGTGTGCAGGGGAACGCCCAGATCTGCGGATGGCCTGGCGATGGCGGAGCTCTGGAGGCGGCTGGGCTGGGTGCGCCATGGTGCTGTGCTGCGGAGCTCCTGGGTGTGCTGCTGGCGCGATGGAAGGCGAGGCTGAGTAGCAGGGTGGCTGGCGCATGCAGGCTGGGGGTGTGTACAGGCCCCGTGTGGGCTGGCCAGATCTGGGCCAGGCAATGCGGCTGGTGGCTGAGGCAGGATCTGGGCGCGGCGATGTGTGGTGATGGTGCTGTGCGGCTGGCCGTGGGAGAGGCCAGATGGTGCAGCTGGCCATGGCGATGCATGCTGCTGGGCTCGTGCAGGGCTGAACCAGCTGAGGAGGGCTGGCGATGGTGGTGCTGCGCGGCTGGGTGTGAAGGCGGCAGGACTGCTGGTGCGAAGCAGGCTGGGGCGCGGTGCGGTCTTGCTGCTGAGCTGGCGGCCAGGCCCAGCGGTGTGTGGCGCCTGGAGATGCTGTGCAGGCGGTGCGCTGCTGCGGAGGCGGGCCCGTGCGTGACAGTGAGGCGGCCAGGGTGTGCTGAGGTGGCTCCCGGTGATGGCGCATGCGATGGAGGCGGGAAGCAGATGGAGCTCGGGCTGTGCTGAGGTGGCCTGCTGAGGCCTGGTGCTGTGCGCGGCTGTGGCCAGGGGAGGATGGCGCGCTGAGCTGGCGATCCAGGTGCCCATGAGGAAGCGATTTGGGGCAGAGCAGAGGCCCTGAGGCCTATAAAAGGACCCCAAGGTCCTCTTCTCCAGAGGTCCCCGGGGGTTGGAATTTTTTTTGAATTTTTAGTTCCCAGTTCTTCCTGTATTTCTCTATTCTTCCATAGTGCAGTGAGGGAGACGAATTGTTAGAGATTGAGAGCTTAGCCAGTTCAGATTTTAGTTTAGTTCTTGCCATTTCTTCTGTATTTTCTTTGTTTGAGCAGAGCTTTGAGGGATGTGAGGATTGTTGGGAGGGAGACGGGGTCTTTCATGGGAGATTTGTTGCTATTCTTGCTGTTGGGATTCGAGTGCTTTCAATTTTTGTTCTTCTTCTGTGCATTGCAAGTTGCTAAGAGGAATTAATCCAGTGCATTTACTTTTTATTGGCTATGTTTTCTTCCGTTCTGCTGTTTGTGAGAGATAAGGAGATCGATCCAGGAGCATTTGATCTTTACATATCTTTTGTGTGGATTTGTCTATTTCTTCTGTTCTGGTAGTGAAATCAGATTGGGGAGCTTGTGCCGTGAATGATCAAGTTCTTCTTGCTCTTCTGTAAGCTGTGAGGGAGGTTTTGATACCAGAACTGAGTAAGGATTTGCATTCGATACTTGTCTCATTAATCCTTTCTTCTTGCCCTTTCCTTAAGTTTTCTGTGATTGTGTGTGTTCAGTTATGTTAATCTGTCATGTGGGAGGTTCCTTTCTGATTTGTTCTGCACCAATTCTTTTGGCGCTTGGATGTGAGCAACCTCTACCCTATTTTGTTGGAGCCATACTTCGTGAAGCCCACTGAGCATCTGTTTGTTGGGTGGTGAATTGAGACGGCGAGGGGATTTCTTTTCTTCTGTGTTGATTGGGGGAATTGTTGTGTTAGGGAGCTTGGGGTTTTAAGTTGAGGGAATTGAGTGATCTTCTACTTATTCTATTCTGTGTTGGTTTGGAGTCGGTTGTTCTGTCAGGATTCCGAATTAGTGTGAGGATTCCGAATTAGCAGTTCTTATTTTCTGTTCTTATTGACTGCTCATCCCCTAAGTTGTAGGGGTAAATTGACTTGGAAACTTTCTATTGGAATTTCTGTTTTGTCATCCTTTTATTTCCTTGCATTTTAGATCATTTCAGAATTAGAGTTACATTTTTGTTCAATCTTAGTTTAATTTCTATTTCAGATTTCTGTCTACCGGTTTGATCCCTCAATTAAGAGGGTACAGTGATACCAACCTTTGGTTCTCAATTCACTTGTTCTTTTATTAAGTTTGAGCTGAGAAGTTTGTGAGGGATTTGATCAGTGTCATTTACACATTCACTTTAAACGCATTGTCAATAGAGATTTCAAGTCAAAGTAGTTTAATTCAAATTCTATTCTGCCTCTCCGTGGATATGACCTGTTATCACCATCGTGCTAGTTCCTTTTTGTGATTTTAATTCTGTGAGACAGTTTAGAGGAGGTGAGCTTGTTGATATGTGCAAGGAACTCTAGACAACGGAATTGCACAATCAACAATGCGTGCGTTTCACTAGGCACCCCCTGACCCATAAAAATCCTACTTGGCCTCTACCCATTGTTGGACCTTTAATGTATGGATTTCCAAGTGTGTAAGTGTGTTTCTTCACACTTGAGCATCCAAGGCTCTCCCCCGAGCTCCACTGTCTATATAATACCCTTTGAGCCCTCTGAGCGGGGAGAGGAAGGCTGGACGTCCTTATGCTGCCACTTTGAGAGAAGAGAGAAAACTTGCACCTTACCCTCCACCACTCACCTTCACTCTCTTCACACTCTGGACGTCCAGGATGTTGGGTTTTCCATATATCATGTTTTTTGATAATCACATTAATATCCTTGAACATTGATTTAATGCAAAATTGATGTGCTAACTCACACTCGGACGTCCAGATGTTTGGGTTTTCCATATATCATGTTTTTGATAATCACATTAATATCCTTGAACATTGATTTAATGCAATTGATGTGCTAACTAACATGAAAACACCATGAAAGTGATTGAGTTAAACATTTCTAAATCATACAATGTATATCACTAACAATGTATTTGCATGTAGGTGCACAAGCATGAAAGATGGAGCATTGAAGAGATGAGCAAATAGCACAAAAAACTGTCAAAGAGGTGTATCTGTCGACAGGCTCAGTGCATGTGTCGACAGATTCACACAGTCATTCCAAGACAGAACTCAGGTTTGCATCTCTGAGTGCACCTGTCGACAGATGAAAAGTACCTGTCGACAGATACACACAGGCAACCCAGGACAGAGCTCAGGTTTGTATTCCTGAGTGCACCTGTCGACAGATGAAATTTCTTGTCGACAGATACACTCAGAAACTCAATTTTCTGAAACCCAGTTCTCAGCCTGAGTGCGCCTGTCGACAGATGCAAGTGCACTTGTCGACAACGATGGAAACATAAGATTTAGAGTTTCCAAATCCGGCCCCACTTGGGTGTTTCCTTCCTCCACGACCCCCACCTTTACCTAACACTATATAAGCATCCTTTTGGAGCCAAATTCGCAGAGAGCAGCCTCCCAACCAAGAGCCTCCAAGGGACCAAGAGGAAAAGCCCCAATTGCTGCTCTGCTTCAACTTTCTGCCCAGATCGTTGTGGAATCGCCATCCATGCGAAGCTGAAGCCGGATCGTCGTCAATTCAACCTTCTACATCGATCAGTCTACATCCAATCGAAGTTTGAAGAGCGTCTGGACGATCCACGAGAAGAATTCCAACCGGATTTGTTCCCCAACTCTAAATTCTTCTCCATTTCACAATTTCCATTCCATTGTGTGTGTGTGTGTGTTGTGTCGAGCATCCCTTGTGCTTGATTCACGAATTTGTGGTTGTTCTGATCGTGGTTCATCAGACAACGTGTGTGTGGTTGAGTTGTTGTGTTGAACTCGTCATAAGTACTCGTTTCTGCGTGTGTGTGTGGACGGTGGATGTAGGATACACGAGTTGTGTACTCCGAACCCCTTAAATCATCGTGTTCTGGGTTTTTTCGTGTTTTGCGATAGATGATTGGTAGGCACGGTGTTCATAACACGTTTGATACCCTGTTCTCAATATCAACTCAAGCTTTCTTAACCTCAATCAAATTCTAATCAATTTTCATTAAGATTGCTGTTGCAGCACCGAAAAGAAGCCATCAGAAATAGAATTGCGGTAATCTATTCACCCCCCCCCCCCTTCTAGATTACCATATTGTTATTCCGCATAACTCTTCAATTGGTATCAGAGCACGGTTTCCCGATTTACTGCTTTCGTCATTTGATCTAGCGATCAGGAGATTTTCGATCTTATGGATTCTAGCAAAGGGTATATGGCCGAGGGACATTCAGTAACCAGGCCACCCTATTTTGATGGCACTGACTATCCTTATTGGAAAAATCGTATGCAGGTATTTTTGAGAGCTCAAAATTACGAGCTGTGGAAGATAGTCACAAGGGACCATATGTGTTGCCAGGGATGAAGACACCTGGAAAAGACCAAATAGCTAAAGGAACTCTCAACTGGAGCGCACTAAACATGATGCAATGTGCGGTGCATCCAAAGGAGTTCTCAAGAGTCTCCACATGCTCAACAGCAAAAGAGATGTGGGACAAACTTGAACTCATTTACGAAGGTACGTCCGAGGTAAGGGAAACTAAAGTTAGCATGTTAGTGTCTGAATATGAAATGTTCAAGATGAAAACTGATGAAAGTATATCAGACATGTTTGCAAGATTCATGCTAATAGTTAACGGGCTAAAAGGTCTTAAAAAGAATACTCTGAAAGTGACTTAGTAAGAAAGATACTTCGATCTCTTACTTCATCTTGGAATACTAAGGCCACTGTCATTGAGGATTCCAAAGACCTTTCAAAATGAAATTGGATGAACTAATTGGCTCCTTAATGACATATGAAATCAACATCAAAAGAAAAGAATTAGAAGAAAATCCTAGGAAGTCAATTGCTTTAAAAGCATCCAACAAAACATCAACAAGCTCCAAGAAATCCATTCAACAAGAATGATGAGCAAGAAACATCTAGTGAGAGTGATAATGGTGAAATGGCAATGCTCACTAGACAATTCAAGAAATTTCTGAAGTTCAAAGGAGAGACACAGGTAACTCCAAACCTTTTCAAAAGAAAAAATTTTCACAGAAATATGAGTCCAACAAAAAATCTGATATTGTTTGTTATGAATGCAAGAAACAGGGGCACATGAGAGGAGAATGCCCGGAACTCAAGAAGAAGCTGAAGAAAAATTCACCTCCAAGAAAGCCAAAGCAATGTTGGCTACCTGGAGTGATGAAGATGAGATGAAGTGAAGATGCACAAGAAACATCCGATGATGAAGAAGTGAAATGCTAATGGCTAGGAGTGATGACTCCACCGAGGTAAACTTCTCATTTGATGATTTCACTGCAAGTGAATGGGAGGAAGCATACACACTACTCTATTTGAAAAATTTTGTGAATATAGATCTGAAAATAAAGCATTAAAAAAAAATGCAACTCCCTTGTGCATATATAAGACATGATGAACGAATTGCATTCCTGACAAAAGAAATAGAAATGATGAAAGTTGATGAAAAGACTCATAATGAAGAGATGGATTGCTTAAAATGAGATTGCAAGAAACACAAAAGAAAAAGACTGTTTAAGCCATTCTCTTGAATTCCTTCAAGAAGAACAACAAGAAACAAGAAAAAGTTGGAACAAACTGAAAAGGAATTGAAAGAAAAATCTGAGGACTTAATGAAATTTGTCAAAGGGAAGCAAAATCTAGATGCGGTTTTGGGTGCTAAAATACATGTAACCAAGCATGGGTTAGGATATCAACCTGTCAAACAAAAGAAAATAGGAGAATCATTGATCACTTCCTTTGTTGATCCTAGCCCAAGCACAAGCAAGCATGTTCCCACAAACTTAAAACAAGTCAATCTCAAACCAAAACATTGCAACCCAACAAGAAAAGCCCCACCTGTCGACAGATGGAATGGTGCCTGTCGACAGGCAAGAACAACTTCAACAATAACAGTCTATCAAGCAACAAAAAATTGAAAAGAAATTCCTTCATGCAATGTGTGTAAAAAGATTGGTCATGATGAAAAACAATGCTGGAATAATCCAAAGAAACAGAAATTCAAACAAGTTTGGATTCCTAACATTTACTCTGTTGCATGAATGAAATTTTGGGACCCAAAGTATTTGGGTACCAAACCTCTTGTCTGATCCACATATGCAGGAATGCCTAGCAGCCCAACATCAAAACAAATGGTACTTGGATAGCGGCTGTTCGAGGCATATGACGGGCGACAAAGATAAATTCTGTTTCCTAGTGGAGAAAGATGAGGACAAGTCATTTTTGGAGGTAACAACAAAGGCCAAATCATTGGCACAGGTAAGTGTCCCTCCAACTCAATTGAAAATGTACTGTTGGTTGATGGCCTTAATCACAATTTGCTTAGCATAAGTCAATTATGTGATAGAGGTCACAACGTCATTTTTGAATCAAATTCATGTCAAATTGTTGATAAAGAAACAGGAAGTGTAAAATTTTCTGGAAAAAGAGTGAATAACATCTACTAGTTGACTTAGATGATCCAGAAAATACAATTTGTGTCTTGTTGCAAATAGACAGGATGATTTGACATTGTGGCATCGTAGGCTTGGCCATGCGAGCTACAATGTGTTGCACAAGATCATGAAGCTCAAATTAGTAAGTGGACTCCTGACATTCTTTTAATAACAATGAAGTTTTTGTGATGCATGTGCAAGGGAAAACAACCCGGAAGTCTTTCAAATCCAAAGCACCGGTAAGCACATCTAAACCATATGAATTGTTGCACATGGACCTTTTTGGACCAACTAGATGTTTAAGTCTCAATGGCAAACGTTTTGGTTTTGTCATTGTAGATGATTTTTCTAGGTCACATGGGTCAATTCTTGGCACACAAAAGTGAAAACACTTACAATCTTCCAAGAATTCTTTAACAAGATTGAGTGGCAATGTGAATAAAATATGCTCAATCCGCACCGATCACGGGGGAGAATTTGATAGATAACAATGCTTTTCTGATTTTTGCAGGCACCAAGGGATTGAACATCTGTTCTCTTCCCAAGGGCTCCAGAACAAAATGGAGTAGTGGAGAGGAAAAACAGAAACATTGGTGGAAATGGCTAGCCACTCTTCTAATGAAGGCCAACTCTCCAAAAGCTTTTGGGCAGAAGCAGTGAACACTTCGTGCTACATTCTAAACAGAGCCATGGTAAGACCTGTGATAAAAAAAACCCCCTACAGTTGTGAAAGGTAAGAAACCCAACCGTGGGTACTTCCGAGTATTTGGCTCAAAGGTATTTATTCATAACAATGATAAATCTGATTTAGATAAATTTGAAGCCAAAAGTGATCAAGGTGTTTTTCTAGGCTACTCAGAACACTCTAGGGCATATAGGGTGTTTAACAATAAAACACGCACTGTGGAAAAACTCCACATGTTATTTTGATGAGACTTATGCCAAATCTAACAGCTTGAATGTTAACAGGACTGAAAAGAGGATGAAGGAAACATCGCTTAAGGACTACAAGTCAAAGCAAAAGACAAATCTAAGAAGATTCCAAGACCAAAGGTGGATATCTTCACAGGGACTACGTGATGAAGATGATGAAATGCATTCAGAGAAAACAAGATGAAACACTTAAGAGAATCCACCAGAAAGTGAACCTCCTGAAGAACGACATTCCCAGATCAAACTCCTCAAGGACAAGATACTCTCGGCCCTTCAACAATCAAAATGTGAGGTATTCCAAAGATCACCCACTTGATGATGTGATAGGTAGTTTAAATGATTCTGTTCAACGAGATCTCAAGTAAGACAAATAATTGAACATGATCTTTTGCTTTGGTTCTCAAGTGGAACCCAAAAATGTTGAAGAAGCCTTAAAAGATAATCGTGGATTGATGCTATGCATGAGGAACTTGGTCAATTTCAAAGAAATAATGTATGGAGTTTAGTTCCTAGAACCCCTGAAATTTCTATCATAGGAACTAGATGGGTGTTTAGGAAATAAACTTAATGAAGAAGGAAAAGTGGTCAGAAATAAAGCAAGACTCGTTGCAAAAGGATATAGTCAAGAATTTGGGTGTAGACTTGAAGAGTCCTTTGCTCAGTAGCCAGGTTAGAAGCAGTCAGAATTTATTGGCATATGCATGCTCCCATAAGTTCAAACTTTATCAAATGGTGTTAAAACTGCTTTCTTAAGGCTATATAAAAGAAGAAGTCTATGTCTCTCAACCACCAGGTTTTGAAAATTCTGAAATGCCTAACCATGTGTATAAATTGCACAAAGCTCTTTAGGTTTTGAAACAGGCACCTCGAGCTTGGTATGATAGACTAAGCAATTTCTGGTAAGCAAAAACTACTCAAGAGGTAAAGTGGACCAAACTCTCTTCACTAAGAAAGTTCGCAATCACATGATTGTTGTTCAAGTTTATGTGGACGATATTATATTTGGTTCAACTAACCCTTCACTGTGTGAAGAATTTTCTAAACATATGCACAGTGAATTGAGGAGTCTAATGGGGGAGCTTCAATCTTTCTTGGTTTGCAGGTGAAACAAATAAAGACGGATTCTTCATAAATCAAGAAAAATATGTAAAGAGCTCTCAAACGATTCAATTTGAGCAAGCTAAACCGGCCTCCACCCCAATGAGCACAAGCATCAAATTGGAAAATGATGAGAAAGGTAAAACGGTAGATGCAAAGCACTTCCGAGGTATGATTGGCTCACTCCTTTATCTTACTGCAGTAGACCGGGATATACAATTTAGTGTTTGCCTTTGCTAGATATCAATCTAGTCAAAGGAAAGCCATTTAATGCAGTCAAGAGAATTTCCGATATCTCTCAGGCACATACAATTTGGGTTTTGGTACCCAGCAGCAGAAGTTAGTTGATTTGATCTCATATTCTGATGTGATTATGCTGGATGTAAAATTGATAGTGAAAAGCACTAGTGGATATTGCCAATCCTTGGCGGTTGCATGGTTTCGTGGGCATCCAAGAAACAACACTCGGTTGCACTCTCCACTACAGAGGCAGAATATGTCGCTGCAGGAAGTTGTGCAGCTCAAGTGTTGTGGATCAAAAGTCAGTTAGCTGACTATAATGTTGAAATTGGATGCACACCTATCCTATGTGACAACACAAGTGCTATCAACCTTTCAAAAAACCCTGTCCAACACTCAAGGACTAAACACATAGAAATCCGTCATCATTTCTTGAGAGATGAAGTTGCCAATAAAACCTTGGAACTTAATTTCATTCCCACAGAAAAACAATTGGCTGATATTTTCACCAAACCCTTGTCTGAAGATAGATTCACATCCTTAAGAAGAGAATTGGGTTTGTGTAAAATGCAATGAAACTGACAATCCATATTGGAGTACATGCTCTTTATGTGTGAATGACTGTGGTATATCAAATGGTGAACTGTGGAAGAACAAGTTCGGCTTGTTTGAAACTATCATCATGCGTGAGAAAATATTCTCCGCCAAGTATCTATAGTCCCATTTCATATAAAGGCCCTGTACTTCACATAGAATTTTAGTTTCATTACATTTTATCATGTTAACTCCATGAAACAATGCTTTTTCTGTGATCATGTGCTTGTGTATGACTTTCATTAAATGATCATGTTTGTCTTGTATCAAATGCTTGTGTGAATCCTTGCTTAGATGTTGTGTCAACACATGCACACACTATGGGGGAGTGAGTTTAGGGTAGATGAGTATTTTCTTGAGGAAACTCTTCCTACATCTCCTTGTTGAATTCTCACTTCCTTGAACTCAATGTGCAATCAATCTAAAACCAAGAAAAATCCAATCTGTTCATATCTGTCGACAGTCTCACTCCATCTGTCGACAGGTATACTCAGTTTTGTTCTGACTGAAACATCAATTCATCAGTCTGTGTGCATCTGTCGACAGACAGATTCCTTCTGTCGACAGATACACACATTCTTCTTTATTTCTCAATTCCTTCTTCATACTTCTCGAGAAAGTGTTCCTTACTTGATTTAAAGGTAAACATTGGTTTGTTTGTGTGCAATATAACCTTTTCATATCCACTTCATGTCAAAGTCGTGAACCAAGTCTAAATGATGTTTGATGCAACACTTGATTGAGGTCTATTTAGATCATTTTGAACACAATGAGCAAACCAAATGATTTTAAACATCTCCTTTGAATAACTCCCTTGTCGTTAAACATGAATCTAAAATGATTTGAAAAATCAGAAGGTTCTTGAATTTGATGTTCTACATTATAACTTGCCTAAAGAAATCTCATGTCCTTGACGAAAAGCAAAAATAAAATAAAAAAAAAAAGGAGAAAAGCTACCTATTTCTTCGGTTCAATCAACAAATTTATCTTTATTTATGGGATGGAGTAGAGCAATGATGAAAATCACTAAGTAACCGGGGACATGGGCATCACCAATGTCGGTCTTCGCGTCAAAAGGTTGTTTCATTATCTCTATACAATGGCTTGATGGACACTCACATTGAGTAACTGGGGGTATTGGCATCACAAATGTTTACCTTCACATGAAAAAGTGAAAGTGCTCCTCATTGCCACTCTTTTCCATGTTCGTTGTTTAAAGATTCTAAGATCATACTAGAAATAGAGTGAAGCCTCCGAAAACTTTTTATGTCAAGTCCAATGTGCTTCTTATGGGTAAGATGTTCTTGCGGCCATCTAATTCAAATGTCATCTGACTATCATCTATATTTAGATGCATGTTTTTCTTCAACGGCCTTAATCAAAAGAGTTATTTAATTTTCACTGGCTATTGTGAAATGTGTTCTTCATGATCTAATTAAAGATCTTATCGGTTTTAATTCAAAATCTTTTTAGAATTGTCTCATGTCTTCATCATAATGGATATGCATTTTTATCTTGTACATACACCTATTTTACCTTAAAACACCAAATGAACACTTGTCCCTTTGAAAAATCTTGTCAAAAATCAAGTTTTAGCCAAAAAGGGGTTATCTGTCGACAGATAGATTGTCATCTGTCGACAGCCGGCGGCCCAGATCCGTTTTTGACGCAAACCCTTGCACCGGTTCAAATATTTTGTGTGGGGCCTCTCTTTTAAAACCCTTCTAAACCTATTCTAAGGCCTCCCACGACCACTTCTCACCATTCCCCTCTCATTTCCTCCTCCTCTTCTCCAAACCCCTCTCTTCTCCCTTCAGGGCTCAAGATCTGCTCCGTCTCTGACGATCCTGCTGCTCCTCGTCTGGGATCCCTCTACTCTCCCTTCCCAAACGCCATTCTCACCCTCCTTCCTGAGATGGCACCCAAAACAAAGCTTCTCTCTCACCGTCGTTGTGCTTCGACGGACGCCGGAGAAAGTTCCAGGGCTCCTTCCGAACGTCGCAGCAAGCATCGCGAGGATCGGTTGCCGGAATCAAGGTCTCCGTCTTATCCGGCCCAACGGCACCTTCAAGAAACTCGTCCAATCCCGGTATGTGGACTTCGAGGCAGATGTTCCCCTCACTTACCCTACTGACACTCAAGGGTGGGTGAAAGGCACACTTCTCTTCGGTGAAAGGCACACTTCGCCTCACCGCCAATCTTATCTCGGCAGCCCTTGAAATTCCAAACTCAGGAGTTGAAATCTTCAACTACACTCCTTCCGCCTCTGAGTACTATGAACTTCTCACGTTGCAACCTTATGACTCCACTAAGGAAATTGCTCGTCTAAATGCCAACTCCTTTCCTCCCTTGATCTGGATGATCCATCACATCTTCACTACCTTGATCGTCCCAAAGGATGGAAGCCAAGAATTAGTCACCGAGGTCCACAAGTCTTTGTTCATATTCTTCCTCAAGTGTCAACAAATCAATCTGCCTGAACTCATGATAAGCCTCATCCGTCGGTGTTTCTCAAACACCAAAAGATCAATGCCATACGCTTGCCCCATCACTCTCTTCTCATTTTCATTGGCATTCCTATCGCTTCAAGTGAGCTCATCTCCTTGAAATCCCGCAGTGCTTTTGACCTCACTGCTGCTAACCGAATGGGCTACAAGATTGTAGACGGTGTAGTCACAAGGACTCTCAAAGGAAAGGAACCACAAGGAGTTGATGAGTCATCTGCTGAAGAAGACAATGAAGCCGATGAAGCTAATGAAGGCAGTGATGAAGACTCTCAGGATGAGCAAATGCCTGATCAACCTCAAGAATTTGATGATGTACCTGTGCCTCAAGAACAATCTCTTCATGATTACTTGGCACAAATGCATCAACAAATGATCTCAGGTTTTGCTCAGATGAATTCAAGATTTGATCAAGTGGACGCTCGCCTCAACTCACTGGATGAGTCTAACGTGCAAATCCGAGACCGGCTTGATTTCCTCTACTCCGAGAGAGATGGATCCCGTCATCCTCCACCTGCTGGACATGACAATGAATAGAGGGTCTCAGGGTCGTTAGAGGTCATTAAGAGTCTTAGCTGGGAGTTAATCTCACTTGTCCAGTCATCTTTTGCTTGTTCATGTTATTTCCCTTCCTTTTGATTTTTATTGAGTCATGTAATGATTGTCTCTTGTACTGTGAATTTTGAATGATCAATCAATGAACACTCACAGTTCATGTTTATTTGTCTCCTAATGTGCATGACTTGACATTTTGTATGTTGTCGAAAAGGGGGAGAACATCAATATGCATCAATTGAATGTTTTTGTCATCATCAAAAAGGGGGAGATTGTTGGGTTTTCCATATATCATGTTTTTGATGATCACATTAATATCCTTGAACATTGATTTAATGCAAAATTGATGTGCTAACTAACATGAAAAGCACCATGAAAGTGATTGAGTTAAACATTGCTAACTCACACAATGTATATCACTAACAATGTATTTGCATGTAGGTGCACAAGCATGAAAGATGGAGCATTGAAGAGATGAGCAAATAGCACAAAAAACTGTCAAAGAGGTGTATCTGTCGACAGGCTCAGGGCATGTGTTGACAGATTCACACAGTCATTCCAAGACAGAACTCAGGTTTGCATCTCTAAGTGCACCTGTCGACAGATGAAAAGTACCTGTCGACAGATACACACAGGCAACCCAGGACTGAGCTCAGGTTTGTATTCCTGAGTGCACCTGTCGACAGATACACTCAGAAACTCAATTTTCTGAAACCCAGTTCTCAGCCTGAGTGCGCCTGTCGACAGATGCAAGTGCACCTGTCGACAAACGACGGAAACATAAGATTTAGAGTTTCCAAATCCGGCCCCACTTGGGTGTTTCCTTCCTCCACGACCCCCACCTTTACCTAACACTATATAAGCATCCTTTTGGAGCCAAATTCGCAGAGAGCAGCCTCCCAACCAAGAGCCTCCAAGGGACCAAGAGGAAAAGCCCCAAATTGCTACTCTGCTTCAACTTTCTGCCCAGATCGTTGTGGAATCGCCATCCATGCGAAGTTGAAGCCGGATCGTCGTCAATTCAACCTTCTACATCGATCAGTCTACATCCAATCGAAGTTTAAAGAGCGTCTAGACGATCCACGAGAAGAATTCCAACCGGATTTGTTCCCCAACTCTAAATTCTTCTCCATTTCACAATTTCCATTCCATTGTGTGTGTGTGGTTGTGTTTCGAGCATCCCTTGAGCTTGATTCACGAATTTGTGGTTGTTCTGATCGTGGTTCATCGGACAACGTGTGTGTGGTTGAGTTGTTGTGTTGAACTCGCTCATAAGCAGTCGTTTCTGCGTGTGTGTGTGGACGGTGGATGTAGGATACACGAGTTGTGTACTCCGAACCACCTTAAATCATCGTGTTCTGTGGTTTGTTCGCATTTTGCGATAGATGATTGGTAGGCACGGTGTTCATACGCACGTTTGATACCCTGTTCTCAATATATCAACTCAAGCTTTCTTAACCTCAATCAAATTCTAATCAATTTTCATTAAGATTGTTGTTGCACCGAAAAGAAGCCATCAGATATAGAAATTGCGGTAATCTATTCAACCCCCCCCCTTCTAGATTACCATATTGTGTTATTCCACATAACTCTTCACCGGAGGCTTGCTTTGGAGTTGGAGGAGCCCTTGCAAGGAGCTACAACATCAGCAACGAGGATCATCTCCTTCCTCTTCCTCTCTTTCCTTTCCTCTTACTTTAGCTAGTTTGCATGTTCCACACATCTTCCCACTCACCCTAGGCACGTAGGTCACCTTCCTACACACCTAGAAAGGGGTTTCCCAACCAAAAACGGAGGGAAGAAGGGTGGTCATAGCATTTGGCCACCCCTCTTCTCAAGTCCGTAACCGGTACGGGACTCGCCTTTTGGGCTTTCCTTTCTTCCTTCTGAACATTTGCTACACTGCATTTAGTCTAATAGAGGTTTGTTTGTGGTAGGAATATTGTGAACGTGACCGTGGAGCTCTCCTCCTTTGGCCGGCCGAAGAAGGAGAAGTTGGAGCCCCATCTCCGCCCGCTGCGTGAGGCTACTACAACAACGTGGTCAAAGTACTTCCTTGGGCACAGGTAAGGCCCTGGCGATCACAAGCCTCCCCTTTCATCTCTGGTTTTCTTTGTTTCCTCCTCAGTCAACATAGTCAACCGGGGAGTCAACCAAGTCAACCAACAATCCATCATCGCCAACGAGAGACCAGTGACGTTCGCGAGCATCCGGAGGACATCCACCGTCGACAACAGGGACACGGCCGGAGGCGAAACGGATCGTCCACAACTGTCACATATAGGTCTTCCTTAGTCCTTAGGGTAGACCTACAAGAGAGTCTAGAGCTCAGGGAGACTGGTCAGGAGGTAGGAGAGACCTTAGACTAGCCATTCAGCCAGGTCCTCAGGGTACGCTCGGACCTTAGACTAGCCATTCAGCCAGGTCCTCAGGCCAACATTGTAACGGCCCCGACGCTCGGATTCTCGGCTCCCTCCAAGAATCCGAACATCGGCACTTCCGCCCACGGATCCGGAGACCCGGAAGGGCTAACGGATCAGTCTAACAAGATATGTAATAGATATAAATAACAACAAAAGCACTAAAATGTACCAACTAGTGAAGGAAAGAGTCCAACAGAACGCACAAGTCTAGTATAGTCCCGAAGAAAATGAAGTACAAGTGCTGAATTAAAAGGGAAATAACACGTCCCTTAGGGGCATACCCCAAGGGTGAAGTACAACTGTTGAGGGGAACACTGCTCACTGGGGACATCGTCTACTACGGCCCCGTCTCCTCAGTCTGCCGTAGAGGGAGCTGCTGTGAAGTCTCACCTGAAAAGAAGGGAATGAGCTTCACGAAGAAGCCCAATAGAGTAGAACTAAGGTGCAATAATTAAATAAAGCAGTAGATTCTATTCTACTAAACAGAGTCAAGTGGGGAAGCGTGAAAGAAACTACACGGTCGTCGGTCTAGGCCACACGTCGGGATCGAAAACCCGTGTAAAATGTGGCACCAAGGAAAACCCAAGGCTGTAAACTCAGACAGTCAAGACTGCCTGGACAAAGACACTAGCTATAGTACACTACATTAGTCAGTAGGTCAGGTGCGCCACGCACCTTACCCTTCACCAACAATCCATGTCTAGCACCTCCCGTCGGAGTGAGACGCGAAACTAAGGTAACCACAACTGTCGTAGTCTGGTCGAACTACGGTCCCACACCTAGCCCCTCTAAATGGTTCTGGAACCACGTAGAGTGAGGCAGTGAGAAAGGACTAGCTGGTCTGCACCGAACGAGCGCCACAACTACCTCGGCGACCCAAACCCAGCTAAGAGAGCTCTACAAACGACTCTACGCCGATGTTCCCATCATTTTCCCCTCCGCTCCAAGTCAGTGACTTGAGCATGCCCGCCGCCCGGAGAACTCCCTCTAACAGACGTGCGGGGATGGGGGTCCCACGTAACGGTAACAACCTGTCTCGCAGACAAGCCCTCAAGTGCGTAGCACCGGGAGAAGAGACTAGAGTAGCACTGCACTAGGAACAACACAGGTGACAAGAAAACTGAGTCACAGCGGAAGCAGAAAACTCCGAACTACAGGTTGCCAAGTCCCCTCCCAGACTGAGAAGGCGATGCACAGGTTGTCGCCACCTGAAGGCGATGCTCGACCTGTCGCAACCTGGGTCAGGATGGCGACACAGAACCAGTCACGTTCCGATCGCGACAAGGGCATTGTCGCGACCGCAGCCAGGGGCCCAGGTAACCACATGAGGCCTCTCACAACACATGGTGGAAAGCTCAAAAGACAGCGACCTGAACCCCGTCGCAACCATGTCGCAACAAGGATCTTGTCGCGACGAGAGGGGTCTAGGTAACAAACTGAGACCCCAACCCACAACAGTGTAAACATTAGAACAGAAGACGACAGCCACCCTGTCGTGACCAGAACGTGATAGGGTGGGCGTCGTTTCCTGGGCACTGAAGGCGACGTGTCGGGGTGTCGCTACCTAGGTCGCGACACCAACCGTGTCGTGACCACAGGTTTTGCACACCCGTGGACACCCCCTTCAGGACAAACTCCACCAATACAACCAAACCATGGGGAGGGGAACATGCATGGCGAAATGAACAGGCTATACAGGTTCAAACCACTCTCAATAAACCCCAAGCATGCGTGGAAAGCCAAACTACACTCATTCAACTCACATGCAAACATAGTACCCTCACATGCTCTCCTCAAATCAAGCATGAAACAAACACCACAAAGCAACCAATGTACAGAAACCACATGAATACATGCACCACCTAGCATGATTCTAGGCTTGGAGGAAGGAGGGATTAGGTCCTAGCATGCTAGAACTAGGTGGAGGGTCAGGGTCCCTACCTCCAAATGAAGAACCACCCCAAAGGGGCCTTCTCGTAGGCTAGCACCCCTCCACCTCCGAGCTCCAATGCTCCAAAAGCCTCCGTCCACAAGTCGAGCTTGACCTCCATCATGAGCCAATGGAGAGGAGCATGCACCATACAAGAAGAAAGGGGAATAGTGAGAGGGAGAAAACACCAATCATGCATAGAGCAAACCAAGCACATCCATGCAAAGCAACCATGACACTTACCAAATCAAGCCACAAGCCTCCCTTCCAAGCTCCCACGGAGGGAACACCCTCATAGTGCCAGAGCAAAGAGGAAAACAGCTGAAAGGGCGAAGAGTTGGGTGTTCTGTCGTCACAGAGGTTTTAAGCCTTGGCGATGAGAACACGATGACTTGCCTGTCACGTTCAATGAAGTGAACGCGACACCCATCTCGTCGCTATCCCATGGTCAAGGTCAAACTGACCAGCGAAAACACCACGCGTCGACTTCACAGGGCTGACCCCATATCACGACATCTGACCCATCGCCTTCCCACTGTCAGAGGTTGACACCCGTCACAATAAACTCGACATCAAGACGACAAAAATGCATGATGTGGTCCCAACCAGAACGCGACGACCACACTGTCGCCTTCATAAAGCGACAGCCCAAGTGTCGCTACCTCCAACAGAAGGGGCTGACCAAGGGCAAGGAGGGTTGTTACAAACATGGACGTGCGTTGCTTCCTCACCTTCTTTCTTGGTAGACTCTTGTTTCCCACAAGGGGCGACACAATTCACAGCCGATTCCTGCCACTGCTAGAGGATCTAGACAGGGTTGGTGACTGGGGTGTTGCTCTTCTAGCACACCAGTTCGACAGTCTGGGAACCTCTGACCGGTAGACAGCAATCGGTGGCTTCTTCACCTTCCTTCAGGTACATCTACTCCCTTCTTCTTCCTTTCATGGTCTCCAAATTTGAACATATGTGATCTAATCTTGTACTTCTCTTGAAGGTCTAGACCTATCTTCACCTCCCAGGCCTGGGGCGGGGGACACTTGAGAGACCGGGCCTAGTACCCCTAGCGAGGCATTGGGTGTCGTGCCAAGACATGCACCCCCTGGAGGAGCAACTGGTGTTCATCCAGGATGCCATCGATGTCTACCCATAGCTCGATGTAAGTGCTAACCCCTTTTTTTCTACCTCCCAGTTGATGTTTTCTTTGATTATTTTGATCACTAATGAGGTGTACTCTGTTGTCCAGGTGGTGTGGCAGCCATACCAGGAGGAGGGAGACGAGAGGAAGCCATGGTTGGAGTAGGTTCGCCCCTACATCAGTAGGGCTACATGGGTTCATGATCTCAACCTGGTGCTTCACCTCCATCTACACCTGACCCAGAGGGCACTCGAGCTACATCAGAGTGTCGTGGAGTTCCCTAGCCAAGGCAGGACACCGACACCTAGCTAGAGTTTCAGGGGGCTTCATGACATGGCAGACTAGCGCAAGAGGGCCCAAGAGCAAATCGTAGACTGGGAGCACTAGGGGCGACATGCCACATCTGATGCGCAGAGCGATGAGGTGTACCTACAATCCTTCGCCTTAAAATATGGGGTGAAGGTATATAGGGGCGCCCGACCATAGGTAGAACTCTAAACTTTACCCTGTGGAACTTTTGATTAAACTAAATCTAACATGACTTTGGTGTTTTGCAAGCGGACGTGACTGGACAGATAGCGTCGCTCTAGGCCCTGCTACACTTGGCTGTGTAGGATCGGGACATCAGTAGGAGGGAGGTAGATTAGTTTGTAAGTACCTACTCAGACTTCGGTAACGCCAGACTCCTCCATTTAAAGATGTTGACAAGTGTTTTATGTGTAGTGTGCGGAGTTGGAGAGGCTGAGGACATCACAGGTATGTGCATCCTCCTCCCAGGCAGTAGACGAGCATCCCCAATCTGACTTCGCCGATCAGCTGGCCGGTGCCCACAGGAGGGCAGAGTAGGCAGAGGCATCACTAGAGGAGAGGGTAAGTGTGACCCGAACCTGATCACCTTTTAATTAGAGATTGCGTGCTGACATGGTGTCACATAGGTCACGGAGCTGAGGACCGCTACCACCCAGGGAGCCATTGGCATGAGCAGGCCGATGCTATGACTACAGTGATGGCTCAGTGGCGCGGGCAGAGACGATGGTGGCGCAGGTGGGTGAGCTATCGCGAAAGCTGGCGAGGCTACGGATGCAAGGGTCTGCAGTGGACCAAGCGGAGCTGACTCGACTGCGTGCCGAGACGTCCTCGCAGCAAATCCACCTCGATGAGCTCTGGAGCATGGTTGCACTGATTGGACAGAGCCGGAGCAGAAGAAAGAGCGGAGCGAGCGGCGCCTCGGTGAGGCAGTACCTTGCATGTTCCTCTAGTCACCGGAAGAATGAGGAGGAGGAGAGGCGTCGCAAGGGTGCGACGAGCGCCCGGAGCGTGAGGGTTGGTGGTGAGATGCCACCTCTGCCCGAGAGACACAAGGGATCTAGGGAGAGTGGTGGTGGACAGTGAGGAGCTTGTGAGCCACCTCCCGCTTATCTTTGTACATGATGTTCATATTAGTGCAGTTCATCTACCTTTGTGCCAGTGTTGAGGATGTTAAGTAGCATGTGATTGACACGAGTTAGAAGTGAGAGAGAGGCAATAAGTATTTCACTGCTTTGTTCTGAACTTCTTGTTCCTGCACACTCAACAAATCAAGTTAGATCTGTTCTTTGACTCAGCCCCTTGTATTAAGCAAATTTGACTTTGACTTCATGATAGTCAAGGGGTTGAGCCTTATTAAATAGGCGAAAATAGAAAATAACGATCCATGCTAAAAGAAACAATATGTACATTTTTTAAATTTTTTATTTTTTAGATTTTTGGATTTTCTATTTTTTTGGTTTTTTGATTTAATATTTAATATTTTTATTTTTTATTTATGGATTTTATTATTTTTTGGATTTTCTAATTTTTTGGATTTTGTAATTTTCTAGTATTTTTAGATTTTTGAATTTCTACAGCGGTAATATCTACACTTGAGGGATCAACTAAGAGCCTTGTCCCCTTCTCTTGCTGTTAGACATCCCCTGAGTGCAGTGTGCATCTATTTTTAGTAATCCATTGGATGAATGCCCCTAAACCTTGGTGTTCTCACACAGACTGCGCATGGGATGTAACCCGACCATTAGTGGGAGTGAGAAGAAATTAGGGTAAGACTTAGCATAGGTTTTGGGGTGGTAGTTTGTCAACTGGTTAGGGTAGATCATGTGGTTTCCGTCTGCTGTCCAGAGACTTTGTGGTCATTGATTTTTTTTTTATTTGGTGCATACGTACAACCGGGCTCAAAGACGTCCAGTGGGGAACTCTACTGCCACTCTTTGCCATGCTTTCTCCCTTTATTTCTTTTGGAAGCTCAATTGACCGTCCCTATTTGAGACTTCATTCATGCATGACCTACCCCCCTCTCTGTCTCCAAACGAGCGACCCTTTTGCCCATACACATTGTCCGAGTACGAAGAGAATGGGCTTTTGCACATCCTACACGAGGGCTAGGCAGGAACATATTCATCTAGAGGGTAGTTGACCATGAATTGTCGTGTTGTGTGTGTTGACTGAACAAATGGGTTATTTAACAAACGTGAAAGGATACAAGACCTTGAAACCATTGGTACTTCATGTATGATAGTGCCACTATAGAAACCCTTTATTAAGGGTAGAATCTTTTGAGATACAAACCATTCCATGGGTGAGAGATCTCCTCAACATCGACATTCACTAGCCTATAAGCGTTCCCAGGGTATACTTCATTGACTACAGATGGACCTTCCAAATTAGCTTGCAATTTTGAGCTAGGACCTCTAGGTTTTATGAAAATTCACTTCAAAACCATGTCTCCTTCTTGAAATTTATGTTCAATCACTTTCTTTTGAAAAGATCTTGAGAGTCTCTTTTGATATGAAAGCAGATGATCGGCTGCGGCCAGACGTCGTTTGTCTAAGAGTTCCAGCTGTGTAAGTAACGCCTTTCGATGTTCATAGAGATGAAGTTCTTTGTCTAGATGTACCCTTAGAGAATGAATAAGTATCTCATATGAAACTACCACCTCCATCACATAAGTAAGTGAAAAGGGAGTTTGCCCCGTGGGCGTGGGGACGGAGGTACGGTAGGCCCATAGAGCTTTGATCAATTTCTCAGGCCAATCAAAAAATTTGTGGGACTCATAAGTTTTCTTTAAGATCTTCAAAAGTGTTTTATTTGTGGCTTTGGCTTGGTTGTTGCCCTATGGATAGTATGGAGATGAATGATGCAAAGAAATATTGAATTTCTTACACAGGTCTTGAAGCCCTTGTGATATGAACTGGGGTCCATTATCGGTAACGATGCCGCTTGGCACTCCAAACCATGAGATGATGTTTTTCATGATGAATCGGCACACGATTGATCCTTTGATGTCTGTAAATGCTTCAGCTTCGGCCCACTTGGTGAAATACTCTGTAGTAGTGAAGATGAATGATTTCTATTTGATTTGAGTATTAGGATCACCAAGGGGTTTAATGATATCAAAGGCCCACATGGAGACTGGCCAAGGAGTTGATAGTGGATGTAAGGAGGAAGATGGAGCATGGATCTTGTCACCATGGAGCTGGCACTTGACACACCTAAGAACTTAGATGGCACAATCATTTTCTAGGGTTGGCCAGTAATAGCCCTACCTAAGAATTTTCTTAGCTAGCATCTGACTATTCACATACCCTCCACACTCACTGGCGTGGGCTCCTTCCACTACTTTCCAAGTCTCTTCTTCAGACAAGCATTTAAGTAGCATTTCATTTTGGGCTGGTCTATACAAAACTTCTTGAACAATGGCGTGCCTTAAAGCTGCCCTACGGATAGCTCTTCTATCTTCTGCTTCTGCTTCCTCTGGGAAGGTACCGTCCTTGCAATATTGCTCAATCTCATAGTACCATGACCTTTATTCTTCCATTATTTCTCCTAGCTCTATAAGCATCACTTCATTTGCTTTTCTCTTCTCTGCCTTCACAATTAATGAGCTCCTGAGGTTATCAAACCAAGGATCTTGAGTTGATGGTGCTTCTAACCATTGGACAATGATTGTCTCAACACTCTGGCTAAGAGGGAAGATAGGGATTAGGCTAAAGATGCCAAGGAGTCAGCCAAGATGTTCTCAGAGCAAGGAGTGTGGATATAGATGAGCTTGATGAATTGCCTAGCTAGGAGTGTGACCAAATCTTGATAAGGCTTGAGCTTTAGGCCTAGAGTGCGGTAAGTGGAAAGGACCTTCTGAAGGATGTTGCTGAGAGTCTCCTATGATCTTGAGTTGAAACGCGCCTAGGAATTAGGCACGTTTGAGACCAGCTGAGAGAGCCTCATACTCAGAAATGTTGTTGGTGGTAGGGAACTAGAGTTGATATGCCAAGGGAACGATGATTCCTTCTGGTGTGAGAAAATCAACACCTATGCCCCGTCTCTTAGAATTCAGAGCTCCATCAAAATGCTAGAAGGAATCGCGAGAGCTAAGTGACAGGTTTTCATCAGGAAAATTTTCTTGGACTGTGTCAGTGTGAGAAAGAGGGAGGTGAGCAAGATGCTCGGCAATAGTGTACCCTTTTATGGCCTTCTGGACAACAAAGATGATGTCTAACTAACATAGGATGTTTTGGGAGTGGGCCAATGTGTCGACGAGGACTGGCTTCTTTAGGAGGTATCTAATGGGGTCCATCCTAGAAATCAAACTCACTTGATGGGCTAGGATGTAGTGCTTCGATTTTTGCACTACCCATAACAGCATTGCACAAGTTTTCTCCATGGTGGTGAGCTTGAGCTTGGCAGGATTGAATAACCTAGACATGTAGTAGACTGCCCTTTCTTTGCCAGTTTCATCATGTTGTGCAAGGACATCTCCTAGGGAGTCCTCAATAGTCGACATATATAAGATTAGGGGTTTTCTTGGAACGGGAGCCTATAGCACGGGCTGATTCATTAGATCGTTCTTGAGTTCATCGAAGGCTTCTTGGCATTTAGCATTCCATTCAAATTTTACCCCTCCTTTCAACATTTCATAGAAGGGACGACATCTTTGGGAGTGTTGAGAAATGAATCTCCTTATGAACTGTAGTTGATCGATCAATCCTCAAAGTTCAGATATGTTCTTAGGAGGGGGCATCTCACCTATTGCCTTGGCCTTGTTCAGGTTTATCTGGATCCCCTGCTTACTGACTATAAACCTTAAAAGCTTGCCTAAGGAGACCCCAAATACGCACTTCTTAGGATTCATCTTCAATTGATATTCTCATGCACGTTGGAATACTTTGGCTAACACGGAGGAGTGTTCACTTCTAGTTCGAGACTTCACCACAATGTCATCCACATAAAACTCAACATGAATATGAATCATATCGTGGAATATAACCAAGATTTCCCTTTGATAAGTGGTGCCGGAATTCTTCAATCTATACGACATAACCACATAGCAATAAGTTCCCCAGGTTGTGGTGAAGGATGTTTTCTCTTGGTCATACAAGGATAGACGAATCTGATTGTAACCTGAATAACCGTCCATGAACAAGAGAGTTCCAAACCCAGTGGTGTTATCAATTAAAATATCCAGATGAGGTAACAAGAAATCATCTTTAGGACATGCACGATTTAAGTCCTGGAAGTCTATGCAGATCCATACTCTTCCGTCCTTCTTCATTACCGGGACTATATTAGCCACCCACAGAGGATAGAGCAACACACGAATGAAACGAGCTTGGTGTAGTTTGTCATTTTCTTCCTTCATCTTCAATGCAATATGGGAGTGGAATCATCTCATTTTTTGCTTAACGTCTCTTGCCCCTTGCTTTAAGATTAACCTATGTTCCACCAGCGCAGGGTCAATGCCAAGCATGTCCTCATACGACCAGTCAAAATAGTCTTTGTACTCCCTCAACATCTCTGTGAGCTCTTCTTCTTCCTCAAGAGGGAGACTAGAGGCTATGGATAGAAGCATAGGTTCTTTTGCTGTCCCAATATTTACCTCCTTCATAGGTTCATCCACTGCCGAGGTAGGCTCATCAAATCTCCTCATGCCACTAGCATACATTTCGGCAGCGTCCTCTACTACTATCTTCTTCATCCGCTGGGTCCTCATCGTTCATGATTTCATAAACTCTGAATCCATCGTCCAGCCACTTCTCTTCATGTTAAGCTTCTATATTCAGAACGACTGCTTCTTGGACAAACTCTTCTACCGTTAGAAGAGTGACATACCATTGTGCCAGATCTATAAGATACTTAAGGGGATGTGGCAACCCGGAAAATTCAGTATTTAAAAATTTGAAATAATAAATTTCTATAAAAATGGAATAATAGAAACATACATACCACTATCGTATGTGCAAGAACACATCGAAAAATTCCATAAAACAATTATAAATCAACCCCAACTATTATCCCTAAGTGTTCCACGAAGAAATTTGTGCAACGAAATATCCGATTGGCTAAGCGTACGTCACAATGTGACTAATTATCCAAATTTAGAAACTAAGTCGGAAAACCATTAACACGGAATTATAACGGGCACATAAATTAAATGAACATGTCGGAGAGACCTCCAACATCAGGTATTGATGACCCATTATCGAAATTGGACCAATGGACCTCTCATAGCCCATGAATAAATTCAAGTAAGAAAAATATAATAAAATCCAAATTTTCTATTATTCTTTAATTAAAAGGAGAAATTCTGATAAGATAAATTCCATTAAGTAGTGGACTTTGTTAAATGGGCCCTCTAGAATTTATTGGGCAAAAATAGGGATTTTTAAAAGAAGAATCATAGGAAATTACCCTAAATTCGTAACTTAAATATTACTTAAATGGGAAAAAGGTAATAAAGCATTAGAACAAGTAATTTAGGTTGGAATTGGATTCCTAACCCTACCCTAAACGGTTGTCCAAGAATTTAGCTCCCATCCTACTACTACTACTCGAAATTAAAGGGTAATTAGAGTAGTAGTAGGAATTGGAACCCAAGGGAGCTTAAATACTCTCTAAATCCCCCATGTCGGGCCCTAGCTCATTGCCAAGGATTGCTGGACGTGGAGAGGAAGCCAAGGAGGAGGAGAAAACGTGGAGAGAAGTATCTCTCAAGCTTCAACTCGAGTTCATCAAGTTCTAGCCCTAGAAGAGTAAAACGACTAAAGGTAGGCATTCTCACGAGCAAAATCAAATTAAATTCGTCCGTAGATTGTTCCATGCATCAGGAACACAACCCCTTTCATTTCATAATTTTTCGTGCACTCAATCTTTTCTTATTGAATTTTGAAGTCCTGCAAACCTCTTGACCCCGAACCTTCATGTTTAATTCATATCTCCTTGAATACTCTATCCCATGCCTCGAAATTTTTATTGGAGATACTGATGATTTCAGGAATCTTTCTCCCTTGAAAGTCCTAATTTTCATCCATCCTACCTTGCAAATTAATTCATGGATCTCCATTGTGTACTATACCATGCACCTTGTAAAAAAAGCTGTTTGATTCATGTCGAGACCATGTCTACTATTCAATTCCTAATTATTGTGAATTCTACTGCATGTCTAGATTCGTTTGGAACTAGTTTCGTGATTTTTCATCACTTGTGCAATTAGTTATCAATTTTCGAACCACCCTATGTCAACAAAAGGCAACTCAGACCGCAATCCGAGGAGCTGTCCTTTTTCTACTCGGACTCAAGCACAGAACCTGGGAACGCGATAGCTCGATAGGCCGCGTTCTCAGGCTAGTCACGATAGCACCTTCCGTCATGTTCTGAACGTGACAGGGGCTGTCGTCGCATTCTGCCTGCCTGATTTGACAAGCCCGTCGCGTTCTGTACAAGGCCCTGTCGCATTCTGGCTGCCCGATTTGATCAACCTGTCGCAATCCTCAAATGACCCTGTCACGTTCTGTTTTGACCCCGTCGCGACCCTTACTAGGATACATCACGATCTCAGACTTTTGCATGAAAACCCATAATTTGTGATGCTCTGACCCTCTATAGTGCCTATACCCTTGTTAAATAGTCATACACGTAGTAAGTACACAAGGAATAAAGTGAATATATATGAATGGTGTAAAAGCCATGCATATTACATACTTCTATCTATGATTTCTCTTACACATACACACACTTTGAACCATCTATTATGGCTTAACTTGGTATGAAAACACCTCATAACACATCCGATAATTTATGACAATTATATCTAAATTGTCATATTTTAATTGAACTTGTCTACGATTCTCGACGAGCTGGTTGTACCTTAACACCTATGATACCCTTTAGGGATCAACATGATCAAACGGCTATTAGAAGTTCACTCTTATCTAAAATCACGCCGGACCTCTGGACCTGTGCATAACAAGGCCAGCGGAAGGGTTGTGTATTCCACCTGACTGCCAACACCAAATGAGTGTGTTGTGCAACTGTTACTATCATTCGTCACTCGACGTTTCATGTGCAATGTCCACTAACTCTCATCTATACTCTAATCGCTCATCTATTCACGTTCACTCTACTATCTCGTCTATTCATCTAGTGCTCTTATCTGTTTTTGGTACTTTCTATTGGCCATCTATTGATTGTCAAAAGATAAACAAAATAACTAATGCCAGCGCAATTGGGCCCGATCTGGTCCTAGGGGGAGCACCCGAAAGTACCATTCGCCCATGGGAGTTAAATGATCATGATGTCGGCATTACATCCAAGTGCCATTTAATAAACAAAACAAGTGCTA
The DNA here is from genome assembly GCA_014218235.1 of Colocasia esculenta. Taxonomy (NCBI): domain Eukaryota; kingdom Viridiplantae; phylum Streptophyta; class Magnoliopsida; order Alismatales; family Araceae; genus Colocasia; species Colocasia esculenta. The sequence goes on from CM024762.1 coordinate 58,975,225, forward strand.
TGTTCTCTCATTGTCCTTTGACAACAAAGTGCCATTTACTAAACAAAACAAGTGCTATGTTCTCTCGTTGTCCTTTGACAACAAAGTGCCATTTAACAATGTTACTTTATAACAATCAAACAAAGTGCCATATTCTCTCGTTGCTTATTCTCTCGTTGTCTATTGATAATAAAAGTGCTATGCTCTCTCTCTCTCGGTTATCTACGGATAGGTGAGTCCTTGAGTTGGGTTTGAATGAACCGAGCATGACTATACAATTGGCACATGGTGGTGATATCATTCATTGCCAAGATGGATCGATAGGTGGGTGTGGCATTAGCTATCAAGAGTTTGACCTTGTCCTCCTCCGGCATTGGGCAATGAACACGTGCGGCCAGGGCACGCCACTGATCAACATAGATGTCAAATTCTTCATCGGCCTGTTGGGTATGGAATGAATATCTAGAGGGGGGGGTGAATAGATATTAACCTCTTAAAAAATTTAATAACCCAAATCAGACCTTAAGATATAGAAGAGCTATTTATATCTTACAAGATAGAGCAATTGAGCAAATGCACAACACACCACACAATACAAGCAGGATTTTTAAGGTGGTTCGGCTCCAATGGGGAGACCTAAATCCACCCCTCACTAAACTAAGTGAGGCTTCACTCAACAACCCAAGAGTGTGTAACACTCACACAACTACTGATTCACAGCTTCATACAACCTGCTGATTCACAGCTTCAATACTTCTAATTCACAGCTTCGACATTATATCAATCTCACAATGCTCACACACAATGTGTAGGATTAGTCCTTCTACTCCAACTGGAGCAGACAACCAACAGTTTGGTATTCAGAAGAAATAAGAAAAATCACACAAAAGAAATCACTAAAGGCATGCAGAAATTTAGAAAACACTCTATGTTGTTTCACTAGAGTTGAGATCTGATCAAATTTCTACTTAAACTCTCAATTGCATCTTCTACAGGCTTGAATTCATCAGGCTCTTCTTCTGGCTGTAGCTTAAGGATCAATTATCTCTAAATTGAATGAAATTCCAATGCTTTGATTCAATTGATCAGCAAAAGGTCTTCACACAGGATGAAGGAAAGATCCAGCATCTTTTCTTCTTGATGAACAAGTTGTACCGAAGCATGTTCTTCTTAGCTCTCAAGCTCTCTGCTCTTCTTCTCTTCTCAGCTCTCAGACTCTCTACTCTATCTCTGTGTGTGCTCTCTCAAAGAGGACGTTGCGCCCCTGTTTGATTGGCATATTGGAATCTTCTTGGTGGGCCTCAACAGAATCCATAATTCGTTGGGAGGTGCTTTGTCGCCAAAAGGGGTATCTTCCAGAACCTTGTAAAGTGTGCCTAGAATCCGGATCATTGGGCCTCAGGTCACGTGCCTGGAACCAGCACGCTGGCAATCTCTTTTCCTCACTGGAATAAGAAGGTTGTAGTGTCGACCCAACTTGTGCATAGTGTCGACGCACACAGAACTTGACTTAGATTAGTGCAAATGCTTCAGTAGAGTCGACTCCATGCCTTCATGAGTCGAACTTATCCATTAGACTATTGTAGAGACTGGCTATTCATAAGTATAGAGTTAACCTTATAGCAGCTGAGTGTCGACCTCTTAGAATGGTAGAGTTGACCTGATCTTCATCTGGAGTCGACCTCATAGACTTGTAGAGTTGTCCTGATCTTCATCAGGAGTCGACCTCATGCATTTCTTTCCTTTCAGCGCTAATAGGAAATCCAACTGGTGTCGACCTGATTCTCATCTGGAGTCGGTCTTATGTGATTCTTTTCCTTCAGCGCTAATAAGAAAACCAACTAGTGTCGACCTGATCTTTTACTAGAGTCCACCTTATGCGATTCTTTAGACTTCTGTGCTACTAAAAAACTATCATGTGTTGACCTATCCTTTGGGTAGTGTCGACTCAAGTAGTTCACTGAACTCTAGTAATGCACCCATTGAGACATGTGTGTTGACCTATCAAGCAACACGTGTCAACACACATAATACCTTTTGACTTTGTGAATTTTCCTGTCATATAAAAACTTGTGTTAGAAAAATTCTTATATGTTTATGACACTTTTGCTTGGCTCATGACATCATCAAAACCAGGGACACAACAATCTCTCCCTTTTTGATGATGGCAACAATGATTCATAGAAGTTTTGAATGTGACTTAATTAAGTGTATATTATATGAACAACTCACAAGTACACAAGCCATCATACAAACATAAGAATCCACACACGAACAATCCACACATGACATGATAAGCACATAGATGATTTTATTTTATTTCATGTGAAATTTTTACAAACAGAAAACTCAAAAGTACAATGAAAGTCAAAAGTCTCTCTATGAAATGTCTCCCCCTTTGACATAATCAAAACACAAGAATCACTGAGGGGAAGGAGGTGGTGGAGGTAGCTGCATTGTGAGCCTCTGCTCAATCCTAGCCAGTCTAGCTTCCAGATCCTCATAATTGTCTCAAAGATAAATCTGAATTGCATTCAGTCTTGTGTTCAGAAAGCTTTGCATTTCTTCTAATTTTGCAGAGACTAGGACCTGATCTATCCCATGAGGCATGGGTGGTGCAGCAGTGGAAGAAGTGGCATGAGTGCTCTTAGCTGATTCTGTATCTCCATGGAGCTTCCAAACTTGGTCAAAGTCATGTCTCATGGATCTGATATGATTAGACATGGCTGTATGATACTCTCTACGGGTGTTCAAATTTCTAGCCATTTGAGTGTAAGAGCTTTTCATAGCTGGAAGATCATCTAGCTTTTCTAATCCCTTAAACAATGTTTCTTCAACTGACTGCAACTTGTCAAAATTATGAGCTTGAGTAAAAGCTGCATGGTTGAATACTTCTCCAATTTTCTCAATTAGCATATTGGATCTAAAAGCTACAAACCTTGCTAACTATTCTTGCCTGTCAATGTTGTCACTAAGCTATCTTTCAATTTCTTCCAACCTGCTTTCAAATCTAAGTGACTATTCTTCAACCTTTGCATTTAGCTGGCCACTTGATTCATGTAAAGATGCAAACTATTCGTAAAAGAACTGTAATAGCTGTGGAGGAATAACAACTTCAGCTATTGAAGTTGAAGGTGGAGCATGTTGAGAAGTGAAGGTGCTTGGCTGTGTGTGAGTAGCAGGAGAATAGTGAGGAGGATCCACACCCAGATCATCAAATATTGGAATTAGGGAGAATGATCTAGGAGGAAAAGATGTTGAGGGTGAAGGATTATCCTCAGCCAGCTGAACTCTTTGAGCATCAATATCATCTCCGTGCTATTCAGCATAGGACTGGCCCTCCTATTCTTGAGGTGGCTGTTTCACAACAATTTCATCAGACTCATGAACTTGAGAGGAAGCTGGTCCTCTCACCAACTGGACTCTTTCCAGTTGAGCTTCGCGAACTTCACTATGTGTGCCAAATAGTAGATGTTGTCCTTTGGAATTGTTCTAGTTTTTGTGTTCTCAGGAGGAATATTTACTTTCTTAAAAATGCAAGGCAGATGAGCAACATAAGGTAAACTTCTTTTGAGTTCAGGTCTTGTGGATTCATGAAGAAGCTGGAAAAATATGGTTGAAAGGTTTGCCTTCTCTCTAGTGATCAAACAGTAGAGAAGAAATCTTTGAAGGCTTGTGACTCTATGTCTCCGTCCTCCTTGAGGGGTCAGAATAGTAGTGCAAATGTGGTGAAGCACTCTATTCAGTGGTGAGAATTTGTTTGCATTTATACTAGACACCCTTGTCTGGACAATGTTTTCTTTGTCATGCCCTAATCCTGTCATGTGGGGATATGCTTCATGTAGACAAAAAGTATACACATGTGGATTATGACCTTCATTAGGGATATTCAAAGCTTCACTCACAAAGTCTGTGGTTAGAATTATGGTACCCCTCTAACTATATAGTCTAAAGTATGTCCTTTGCTAACCAAATTCTTGTAAAATTATTGAACCAAAATAGGATAAAAGATCTTGTGTTCACTTATAAAGCTTGTCCAACCATGAAATTCAATCATTTTTAACAATTCTAAAAAATAGAACTCATACCTTCATCAAGAACATCAACAGTTCTTGGGTGCAGAATCTATTTATTTTCTGTTGTAAGTGGAAGTGTCTCCTGAGCCTGGCTAGTCTCATTATCAGTATTTGTTCCCCCAAATTTCTATTCTGAGGGTTGACCAATGCTCTGTGATTTCGATTCACTGCTTGCTGCTATCTCACGCAATTCTCCAACTTTAGCCCTATCCCCTTGAGAATTTTCATTTTCAGAACCATTTGTGCCAACTGGTTTACTGTCCTTAGATCCCTTCGAGTGTGAACTTTCTTGATCGTTCGAGCCCTGATCATCAATAGATTGGATTGAACCCTAAACATTAGGGTTTTCTTCACTAGAATCTCCAGAGTGCACGGCATGAGATGCTTGCACACTTTCATCCTCATCAGAACTGCTCAAATCAATGAACTCAATCTTTTTTTCCCTTTGGAGAAAGACTTCTCCTTAGCCGATCTTGGATGTGAGAATCGTCGACTAGAAAAATATGGAACTATGGGCTTCTTCTCTTGTGATGCTAAACTCTTTCCTTGGTCGTTCATGGCTTTGGTGAGACGTTCGGAAGAATCTGGTTCAGCGTCCTTCCGCTTGCCTCAACGACGTGCTGTCATATTGGGTGCCATGACGAGAGATGGAGGAGAATTTTACAGGCATGGAACGAGGGTTTTTGGACAGAAGAGGAGGAAAAGTAGTTGGATTAAAAAGAGTTCGAATGGGCACATGAGTTGAGACTATTTGGGAAAGAGACGCGTCAAGCGTCGACCTGCCCTAGGCAATACAATGAGCATACAGAACAATGAAAGGTAACATGTTCCAATGAAAGTGATGAACAAGATGTGTCAACACTAACCAAACATGTGTCGACTCTAGCAGGAAGGATTCAGTGAACTGTTCAGATAAAATTAAGAACGGGGCAATGTACCATGATTAAATGTATATTTGGGAAACTTTGAGAAAGTTCATCCCTCACTTTATACTCCTCTTAGTGAAATTAATGGTTTGAAAGTTATAAATATTAGTTTATACAATTAAAAGACACTGAATGACTGAGAGGCAAAAATAATAGGAGAAAAAAAATTCTTCCAGGTGAAATTGGTGTCTTATTAACTCTTACTCAACACATGTAAAAAGGTGACCCTGCATAGATATATAAAAAGTAATTCAAGATGTATTGAAGTAAAAACTATCTTGAGATTTTTAAGAGAATTGAATTTCAATTTTAATTGACATTTTATTTTTTCATAAAGAGATGAACAATCAGATTTATTCTTTCCTTTTCATGCAAGAGCTCATACTTTTTACACACTAGGGCTCCTGATTACTCAAGTGAGGTAATCATCTTGTCTCAAGAGTTGTGTGCAACTTTTCATGTGAAGATACATGTTGTTTAGACACAAGAATCCTCAGTTACTCAATAAGCACAAAAAGAATTTTATCAACCCTGAACAGAATTAACTAGCACATCATGACATACAATGGAATCAACTAATTTTATCAGGATTTGTAGTTTCTTAGAGCCTAGTCATTGTTGTGCAACATCAAAGATTTTATAAGAATATTCTTAAACATCTTTTACCTCTCAAGAAAAATTTGAAACCAATACAGCTCAGATGATTTTTAGAATCTAGCCAGAGAGACCATTATACAAAGGAATTTCAGAAATGAATAGGATGTAAATTTCACATGATACAATGGTTTCAGATAGCCCATGTTTATAGATAAACTAATCAAGTGGCAGATTCTCTTGCAAATGTTGCAATTTCTTCTAGGCAGAATAACATTTTTTGGGAGGCTGATAACTTTCCTCATCCTTGTAAAGGGCCAGTGGTAATTGATAAATCTGGTCTTATGCATGTTAGGTTGGTTTAGTTGGGGATGCCCATGTTTCTTTGTACTGTTTCTCTCCTTATATATTTTCGGCCCAGGTATACTCACTGGTGGAATGGGAACATTCTCCCTCTTTGGGGGAGGGTGCACTCTCCTGGTTGAGAGCCTGAGGACCGCTTATTAAAAAAAAAAGAAAAAAAAGAATAGGATGTAAATTTCACATGATACAATGGTTTCAGAAACTATTATTTAATCATTGGTGTTTTTAGTGAAATTCAAAGTTAAACTTAGTAGTTTATAATTAACAAACCATTTCTTTTACTCTAGGAGATAATGGAGTTTAGAGTATAAAAATTTTAACTCCCCCTGAGAAATTACCCAAAGATAAAAGTCATCTCATTTAAATTACTCCCTCTTAGAAAATGGATCTATGTGAGAAGAAAGAGGGTGATCAGACACTGAAAAAACTGAAGAGAATTTAGGATCAATGAAAATAGTGTCGACTCACTTGCCATTAGAGTCGACCTTATTCAAGCCAAATCATAGACTTTCTAAAGGAATCATTCTTCTCAGATAGCAGTCACTGTGTATCCAATATTTTTAACTTTTCTGATCATTCTGAATCACTAAACCTTATCTTTCTAAACACTGAATTCTTGAACCAACCTCCTCCTCACCAAGTGCATCAAACATTGATGTGAAGTAATCAACCAATAAGCATTATCAAGACATGACAAGAAATCATCTAAGTAAGCATTTACAAGAAATTTATCAAACAATCAGTCATGAATCAAATAAGCGCAATCCAAGTTCTCTTCTTAGAGATGAAAATCTTTCATTAGACAAAGGTTTTGTAAAAATATCAGCAATTTGCTTAGTTGTTTCAATGAAATGCAATTCAAATGAGTTCTTGCTGACTTCATCACTTAGAAAATGATGTCTGATTTCTATGTGTTTAGTCCTAGAGTGTTGAATTAGATTTTTGGCCAAATTTGTTGCACTAGTGTTATCACACATTATTGGGACACATCGAAGATTACTTGATAGTCTTGGAGTTGGTGTTTAATCCATAACACTTGAGTGCCACAACTCCCTGCAGCTACATATTCTGCCTCTACAATAGAGAGAGCAGCCGATGTTGTTTCTTGGAAGCCCAAGAGACTAAGCATCCTCCCAAAAATTGGCAATGACCACTAGTACTCTTTCTATCCAATTTACAGCCAGCATAATCCGCATCTGAATAAGATATGAACTTATACTCACTAGATGCAAGATAACACAATCCCAATTCATGAGTTCTTGCCAGATATCAGAATCTTATATGGGATTCTCTAGGACTAGCCTAAAATCTAGCACACATGCACACAGAGAATTGTATATCAGGTCTAGATGCTATAAGATAAAGTAAGGATCCCATCATACCTTTATAATTCTTTGGATCTACCAAGTTACCTTTCAGATCAACATCCAAACTCAATGTTGTGCACATTGGTGTTGTCATGGCTTTTGTATTTTCCATTTTGTACTTCATCAGCAAATCTTGTATCTACTTTGACTTATTAATGAAGGTTCCTTCCTTAGTTTGAACAACCTGCAATCCAATGAAAAATTTTAGTTATCCCATTAAGCTCATTTCAAATTCACTTGTCATTAAATCAACAAATTCCTTAAACAAGGAAGATTTTGTTGATCCAAATATAATATCATGAACATAAATTTGGACAACCAAAATATCATTTTCCTGTATTTTAGTGAAAAGGGTTTGATCTACTTTACCTCTGAAATACTATTTACCTGTAAGGAATGAGCTTAATCTATCATACCAAGCCCTGGGAGCTTGCTTTAATCCATAGACAGCCTTGTCAAGCTTGAAGACATGGTTAGAAAAATCTGTACATTCAAATCTAGGAGGTTGTTCAACAAAAACTTCCTCTTATATTAACCCATTTAGGAAGGCACTCTTAACATCTATTTGTTGTAATTTAATATAGTGAGCACATGCAAATAAGAGCAAAATTTTGATGGCTTCTAGCCTAGCTACAAGAGTAAAAGATTCTTCAATGTCAATTCCATATTCCTGATTATAACCTTTTGCAACTAGCCTAGCCTTATTTCTTATTATCTTACCTTCTTCACTAGTTTTATTTCTGAAAACCCATTTAGTTCCAATAACACTTTGTGTGGAAGGTCTTGGAACTAAATGCCAAACCTTATTTCTCTCAAATTGATTCAGCTCTTCCTACATGGCATTTATCCAAAAAACATCTTTTAGAGCATCTTCAACATTTTTGGGTTCAATTTGTGAAACAAGAGTCATTTGATCTAATTCAGAAATAAGTTTGAAATGAGATCTTGTTCTGCATGGATCAAGCAGATTACCAATGATATTGTCTTGAGGATGATCTCTTAGCATTCTGATGTTGAGTTGATCTCTATTCTCATTGAGAGTTGATGTTTCTTGCCCATCTTCATCACCTGAATTTTTGCTTGTTGCAGATTCCTTTCCTGCTTTTCCAAAAATTCTCCATCATCCTTTTCCCTGCACACACCATCATGGAGTTCATCAAAGGTTATGTGAGGGGATTCTTCAACAATTTTATCTTTGACATTATAAACTCTATATGCTGTAGAATGATTCGAGCAGCCAACAAATATTCCCAACTCCCTCTTGGATTCAAATTTATCCAAATCACTTTTGTTGTTGTTTAGAATAAAACATTTTGCACCAAACACTTTGAAGTGAGCAATGGAAGGTTTCTTACCTTTCTGAAGTTCATAAGGAATCTTTTGCTTAGAGGCCTTACCATTGCATGATTTATGATGTAGCAAGAAGTGTTTACTACTTTTGCCCAAATTTTCTAGGCAACCCACTCTCAATCAACATAGTTCATGCCATTTCAACTAGTGTTCGATTGTGCCTCTCTACAACTCCATTTTCTTCAGGGGTTCTGGGTGATGAAAATTTGTGAGATATTCCTTCTTCCCTGCAAAGATTTTCAAAATCAGTGTTTTCAAATTCACGACCATGGTATGACATGATTGAGATTATTTTGAATTTTCCTTCCTGAAAGATTTTCTTATAGAATTCTTGAAATTCTATGAAAACATCACTTTTGTGAGCAAGAAAGAATATGCAAGTAAATCTTGAAAAGTCATTGACAAGTACATATCCAAACCTTTTCCCATTGAGACTCTTTGTCCTTGTGGGTCCAAATAGATCCATGTGAATAAGTTCAAAAGGTTTGGAGGATTGACTTTCAGATCTACTTTTGAAGGATATTTTGTTGGATCGAGATAACACAAAGTTGTCGTAGCAGAGGGGTGAATAGGACTTCGTGTGCTTTTAAAATTTATCTAAAACATAAACAACACTAAATAGAGTCGTTAGTACTTAGTGTGATATGTGTGAAACAAGTGTAAACTTGGCGGAAATAATCACACTGAAGTGCACAAGAGATTTTATCCTGGTTTGGCCCTTCCCACATGGAAGTCCTACGGCCAGTCCCCAAGCAACCACTGGGGATTTCACAAACTACCAAGCGCACTTGGTCTTCTCTCAACTGAGAGAAAATACAACTACTTGCAGACCAGCAAGTCTTCCCTTAAACCATGGGGTACAAGACCATCTACAACTGTAGATCTTCCGTTCACAAGAGGGGCACTACAGGGTATAACACCCCTACCGGTTATCTTACACAGAAGTTGAAAACTTGTGTGTCTGCTCAACAACGATGAGCAAACACAGAGATTCAAAAAGAGAGACAAATGAAAGTGGAGATCAAGCTCTTTCTGAAACTGAGGTGGACTGAAAAGAATCTGCAATGCGGAAAACCACCAAGCGAAGAAGACTTCTAATCGCCAATGGAGAGCATGCAAGTCGAGGCTTAAGGAGTGGCTCTCTCTTTCTTGTTGAGTGGCTCTTCTAGCTGTTTAGATTGGAGCGGAAGGTGAGCTTCTATCTTCTTCTGTGTATCTTCTATACGTGTGAGTTCTTCAAGCTTCGGCTTCTATATGCATGAGCTTCAAATTTGCCCATTTGAATTTTGACTGTTGGAAGCTAGCCATTGAAGGATGTATGTTGAGAGGAAACTTTGATCTTCTTAGGTTTATCCATCAAATCTTTAGCTTCATGAGTCCCAACGTCTTTAGGCTATATTTTGTAGCTTCATGCTTGAGAGACAGCTTCATTATAGTTCTGAGAGGCTCCATGCGCAAGACTGGAGGTTATAGATGTTCTACAGGCTTCAAGCGCAAGACTAGAGGCTAACCACACTTCATAAATGTTCTGTAAGCCTGAAAGGACAAGACAAAAAGATATCTCCATTCTTTCAGAGGTAGGTAAGATACATATAAGAATATAAAGTATGAAAATGTTTAGAGCATTTAAGAATGAACAGACATTTTCACATGATCTCTTTCTGAAATTCATGGGATTTCTGACAAGAGCAGGTAGGTTCTGACAAATAGCTCATATAGCTTATACTTATCAAGCATTTAATTCTTGACCATCTGTCAACCAGAGATCAACTTATCTTCTTGTCAGTGGAAGAGATAACAAATATATCTTATACAATACAAATCCCAAAAAGGATATTTCACAGATGAATAAAATATTCTTCCCGCCAAAAAGATAATTGAATTTTATATTAACAGAAGGAGAATGATGTTAAGAAAACTAACTTTATGCAAAAGAAATTTCAATGTAAAACTCATGTGATGATGTACATAGGTTGTGCTCACTTAAAAGATCATTTAAGTACAAATATACAGAAGTTGATATGAGAAACTTCGACTTTGAAGGAGTCAAAGTAAGAAATAGCAATACAACTATAACAGATAATGAACTTTGACTTCAGAAGAAATACAACTACTTTGACTTCATTGAAGTCAGAGTAAGGAAGCAAAGACTTCGACTTCGTGGGGAGTCGGAGTAAAGATCAAGCAAACTTTGACTTTTAGGATGTCGGAGTGCCAGAAAGTAGACTTCGACTTTTATGAAGTCGGAGTATGTCCAACTTTGACTTTTAAGGAGTCGGAGTAAGGCTCAATTGATAACCAATCGGTACAGACTTCAACTTTTATCAGAAGTTGGAGTAGGCCCAACTTCCACTGTTCAGGAGTCGGAGTGCTACAGGTTCATCAATCGAAGCCTTACTTCGACTTTTCAAGAGTCGGAGTCAGGCGTCGGAGTTAGTATGATATACAGTGTACGTTGTGGACTTAGAAAATTTTCGTTGTGTTGATAGTTAGGTTCTGTTTAAGCATAAACTTTGGCAGAAATATGTTAGTATAAATAAGAGCCTTTTGACCTACTGATTTTCATAAATGGTAAAAGCGAAGATATTAAAAGGTTTTGTCATCACAAAAATATTTTAGCAATTATATTTAGCAAAATAAATAGGAATAGTTGCTCAACAATTCTCCCCCTTTTTGTTAATGATAAAAACTTTTAAATTTGGTAAAAGAAATATTGTAAAATATTAGTTTCCTTTCTTTCTCCCCCTTTGTGGCATTAACATAAAGGATAAGAGACACGGAGGAAGAGAGAGTGATATACACAGATGCGATGAAACAAATCTATATTAATATTTGGAAGGACCAAGTTACATTAATGGGTAAAAGATGAATTAGGAAGATAGAGAGAGTAGGTGACTTGAGCAAAGAATGGTTGAATAATGTCCCATGTCTTAGACTCATTGTCAGGGAAGAAAGTGGAAAATTTCTCTCTATCTATGTTGTAGGAAGATCCTATGGCAGGGATTTTGCTATAAGATTTGACATGCCTGCGATGATACCCCTTGAGTCTTCTTTCGTAGTTGACAGTAGACAAAGCGCTACAAAAAAAATGACCTATAACTTCGCGTAATAGCTATAGGTATATACCCAAAATCCATAGGTAAAACCCTTTACCTACAGAAAGTGCTATGGTTTGAATCTGACACGCATGCGTATGTGACTAAAGCCTATGCCTACCGAAAAATAATCGTAGTTATATATCAGATTATTCTTACGAATATTAACCGTAAGTAAAGATTCATATAAAGCATAGGTAAAATTCCTAAAAAACATAGGTATTACCATCTATATTGATGGTTTCGTAACCGTAGTAATACCTTTTTGAGATGATGAAAATAAATGTAAGTGTAGATGTCATCTATGCTGATCATTTTGTAATCGTAGTAATACCATTTTTTCAGATGATGATAAATAAATGTAGGATTAAATATTGCAATATACCTATGGCTTTATAGTATTTTATGTAATGTGGTTAGTCATGAATATTAAAAATCGTAGGTGTAGATTTTTTATTTTTTATTTTTTACAAATGTAAACTAAATACCTGTCCATATCTGATGTAATATTATATAATAAACATGCAAATATAATATTATGTAATACAGATACATCCACATAACTAAAATAAAATTCAAATCCATCTCCACTCATCTACATCACATATGTAAAACAACATTCAAATCCATAATATTCACATTCACATCCATAACACTCACATGTCTGGTCAAATACCCACATAAGTATTCACTCTTATATTCATTGAGAGATTGAAGAGATTGAACTTAATGAAAGACATTGAGAAAGAACAGACATGACCAAAAGAGTTGTAATTATGATCTACTAGCGGGAGAAGGTGATCCCAGACCGCCATAACCACGGGCCATCCTCCGCTAATGCACCAGAACTGGAGGGAGAAGGCAAACCCTGATGCCACAAGCCCCTGTAATCCACATCATCCACATTAATAAGGCAGATGTAACGTCGCGTGTTTTTCGGATCCTTATGGATCATGTGTGTAATGGTTGTAGTAGCCTTTGTGAGGCCAGTGTGGTTTGGACGTGTGGTGTGCGCAGGTTTGGCGCAGGTTTTGTCCTGAAACAAGATAGGACCTGCTGTAGCTAATTAGGGGTTGACGTCCAGGTGTGGTTGTTGACTGGTTTGACGTCCATCGAAGGTGACGTCAACCTTATGAACTTAACATCGGACTTTATGGACGTTTATGGTGGCAGTTCTCTAAGCGACATCAGGGTTGACGCCAACCTATGCGACCTGCAGAATATAGGTCTACCCGAGGGCAGCTTTTCCATTTGGATTCTCCCTCTTCTTCGCCCTACTTTCACGCCTTTGCTCCCCTACTGCTTCTAAAGGTTTCTAAAGGTTGGTTAGGGGATCGTGGAACGAGTGGCGGTGACCAATTGTGCCAGGAAACACCAGTGCGAGGCGTGATTTCCATGGAAGCTCGCAGAGGATTTGGTGCGAATCAAGAGTATTTAGGGAGTTTAAGTGCGTCTTGAGGTAGGGAATGATCCCTTTAGTTCCTTTAGATTGTGATAATGCATCTGGAACGCAGAAATGTGCATGTTAATTATGTTTTTGGGTAAAGGTACTCCATGTGGGGAAAGTGGGTGGTTTGAGCAATTTAACGAGTGAAATTTATAGTTTCAGTTTGATTGAGATGCATGCATGTTAGAGGAAGTGTTTCCTCGTGTTTTTCTACTGATTTTAGGGCCGAGAATACCTGAGGAATCGGCCTAGGGTTTCTGTGAGAGCTGATAGCCGAGGAGCTTGGCGTCAATATCGATTGACGCCAGGTTCTTCAGCTGGGAGATTGACGACCAGATATCTTGCCGTTTACATCTCATCGACGGCAGTCGATGTTGCCGCCAGCATGCATTTATTTAAATGTTGCTATATTAAATATTTAAAGATAACGAGCGGTGAGTTGGCACCTGTGGTGCACTGGGTGCATGAGGTTTTTGTGACTAGAGTACAAGGTACAGCCCTAGCTAGTTCTTTACGTGTTTACGTGGTGTTCACGTGAGGTGAACTATCAGTGCACGAGGTTTGTACAAGACTTCACGTGGTTTGTGCGTGACGTGCAAGTGGTTTTGTGTGCGTGGCAAGTAGTACGACGCCTACCGTGGTTACCTCTCGAGTTGGGTGCCCCAGGTTCTCTGTGAGCTAGGCTGTTAGCTCGGGGCTTTATCCCGGTACTTGTGTTGTGCCGTCGAGGTCTGTGTCGTCTGACCTGGATACCCTCACTCCTTTGCTTGAGTTGTACGTCCGACTGAGGGAAAGACGACAGTGGGATAGTGACTGTTGTACTTGTATTTTGGTCACTTGTAGCGCGCTCATAGTTGGGGGTACGGACACTAGTATTTGACACTGGTCCCCAGCTAGTCCTTCTCCAGTGCCTCACTCTAGTGAGCCCAGGCCAGGGTTTCTGGAGGTGCCAGGCATGGGCCTGCGACCGTGTGGTCCGTAGGTGGTGGTGTTTAGTTAGTCTCCACAGTTTCTTGACCTTTTCATGTGGAGCGGCAGCTGGACCTTTCATTCGTGGCTGCGAGACTGAGAGGTAGACCTGTGTGTGTTGTCCGAGTCAGTCACTAGTGTCGCGAACCACTTCATGTGGCTCGAGTGTGGCAGACTCTACTTTAGCTCGTACACCTGTTTTGTTTTTCCGTTTATTTAATATAGTTGTTTCACGTAGTCGGCAAACGGTGAGTATATTTACAACTTTAATATCCTGCTTAGCTGTACTATAAACTGCTAGTATAGTTTATCGCCATCGTACTTAAGTTTTTGGTTTGCTCGGTGTTGGGGGAGTTCCCTACTGAGCCAGTGACTAGAGAGGCTCACCCCTACCCCTACAGGTGATGGTGAAGAGGATGTTTCTCAGCCGTCGTCCAGTTCAGAGTCGCGTCGTAGCGGTTCAGGGTCAGCACCTTCAGCAGTGTAGTGTAGCTAGTTGTTTACTTCCTCCAGTTGTACCTCGGGGTATGCCCCAGGCTCTTGTACTTTATTTTCTTTTCTTAGAAATATGGCTATGTAAACTTGTGATATAAATATATAAAATGGCATGTTCCTTTGTGTTTACACGGACTATGGTGTGATATCCCTTGCGAGGCTTCAGCCCATTTGCGGGAGACGGACTCGGATCAAGTACGTTATCGGTTTAACGGACTTGGACGAGGTGTTCCGTCACAGTTGGTATCAGAGCAAGGTCCGTGTTAATATAAGGGAACTAGAAAGATACATAGCCTTATTTCGGTCTTTATACACTGCTGGTAGGGGCCCTGGTTTCTGATAATTTGTTGTTTAGTTTTTATTTGATGTTTTGTTTATGTAGAAATTTAAAATGGCTGATAGAAGAGATTGGGGTGGTGGAGGAGATGATCCAGAGGAGAGCACTCAGCGTATGATAGAGAGAATCTGGGAGAGCCTCACTGATATTAGGGAGGATGGATCAGCAGGCGCCGGTACCACCAGTTGCCGTGCCACCTGGGGATGGAGAGACTATACCTATAGCTCCAGTTCCACTAGGAGGGAGGTGCCTTTTGTAGCACCCATGCCACTACCACCAGTGTTAATAGCAGAGGAACCAATGATGCAAGTTGAGAAATTTCTGAGATTGCAGCCGCCTACTTACTCAGGAGGGCCGAATCTAGATACAATGGAACACTGGGTTCATGAGATTGAGAGGGTCTTTACGACTATGAGGTGTCCGGCAACAGATAAAGTCGTGATAGCTGCCTATCAGTTGCGGGGTTTTGCACTAGAATGGTGGCGATTGAAGATGCAGACCCCTTTTTCAGGCAGGATAGAAGAGGCTATCGCTTGGTCGGAATTTCTTGATATATTTAACGATACATTCTTTCCAATTCAAGTGCAGCAAGTGAAAAGGGAGCAGTTTTAGACACTCCAGCAAGGTAACTCTTCAGTTTTAGAGTACCAGATGTGATTTATGGCACTCAACAGATATGCGCCTTATGTAGTATCAGATAATAATGTGATGGTTGAATATTTTATTCGAGGTTTAAGAGTAGAATTGCAAATGTAATAGTGCCACTTATGTGTAAAATAGTGGAAGAAGCAGCTCAGAGGGCAGCTACGTTGGAAAGGTCTATTAGAACTCGTCAGGTGGGCGAGTCAGATTCAGGTAGTTCTCGACTACTGCAGCAGTCAGTGGGTGTAACGACCCTCATTATACCGGTACGGTTATACCAACCCATGTCGGTATAGCGAGCGTCATCATAGTGGGACATTTACCCAACAATAACATTCAGCTGAGATACACGTGAATATAAGAACAGAGTAGCGGAAGTAAAAGAACCACTGTCTTCATTTCATTCATCATCCACATTTAACATACATGATTCGATAACATTTAAAGAACTAAAAGTCCACATAATTAAATTGCTGAAAATCAAATACATAATTGTCCACACTTGTACATTTGTCCATGATAATGCTAGTACAATGTTGCAATTACATACATCAAAATGCCAAAGTCACAACTAAGCTCCACCAAAATAGCTACTCCCCGCGCTCGGAGTCGCTTTCCACGGTCTCCTCCAAAGGTGTGTCACCTACTACACCTGTACGCCGAAGCAAGTAATGAGTCTAAAAGACTCAGCAAATAACTCTACACATACCATACATGTACATATCATAGCAGGTTTTACATACACATTTACAAGACACAACATATAGCATGCGTGACATTGAAATTGACAACCTTATCTTGGAAATTCTACTAATGAACACATGATTCATGCTTTCAGATTTTCTAAATCAAAATCTCCTATCACATGCTCTCTAATCATTCCTACACGTGAAAGTTCTACTTTCAATTTAAACTAAAACATGAGAGCAATCTAGCATGACTAGCTTACATACATGAAAGAACACATTGCTAACATGGTGACTACTCATTCGTATACATGCACATAACCATTTCACATGCTTTAAGCTTGCTGTTTTGATGTGGTTTAACACTTTACAATCTAACACATGAAAGCTATGTTCTCATTCAAACCACAATGTGAGAGCATACACACATGGAATGGTTTACACATAAGTAAGGATTGTCCCTAGCATGGGTTCTACGCATTGTACACATGTAGCACAAAATCATAACCACATTTATGTTGCTGTTCTAACATGATTTCAGATCATCATATCATGGGTTTTCAATTTCACATCCTCACATTTTGGTTTCACATTTTTACACGATTTCTAATTCACATATTTCACACTTTACACATTGCACATTTACACATTGTTCACAACACAATTTGCACATGATCACAATCACAATCACATTTTTCACTTTAGTGCCATGACACATAGTCCAAACCACCAGAAGAAAGACACATCACATCACATACACATAGACGTCACCTAGGCAATACAGTGACGACTCTTGGACTGCGCAGACTGGGAGAACAAGTCTCCACCCTAACCAGTGGTACTTGTCCAACTCCAGGATTTCATCCTAATGCCCTTAGGATCACAACACATTGAACCTTCTCAGGGGACTTTTCCCTGATACGGTTCCACTGCCCTCTATGGAAGCAGTGTCACACTTGGCACAATTTACACATTTACTGATTTTTAACACATAACTTTACACATGTCACTTGCCTCTCATTAATTTTCTCACTCACACAAGGGCTCTATTTTCCTAACGTGATTCTACAGTTAAGAGGGACTACATGATCAGAAATTTGCATGAATCGGATCACACACACACGTCACATTATTCCCACATTAGCATGCATTTTTTTTTCACATTTCTCGCATGGAAAAATTCATATTTCACTATATAGTTGTCCAAACAACTTGAAAATTTAACCACATTCTGATCTCAGGTTTATGATTGCACATAAAAAATTTTAGATTTTTCTGACTCAAAATGAAGTTACAGAAAATTTAACATCAATCTCACATTACTATTCATAACGCAAATTAACATGGAGTTGAACATAATCACAAATTTAACAGCTCATTGTCTGCACCCTAGAATGCATAGGGTCACAGAATTTATTCCCGAATTTACTGAGCAACACGCAATTTACTGGAAATTTAACATGACCTACGCGTGATTTCTATTTCCCAAAACAGAAATTCCAATAACCATACAAGCATGGGGGAAAATGTCAGAAACTCAGGCATAGACAGAACCATACATACATGGTCTAATAAATTTGGGAAACAAAACTTTGCCACGGATCATTAGGATCATGGTGAATATACATTGCCATTCATTTCGCATACACATTAGATAGACGAATAAACTCAACCACCCACAAAATAAATGTTCATTCATTCTCCCATTCATCACATTAGCTAGTATACATAGCATATAAGAGTTACATTATATCCTCATCGCAAAACTCGTCGAAATTAATCAAATATGCCAGGAAGAACAGCTCACTGTTCTATCCTGGAGAACATGACGGCGGTCTTTGGCCGTTCCAGCAGTGGACGGCCAGATCGCTGGATGCATACCAGGGATCTCGGCGTCAAGGGCATTGACGCCAAGTTCCTGTCTGTGCAGAAACACAGACCGAACTCCAAATGCAAAGGTGAAAGGGGGATCTAGGACACGAGGAAAAATACATAAAAATTATAAAACCCTACTTGACATCTACATGGACGGAGGGTGAGGGTTACCTGCCTCTGAAAAATACTCAAAGGGATCTAAAATGGCGGTGAAGCTCTCCTTGGACAGTCCCAAGAAGCCTCCAAAGACACCTTCCTCCGGGTTCTTGACTGATGTAGACACCAAAGCGAGATCGGGGAAGCCTTCCCAGATGCTCCAGCTATCTCCCCGTCGTTGTAGATGGCCGGATGAAGCTCCAAATTCCCGGATCTAGGCTTGCAAAGACAGGTTCTTCTCATAGAAACTAGGGTTTGTCTTCTTCTCCTTCCTCTCCTCTTGCAAGGAGAGCCAAGAGAGGGCTGAGGGTTGCAAAAGGGGTTTGTATATAGAGGAGAGGAGCTCCCCTCTCACGCAGGTCGGACAAGAAGTCTTTCAGACCGTTGGAAGTTCCCCAATGGTTGGGGTAGCTTGTTCTCGAAATTTTGGGCTCTGCAACGCATGCAGGTCAGAGAAATTGGCGTCCACATCGCTGGACGCTGGGGTTAGTGTTGGCGTCCATATGGTTGACGCCGACACAACATCGACGTCTATTGATATTGATGCCTAGCTGGCCTTCGGCCAGAACTCTAAAACATGCAGAAACCATGCACATCTTATACCTATATATGTACACGCATTATGTATACTATCATGTACACACTATCATCATACCATTCATACATTATTTACAACTAACTTATACATATACATACATAAGTATACTAACTAGTACTTACGTAGATATTTACATACGTACATACACAACATGAATTATTTACGTGCAATACAATAATGCAACGAAATTCGAGGGCCTTACACCCTCTTCCCCTTAAAAAAAACTTCGTCCTCGAAGTTAGAACGACGCTACTCAAACAAAAGGGGATACTTCTTCTTCATCGCATCCTCAAGCTCCCAAGTAGCCTCCTCTCGTGAGAAGTTCTGCCAGAGAACTTTCACCGACGCAATACTCTTGTTCCGGAGATGCTGAACCTTCCGGTCAAGAATAGCTACTGGTTGCTCGACATACGACAGATCTGGCTGAATCTCCACTGGCTCATGACTAATCACATGAGACGGATCTCGGACATACTTCCTGAGCATCGAAACGTGGAAAACGGGATGAACACTAGCCAACGCTGGGGGTAAGGCTAGCTCATATGCCACGCTGCCCAAACGTCTGAGAATCTCATATGGGCCAATGAACCTAGGGCTCAACTTACTATGCCTGCCAAATCTGACGACACCTCGAGTAGGCGATATCTTCAAGAAGACATGATCACCCACCTCGAACTCAAGATCCTTCCTCCTGTTGTCGGCATAGCTCTTCTGCCTATCCTGTGCCGCAACAAGCCTCTTTCTGATCAGCTGGATCTTATCCGAAGTCTCCTGAACTAACTCCGGACCGATCAACTGCCTATCACCAGTCTCCTCCCAACATAAAGGAGATCTGCAGGGCCTACCATACAACGCCTCAAATGGAGCCATACCAATACTCGCATGAAAGCTGTTGTTGTATGCGAACTCCACAAGAGGTAAATGGCGCTCCCAATCATCCTTCCAATCCAGAACACACGCTCTCAACATATCCTCGAGCGTCTGGATAGTCCTCTTGGACTGTCCATCAGTCTGGGGATGAAACGCCGAACTGAGCTTCAGCTCCAAACCTAAAGCATCCTGAAGACCCTTCCACAACCTCGAAGTGAATCTCGGATCTCGATCCGAAATGATCGACTTCGGCACACCATGCAATCTAATGATACCGCTAACATACAATCTAGCTAAACTCTCTACTGACTGCTTCTTCTTCATAGGTAAGAAATGAGCAGTCTTCGAGAATCTATCTACAACTACCCAAATCGAGTCATTGCCCCTTCTAGATCGAGGCAAACCCGAAACAAATTCCATAGTGACAGCTTCCCACTTCCACACTGGGATGTCCATCCTTTGCATAAGGCCGGATGGTCGCTGTCGCTCGGCCTTCACTTGCTGGCATACTAAACACCGGGATACATAATCCGCTACATCCCTCTTCATGCCAGACCACCAAAAGGATCTCTTCAAATCCTGGTACATCTTAGTGTTACCTGGATGAATAGAGAATCGCGATCTATGAGCCTCCGCTAACACATGCTCACGGACATCTACTAAATCAGGGACACAAACACGGTGCTGAAATCTAATCACACCGTCCTCATCACGAGCAATGCCTGCCTTGCCCACTAACTCTAAGAGTCTAGGGTCGGCCTTCTGTTGCTCGATCACCTCATCCAAACCGAGGACCTAAGAGATAACTGAGCTACAAAAGCCTGGCATAGCGATGGCTCTAACTCAGTCAACGCGCAAGCCGCATCCTCCAACATCTTCCAATCTGCTGGAGAGATGGCCTCTTTCTACTCAGAGCATCTGCTACGACATTCGCCTTTCCAGGGTGATACTGAAGGTCGAAGTCATAGTCCTTCAAGAACTCAATCCATCTTCTCTGCCTCAGGTTTAGTTCCTTTTGGGAGAAAAGATACTTCAAGCTCTTGTGGTCGGTAAACACCTCAAATCTGACACCATAAAGATAGTGCCTCCAGATCTTTAGTGCATGAACCACTGCTGCGAGCTCCAAGTCATGAGTCGGATAGTTCTTCTCATGCTCCTTCAACTGACGAGAAGCATAAGCCACTACCCTTTCTGCTGCATTAGCACACAGCCTAACCAATCCGAGACGCATCCGTGTAGATAGCAAAACCCTCTACACCGCTCGGTAAGACTAACACCGGGGCTGTCGTGAGCTTAGTCTTCAACAATTGAAAACTACTCTCACACTTCTCGGACCAAACAAACTTCACTCCCTTTCTGGTAAGCTGAGTCAAAGGGGCGGCGATGGATGAAAATCCCTCAATAAATCGCCGATAGTAACCAGCTAAACCAATAAAACTACGAATCTCCGAAGGGGTCTTGGGAATCTCCCAATCCATAACTGCCTGGACCTTTGCTGGATCCACTGCAACACCAGCACCGGAGATAACATGCCCGAGGAAATGAACCTCGCGCAACCAGAAATCGCACTTGCTGAACTTAGCGTACAGCTTGTGCTCACGAAGAACCTCTAACACTACCCTCAAATGCTGACGGTGTGTGGCCTCATCCGGAGAGTAGACCAGCACATCATCAATAAACACTACGACAAAGCTATCTAAATAAGGCCTAAACACCCTGTTCATGAGATCCATGAACGCTGCAGGGGCATTGGTCAATCCGAAAGGAAGGACCAGAAACTCATAATGTCCATAATGGGTTCTAAACGCCGTCTTGGACACATCCTCACTCCGAATCCTCAACTGATGATAACCAGATCGCAAATCAATCTTAGAAAAGACTGATGCATCTCGCAACTGGTCAAATAAATCAACAATACGAGGTAAGGGATACATGTTCTTCACAGTCACTTGGTTCAGCTTCCTGTAGTCAATGCATAACCTAAGTGACCCGTCTTTCTTCTTGACGAACAATACAGGTGCGCCCCAAGGGGAAACACTAGGGCGAATAAATCCCTTATCAAGCAACTCTTGCAACTGCCTCCTCAACTCGGCTAACTCCGCAGGTGCCATCCGATATGGAGCCTTCGAGATAGGAGAGGTGCCCGGAAGCAACTCTATGGTAAACTCTATCTCTCTATCCGGTGGCAATCCAGACAAGTCATCAGGAAAGACATCTGGAAAATCCTGCACTACCTCAATCTCTGCAAGAGTAGGTGACTCATCAGCCTCTGGAACTAGTACCACGCTGGCAAGAAAAGCGTCACAACCCTTGTTTACCATACGCATCGCCTTCATGGCAGAGATGACCATCTTTCCCGCCAAGTTCCTTGGCAAGGGGTGAGAGAATTCGTCCTCATCAGGAATGCGGAAAACAATCCTCTTCCGACGACAATCCACTAACGCATAGTGCTCCTCTATCCAATCTAGACCAAGAATAGCATCATAGTCCTTCATCTTTAGCAAGAAGAAACACCCATCTAGGATTCTATCCTCAATGCACACAGGTAACGACGGAATGCACTTCCTAGTCGATACCGTACCCGCAGGGGTGTGCACAACAAAGGGACCTCTAAATCCTCAGACTCTATGCCTGACTCTAGGGCTAACTGCCTAGCGAACCGCTCGGAAATGAACGAGTGAGTAGCACCCGTATCAAACAAAACCCGAGCGTGCACACCTAAAAGCAAAACCGTACCTTCGGTGACATGCTCCGCCTGCTCGGCGTCCTCGCAGCTAAAGCAAACACTCGAGCTGGGGCTCGAGGCCTTCCTGGTCTTCCTGTAGCTGGCGCTGCTGCCGCTACTGCTGCTGGGGCTGGCGCTCCGCGCTGGACTCCCTGCTGAAGTCTTGGGCAATCTTTGATCTTGTGGTCGCTGCTTCCGCACTTCAAGCACTTTCCCGTAATCATCCAACATTCGGTACCACCATGTGTCTTCCCACAGTGGGGACACTCTTTCTTCACACCAGGGGAACGTACAGAGGGTACCTGAGAACTGCCGACTGCCACTGATCGCTGTTGCGTCTGGTACACCGCTTTCTTCTTGTCTTGCCGTTGGAATGTCGTTGCTGGCCTCTTCTGCGAAGCTTTTTTCTCTTCAAGATATTGCTCCATCTCTCCCTCCTGCCTACAAGCAGCACTAAGGGCCTCGTCCAACGTGCGGTGGTCAAATGCCACGAGTCTCGTCCGCAGTGATGGCTTGAGTCCCATCACGAACTTCTTTGTCTTCCTGCGCTCATCTGCCACGATATGAGGTGCATATTAGAGAGTTCAGAAAATCTTGCCTCATACTCTAGCACCGTCATGGAGCCTTGAGCCAAAGAGAGGAACTCCTGCTCCATCCGATCTTGAATATGCTCGGGACGAATTTGGCCCTAAAGAGCCTCACGAACTCGTCCCAAGCAACATCGATAGCTCCGTCCTCAAACCGGGTACGCAGCAATGAAGCCTACCATACATCAGCTCTTTCCTGTAGCATGTAGGTGGCTAATGTAACCTTATCCTCATCTGCACACCTGATGGCTCGGAAGATCTTTTCTATCTCCCTCATCCAAGCTTTCAGCCAACAATGGGTCGCTCTCCCCCTTAAAAGAGGGTGGCAGCATCCTCTTGATTCTTTCCATGGTAGAAGGTCCACCATGGTCCTGAGCTGGTACTTGAGCCTGCTACAGTACAAAGCAAGCAATACACAATCAACATAATATCGCACAATCAAAAAAAAGATAATAATTCATTTTATTAGTCTAACCTGAGCCTCCAACTGTGCCTGGAGTGCTGCCTGGGTATGAGCCTGCGTCTGCATGGCTTGCACCAGACCTTGCATGAATACTCCATAATCCACAGGCGGCGGTGGGGGAAGTACAGGACCTTGCGGTGCCGGGGCCTGCTGCTCCGCCCGCTCGTCACGTCTCGGCTCGTCCTCACGGGCCGGCGCTCCGCCACGCCTACCTCTCGAAGCCATGGCTGTAATAAATTTCAGCCACCATTAGCTAGGTTACTAAGTTTCTAACCATTTTCTTATCTATTTTCCACTCGTTATTAGTGATTTCTACACATGTGGACATTCCTATGTAGACTTAGCATGTAATGAGATGATGACTTATGTATATCCATGTGCAATCTCAACCGGTCGCTCTGATACCAATCTCTGTACGACCCTCATTATACCGGTACGTTATACCAACCCACGTCGGTATAGCGAGCGTCATCACAGTGGGACATTTACCCAACAATAACATTCAGCTGAGATACACGTGAATATAAGAACAGAGTAGCGGAAGTAAAAGAACCACTGTCTTCATTTCATTCATCATCCACATTTAACATACATGATTCGATAACATTTCAAGAACTAAAAGTCCACATAATTAAATTTTTGAAAATCAAATACATAATTGTCCACACTTATACATTTGTCCATGATAATGCTAGTACAATGTTGCAATTACATACATCAAAATGCCAAAAGTCACAACTAAGCTCCACCAAACTAGCTACTCCCCGGCTCGGAGTCGCTTTCCACGGTCTCCTCCAAAGGTGTGTCACCTACTACACCTGTACGCCGAAGCAAGTAATGAGTCTAAAAGACTCAGCAAATAACTCTACACATACCATACATGTACATATCATAGCAGGTTTTACATACACATTTACAAGACACAACATATAGCATGCGTGACATTGAAATTGACAACCTTATCTTGGAAATTCTACTAATGAACACATGATTCATGCTTTCAGATTTTCTAAATCAAATCTCCTATCACATGCTCTCTAATCATTCCTACACATGAAAGTTCTACTTTCAATTTAAACTAAAACATGAGAGCCCACTAGCATGACTAGCTTACATACATGAAAGAACACATTGCTAACATGGTTACTACTCATTCGTATACATGCACATAACCATTTCACATGCTTTAAGTTTGCTGTTTTGATGTGGTTTAACACTTTACAATCTAACACATGAAAGCTATGTTCTCATTCAAACCACAACGTGAGAGCATACACACATGGAATGGTTTACACATAAGTAAGGATTGTCCCTAGCATGGGTTCTACGCATTGTACACATAGTACAAAATCATAACCACATTTATGTTGCTGTTCTAACATGATTTCAGATCATCATATCATGGGTTTTCAATTTCACATCCTCACATTTTGGTTTCACATTTTTACACAATTTCTAATTCACATATTTCACACTTTACACATTGCACATTTACACATTGTACACACTACACAATTTGCACATGATCACAATCACATTCACATTTTTCACTTTAGTGCCGTGACACATAGTCCAAACCACCATAAGAAGGACACATCACATCACATACACATAGACGTCACCTAGGCAATACAGTGACGACTCTTGGACTTCGCAGACCGGGAGAACAAGTCTCCACCCTAACCATGGTACTTGTCCACCTCCAGGATTTCATCTAATGCCCTTAGGATCACAACACATTGAACCTTCTCAGGGGACTTTTCCCTGATACGGTTCCACTGCCCTCTATGGAAGCAGTGTCACACTTGGCACAATTTACACATTTACCGATTTTTAACACATATCTTTACACATGTCACTTGCCTCTCATTCATTTTCTCACTCACACAAGGGCTCTATTTTCCTAACATGATTCTACAGTTAACAGGGACTACATGATCAGAAATTTGCATGAATCGGATCACACACACACGTCACATTATTCCCACATTAGCATGCATTTTTTTTTTCACATTTCTCGCATGGAAAAATTCATATTTCACTATATAGTTGTCCAAACAACTTGAATATTTAACCACATGCTGATCTCAGGTTTATGATTCCACATGAAAATTTTTAGATTTTTCTGACACAAAATTAAGTTACAGAAAATTTAACATCAATCTCACATTACTATTCATAACGCAATTAACATGGAGTTGAACCTAATGACAAATTTAACAGCTCACTGTCTGCACCCTAGCATGCACAGGGTCATAGAATTTATTCCCAAATTTACCAAGCAACACGCAATTTACTGGAAATTTAACATGACCTACGCGTGATTTCTATTTCCCAAACAGAAATTCCAATAACCATACAAGCATGGGGAAAAATGTCAGAAACTCAGAGCACAGACAGGACCATACATACATGGTCTAATAAATTTGGGCAACAAAACTTTGCCACGGATCATTAAGATCATGGTGAATATACATTGGCATTCATTTCGCATACACATTAGATAGACGAATAAACTCAACCACCCACAAAATAAATGTTCATTCATTCCCCATTCATCACATTAGCTAGTATACATAGCATATAAGAGTTACATTATATCCTCATCGCAAAACTCGTCGAAATTAATCAAATATGCCCGGAAGAACAGCTCATTGTTCTGTCCTGGATAACTTGACGGTGGTCTCTGGCTGTTCCAGCAGTGGACAGCCAGATCGCTGGATGCATACCAGGGATCTCGGCGTCAAGGGCATTGACGCCAAGTTCCTGTCAGTGCAGAAACACAGACCGAACTCCAAATGCAAAGGTGAAACGGGGATCTAGGACATGAGGAAAAATACATAAAATTTATAAAACCCTACTTGACATCTACATGGACGGAGGGTGAGGGTTACTTGCCTCTGAAAAATACTCCAAAGGGATCTAAAATGGTGGTGAAGCTCTCCTCTGGCAGTCCCAAGAAGCCTCCAAAGACACCTTCCTCCGGGTTCTTGACTGATGTAGACACCAAAGCGAGATCGGGGAAGCCTTCCCTGATGCTCCAGCTATCTCCCAGTCGTTGTAGATGGCCGGATGAAGCTCCAAATTCCCGGATCTAGGCTTGCAAAGTCAGGTTCTTCTCACAGAAACTAGGGTTTGTCTTCTTCTCCTTCCTCTCCTCTTGCAAGGAGAGCCAAGAGAGGGCTGAGGGTTGGAAAAGGGGTTTGTATATAGAGGAGAGGAGCTCCCCTCTCAAGCAAGTCGGACAAGAAGGCTTTCAGACCATTGGAGACAGCTCCCTAATGGTTGGGGTAGCTTGTTCCCGAAAATTATGGGCTCTGCAACGCATGTAGGTCAGAGAAATTGGTGTCCACATCGCTGGACGCTGGGGTTAGTGTTGGCGTCCATATGGTTGACGCCGACACAACATCGATGTCTATTGATATTGACGCCTAGCTGGCCTTTGGCCAGAACTCTAAAACATGCAGAAACCATGCACATCTTATACCTATATATGTACATGCATTATGTATACTATCATGTACACACTATCATCATATCATTCATACATTATTTACAACTAACTTATACACATGCATACATAAGTATACTAACTACTATTTACGTAGATATTTACATACGTACATACACAACATGAATTATTTACGTGCAATACAATAATGCAACAAAATTCGAGGGCCTTACAGTGGGTGTGAGTAAGGGTAAAGCACCAGCAGGACCTTCTCCATCAGGTTTTGGTAGTGGGGCCAGAAATTGAAGCAAGCTTTAAAGGTAAAGGAGAGGATGTGGAGGTCGACAACAATTCAGCAAGGTCGTGGTAGGCCAGAGGTGGAGGAATCGCAGCAGAGTACTGCCAGACAACCCATTATTCCACAAGGTATAGATGTTATAATTGCATTCAGCCGGGCATTTGATTTGTAATTGCCCCTATCCAAGAGAAATGGATATGGAGAGGTGTGCAGCAGTAACCGGAGTAGTTTCAGCAGCCACAGCAGGTCGTGGCAGAGGAGCACCACAACAGCGGGGAAGGGGTCGGTTATGGCTATCACCCGAGCCTAGGTGGGGCATCAAATATGATAGAAGGTACTTTACCTCTTTATGACTATTCAGCAAGAGTTTTATTTGATTCGGGTGCCTCTCATTCTTTTATTTCCAAAGAATTCTTGGATTGTATGGTTCATCCTTTGAAAGAGGAATCCTGTGAGATGGTAGTGGAAGTTCCCTCAGGTGAGTTTATGCTCACTTCGAGCTATATAGATGAAGCTCATGTTGTGATTGAAGGAAACCAGATGTCGGGTCGGTTGTATGCTTTGCAGTTGACCGACTATGATATTATTCTGGGAATGGATTGGCTTGAAGCCTGTGGAGCACTGTTAGATTGCAGAAAAAAGAGGATCAGGTTTTGTCATCCTAATGGTTCAGTGTTTGAGTATCAAGTATGCCTTTCTGTACTTCTAAGTTTATAATTCTACAATAAGCTAGAAAGCTATAAATGCAGGGTGTGTGGCTTATTTAGCCTCAGTTAGTTTGGTAGAAGCTAGTCGGTCAGTGGGTAGCTCCCGTGGTTAGGGAATTTGCTGATGTTTTTTCGGAAGATTTGCTGATGTTTTTCGGAAGATTTGCCTTTAGCTCCACACAGGGAGGTGGACTTACCATTGAGTTACTGCCAGGTACGATGCCGATTTCTAAAGCTCCATATCGAATGGCACTAGCAGAACTTAAAGAATTGAAAAAAGTAATTAGAAAAGCTGTTGCAAAAAGGGTTCATTAGACCGAGTCATTCCCCGTGGGGAGCACCGGTATTATTTGTGAAAAAGAACGATGGAAGTTTTCGTATGTGTATTGATTATAGGAAGTTGAATGATGTGACCATTAAGAATAAGTACCCGTTACCAAGAATAGATGATCTGTTTGATCAGTTGCAATCAACGAAGGTATTTTCTAAAATTGATTTGAGGTCCGGGTACCATCAGTTAAGAGTTAAAGAGGAGGATATAGATAAAACAGTATTCAGAACCAGATATGGTCACTATGAGTTTGTCGTTATGCCATTTGGGCTAACCAATGCTCCTACAGCTTTTAAGGATCTGATGAATAGAATTTTTCATCCGTATTTAGACCAATTTATTGTGGTCTTTATAGATGATATTCTTATTTATTCAGCTTCTGAAGAGGAGCATGTTGCTCATTTGAGGTTTACCCTGCAGTTGTTAAGGGATAACCAATTATTTGTCAAATTAGTAAGTGTGAATTTTGGCTAAAAGAAATTCAGTTTCTGGGTCATGTCATCTCAGCTAAAGGAGTGGCAGTGGACCCGAGTAAAGTGGAAGCAGTAATGAAGTGGGAAGTGCCTAAGACAATCACTGAGATTAGAAGCTTTTTGGGGTTAGCAGGTTATTATAGGCACTTTATACAATATTTTTCTAAGATTGCGGCACCCATGACTAAATTAACCAGGAAGGGTGTGCCATTTGTGTGGTCCGGTGAATGTCAGAAAAGTTTTATGGAGTTGAAGAAGAGGCTTACATCAGCACCTATATTGGCGTTACCGGAAGGAAGTGGTGGTTTTGTAGTATATACAGATGCTTCAAGGAAAGGACTTGGCGCAGTGCTTATGCAACATGGTAGAGTTATAGCTTATGCGTCCAAGCAGTTGAAGCCGACAGAAGAGAATTATCCCACCCATGATTTAGAATTAGAAGCAGTTGTGTTTGCTTTGAAAATGTGGAGGCATTATCTATATGGCGAGAGATTTGAAATTTTTACAGATCATAAAAGCTTAAAGTATATCTTCTCACAGAAAGATTTAAATCTCTGTTAGCGTAGGTGGATGGAATATTTGAAGGATTACGACTTCAGTTTGGCTTATCATCCAGGTAAGGCCAATGTAGTAGCGGATGCCTTGAGTAGAAAGGCATATATAAGTCAAATGATGATCAAGGAATGGAAATTGTATGAGGAAATAGCAGAGAACTCCTTGTATGTGCCAAGCAATCAACGACGGGCAGTACTAGCCAGTAGTGCTGCAGAGCCATCCTTGTATTGGCAGATTGGGGTAGCTCAGAAAATAGATGCGAATTTGGCTGAAATTGTGAAAATGGAGGGAGTTACCATTGATGATAATTGTGTGGTTAGGCTCAGAGGCAGGTGTTTGATCCAGCAGAGAGAGAGGTAAGCAGAGAGTGTTGGAAGAGGCTCATAAATCCAGGTACACTATCCATCCAAGTAGTACTAAAATGTACCAGGATTTAAAGAAATATTTCTGGTGGCCTCATATGAAAAGGAAATAGCTGAGTTTGTTTCAAGATGTGCTGTGTGTCAGTAAATTAAGGCAGAGCATCAAAAGCCTGGAGGTCTATTGCAATCGTTGCCCATTCCACAGTGGAAATGGGATGATATTGCCATGGACTTTGTGGCAGCTTACCAAGATCGAGTTTCGGGCATAATGGAAAATGGGTATTTGTTGATAGATTGACCAAGGTGTGCAGATTAGTAGCAGTAAGTATGTCTTGGACAGTGGACAGATTAGCAAAGGTTTATGTTGATAGAATTATTCCAATACATGGTATTCTGAAGACTATTGTCTCTGACAGAGATCCAAGATTCACTTCTGGTTTTTGGAGAAGTCTGCGAAAAGTAATTGGTACTGAACTGAGATATAGCTCCGCTTATCATCCCCAGACAGATGGTCAAACATAAAGGACTATCCAGACAATTGAAGATATGTTGCGAGCTTGCTGTTTAGTTTGGGGAGGTAACTGGGAGCATCATTTGGGAATGGTTGAGTTTGCCTATAATAATAGTTATCATACCAGTCTTGGGATGGCACCGTATGAAGCTTTATATGGAAGGCCATGTAGAACACCATTGAACTGGCATGAAGTGGGAGAAAGATAGTTAGTGGGTCCTGAATTAATTCAGCAAACCACAGAAATAGTGAAGCTTATTAAGGAAAAATTGTAGGCAGCTCAAAGTAGACAAAAGAGTTATGCTGATAATCGGAGGAGACCACTTCAGTTTGAAGTTGGAGAATTTGTTTTCTTGAGAGTTTCCCCAAGTAAAGGTATCATGAGGTTTGGCAAGACTAGAAAGTTGAGCCCAAGGTATGTGGGACCTTTCCAGATAATTGAACTGATTGGGGAAACAGCTTATAGGCTGGATTTGCCAGCAGATTTTGCGGATGTCCATGATATATTTCATATTTCTATGTTAAGAAAGTGCATTGAAGATCCAGCTCAAATAATCAGTTACCAAGGTGGTGACCTGAGGCCGGATATGACAATGCCAGAATATCCAGTGCAGATCACTGATCGAAAGATAAAGAAGCTGAGAAATAAAGAAATTGAGCTAGTTAAAGTGCGATGGAAAACGGGTTAGGTGGTGAGGATACCTGGGAATTAGCCGAGGAAATGGCTAAGGGGTATCCCTATCTGTTTGAATAAGGTTTTGTATTTCTTTTTAGATGAAAGTACTTGTAAAAAAAATGTGCATATTTAAGTTGTTTTTGCTTGAGTTGTGTTATAATTTCGAGGTCAAAATTTTATTTTTAGATGATAGTAATGTAACGTCGCGTGTTTTTCGGATCCTTATGGATCATGTGTGTAATGGTTGTAGTAGCCTTTGTGAGGCCAGTGTGGTTTGGACGTGTGGAGTGCGCAAGTTTGGCGCAGGTTTGGTCCTAAAAAAAGATAGGACCTACTGTAGCTAATTAGGGGTTGACGGCCAGGTGTGGTCGTTGACTAGTTTGACGTCCATCGAAGGTGACGTCAACCTTATGAACTTAACGTCAGACTTTGTGGACGTTTATAGTGCCAGTTCTCTAAGCGACATCAGGGTTGACGCCAACCTGTGCGACCTATAGAATATAGGTCTACCCGAGGGCAGCTTTTCCATTTGGATTCTCCCTCTTCTTCGCCCTACTTTCACGCCTTTGCTCTCCTACTGCTTTTAAATGTTGCTAAAGGCTGGTTAGGGGATCGTGGAATGAGTGGCGGTGACCAATTGTGCCAGGAAACGCCAGTGCGAGGGGTGATTTCTGTGGAAGCTCGCTGAGGATTTAGTGCGAATCGGGAGGATTTAGGGAGTTTAAGTGCGTCTGAGGTAGGGAATGATCCCTTTAGTTCCTTTAGATTGTGATAATGCATCTGGAATGCAGGAATCTACATGTTAATTATGTTTTTGGGTAAAGGTACTCCATGTGGGGACAATGGGTGGTTTGAGCAATTTAACGAGTGAAATTTGTAGTTTCAGTTTGATTGAGATGCATGCATGTTAGAGGAAGTGTTTCCTCGTGTTTTTCCGCTGATTTTAGGGCCAAGAATACCTGAGGAATCGGCCTAGGGTTTCTGTGAGAGTTGATATCCGAGGAGCTTGGCGTCAATATCGATTGACGCCAGGTTTTTCAGCTGGGAGATTGACGACCAGATATCTTGCCATTTACATCTCATCGACGGTAGTCGATGTTGCCGCCAGCATGCATTTATTTAAATGTTGCTATATTAAATATTTAAAGATAACGAGCAGTGCGTTGGCACCTGTTGTGCACTGGTTGCATGAGGTTTCTGTGACTAGCGTACAAGGTACAGCCCTAGCTAGTTCTTTACGTGTTTACGTGGTGTTCACGTGTGGTGAACTATCAGTGCACGAGGTTTGTACGAGACTTCACGTGGTTTGTGTGTAACGTGCATGTGGTTTTGTGTGTGTGGAAAGTAGTACGACGCTTACCATGGTTACCTCTCCAGTTGGGTGCCGTAGGTTCTCTGTGAGCCAGGCTGTTAGCTCGGGGCTTTGTCTCGGTACTTGTGTTGTGCCGTCGAGGTCTGTGTCGTTTGACCTGGACACCCTCACTCCTTTGCTTGAGTTGTATGTCCGTCTGAGGGAAAGACGACAGTGGGACAGTGACTGTGGTACTTGTCTTTTGGTCACTTGTAGCTCGCTCATAGTTGTGGGTACGGACACCAGTAGTCGACACTGGTCCCCAGCTAGTCCTTCTCCAGCGCCTCACTCTAGCGAGCCCAGGCCAGGGTTTCTGGAGGTCCCAGGCATGGGCCTGCGACCGCGTGGTCCGCAGGTGGTGGTGTTTAGTTTGTCTCCATAGTTGCTTGACCTTTTCACGTGGAGCGGCAACTGGACCTTTCGTTCGTGGCTGCGAGACTGAGAGGTAGACTTATGTGTGTTGTCCGAGTCAGTCACTGGTGTCGCGAACCAGTTCACGTGGCTCGAATGTGCCGTACTCTACTTTAGCTCGTACACCTGTTTGGTTTTGCCGTTTATTTAAAATACTTGTTTTACGTAGTCGGCAAACGGTGAGTATATTTACAGCTTTAATATCCTGCTTAGCTGTACTATAAACTGCTAGTATAGTTTATCGCCATCATACCTGTGTTTTTGGCTTGCTCGGTGTTAGGGGAGTTCTCTACTGAACCAGTGACTAGCGAGGCTCACCCCTACCCCCACAAGTAAAGGCGAAGAGGATGTTTCTCGGCCGTCATCCAGTTCAGAGCCGCGTCATAGCGGTGCAGGGTCAGCACCTTCAGCAGTGTAGTGTAGCTAGTTATTTACTTCCTCCAGTTGTACCTCGAGGTATGCCCCAGACTCTTGTACTTTATTTTCTTTTCTTGGAAATATGGCTATGTAAACTTGTGATATAAATATATAAAATGGCGTGTTCCTTTGTGTTTACACGGACTATGGTGTGGTATCCCTTGCGAGGCTTCGGCCCGTTCGCGGGAGACGGACTCGGATCAAGTACGTTATCGATTTAATGGACTTGGACGAGGTGTTCCGTCACAGCAGATGTGCTATATGAGTAATATATGTTCTTATTGCTTCTGGTCAGTCCATTCACTCCAAAACCTAGATCTTGTAAATGTTAAATGGGAGGTCATTTGAGGGGAATTATAGTGTAGAGGAATAAATGAAAAATGTCAAATGTCAAATGTGCAAGGAAAATCATAATATATTGGAGAACATATTTCTAAGGAAAAAAAATAGATAATACAAAACTCCTCACTATGAAGCACCTGCAGGATGAGAAATGAAGGAAAAAGTAACCTGCAAGAAAAGAAACAGATAATACGAATTTCTCTGTTCATGCTTCCCTACAATAAACTCACATTGTTTTTTTTTTCCTTCACTTTAGTATGCAGGAAAGAGTAACCTGCAGAATTTATAAAATATCAGATGTTATAAGAATGAAGCTTCACAGTTATCGGTAATCTGACGATTCTGGACTTTTTAGCTATTGCCTTGATGATTGCTTGCTTTATCCACTAGTAGACATATATTGAGAGCTTGTACCCTCGTTTGCTGTCAAATGTTTCTACCCTTCGAAGAAGCCCAATGCACCCTTCTTGATGGAAAAATGTCCAAGATAAATAAATGAAGGCTTGGCTCTATTCAGCAATATTACTCTGGCTTGAAGTGGAAGCACAAGATGAAAACTGATGTATCCAAGTGTTCAAAAACATTCTCTAGCCTGGATCCTTATATAAAAAAAAAAAATTGCAATATTTTAAGTGGATGCTTAGGTGAGAAGGCATTTCTTGGGAGGTAGGTAGACTAGTGGCTTTCTAGACCCATGAAAAGCAGCCCAGGCCTGCTAGCCTGACCTGGATCCAAGGCGGATCCATCTTGAAACAGCCACAATCGTGTTGCTGTCGATTTGCACAGCAATCTAAAATTTTGTTGTTGACTGCACACTCCACACAAAACCCATAAGGGGTCTTCAACCCAATGAAAATTGATGGATAAAATAAAAAAACACAATTTAAAATTGATCATCTATCCAAGTTTCATTTTTCTTTTCTAATTTCCCTTATGTTTTTTTTTGTTCCACTGATTATGCCATATCTAACTTGCCATGTTATTGAGGATGTTTGCAATGCCTTCTTGGTCACAGTGTGACAAGATCTTTCTTTTCTCTTTGACATTTCTTCTCAAAATTTCTAGGTGCACCATATAAGAGAGGAATGGAAGAAGTGAAAGGCAAGAAAATAAGGGTTTAGGGGCTATTTGGAAATGGGTTGGGCTTTGGAGGGGCCAAATGAGGGCACTTTATATCCCTGAAAGATCATTTTGCCACTTTTCCATTTATTTGATTTTTTGTTCATCTTCTTTCTAATATTTTCTCCATCCTTTTCTTGTAATTTTAATTCCTGACAAAGAAGGAGATTTACCCTAACAAATTTGGGTGGTCAACTCAATTTACAATATGAGAATCAACCTGATTTGGATCAGGATCGGCCCTGGCAAATTCTTGGGCCGATCTGATCCTACCCCAAGAAAAAATGGACTGCTTTACTCAAAACAGACCTAGGAATGGATAGGATAGACCTCACCTGCCAACAGGGTACACATCCATAGAGCTTCCTAAAAACTTTGTTTTCAACTTGGAGGTGACAACATAAGCAAAGTGCTCATTCTCAGCATGTCCTGCACTCATTGGAGGGTGATGACTAACCTGGAAGGAAAGGTAAAATAAGCTTAGGGACTTTAGAAACTTGGCAAAGACCACTTATAGAAAATTGGCAAAGACTAAATGTCACGCCCCGACGCGGAATATCGGAACGCGAGGCGGTTGCAAGTAAACCGGCACAGAGCGAATACTAGACATCAAATCATTAGACAAAAATAAATATTAAAGCAAATGCATCTCATTAATAATTCTTCAAATGTCTAGTTACAACTACTAACATCAGAGCCATTCTATAGGGCCCAATTACATTGAATAAATTAAAAGACTAAGCTTCAACTCTAACATAATATTATGACGCTAGGGTACTCTTGACTTCACTCTTGGTCGTTCCTGTCCTTTTGAGTGTAAGTATCTTCCTCGGTCTCACCTGAGGACACATAACCAATAACGCAGGGTGAGCGATAATTCCCAGTAGGACTTAAATCTCAGGATCAAGCATGCATTAAATGATTAATGTTTTAAAAAGACAGAGTAACTAAATATAGAGTGAGAGAGTCAAGTAACGTAAGAGATAGCACAATAGCACGTGATTTGAATACCACAAGTTTCCAAATAGAGCAGGATGGCCATAGCACAAATAACACAATGTATCACAATAGCACAACAAGTATAGTATACCACTTTGATTGCCATTTAGATAATCGAGATAGGTAGCACTTGAGTGTAATGTCAAACACTCTGATCATTTAACTCTCGCATGTAAATAGCGCTTTTAGGCGCACCTCCCAGGACCAGATTGGGCCCTTTATATATTGCCAGGCATTCATTATATTGTTTATCTTTAGACAATCAATCAATGGCCAATAGAGAGTACCAAGAAATAGATGAGAGTACTAGATAAATAGACGAGATAGTAGAAGAGCGTGAGTAGATGAGTGAGTCAAGTATAGACGAGAACTAAGGGTCAATGCACATGAAACGTCGAGTAAACGACGATAGTAACAGTTGCACAACATGCACAGTTGCTATTGGCAGTCAGGTGGAATTCACTACCCTTCCACTAGCCTTGTTATGCACAGGTCCAGAGGTCCAGCATGATTCAAGATACGAGCGAGAGCAATCTAATAGCCGTTTGGTTCATATTGATCCCTAGAGGGTATCATAGGTATTAGGGTACAACCAGCTCATCGACCATGTGGGAATCCATGAATAGAGGAGACTTACGGAGGCCTTGAACAAGGATTCACTAGTCTGGCAGAAGGAATATCTGACGGAGAGTTCGTCCAAGTCAAGAGAAAGTGTATATATAGAAACAAGTGCTCGACGTTCCAGAGGAATTCTAGAACAGTGGAGCTTCGGTAACGGTATTCCTAAAACATCACGAGAAACGAAGACAAGTTCATTTAAAATAGGGCAATTTAATATACATTAATTAAAATCATTTACCAGATGTATTATGAGATATTTTTATGCCAAGTCAAGTCATATTGGATGGTTACAAGTGGGTGCATGTGATATAGAAAATCATGGATATGAAAGATCATGTGAATGACTTTTAATTAATTAAACATATCCAAATTTAACAACATCATTTACTGTGTTTTAAGACTATGAACAAAGCATGTAGTTACTATAGAAAATCAGGATTTTTTAAAAATAGGGGGGTTTCCATGCAAAACTCCAGAAGGCGACGTACCCTGGTAAGGGTCGCGACGGAGTACAGTCAGAATGCGATAGGGTCAATCAAGGGTCGCAACAGGTCGGTCAGAGTAGGGAGTCAGAGCGCGACGACAGTCCCTGTCGTGAACAACCCTGAGAATGCAACCTACCGGGCCGTCGCATTCTCAGGTCCTGCGCCTGAGTCCGAACAGGAAAAAGGAGAGGCCTTGGATTGTGGTCCAAGCCTTCCCTGTTTTGACATATGATCATTCAAAAATCAAGAAATAATTATACAGATGGTGAAAATTTATGAAAAATAGTTTTAAACGACTCTGGACATGCAAGAGTATTCACAGTAAATAGGAATTTGAAAGTTGACATGGTCTCGGCATGTTTCAATCATGTTATTCATGAAGAACATGAATCAGTGTACAACTGAGATTAAGAGTTAATTCGAGCAGTAGGATGGATGAAAATTAGGGCTTTCAGGGGCAAACGATGCCTAACCATCATCAATATCTTCCAGTTAAAATTTCATGGCATGGGGACGAATATACATGGAGATCTAGAATTAAGATGAAGGTTCGGGGTGATGATAGTTGTAGAACATCAAAAATCAAGAATAAAAGATTGGCTCGATGAAAAATTATGAAACAAGAGGGGTTTCATTTCTGATGTATGGAATAATCTACAGACAAAATTAATTGATTTTTGCTCGTGAGAATGCCTACCTTTGACTCGTTTGATCTTCTAGGGTTTAGAACTCGAAGTGCAGAGGTTGGAGCTCGGTCCAGCCTTTTCCCCACAAGTTCCTCTTCTCCTTGACCTCTTCTCCATGTCCAGCAAGCCCCCACAACGAGTTAGGGCCGGCCATGGAGGGTTTAAGGAGTATTTAAGCTCCTTGGGTTGCTATTTCCTAATAGGACTCTAATTCCTCTTTAATTCCGAGATTTCCATATTTCTCTCCTCCTTCTAAGCTTGCCAACTCCTATTGGGGTTAGGTTGGGATGCAATTTTGTGGCCAACTAATTACGGTAAGGCTAGGAATCTAATCCCAACCCAAATTACTTATTTTAATGTTTTAATACCTCTTTTCTATTTAGGTAATATTTAAGATACGAATTTAGGGTATTATTCTATTATTCTCCTTTTAAAAATCTCTATTTTAGCCAAATAAATTCTAGAGGGTCCATTTAACAAAGCCCATTACTCTTTCTCATTTAATGGGTTTGAATTAATTCTCTTTTCTTGGATTTTCTAATTGACTAAATTTTTAATATTATTAAATTTTTATTTTTATTTTTCAAAATTTTCAGGTTGCTACATCCTCCCCCCTTTTAAAAGAGTTTGGTCCCTAAATTCATATGACCATAATGGAGAGAATGTCTTGCCGAAAAGATCGGGGTAATTTCGCCTGATGATCCCTTCGGGTTTCCACGTGGCTTCTTCCACTCCATGGTTATTCCACAGAACTTTCACCACATGAATAGGACGGTTCTTGAGTTGTTGCACCTTTCGTTCTAGTATCTTCATTAGCTTCTCCTCGTATGTCATGTCCTTATTCAGCACCAACTTCTCATGGAGAATGATGTGCGTAGGATCATACACATATTTCCTAAGCATAGAGACATGGAACACATTGTGTACTCATGCCAAATTTGGTAGCAACGCCAGTCAGTACGCAACCTCACTAACCCTTTTGAGTACTTCAAAAGGGCCGATGAATCTAGGACTGAGCTTCCCTTTTACACAAAATCTTTGGATGCCACGGGTAGGTGATACCTTTAAGAGTACATGGTCCCCTACTTGAAATTCCAGATCTCTCCTTCTCTTGTCAGCATAGCTCTTCTATCTGGAGTGAGCAATCTTGAGCCGGTCTCTAATCACCTGTATGTCCCTTGTTGTATTTTGCACCATGTCCGGGCCTAGACATTGCTGTTCTCCAACCTCATTCCAGCATGCAGGAGATCTACAGTTTTGCCATATAGTGCTTCGAACGGTGCCATCTTAATACTCGACTGGTAACTGTTGTTATAGGCGAACTCTATTAGGGATAGGTGCTCATTCCAGTAACCTTGGAAGTCTATAGTGCAGGCTCTTAACATGTCTTCTACTATCTGGTTGGTTCTCTCAGTCTGCCCATCAGTTTGTGGGTAAAATGCGGTACTAAAGTTGAGCTTAGTACCTAGTGCAGTCTGTATTCCCTTCTAGAAATGAGCAGTGAATCTCAGATCTCGATCCCAGACAATGGATGATGGTACCCCATGCAATCTCACGATCTCATTGACATATAAGGCAGCTAATACCTCCACCGACCACTTACTTTTTATAGGTAAGAAGTGTGCGGATTTGGTTAGCCAGTCGACAATGACATATATGGCGTCCAGTCTACCACGAGTCTTGGGTAAACCCATGATGAAGTCCATGCCAATGCTTTCCCATTTCCACTCTGGGATATCTAGTGGTCTAAGTACGCCAGTAGGGCACATGTGGTCCGCCTTTACCTGTTGACAAGTAAGGCAATGAGCGGCATGTTCGACTACCTCTCTCTTCATGTTCAGCCACCAACATGTTCTTTTCATTTCTTGATATATTTTGGTACCTCCAGGATGAATAGTTTACTTCATCTTGTGAGCTTCATCCATTAACTTCTTCTTCAGTTCTTCATTGTTGGGGACGCATGTCCTCCCTTGGAATACCAGCCTTCCATCCTCGGTCATAGCAAAATCAGGTCTTTCAACCAAGGTTTCCTTGATACGTACCAAGAATGGATCACTATCCTGTTGTACTGTGATTTCTTCCAGCATGTCAGATTGAAGCTTGATATTGGGAACCAAGACTCGATCATCCCTATGTTCAATATTCAATTCTAGCCTTATGAATTGTTCAAGTAGTTGCATCTCGCCAAAAACTAGACTCGATACAGATGCTATCGGCTTTCTTCTAAGAGCATCAGCCACAACATTTCCCTTGCCTGGATGGTACTAGATGTTGAAGTCGAAATCCTTCAAGTATTCCAGCCACCTTCTATGTCTCATGTTAAGTTCCTTCTGAGAGAATAAATACTTCAGGCTTTTATGGTCTGAATAGACTATGAACTGTTCACCATATAAGTAATTGATGATCAGGTCATCTCCATATAATTTCATGAATAACATATCTATTTTGGTGATTAACAAAACTCAGATAAAGTTTGATCTAACAAAGTTTTTATGAAGCTAAGATACAGGAACAAGTTAGGCGAAATCAAGGAAATATGGAAGTATTTACTATACTGTAGCATTTCAAGTTCAAAGCATGAAATTTATCCAAGTACATATCGACTTTCCATAAGTTACAACGATTTCATAAGTGTTGCATCGAGTTCGATCTCACATAACGATTTTCTCATTTATATCGATTTCATTTCCATAAGGATTTAATGAGCATCATACCGATTTTGATTTCATAATGATTTCATAAGTTGTATCAACGATTGCATAGCATAACGATTCCATAAGCTATGGCATAACACAACGATTTCATAAGTACCTCATCGATTTGATAAGTGAGAACAACGATTTGCTCTCACAACGATTCGGTTTCAGATCGATTCTCACAACGAATTCTTAAGTGAAAACAATGATTTACTCTCACAACGATTCAGTTTCACATCGATTTGATAAGTGAGAACAATGATTTTCTCTCACAACGTTTTCTTAAGTGAGAACAACGATTTACTCTCACAACGATTCTGTTTAACATCGATTCGATAAGTGAAAACAAAGATTTCCTCTCATGACGATTTCTTAAGTGAGAACAACGATTTGCTCTCACAACGATTCGGTTTCACATCGATTCGATAAGTGAGAACAATGATTTGGTCTCACAACGATTTCTTAAGTGAGAACAACGATTTGCTCTCACAACGATTCAGTTTCACATCGATTTGGTAAGTGAGAACAACGACTTGGTCTCACAACAATTTGTCTTTCATAACGATTCAATAAGTTCCTCATCGATTTAGTATTCATATCGATTCGACAAGTTACAACAACGACTCGGTCATTATAACAACTCGATAAGTTACACAACAATTTGCTTGGTGTAACGATTCGATAAGTCACAACAATGACTTGGTCTGTGTAACGATTCGATAAAGCAGAACAACAATTTGATCACTCATCGACTCGATAAGTGAGACAATGATTTGGTTATAATGATTTGCTTGTAATGATTCGTTCACAGCGATTTGATTATAACAATTTGGTTATAACGATTTGTTTGTATCTATTTGTTCACAACGATTTCATTTTAGCGATTTGGTTATAATGATTTGCTTGTAATGATTCATTCTCAAACGATTCACTTATACAACGATTTCATAAGTGATACTCACAACGATTTCATGAAATATAACGACTTGATATTCAAATATCTTGACAAGTCAAAGTCATCCCACGTATTTCTCTTATATCCATACATTAAATATAACTGTACATTTCTCTGCACGATGCATGTTCAGATATCTTCTATTCTTATGCTTCTACATGTAATATCTTTTTGGAAAGACAGAATGAGATTTCTATTTTGATGTATCCTCACTCTAACGATTGACTGACAACAAGAGACAGCTTAGCTGTCTACGTTTTAGCATTTAATGTGTGCAGGTCTCTGACATCATGACTCTATACAACGTTGGATAAAGTAGAAGCTGGAGGATATCAAGAAGGATTTTCTTCTTACGTGCATGGAACATAAAGGACCATTGACTGCAAAGGAGAACCATGTAGTCTAACATTCTCAGAACATAGAGACAATGGATACTTCAACGACTATTTTTCAAAAGATGTTATATATTGAACACTGATGGCTCCAGAAAAGAGCACCTCGATATGCTTATTCGACACAATCTGCGAGCATCTAGAAGCGAAGCCTCACTCCATTGTTTTAGCTTTGCTCTTTGCTCTCTGCGTCTAGAGTAGATCTTAGAGAGAGCGTTTGTGTACTGAGAGAGTTCATTATTGTATATCTCTTCCTCTCAATCCTTGCTTCAGATCAAGCATTGTTCTATTAGCTTGATCTAGGGGCTTGTCTTCCCTCGAACACATCTTCGTGTTATTCCCTTCGTGTTGAAGGAAGACCTGGGGGTTCCAGGGTGTTATTCCCTTCCTGTTGAAGGAAGACCTGGGTGTTCCTGGCTGGTGTTTTTCCTCTTCGGGTTGTGAAGAGAAGACCAGCTGCGGCTGTGTGTGTAAGTGTCCATAAGGGGGACTGTACCCTTAGGTAGTGGAATCCTGAGTTGTTGCTCAGGGACTGGACGTAGGACTCCTGTGGATAGGAGGTCCGAACGAGGATAAAAATCCTTGTGCAGTGTGTTTGCTTTCTGTGTGTTTGTTATTGTTTTTACGACTAACACTAACCGCCAAACGCAATGCATTGTTTAAACATTCTTGATGAGAGGTTTAGGTAATCAAGTTTTAAGAATCCCATTCACCCCCCATCTGGGCTTACTAGCTGGGCAACAAGTGGTATCAGAGGTAGTCTCTTCGATAAAGAAGATCCAACGATCTGAAGAGAAAAGATTGTTGAAGAAGGAGATCTTCTAGGCACGAACGAAAAAAACAAATGGACGGAAGACGACAAGAAGAAAATCTCTCTCAACTGCAAGGCAAAAAGCATTCTATGTTGTGCTCTTAGCAAGAAAGAGTTGAACAAGATCTCCGCCTATAAATCCGCCATGGAAATGTGGGAAAAATTGAGAATCACCTATGAGGGCATAGATAAAGTAAAAGAAACGAGAATAGACATCTTGGTGACTCAATATGAAAGATTTCAGATGCAGTCAAGAGAGACTATCACACAGATGTACAGAAGGTTCACCGACATCATAAATGGATTAGCCGGTCTA
This sequence comes from Colocasia esculenta, assembly GCA_014218235.1. Classification (NCBI taxonomy): domain Eukaryota; kingdom Viridiplantae; phylum Streptophyta; class Magnoliopsida; order Alismatales; family Araceae; genus Colocasia; species Colocasia esculenta. Next base: position 59,017,790 of record CM024762.1, read on the forward strand.
GGAAAGACTTATGAAATGGGTGACATGGTCAGGAAAATTCTAAGATCTTTACCAGCTTCATGGACTCCCAAAGTAACGACAATTGAAGAAGCAAATGACTTGAAGAGAATGTCATTAGAAAAACTCATAGGGTCCCTAATGGCCCATGAGATCAACATGGAAAGGTTGGGAGAATCATCAAGTAGAAAGAAGCACTCCAACGCTCTCAAGGTAGATAAAGAAGACTTATCAGAAGAATCTTCATATGGTAATGAAAGAATAAGAAGCAGTGAAGATGAGGAAGCTCTCCTCTCTAGAAGACTACAAAGGATATTAGCTAGAAAGAAGTACCAGTCTGGAAGGAGATACTTTAAGAAAAACAAAGATTACAAAAAGCTAGAAGGAAGGAATCAAAGAGAGCTGAGCCCATCTGTTACGAATGCAAGAAGCCTGAACATATTAAAGAAGAATGTCCAAAGCTGAAGAAAACTGAAGTTAGAAAGAAGGATAGCTCCAAGAAATTCAGAAGATACAAGAAGAAAGCCATGGCAGCAGCATGGGATAATAGTAGCGACTCAGACAGTGAGTCGAGTTCTAGTGGAGAAGAAGAAGAAAAGGCCAACTTGGCCTTCATGGTTAACATCGATGAAAAGGTAACATCTGACTCATCCTTCTCTTCATGTAATGAATTTGATTCTGATAATTTAGAAGACACTTTTAATGAGTTGTACTGTAAATATAAAGAAGTATGTAAATCATTAAAAGTCAGTAAGAAAAATCTTGCATGCTTAGAAAATACTCATTCAGATTTATAATTTGAAAATGAGCAAATGGAAAAAACAAATTACTGAACTAAAAAGAAGAAATGAGTTGTTATCTAAGGACCTGAAAAATAAAAATGAACAATTAACAAGCTTGGAAAACCAAGAAACAATAAATAAATTAAAACATGAAGTTAATACATTAACAATAGAAAATGAAAAATTATCAAGCACGTTAGAAAAATTTACAAACGATAAAACAACATTAATACTGAAAGGTGCCAGACGGTCGGGTAAAAAGAAGCATGGATTAGGTTATACTCCTCCTGATAATGAAGAAATAGTTGTATACCCTAAAATATATCCAACACCTAAGTTTGTAGCTGAACAAGACACAACATATAAGTCAATCTTTAAATACATTCCAACTGAAAAAGTAAGTAGAACATCTTGCTGTAGTCACTGCAACAAGTTAGGTCATACTAAAATAACATGTCCAACTAAACATAAAAGATGGATAATTAAAAAGAAAATTGATGATACTAACCAATCAGGACCCAAAAGAACTTGGGTACCTAAAGCTTAGTGTTTTCATTGCAGGTAAACCTTTGTGCATCAAAATGGTACTTGGACAGCGGATGCTCAAGGCACATGTCAGGGAACATAAAGCTATTTTCCCATCTTGAAGCTGAAGAAGGCACAATCACTTATGGAGATAATGGAAAAGGGACTGTGATAGGTAGAGGATCAGTAGGTAGTAAAGGCAAAACCATCATAGAAGATGTTCTATGCGTCAAAGGACTGAAGCACAACCTTGTCAGTATCAGCCAACTGTATTATATAGGTCATCAGATCAGATTTCAAGAATCAAAGTGCAATATCATGAAGGATGGTGCAGTCATTTTTGAAGCTAATAGAGAAAAGAACTTGTATGTACTTTATCTAGAAGAATTAAAAGATCAGGACATATGTCTGGCAGCGAATAAAGAGCAGTCAACTGATCTCTAGCATCGAAGATTGGGCCACTGCAGCTTGGATGGCATGAGAAAATTAATCAAGAGGAACCTGGTGGAAGGCCTACCCAAAGTAAGTATAAGAATGGATGGTGTCTGTGGGCCATATGCAAAAGGAAAGCACACCAAGTCATCCTCAAGTCAAAGACTGTGGTAACATCCTCAAAACCCTTAGAACTCCTACATATGGATCTATTTGGGCCAATGAGAACCACAAGTCTTGGAGGAAAGAACTTTGGATTTGTTATAGTGGATGACTACTCCAGATTCACATGGGTATCTTTCTTGGAGTGCAAGGATGATGCATTTGATAGTTTTATTAGCTTCAGTAAGAAAGTTCAGAAAGACAATGAAGTATACCATTGTGAGCATTCGATCAGGTCATGGAGGAGAATTTCATAATGAACGATTTGCAAAGTTCTGTGATGATCAAAGAATAGAACATAATTTCTCAGCACCAAGGACACCACAGCAAAATGGAGTTGCTGAGAGAAGGAACAAAACTTTATTAGATATGGCAAGGACTATGTTGTCAGAATATAATTTACCAAGGTATTTTTGGGCCGAAGCCATCAACACAACATGCTATATAATCAACAGAGTGATGATCAGACCAATCCTGAAGAAGACTGCATACGAGCTTTACAAACAGAAGAAGCCAAAGATCGGTCACTTCAGAACCTTTGGATGTCCATGCTTTATTCACAACAATGGAAAAAGGGATATTGGTAAGCTGGACTCAAAGTCTGATGAAGGAATATTCATAGGGTATGCCTCCAAACCTAAAGGTTATAGAGTATTTAATAAGCATAGTCTATTAATTGAACAAACAGTGCATGTTATTTTTGATGAGACTAACCATTCCTTGAGAAAGGAAGTAGATAGTGATGTTGATGATGCAGATGAACTATCCAAGAAATTAAAGAACTCATCCATCAAGGACAAGGAAGATCCACCCTTGGAAGATCTACAACAAAAAGACATATCACATGACAATCATCCAAAGGAGTGGTGATACAAAAAGGATCACCCATTGGATAACATCATTAGGGATCCATCGGTTGAGGTAAGAACTAGAGGTAATGTAATTCCTTGTGATTATTTAGCTTTTGTATCTCAAATAGAGCCCAAGACAGTCAATGAAGCACTGTCTGATGAATCTTGGATATTAGCCATGCAAGATGAACTTAACCAGTTCAAGAGAAACCAAGTATGGTCCCTTGTTCCGAGACCATCAGATCATCCTATGATTGGCACCAAATGGGTGTTCAGGAACAAATTGGATGAAGCTGGTGTGATCACTAGAAACAAGGCCAGACTGGTAGCTCAAGGCTATTCCCAAGAGGAAGGCATAGATTTCGATGAAACCTATGCACCAGTGGCTAAACATGAGGCAATCAGAATTTTACTTGCTTATGTATCAGCATTAGATTTGAAACTTTTTCAAATGGATGTAAAATCCACCTTTTTGAATGGATATATAAAGGAGGAAGTTTTTGTAGAACAACCTCCTGATTTTGATGATATTGATTTTCCGAATCATGTATTTAAATTACATAAGGCATTGTATGGATTAAAGAAAGCACCTAGAGCTTGGTATGAAAGGCTCAGTGTTTTTTATTATAACATGGCTTTATTAGAGGTCAAGTAGACAACACATTATTCATTAAGTCCAAAGTCAAAAATGTATTGCTTGTACAAATCTATGCTGATGATATAATATTTGGTTCTACTGATGAGTCTCTTTGCAAGTATTTTGAAAAGCTTATGCAGGGAGAGTTTGAAATGAGCATGATGGGGGAGCTCAACTACTTCCTTGGATTACAAATCAAACAAGGAAGAGAAGGCACACATATTTGTCAAGCCAAATACATCAAAGAATTACTAAAGAAGTTTGGATTTGAAAACGCCAAGCCACTGTCAACACCAATGAGTACATCAACAAGGTTAGACAGTGATAAAGATGGTAATAAAGTAGACCAAAAGCTCTACAGAGGTATGATAGGTTCTTTACTCTACTTAACTGCTAGTAGACCTGATATATTATTTAGTGTATTCATGTGCGCTAGGTATCAGGCAGATCCTAAAGAGTCTCATCTAATTTGTGTCAAAAGGATCTTTAGATACTTAGCTAAAACTCATGATCTAGGATTATGGTATCTAAGTTCATGTGAAATTAATTTAGTAGGATATTCTGATGCTAACTACGCTAGATGCAAAATAGATAGAAAAAGCACCAGTGGATGTTGTCAATTTCTTGCAGGTTGTCTGATTTCATGGTCCTCCAAGAAACAAAATTCACTAGCACTGTCAACAGCTGAAGCTGAGTACGTGGCTACTGGAAGCTGTTGCACACAACTCCTTTGGATTAAGCAGCAACTTGAGGATTATGGATTGCACATCAAGATAATTCCCCTGCTGTGCGACAACACCAGTGCCATTAATCTCACCAAAAATCCACTACAACACTCAAGGACAAAGCATATAGATGATAGATATCATTTTATTCATGATCATGTAGCCAATGGTAATATAGATATTTCCTTTGTTGATACTCAAAATCAGTTAGCAGATATCTGCACAAAAGTCTTACCTGAAGAGAAATTTACTTCTCTTAGAAGGGAATTGGGTATGTGTAATTTGTGATAGACTTATCTGTAAATAACTGAAATAATAATTATTTCGGAATAAGGATTATTCTCTCTTATGAAATTAAGAAAATTCCCTAAATATTGCTTGCATCGTAAATCTCTATGACAGTTCCTTGATTTAAATAGTATTTATCTATCTCGACCTGTCTCCTTTGTGTCATTTTCTGCATTTATGGCGCCATCATTTCAAAAGTCACTTTATCTCTCTCTTATAAATCCTGAAATCTGTGTTGCAACGATTCACCTCCCTCTCTCGTCTCTTTCGACTAGCTGGAACAAAAACCCTATCGTCCCCAGCATCGACTCTTTGCGATTTCAAAGCTTTCATCCCTTCCCGCGAAAAATCTCCTTGGGGCTTTTGCTTCAATCTTTCTCTCGACCATCTAGAACCTTATCTTGTTCAAATCCATGGCCGTTTCTAGTGTTTCCGGTAGTGTCGGGGGCTATGGGGCTGCTTTCCTCACCGCAGAGTAGCAGGAAAGGTTTACTTCAGTGAAGACGAAGATATGCGGCTACAAAGCAGTGGATATCGCAGACCTGGTGAAGCATGGGATGCACAACATCGTGGCAGCTATGGAAAGAATGAAGTGGACGGAGATTGCTACTCTTTTAGAGGCAAGTTACCCTGACTTGGTTAAAGCCTTCTACGTTCGTCTGAAGTCAGAGGTAGATGTGTCTTTGACATCTTCTATCAAAGGAACCCAGATTCACATCACTCATGGTGTGTTAGAGTCACTGTTTGGAGTTTCTACCACCGGTCTCAACGGGGTCGACAGTGTGGACATTAATCTTAAGAGTTTGGGGATCGTTGGTCGTGAATACAAGTTGAAAGATTGAAAAATCAACATCAATCAGTTGAATGCTTTCAATAGATTATTACACTTTATTGTGTGTCAGATTTTGGTTCCTAGGAGTGTGACCTTCTCCACTTGCACAAAGGCCGACTCTGATATGATGTATTGGGCCATTCAGAACCAGAGCATTAACATGGCTGAAGTTATTTTGGAGAGGATGAAACTTTCAAGTGCACAGATTTGGGACAAGAAAAGTAAATTGAATGTGTCCCTTCCATATGCCCACTTACTCACCAAGATTTTCCAACATTATGGCATCAGTGTTGTTGGGGTAGTTTCTAAGAAAATGGGCCAAGCAATTCGAAGTAAAAATTTAAAGAAGAGTGGCTTCTCGTTGGTTGCTGGAGTCTGGACCAAGACTTTGGTAGCTGAGGGTGAGGCCATCATCGGCGAAGCCCAAGAAGTTCTAGAAGAGGTAGTAGAAGCAGAAGTAGCATTAGATGTACCAGTTGAGCAAGAAGATCAACAACCTATAGTAGCGCTTGTAGTGCAAGATCAACAACAGAAAGTTGTCAGTTCAAAAATTGCAATGGATCAAGCAACAGTAGTAGCAGAGGTCAGAGCAGAAGAATATGTGGTCACTGGAAGCCAGATTGAAGATATTCCTCAAGACCATATTAAGCCAGTTATGCGAGTTTTAGAGGATATCATCCCCACCACAGTTGTGGCATCTGTTCTAAGAAATGTGCTGGAAATCATTCCTAGCAGTCAGGGGGAGGCTGAAAAGACTAGTGAATTAGGAGCAAATGTTGTGGCATCAGGCCACACTGATGATGTTGTCATGGAGGATGCTCCTATTGAGGGGGAGCAGTCATTTGAAAAGGAAGCAAAACATTAGGGGGAGCGCACTGCTAGTACCCCCGTTGATGATCAGTTCAAGGAAGGCATTGTGGAAAGTGCCTCAGGTGAAGAAGATAATGATGATAATGTGGAGCCCATTGCAAGGGCAAGTGATAAAGGAAAAGAAGTGGCTCAGGATATTCCCCTCCTTACTAGGAAGCCACATAGGAGGCCAAGGCAGAAGAAACTAAAAATCAACATGAAGCCCATTGTTGAAAGATTGGATGAACAAGGGTCCATACTGCGCTCTGTTCATTCAGATATAGCCTCTATATTCATAAGCCAGAGCTAGTCAGCTACTTCTGTTGGAGCATTGACTTCTGAGCTCCAACACTTGAAAAGTCAGTTGGTGAGGATGAAACAAACAGTTCTTGACTTGTCAGTTTTTCTGAGGGAGCATTTACCAATTCATGCCCCTCCTGCTAGCAGCTCAGGGCCTTTAGGGCCATCTGTTGATGATGAAGTCTGGCCTTCAGGGGAAATTCAAGAGGAAGTTAGGCCATCCGAGCTTGTCAATGTAGAGCAGACTAGTGTAGAAGAGCGGCCTTCAGGGCCAATGTCTGAAGATCCAGCAGGGCCATCAGGGCCAAAGGTTGTTGAAGATGTGCACACTGTAGAACCAGTCATTGCAGAAGTGTCTGGGCCAACAGGGCCGGTAGAGGATGCATCAGGGCCATCAGGACAGGTGGATTCAGTGGCTTCTAGAGTAGAAGAACTGGCTATAGCTCTTGAGCCCCCAGCTCCTTCTCCTCTTCAAACTCCAGCCCCTCCTTCACCTCCATCCTCCTCCACAGCACCTCCTGCACCTACCACCTTCAAACAACCCATGCCTCGTACCATCTCATCTCCAACACCATTTCCTTCTCCATCCTCCTCAACTCCTGCGACATCCATATCCATTCCTCCACCACCTCCTTTTGTTGAGGTTCCTCCAGCCTCCTCTTCTGGTCCTTTCGCTTCCGTACCATCTAATATACCTCCTTCTAACCCTCACCTCTTCCTTCATCCTCCTACTCCTCCCTCTTTTGTAACCATTATTCCTGAGGGTGCTCAACTTGAGCATCTTGAGATTCAGGACATCAAAGATGAATTCGAAGAAGTAATTCTTCGATCAGTCCTAAAAGTTAGCTCTCCTGTTTATAGGTCTGGCTCCTCTAGCCATGTACCCAAGAAACAGAAAATCTCTTCAACCCTTGCCTCATCCTATGAACCTCGTTTTCCACCACTTTGGTTCTCCCTCACTGTTGTAAATAAAAATAAGCCTCTCTATCGTGAATATTTACAGAAAATCTCTTTTGATACCATCTTTGGACTTCCCACTCTCAACCTCACTGACCATTTAAATATCATCCTCCCCTTCACCTCTCTCTCAAAGGCTACAAAAGCCAAAAAAATTCCCTGGCTGAAGCCAAATCTGAAGAGTAGTGGGCCCGGGGTCAAAAAGCTCTCTACAGTCAGTTTCTTTGAGCTCAATCAGCCAGATATCCACCCAGAGATCATCCCTTGACTCTCTCTGAGTGGTTTCAGATCCTTCACAAGGACACTTGGGGGCCCTTTGTTCAAAAAGAAATCAAGTTTATCTGGCACTACAAGATGTACAGTGATTACTGCTACATGAACAACCTTCCTGATGTTCAGCTTGGACAATTTCGGCTAGCTATTGAAGCTCTTAGCTCTAGGGATGCTCATACCGGCTCCATCCAAGTTGATTTTTCCACCTTGGAGATTCCTAATGTAGTGTTCCTACCTCCTCAACACTCCTTAATCATGGACTCTACAGTTGGGACACTCATTTTTGAATGTGCCACTCGGGTAATGGCTAGAATCTCAGTTCAAGAAGGCCGTTCCCTTTCCTTTCACAGATTTGTCTACTCAGAATATCTTCAGGGATAAATTATGGGTGATGTCCTTTCCCCCCTCTTGTCTGAAAGTGAAAGGCTCTTGCCATCTGATTGGGAGAAGTTCTATCCCCTTTCCGCTGAACAGCTTCATCATTTAAATGCTTTTCAAGCTAGATCCAATCTACCTCAGCTGTCCGCTGGAGACTTTCTGGATTCCAACTCCATTCACCTTGTCCGGGAATCTTATAATACGTGGGAAGAAAGATACAAGGTCTTTGTGGCTCTGCAAAAGGATCTAAAGCGGCTTCAAATCTACTACCCCTTCTAAATTGATCAGTTTCTTCGGCTAGCTAGTTTTGGCTCCTTCTCTTCATATAAGATTTTCCTTGGCTTGGATGGTTATGGCACCTTTGTGGAAGCACAGAGACAACATCACATTCAAAGGATGGCTCCTTCAATGGGACCTTCCTATAAAATCAGTTTTGGTGCATTTCAGTATCACTTTGAAGAGCAGGAACGCAAAGCAATTCCCATCCTTACTCGCTTTGCATCCCTTTTGTCTCCTGCCTTCCATATTTCTGAGCAACCCAATCATCAATAGTATTTATCTTGCTCTCATATATCTTTTCTCTTTCTGTCTTGTCTCATTTGCTATCTTTTTGCTTAATGACAAAGAGGAGGAGAAAAATAACCATTCTGAAATACATTTCTTATGTAGCAATTTTACCCACACTTCTTTCAGAAATCTTAACCTTTATGTTTATGCTATGTTTTGTCATCACCAAAAACGGGGAGATTGATGATCAGGTCATCTCCATATAATTTCATGAATTACATATCTATTTGGTGATTAACAAAACTCAGATAAAGTTTGATCTAACAAAGTTTTTATGAAGCTACGATATAGGAACAAGTCAGACGAAATCAAGAAAATATGTAAGTATTTACTATACTGTAGCATTTCAAGTTCAGAGCATGAAATTTATCCAAGTACATATCGACTTTCCATAAGTTACAACGATTTCATAAGTGTTGCATCGATTTCGATCTCACATAATGATTTTCTGATTTATATCAATTTCATTTCCATAAGGATTTAATAAGTATCATACCGATTTTGATTTCATAACGATTTCTTAAGTTGTATCAACGATTGCATAGCATAATGATTCCATAAGTTATGGCATAACACAACGATTTCATTAGTACCTCATCGATTTGATAAGTGAGAACAACGATTTGCTCTCACAACGATTTCTTAAGTGAGAACAACGATTTGCCCTCACAACGATTCGGTTTCACATCGATTTGATAAGTGAGAACAACGATTTGCTCTCACAATGATTTCTTAAGTGAGAACAATGATTTACTCTCACAACGATTCGGTTTAACATCGATTTGATAAGTGAGAACAACAATTTACTCTCACGACAATTTCTTAAGTGAGAACAACGATTTGCTCACACAACGATTCGGTTTCACATCGATTCGATAAGTGAGAACAACAATTTACTCTCACAACGATTTGCTCTCACAACAATTCAGTTTCACATCGATTTGGTAAGTGAGAACAATGACTTGGTCTCACAACGATTTGTCTTTCATAACGATTCGATAAGTTCCTCATCGATTTAGTATTCATATCGATTTGACAAGTTTCAACAATGACTCGGTCATTATAACGACTCGATAAGTTACACAACGATTTGCTTTGTGTAACGATTCGATAAGTCACAACAACGACTTGGTCTGTGTAACGATTCGATAAACCAGAACAATGATTTGATCACTCATCGACTTGATAAGTGAGACAACGATTTGGTTATAACGATTTTCTTGTAATGATTCGTTCACAACGATTTGATTATAACAATTTGGTTTTAACGATTTGCTTGTATCGATTTGTTCACAACGATTTCATTATAACGATTTGGTTATAACGATTTGCTTGTAATGATTCATTCTTAAACGATTCACTCATACAAGGATTTCATAAGTAATACTCGCAACGATTTCATGAAATATAACGACTTAATATTCAAATATCTTGACAAGTCAAAGTCATCCCACGTATTTCTATTATATCCATGCATTAAATATAATCGTACATATCTCTACACGATGCATGTTCAGATATCTTCTATTCTTATGCTTCTACATGTAATATCTATTTGGAAAGACAGAATGGGATTTCTATTTTGATGTATCCTCACTCTAACGATTGACAGACAATAAGAGACAGCTTAGCTATCTACGTTTTAGCATTTAATGTGTGCAGGTCTCTGACAACACGACTCTATACAATGTTTGATAAAGTAGAAGCTAGAGGATATCAGGAAGGATTTTCTTCTTACGTGCATGGAATGTAAAGGACCGTTGACTGCAAAGGAGAACCATGCAGTCTAACGTTCTCAGAACATAGAGACAACAGATACTTCAACGACTATTTTTCAAAAGAAGTTATATATTGAAGACTGATGGCTCCAGAAAAGAGCACCTCAATAAGCTTACTCGACACAATCTGCGAGCATCTAGAAGAGCCAAGCCTCACTCCATTGTTTTAGTTTTGCTCTTAGCTCTCTGCGACCAGAGTAGATCTTAAAGAGAGCGTTTGTGTACTGAGAGAGTTCATTATTGTAGATCTCTTCCTCTCAATCCTTGCTTCAGATCAAGCATTGATCTATTAGCTTGATCTAGGGGCTTGTCTTCCCTCGAACACATCTTCGTGTTGTTCCCTTCATGTTGAAGGAAGACCTGGGGGTTCCAGGGTGTTATTCCCTTCGTGTTGAAGGAAGACCTGGGTGTTCCAGGCTGGTGTTTTTCCTCCTCGGGTTGTGAAGAGAAGACCAGCTACGGCTGGGTGTGTAAGTGTCCATAAGGGGGACTGTACCATTAGGTAGTGGAATCCTGAGTTGTTGCTCAGGGACTGGACGTAGGACTCCTGTGGAGAGGAGGTCCGAATGAGGATAAAAATCCTTGTGCAGTGTGTTTGCTTTCTGTGTGTTTGTTTTTGTTTTTACGACTAACACTAACCACCAAACACAATGCATTGTTTAAACGTTCTTGTTGACAGGGTTAGCTAATCAAGTTTTAAGAATCCCATTCACCCCCCCTTCTGGCTTGCTAGCTGGGCAACAGTAATGTCTACAGATTTTTAAGGTGAAGACCACAACAACCAACTCGAGATCATGCACTCGGTAGTTGACTTCATGCGTCTTCAGTTGGCGAGAAGAGTAGGCGATGACTTTCTCCTTCTGCATCAATACACACCCTAGCCCAATTCCTGAGGCATCGGTGTAAACAGAGAAACCTTCTCGCTCTATTGGTAGAGCAAGAACAGATGCTGAGGTAAGACAATCTTTTAGAGTTTTAAAACTCTTCTCACACTCTTTACTCCAGGAGTAGGGATTCTCCTTTCGTATTAGACGTGTGAGAGGTACGGCGATCTTGGAGAAGTCCTTTATGAACCTCCTGTAGTAACCAGCCAGTCCTAAGAAGCTTCTAATTTCTATGATGTTGGTTGGTCTCTCCCATTTGAGTACGGCTTCAACTTTGGAGGGATCAATGAAGATGCCATCCTTGGAGATGACATGGCCCAAGAAGGACACTTCTTCAAGCCAGAATTCGCACTTACTCAGCTTTGCGTATAGTTTGTTATCTCGTAAAATTTGTAATGCTATCTTCAGGTGTTCTCATGTTCTTCTTTGGTCTTTCAATATATGAGGATATCATCGATGAAGACGACCACGAACTTGTCAAGGTATGGTCAGTATATGTCGTTCATGACATGTATAAAGGATGCAGGAGCATTGGTTAGACCAAAAGGCATAATGACGAATTCATAGTGTCCATACCTGCTCCTGAAAGCCATTTTGAAGATATCGTCGTCCTTGATCCTCATTTCGTGATAGCCATATCGGAGGTCAATCTTGGAGAAATATTGAGCTCCAGATATCTGGTCAAAAAGTTCATCGACCCGAGGCAATGGGTACTTGTTCTTGATGGTTAGCTGATTCAGTTGACGATAGTCGATGCATAGCCTCATCGATCCATCCTTCATCTTGACGAACAGCACAGGTGCTCCCCTTGGGGACGTGCTAGGCCTGATAAACCCCTCTTCTAATAGCTCCATCAGCTATGCCTTCAGCTCCTTGAACTCGACAGGTGACATCTGGTACGGTTGATGCGATATCGGGCCAGCTCCATGGATCAACTCAATGGCGAAGTTGACATCACCTTCCAGGGGAATCCCTGGCAGGTCTTCAGGGAACACATCTGGGTAATCATGTACTATGTGGATGTCTTCTATCTTAGACACCTTCTTTTCAACTATCATGGCTGCAAGGAAAGTGAAACAACCTTTCCTTATTATGTTGTGGGCCTTTATGGTAGAGACTATAGACATCCGTCTCTTATGTCTAATCCCAGTGAATGACATCTTAGAGAAATCACTAAAGGTAACTCTCCCTTTCTTACAGTCGGCACTTGTCCCATAGGTGGACAACCAGTCGGCTCCCAAAATCACATCATAGCCTTCCATGGGCATACACACCAGGTCGGCTTTTAGGTTTTGCTCTCCGATCATTACATCGGCAGATGGAAACTATTATTCAATTTCTCCTTCTCCCCTAGTGGTGTTGTGACAGAGAATTCACATCCCATGGATATAGGTTTAGCATTTAGAGTATCAGCAAAGTTTTGAGATATGAATGAATGAGTGGCTCCAATATCGAATAAAATAAATGCCGATAAGGAGAAAACTTGTAGGGTACCATCTACCACGCCACCTTCCTCAGCAGGCTCTTCATCATGCAGGGCTTGCAGTCTTCCCTATTTCTTAGGCACATTAGTACGCCTTTCATGCTCCTTCAGTAGCGGGCACTCGGGAATATGGTGCTCGCGCCTTCCACAGCGCAGACATGCGCAGACCTTGCTCCAGCACTCGTCAGCTGTGTGACCAGGCTTGTGATAGTGCTTGCAGTTGCTTTTCACTGGAGTGTTGGGAACAGGGATCTTGGGTTTCCTTTCTAGGCTGGGTCATCTGTGATGCTAAAAGGACGCTTCTTGCCATTAGTTGGCTTAGCAAATGTCATGTCGGGTGTCAGTTCCTTTGTTACGAACTTCCCCTTGATGCAATCGGTGAAGTCCGTAGCATCTTCCAGTAGTTGAGCTTTTTTTACCATCTCGGCATAGGTTTAGATGTCGAGAGGTGCTAGTTGAGTAATGTAATGAGGCTTAAGGACATTGAGGAAACACGTAGCCTTCATCTTCTTCGTATTCTCCAGGTGTTCAGCATATCTTGCCAGTCTTGAAAACTGGGCTTCATAGTCAGCCACAGATAGGCTCCTCTGTTTAAGAGTAGTGAACTCCGCAGCCTTCCTTTCTTGCATGCACTCTGAGAAGTACTTGGAGTTGAATGCCTCTCTGAATTCAGCCCAAGTGAATTGACCATTAGCTCTGGTTGCTTCCACTGACTCCCACCAAGCGCGGGCATCCTTCTCCAGTTGGAAAGTAGCTAGTAGCACCTATCTCTTGCTGCACATTGCATGACACAGAAAATCCTTTCGTCTCCTTTATCCAGTGCTCAGCCTCATCCGGATCAGTAGAACCATTGAACTTAGGCGGGTTCAAGCTTCTAAAGTTATGATGCAGCTCGCCTGCATCGCGGTTTTCCTCCTCCTTGTGCCGCTTGCAGAAGCGCACGAGTGAGTTATTGGATTGTTTGTTGCATGCCCCTCATCTGAGCACGTTCAGCAGTCATCTTAGTTTCTTAACTTCCTACAAACATAACTTGTTGTTATGATATTGATGTGGAATTTAATTTGTGCATGTGTGGGTTCATTTTAGCTAGTTACCCCTCGTTCTAACCACATCTCACATAGGTAGGGTAATTGACTGTAGTCGAGGCTGGTCAACCTACATCATCTTATACTTAAGAACAACCTAGGCTCTGATACGACAAAATTGTCACGCCCTGACAGGGAATATCGGAACGTGAGGCAGTTGCAAGTAAACGGGTACAAAGCGAATACTAGACATCAAACCATTAGACAAAAATAAATATTAAAGCAAATGCATCTCATTAATAATTCTTCAAATGTCTAGTTATAACCACTAACATTAGAGCCATTCTATAGGGCCCAATTACATTGAATAAAGCAAAAGACTAAACTTCAACTCTAACATAATACTATGATGCTAGGGTACTCTTGACTTCACTTATGGTCGTTCATGTCCTCTTGAGTATAAGTATCTTCCTCGGTCTCACCTAAGGACACATGACCAATAACGCAGGGTGAGCGATAACGCCAAGTAGGACATAAATCTCAGGATCAAGCATGTTTTAAATTATTAATATATTAAAAAGGCAGAGTAACTAAAGATAGAGCGAGAGAGTCAAGTAACGTAAGAGATAGCACAATAGCACGTGATTGTAATGGCACAAGTTTCCAAATAGAGTAGGATGGCCATAGCACAAATAGCACAACGTATCACAATAGCACAACGAGTATAGTATAGAACTTTGATTATCATTTAGATAATCGAGATAGATAGCACTTGAGTTTAATGCCAAACACTCTGATCAATTAATTTCTGCGGGCAAATAGCACTTTTGGGCACACCTCCTAGGACTAGATCGGGCCCTTTATATATTGCCAGGCATTGTTTTATTATTATCTTTAGACAATCAATCAATGGCCAATATAGAGTACCAAGAAATAGATGAGAGTACTAGATGAATAGACGAGATAGTAGAGAGAGGGTGAGTAGATGAGCGAGTCAAGTATAGATGAGAACTAATGGTCAATACACATGAAACGTCGAGTAAACGACGATAGTAACAGTTGCACACACACGCAGTTGTGTTGGTAGTCCAGTCGAATTCACTACCCTTCCACTGGCCTTGCTATGCACAGGTCTAGAGGTATGGCGTGATTCAAGATAAGAGCGAGAGCAATCTAATAGTCGTTTGGATCATATGATCCCTAGAGGGTATTATAGATATTAGGGTACAACCAGCTCGTCGACCATGTGAGAATCCATGGACAGAGGAAACTTACGGAGTCCTTGAACAAGGATTCACTAGTCTAGAAGAAGGAATATCCGATGGAGAGTTCGTCCAAGTCAAGAGAAGTGTATATATAGAAACAAGTGCTCGACGTTCCAGAGGAATTCTAGAATAGTGGAGCTTCGATCACGGTATTCCCAATACATCGCGAGAAATGAAGAAAAGTTCATTTAAAAATAGGGCAATTTAATATACATAATTTAAATCATTTACCAAATGTATTATGAGATATTTTCATGCCAAGTCAAGTGATATTGGATGGTTACAAGTGGGTGCATGTGATATAGAAAATCATGGTTATGAAAGATCATGTGAATGACTTTTGATTAATTAAACATATCCAAATTTAACAACTTCGTTTACTGTGTTTTAAGACTAAGAACAAGGCATGTAGTTACTATAGAAAATTAGGATTTTTCAAAATAGGGGGGTTTCCATACAAAACTCCAGAAGGCGATGTACTCTTGTAAGGGTCACGATGGGGTACAGTCAGAACGCGACAGGGTCAATCAAGGGTCACGATAGGTCAATCAGAGCAGGGAGTCAGATCGCGACAACAGTTCCTGTTGCGTTCAGAATGCGACGGGTGGCTCTATGGCGAACAGCCCTAAGAATGCAGCCTATCGGGCCATCGCGTTCTTAAGTCCTACGCCTGAGTCCGAACGAGAAAGGATAGGCCTTGGATTGCGGTCCAAGCCTTCCCTATTTTGATATATGTCATTCAAAAATCAAGAACTAATTATACAAACGATGAAAATTTGTTAAAAAAAGTTTTAAACGACTCTGGACATTGAAGAGTATTCACAGTAAATAGGAATTTGAAAGTGGACATGGTCTCGGCATGTTTCAATCAAGTTATTCATGAAGAACATGGATCAGTGTACATTGAGATTAAGAGTTAATTCGAGTAGTAGGATGGATGAAAATTAGGGCTTTTAGGGGAAAACGATGCCTAACTATCATCAGTATCTTCCAGTTAAAATTTCATGGCATGGGGACGAATATACATGGAGATCTAGAATTAAGATGAAGGTTCGAGGTGATGATAGATGCAGAACTTCAAAAATCATGAATAAAAGATTGACTCGATGAAAAATTATGAAACAAGAGGGGTTTTGTTCCTAATGTATGGAAAAATCTTCAGATGAAATTAATTGATTTTTGCTTATGAGAATACCTACATTTGACTCGTTTGATCTTCTAGGGCTTAGAACCTAAAGTGCAGAGGTTGGAGCTCGGTCCAGCCTTTCCCCACGAGTTCCTCTTCTCCTTGACCTCTTCTCCACGTCCAGCAAGCCCCAGCAACGAGTTAGGGCCGACCATGGAGGGTTTAAGGAGTACTTAAGCTTCTTGGGTTGCTATTTCCTAATGGGACTCTAATTCCCCTTTAATTTCGAGATTTCCATTTTTCTCTCCTCCTTCTAAGCATGCCATCTCCTATTAGGGTTAGGTTGGGATGCAATTTCGTGGCCAACTAATTAGGACAGGGCTAGGAATCTAATTCCAACAAATTACTTATTTAATGGTTTAATATCCCTTTTCTATTTAGTTAATATTAGGATACGTATTTAGGGTATTATTCTATTATTCTCCTTTTAAAATTTCCTATTTTGGCCCAATAAATTCTAGAGGGTCCATTAATAAAGCCCATTACTCTTTTTCGTTTAATGGTTTGAATTAGTTCTTTTTTATTTGATTTTCTAATTGACTAAATTTTTTAATATTATTAAAAAAATTTCCAAAAATTTAGGTTGCTACACTAAATGGATAAGATGCTGTAACAAACCATTGCTTGCATCTTTAGCATCCAAATAAAGAGGAATCTGTACGTGAACAAAAAGGCAAAACTCTATGATGCAAAAGACTAGAACGCACTCTGAATAATAGTGTAATTAACCTATTCTACAATAAATGTGATCCCCTGTGATCCCCCCAAGAAGCTGCAAGGTCAACCAAATATCATATTACCCAAATCACCATTGGCATGAAAACATCAAGGAATACATCAAAGAGAAGTGCAAACTTACAGGCATACACTAATCGCATGTAAGGATACTCACATTCATTTGCTAGATCTAGCAAGTGACAATATTTCATTTTATGTGATCGGCAAATGACATGACATTTGAGTGGCAGTTTACACCAAAAGAGCTACACAAAAATACCTGGAGTTGGGTTCTACCATATTTGATGTTTGAGAAAAAATCAGACAAGAAAAATACAAATATTCTCTGCAACTTCCTCCAAGAACAATAACCAGGAAAGCATGACACTTTATGATTGAAACAACCTTTAAAATTTAAAAAGATGAGAAAGATTGGCCCTGTAGTTCATAGTTCAGTAGGGTCAAGTCCTTGCAGGAAAAGCTCTTTGATGACAGTGAGAAAAAGAGCATATCAACAAATGCGTCATGGTTGGCCAAACTGGAAGACCAGACCGAACAACATTTCCCATGACTACAACAAGGAAGCAAGTTCATTGGTAGGAGTCCCCCAAGCTGCTCCCATTTACCCTAAAAAATTTTTTTTGAACTTCTTGAGAGTAACGTACCTTAGAGCTATGCCATTCCAAAGGTGATTGCAGGGGGGTTGACAACCTAACACCATTTAAAGATGCTTATATATTATACAACTTCGTTCACCTTGAACACCCAAAAAATAATGAGAAACCAATAGATCTAGCATCCATATTTCCTTGAAACAATATAAGATCTAGCATCCATAGCAAGAAAGAACAAAAACATATTAGCATCCATACACACATGGCCTCCGTATATCAAGCAAGCATTCATATACAAGAGGGCAACTCCACTAAAGGCCCATGGAAACCATATATATATATATATACAAGCACATGACCTCCATATACAAAATAAAAAGTCTGCTTCAAAAAAAAAGGCAGTGTATTTTAAAATAAAAAGTCTGCTTTAAAAAAAAGGCAAGTGCATCTCAAAATAAAAAGTCTATCTCAACACAAGGGCTAGTGTATCTCAAAAAAAAAGTTTGTCCAGCAATATTCATGCATGTAGTCAATGTGTGTAGTCCAGCAAT
Source organism: Colocasia esculenta (assembly GCA_014218235.1). NCBI lineage: Eukaryota > Viridiplantae > Streptophyta > Magnoliopsida > Alismatales > Araceae > Colocasia > Colocasia esculenta. Next base: position 59,035,848 of record CM024762.1, read on the forward strand.
GTTAGTCAACATGAAGTCGAAACCAAGCAGAACCTGAAAAAATAGATCATGCAAGGCTAAAAGTTACCAAATTGATGACATAGGAAGAAATGTTAAATTGGAAGAAATAGTTAACTACTTACATAGTCCTTTAACCATATGATGTGGCTTCCGAGAGAATCACTCAACCTTTTCTTAAACTGATCCTTAACAAATAGTGATGTGTTTGGCCTTTGAGCATGGGTGATTGATACCTCACAGTACTTAGTGCCTATTTTGCGGCCCATGACTACCTTTTCAATTTCTGTGCTGATGAGGATTCCATCAGCTACATGTTGCATCTCAATGTCAACTAAAAGGACACGTTTTCCAAACAACTATAATATGTATGAAAAATCTAAACATATAAAAAAAATATTTAGCATGTATAAGTATAACTAGATTATATACAACTTCTGAAAGAGAATTACAAGTTTACTATACCTTGCTTACATCTCCACAATCTATAATGCACTTTACATCTTGATCTACAATTTGTCCCTCAACTGCACTGGTCGTATGCACATCCACGTGTGGAGATGGAGCACACTTACCATCATTCTTGGCCTAGAATAAAGTTGAACCCCAAATTGTCATGAACATATTTATGTTGGATGTAGCAACCTGAAATTTTTTAAAATAAATATTAATATTAATAAATAACTAAATTGGAAAATCAAATAAAAAGGAATTAATTCAAACCCTTGAATGAAAAGAAGTAATGGGCTTTGTTAAAGGACCCCTCTAAAATTTATTGGGCAAGAATAGGTATTTTTAAAATGAGAATAATAGAAAATATCATAAATTTATATTTTAATTATTACCTAAATAGAAAAGAGTTATTAAATCATTAAAACAGTGATATGTGTTGGAATTGGACTTCTAACCCTAACCTAACTATTGAGCCATGAAATTGCATCCCAACCTAACCCCATTAGGAGGTGGAAAGGTTGGAAGGTTGAGAGAAATAAAGAAATCTTGTAATTAAATGGGAATTAGAGTCATAATAGGAAATAGAAACCAAGGGAGCTTAAATACACCTCAATCTCCCCATGGCCGGCCCTAATGCTTTGCTGAGGGTTGCTGGACGTGGAGAAGAGGCCAAGGAAAGGATGAACTCGGGGGGAGAAGGATTGCTTAAGCCCAACCTTTGTTCTTCGAGTTCTAAGCCCTAGAAGACAAAACGACTCCCAGGTAGGCATCTCACAAGCCAAACTCAATTAAATTCGTATGTAGGTTCCAAACATCAGGAACAAAACCATCTTGTTGCTCTATTTTTCATCGAGCCAATTTTTTGTTTATTATTTTTGAAGTTCTGCAACTATCTTGACCCCAAACACTCATGTTAAATCTAGATCTTCATGTATACTTGATCCCATGTCACAAAATTTTTAACTGGAGATACTGTCATTGTTAGGCATCGTTTGCCCCAAAATCCCCAATTTCATCCAGTATGCTACTCGAATAAACCTTTTATCTTCACTGTACACTATTCTATGTTCTTCGTGAAGAACTTGATTAAAGCCTATCAATACAATGACTATTTTAAGATTCCTATTTACTGTAAGTACCCACACATGTCTAGATTAGTTTGCAAGTGATTTCGTAATTTTTCGTCCATTGGGCATCAAGTTCTT